>CM076577.1:1282271449-1282970156 GCA_034641835.2 Pinus albicaulis | reverse complement strand
TCATTCTCCAATAAAGTAACATAATAAAGTTTAGAAAATAATGCAAATAAATTCATGTACTTTAGAATTATTATTATTTTACTATGATCTTACATACAAAAAAAAGAACTTTATACACTCTGGTGCGCTTATCATCATAACACGCACCAGTGCGTCTTATTACGCAGACGCATCGGTGCTTCATAACTCTTTCGCACCTGTGCGCCATAAAACACCACACCAAAATAAAAACTTTGATCTTACAAACCACCCTGGTGCGCCTATAAAACATCGCACACCAGAATAGGGTTATTCTGTAAAGTGCAGTATTGGAGTAGCAGAGGGTTTGAATCGCAGGCAAGAATTTTTCTGAGGAGATGAGGGTTTGAAAAGACGAGAGTCTAAATTTCGGCTGAGAAGTTTATAGCATAGAAAATTACTGATTCAAATAGAAATATGGACAAAGACGCTTACAGGGATTCAGATTGCTACAGAGCTTAACATAGTACAAAAGGAGAAAAGCAGTATAGGTTGAGACCGACAGAGAGCATTCGATTGAGGCCGGCGATAAGGTTAAGAGGTCCCGTGATGGAGAAATGGAGAGGAGAGTTGATGGCAGAGAAATATCAATTGAGGTAGTTTATAAAGCCAAGAGGCACCATGAAGGGAAGGATTCTCATTCCCTTAAGGCCAGCAGAGAAAGATCAATTGACGTTGTTGATCAGGTTGGTAGGTCCCATGAAGGGAAAGATTCTCCAAAATGCGTTTAAAAGCAGTTGGGAGTATTTTCCGAGCTTCAGATGGCTTACATAAACTTTTACCGGCAAATCTGACGTCGCATAAAATCACATCTTCAGCTTTCAATTAAACCTGAATGGCATCTCTAACTTGTCTGAGCTGTGGTCCTGTGGATGAAACTAATAAAAAGTCTGCTTGTATTATAAATGGAAATCCAATGACCATTTATGTGGGAAGAAAAGCATAGATACCTGCATCTACCATATTTCCACCCGCAAATCAGTTTCCCATTGGAAAAGCTAATGTAATAGCCTATTTTGCAATGTCTTTCCTCTGCTCAACCCTATACTCATTTTCTATGGGAAACCATTGCCTCCACATGTAATAACTGCATTGTCTAGTCGAAAATTGGTCTTCTTCTGCTAACAAATGTAGAATGAAGGACTCGTTGTCATTATTCCTAGAAAATTACCCTTATGAAGATTATATGTACTAATTATTGGTAGGCCATCCGTCTATCGATTATATTCTAAAACATTTTCGTTGCAAATAGTTAAGTGCCAATTATAACAGGTTCACATGCCACAATTGCCCACTTGGGCCCTGTAGTATTGCATATTCACACGCCTCACATTGCATTCTCTCCACATAATCAGTGGGGACCTCCTGCAATAAACAAAATGCATTGGAATAATAGTTATTTCCATCAAGAATTTATCCAATTCCAATTCTCAATTTTAATTCTAATTATAATCCTCAAGAATAAACAAAATTATAATTCTCAATTTCTATGGTTGGAGTTCACTAAATTTTGGTGTACACACCTAAACGTAATTTCGGTGCCTAAACCGCAAATTAGTGCTATTGTACATATAACCGCACCAGTGTCAGTTTTACAAAAATAGCACCGGTGCGGTTCTATAAAGTGGCACACTGGTGATGAATAAACGCAAATAAAAAAAGCGCAACTCTATTTTCTTTAAGTGAAAAAGAAAAAGGCAAATTGAAAAATGGGCGGAAAAATATTTTCGAAAATCTAATTTCATAAAATAATTCGTTAAATACTAAAAGCTTTTCATTATTTCACTATTTTTGCTAAAATTTTTAGCCAAATATTTGCAGGAGACATACCTGGAGCAAGAGAGCACGAGGGTACTATGGAACAGCGAAATACGCTCGAACGCAAGTATTCAAACAATAAAAAACCAAACCTCTGGTGATTCAAACCCTGTATCATAGAATTTCAAACCATCTCATGATTAAATTTGATTATTTTTTTTACTTTTTATGCAGTTTTTTTACTTTTTCTGTAGTTTTATCCATTTTTACCCTAAACCATTCATTTTTTTTGTTTTTTCCCTTTCTTGTCCCTGTTTTTGTGTTTTCAGTATTAGTGCTTTTCATTTTAGATTAACATCCAACCCACGGGACAAATTTCATAGCCTGATCCCAATCCATTCGGCCATTGCGTGAATTTTTGGAAAAAAAATGGATTTTTTTTATCAGTGTGCCTTGCGTAACCTAGCGCCCTGGTGCGCTATATTATAAAGCACACGGTGCAAGTACTGTGTAATAAAAAATTTGAAAACATTTTTTTTTTAAAATCAGTGCGCCATATCTTAAATAGGGCACCAGTGCTCCATGTTATGAGGATAACACTGTATGGTCTATTACACTGTTTGTGTGGTGCGTTTATAATACCCCATGCATCGTACGGTATATTATATTGTTTTGCGGTGTGTTTTTAATACCCCCAGGCACCGACGGTGGTGCGTACATCATGAAAGGCGCACTGGTGTCTTTGATAATTTATTTATAAATATATTAATGAATGATATGGTACATATTTCATATTGATAAAGAAATGACTTACAAGAGATCCAGTAACAAAAATACTGATAACACATCAAGAAAAGCAAAAAGGCAAGGTCTTTGTAAATTATTTATAAAAAATATTATTTTTGAACTATATGTAAGTTTAATTAATATGTATTGTTTACTGTGTATCATGTAGAGCCACAAAATGACGAAGCTCGATAAGATTATTTATGATCTAGGACCAGAAGAGCATAAAATCTTGATGGAAAAATTGCAAAAGGATGAATCAGGTGAATGAAAAAATACTATTGATCCAATATGAGTTTCTTTTTTTTAATTATCATTAATAATATACTTAAAATTATTAGATAACATGTGTGAAACTATTTATTTATTCACATCTGTTTAATGTTCTACAGGGACCAACAACTCAGAAAATGAATGTTGTTCTAAGAAAAGAAAAGAAAATAGAACATCCAAATGAAAATGAAATGCTCCTTGGCTCATCTGGAGTGGTGCTGGAAGTTAACGAAAGGGGGAAAAAAATTTACAAAAGTTTGAGGGATCTAGTGGAACGAATGTATAGACATTATTTCCACTTACAATACAAAAATCAATCCAATTATTCCAAGAACCAAATTTTATCTAAACTACAGGAAGTGTTTCCAGAGAATTGGTCAGTGAGACATGTTAGACTTTTAATAGCAAAAACATACAACAACAAAAAAGGAATGAAAAAGTAATATTCCTTTAAACGTTTGTCTAGAATTATTTATAAATATCACTTTTGTTATATTTAATTTTCATATATCAATATAAAAATTAAATATTTTATTGTCATGTTACATTTTCAGGAAGATTATGAAAATCTCAAAAGATGAATGAATTGATATCAGAAATATGCCAGTAGGAATGTCCAAAAAGGTGTACAAGGAGATGGTCAAAGAAATGGAAAAAATTGCATCGCAGGAGGAGCCATCTCAACAACAACGTGCTTCAAATGTAATATGTAATCATTGATTTTTTCGATCATTAGGTACAATAAATAAACAATTTAGCATTAAATATTAATTTTCAAGTATTTTCTTGCAGAAAAGAAAAGAAAATGGAACCCATTCAGCACATAAAACAGGACAACAGGGAAGAAAAGGATTGATATCTAAGTTTGTGAGTAATTGTTACTTCCTTATAACAACTTAACTAGATTTCATTTTTGTATTTTTAAGTTGTTTTACAAAAATCATCATTGAATGTCTCCAAACAGATGCTAACATACAAAGAAGAACCATCAAACGAATTGATTGAAATTGGGTTAAATATGGGCTGTGAGTATATGTTGGCATATCAGAATTTAATTGTGGAATTTGTAAGCATCTATCGATCTTGTTTTAATTAGCTCCGTCTATAATTAATAGAACAAAAACATCTTTTATATTAAATATATGATTTGTTATGGGGTATAAAACTTGCAGGAAACAAAGTATGAAACTGCGCCAACAGATGAAATTTTGAAAGATGGCATGGTACATGGTTTTGAAAGAATGTGTATAGTTTATGAGTCAATTTTTGCTATGGTACGTCATTTTTATTTTCGATTTACATTGATGTATATTATTTAATATTGCAATTTTCATTATTCTCACCAATGTATATACACTCATTTCAGTTTATTTTTATGTTTGTAGATGGAAGGTGAAGAAGAAGAAAACAATCAACACCGTGAACAAAACATTCCTAAAAATAACCCAAGTCATGGAAGTAGCTCTAGTAGTGACAACAGTTCAAGCGAAGAATGATGATCACTATGTTTGGATATCAAAGCAAGGCATTGTATTTTTTGAAATATTATCCTGTGAAATTAGACATTTTGTTTAATGTAATGGACATAGTGTCCCAATTTAAAGACAAAGGATACCAATAACTGTCCCATTTTGTATGATAAAGATTGTCTTATTCATATATATATATATATAGATAATAAAATATGTTTTAATTTATTATATTGCGTTCTCCATTGTCATTATTTCGTTATCCATTGTCACTATTGCGTTCTCCATTGTCGTTCTGAAATGCAGTAATAAAAATTTAATTCATATGAATATTGTTATAAGATATATATGTGTCGACTTTTGATGAATAATGAATTTTAAAAAACCACAATAATTATGATATGATATAACAAATTAATTTAAACATCATATTCAAATGCATTAATACAAATTTAATTAATATGAATATTGTTATAAGATGTGTTGAGTTTTGATGACTAATGAATTTAAAACAATCACAATAATTGCACTGTTACCGGTCGATGTTTCTAAAAAATACAAAATGAAAACCGATGCGTGTCAGTAATCGTACACCGGTGCGTTTGTATTATGAAGCGCATCGGTGCGTTTCTATGACCTATGGGCCCTGAACAAGTACCAAAACCAATTAAAAATATCGGTGCGTTTGTGTGGTACGACGCACCGGTGTGTTTATGTGTCTATAAGCACCGATGCCGTTGTATGATCTATGGGCACTGCACGAATACTAATATCAATTATAAATCTTGGTGCGTTTGTGTGATAATACACACCTGGGAATTTATGTGTCTATAAGCATTGGTGCATTTGTATGACCTATGGGCACTGCACGAATACCGATACCAATTATAAATCTCGGTGCCTTTCTGTGATACTGTGCATTGGTGCGTTTCTATAAGTCTAGGCACCGGTGTGTTGATACGACCTATGGGCATCGCACAAATCCCAAGACCAATTACAATGGCCCCATGTGTTATATCATGAACACTATGCCCGGTGTGGTTTTATACCTTAACGGCTCAGTACATTCTCCTTCGACCGCCCCGGGGCGCCTTCTACATGTACACACCGGTGCATTAAAGCTGGAGTAGCGCACCGGTGTCCGTAATAACCTCTGGCTGCCCATTTTTTTTTAGTTGTGTTGAATTTCTGTTAAAAGCTCCACCAAAACCTCCATAACCATAAACGGATGTTGTAGAAAATGTGTTTTTGACAATTTTGGCCATTTTTATAACACTAAAAACCTCCTTTATAACCTCCACTAGAGGGTCTTTTCCTTGTAGTGTTAATGTTCAAGGGGAAAATTTATTTCAACTTCCCCAAGTCTTTATTTATGGGTCAAAAACATCTTCAATAAGATCCTTAAGCTCAACTTGTGCATTCCTCACATCATGGTCTTTATGTCTTCCCTAGTTCTATCTCCATTTCCTTCAATGCGTTCAACATCCATTCAAATTCCACTTTTGGAAAACCTCCTCGAGTTACATATCCCTCAAAATCAGTTCAAACATTCTCCTGTTCTTTCTCGAAATTAATCACAAATATTATTTTTATCTTTATGCACATATCAAAATTCTCTACAGTAGCAAGTGATGACAAAGTTGAAACTTGTAGTGCAAAAAAAAAAAATAGTTGAAGAAGACAAGGGAAACATACCTACAAAAATTAGCTTACCTCTTCTTTAATGTTCCAATATTGATGGAATCAAGAAGAATTTGAGTGAGGTTCTTGGTTTCTTGTATGAGTCTGAGGTGAAAAATCAATAGTCAGAAATAATGCTTTTTACTTGAGATGAACTGGAAACCAGTTTTGATGATTTGTCACTCAAACTTACAACTTTTTACTATAATACAATTGAAGTTGGTTGTGTTATTCATATTGATAATCCAAGTTTTGTATATTAAAATAAATGAGAGAAGTTGATAGCATTTTTCTTGTAGATTGAATACTCTTTCAATATGATTAAATTATTCTCACAAATATTTTAAGTGGACACTCCACCCATTATTGATATTGTATTATAATAGCCTTTTAGGCTCAAATAAACTATGTATTAAGAAATAACATAAGTTTTTTATGTAACAAAACTTAAGCCAACTTATTATGAAAACATTTAGGGGTATGGTAGACCCATAGTTTCCTTTATGTAAGAGTAACATTTCTCATGATTCATCCATTCCTAATATTGTACTGCTACTACTATGTTGTGAAAATATTGATTCAACCTACTCAATATGATGATATACTACAAAGTTAAGACTCTTTTCCAAGCATTAGAACATACATATAATAAAATTGAAAAGAAGATTTGTGGGGTTGAATTCATTGTATTAGCTAAGATGGATCCCTATGCAGAATGGTGCAAGCTCATAACTTTTCCAAAGAATGTGGATGGAAAAATGTGGAGCAGAAATTGAATATGGTTTATTTTTTTGGCTGGATTGTTAATAAAATTATCCATGTAATGGTTTCTTTGATTAGAACTATTTTTTAAAATCCATTTCTTTTGTGGAATCGGGGATTGGTGCTACTTTGAATGTAGGAAAACCCAAGAAGGGTTCGACAACAACAATTTTTAGTGGGGTTTACTTAGAGTACTTGAATTTGGCCTTCTAGTTTCATTTCTCTTTCATTTTTGTACAACGACCACGGTTGGATCGATCTGAATGTGATCAAATATGATTAGGAAGTTTGATTAGTTTGTCCTTTAGATTGATTGTTAACTGAAGAAATATTTTAAGTGAAAGACAACATAAACCAGCAGCAAATAAACGATTAAATCACAACATAAAACAGAGAGAAGAAGAAGCAAACAGTTGATTACGGAGTTCATCCCTGGTGGACTACATCTCTGGGTCCACTTTCAAGTGGGCATCCGCTTTATTAGGATTGATCGTGAGGAATTTATTTACACAAAAATTAATTAGAATGACTCTGCTCACAGGCACTTCTGGACTCTGTAAACAAAAATTACTCTCTCTTTCCTTTCCGATGCCTATCTTTGCGCTCAATTTCGACACCCTATGGCTGAGCAATGCTGCAAACAAAACTGCCTAAGGCCTATTGAAATTGATCTCCAAAATACACCATGTCCCCTTGATTGAATTTTTCATGGTTTAAATAAGTTTGCATTGAACCTTCAAATGCCCAAAATAACAATTGGTTGAGAAAATTTGGTGAAAAATATTTCAAATCCTATCTGCCAATGAACTTAGGAGATAAGGTTGTTGACCTTAGTGCATAGTTAAATACAAAAACCCAAATTTGGACCTTATAATAAAACTTAGCCCCAACAGTTAGGCTAATCGGGCAGAGTTTTGATCCTTCGGCATGTGAACAGGAATTATGGACGATTTGTTTCCAACAGTTATGGTTTCCCGACGGTCACGGTTTGACTTATCTGCCACCGCGTTCACATGTCATTTATACCTGGTGGTCTCTGCACATTCACGAATGTCAACATAAACAACTCTTCCGCGGTCTATAGACCTGTCACAACTTCCGACGAAGTCTTCTTCATAGTAAATGCATGCGGTTAGACTTTAGCGTTGTGGGTTTATTTATAGTTTTATTATAATGTATTTAAACCAACTTTTGTTTTAATTCGAACCTTATTAAAAATGTTTATGGAAAATAGTTTTTGAATATGGTTTATATTTGCGCTAGGATTTTAGCATAGGTTTAGGGCTTAGGAATTTTTCACCATAGGCTTATTATTTAAGTTTAATGCACTAGGTTGTCGCTTAATGCTAGGATTAGACCTTAGTTTTTATGATTAGGACTTAGATCATGCGTATAGGGTTTTAGGCTTAGGTATTTATGGTTTTAGATCTAGGTTAGCGTTTTAACCATAGACCTTTACATTGTAAGTTATTTCACCCTTTTTAACCTTCTCATCACACATGAAAACCATAACACTAAAGGACTTTTCACTGGCAAAACTGACGGATTGGAGACTGAACTGGACATCGAATTTCTGAAGTTGATTGGACCTCTCTGCTGAACTGTAATGAACAAGATCCTCTTGGATCAATCCTATTCAATTGAAAGCTTTTGGACCACAAAATATTTATTTTAAGCAGACAATAAGTAAGAATATAGCTCCCTCACTTTCATCTTGACTTTGATGATATACAACCATACTTGATTGCCGACCTGAAACTGATGATCGACTTGATGCTTATCATAGTGCAATTTTTACCTGACTTGACTCAATGCTTGTCGTGGCGCAGAAGAATGTAAGGCTTGATTGTAATATTGATGCACATAAGTTAAAAATTTATCCCACAACTTTGGATGTTTACTGTAGTTACCTTGAATAACATGTATCCTAGTCCTGTTCACCATTATGTCTGTCCTTGAACCAAATCCATGCTACCCCATGGTTGCAAAGGAACTGGAAGTGGCATGTGCAAACCAATATTTCGATTGCTTGGCTTGCCTGTCGAACACATTACACATCCCTTTATGTACTTCACAATTGTTTCATACATGTGAGGCCAGTAACAATACCTTTGACTTTGTGCCATCGCCTTGCTTACGCCAAACTGTCCTGCAATTCGAGAAAGATGAGCTTCCCGAATAACCTGCACTTTATCTGTCTGCAGTACACATAACTTACCCAGATGATATAAAAACCTGTCATAAATATGATAATTGATTTCTTCTATCTGAGCATCATGAGTTAATGATTCATAATTATCTTCGAAATCATCATCAGTACTATACTGTTCTACATAAATTTCATGAACCAATGAACTATTATGTAGAACTACTGAAGCATTCAAAGACAGTCTAGACATCATATCAACTACTTTAATGGTTACACCTTCCTTTTCCTTAATTACGAAGTGAATTTGCTAAAGAAATCCCATCTCACTGTAGTGAGATTGTTGAAACTTAGTATATGGCTGAAAGTATCGAAGCAGCTGATAATCTATGTGAATCACTGTTTCCATTGCATTATTACTAGCATCTATTTTAACTTCAAATGGTTGTTGATGATCTAATAATGTTGTGAATTGTTTCTTCTTAAATGAATCAAAAACTTTAAAATCGACACACATTCCCCATCTCCTGTTTTTCTTATGAGCCAAAATTATGGGTGAACTGTATGGAGATGAATTGGGTCACATTAATTCATTTCCATTCTTCTCTGGAATTTTTTTCTTTATTTCTTTATGCTCTATAACTTACATGTGATACATTCCATTATTAGGGGCATCAGACATCAACTACATCTCATGTGATATTTCATTTTTATGAAGTAGATGTTTTGGTTCTTTAACTAGATCTTGAAATGAATCTACCCTTTTAACCAAATTATCTTCATATTGAAATTCAAAACCTGAAAAAGTATCATTAAGAGCCTTATGTTGCTCTTTTATCGACATGAGTATGTATCTCTTACTTGAACTAATTAAGCTCTTCATCTGATTAGCATTAGTTAAATTCAAGTGATTTTGAGTTTTATGTGCCCGAACAATGTACTTAATCCCATTTTTCTTGAGATGATACATATGTTCCTTCCTATAAAATACTGCATCACGGTCATAGAGATAAGGGCTTCCTAAGGAAATTTCACATATGTCTAACGGTGTCACATCTAGATCCACTTTGTCGATATAGTTAGATGTGATTGCAAATTTTAACCGACATTGTTTGGTAACATGAACTTGAGATTGTTCCTTTAACCATCCTAAAGGATATGGTTTTGGATGATTATGTGTTTTCAAACCCAATTGTTTAACCAATGACTCAGAAATCAAATTTTCCTGTGATCCCGTATCGAACAATGTATCTATCTTAGTATGCTTTGAAGTTACCCTTATATGAAATAACTCTATTATTTTTCCTTCATTAAATTGTGTGATGTTTGAAGAAGCAGAAGTACTAGCTTCAGAAATTTTACCTGTTGTAACTATAACAGTGATTTTTCCTTCATCACCTGAATAAGATCCCAAGTCCAAGCCTTGTTGGATTGTTGTTTCAGCCTTCTTTTCACCCTTCTTCGTTTGGAACTTCTTTGGCTTTAGTTTCGGATGAAGTTTCCAACACCTAGCTTCATCATGGCCAATCCTTTAGCAATGTGTACAAGTAGGTATTTCATCTTCCTTCTGAGCTGTAGCAGTCTTCTTTCCCTTTGACTTTCCCTTCTTTTTGCTATCTTCAGTTTCCATCTACTTGGGTGTCTTTGGTGTAAACTTGAATGGTCTACCACCTGATTCGACATGAATAGCTTGAACACAAAGTTCATCAAAATCATTAGCATTGAACATTAATAATGTATGCTACAAATATGAATGCAAACTACCAATATACTTCAACAAAGTTTCTTTTTTGTCCAAAGAAATACCAAGTGCTAACGCTTTCTTTATGAATTCTTGTGTGAACTCTTGAACATTCTGTCCCTTACCTTGTCGCAAGCGCTTCCAATCAATTATGGCTTGTTGTGTGTGACCCAACAGATAGAATGGTTTCTTTAGAGATTTAATAAACTTATTCTAGGAGGTGATAACTTTTCCTTTACGCTTTAAATCTATCTGTGTCTTACTTTCCCACCATATCAAAACAATACCCCCCATTCTAAGAGTAGCTAATTGGATCTTTGTCTTATCATTAGTAATATCTTGAATACAAAAATAGAATTCTAACTGTTTTACCCAATTATCTAGTTTCTCAAGGTTTATTTCACCATCGTACACAGGTAATTAAATTTAATATCAAGTTTCAAAAGTGGACTCTTATGTTCCTTTTCTTTTTCTGATTCAGAGCTAGAAGTAGAAGAGGAAGAAGAAGATGATGGAGATGACGGAGGAGAAGGAGATTTATCTACCTTGTCTTTACCCTTTTCCTTCTTTTATGCCTTCGACAATGAGGCTGCATCTCTCATCTTCTTGTCTTCATATAATTTTTCCAACATCTGCTGCATGTTTAGAAACATCTGCTGGATTTGATTCTCATCCATGGGTTTCGATTTAGTAGCTTCAGGAGTCTCAATAGTCTCAGTCGCCATCATCGTTGATTGATGAATGAATTTTCGCTTTCCGATCTCTGGATCGAATTCCTCAAGCTCGCCTTTTCCAAGTTGCAATCCCAGCTTAGTTAAAATCCACTGACAAACAAACTACAAAGCACAACCTGCTCTGATACCAAATATGATCTGAATGTTATTGAATAAAATGCTTAGTTAGCTTGTTTAGTTTGTCCTTTAGATTGATTTTTAACTGAAGAAAGTTTTTAAGTGAAAGAAGACATAAAACAATAGCAAATAAATTATTATATCACAGCATAAAACAGAGAGAAGAAGAAGAAAAAAATTTATTACGGAGTTCGTCCCTGGTGGACTACATCTCTGGGTCATCTTTCAAGTGCGCATCCGCTTTATTAGGATTGATCGTGAGGAATTTCTTTACACAGAAATGAATCAGAATGATTGTGCTCGCAGGCTCTTATGGAGTCTGTAAATGGAAAGTACTCTCTCTTGCCTTTACGACTCCTGTCTCTGCGCTCAATTCCGACACCCGACGTTTGAGCAATGCTGCAAACAAAACTGCCTAAGTCTTGTTGAAACTGATCTCCAAAATACACCATGTCCCCTTGATATAATTTTTCATGGTTTAAATAAGTCTGCATCGAACCTTCAAATGCCAAAAATAACAATTGGTTGAGAAAATTTGGTGAAAAATGTTTCAAATCCTATATTCACATGAACTTAGAAGATAAGGTTGTTGACCTTAGTGCATAATTAAATAAAAAAACCCAAATTTGGACCATATAATAAAACTTAGCCCCAACAGTTAGGCTAACTGGGCGGAGTTTCGATCCTTCGGCATGTGAACAAACATTATGGATGGTTTGTTTCCGACGGTTATGGTTTGCCGACAGTCACGGTTTGACTTATCCGCCACTGTGTTCACATGTCATTTATACCCGACGGTCTCTGCGCATTTACAACTATCAACATAAACAACTTTGCCGCGGTCTGTAGACCTATCACAACTTCTGACGCAGTCTTCTTCATAGTCAATGCATGTGATTAGACTTTAGTGCTGTGGGTTTATTTATAGTTTTATTATAATGTATTTAAACCAACTTTTGTTTTAATCCGAACCGTATTAAAAAGGTTTATGGAACATAGTTTTTTTAATATCGTTTATATTTGTGCTAGGATTTTAGCATAGGTTTAGGGCTTAGGAAATTTTCACCATAGGATTATTATTTAAGTTTAATAAGCTAGTTTGTCTCTTAATGCTAGGATTAGACCTTAGGTTTTATGATTAGGACTTATATCATGTGTATAGGGTTTTAGGCTTAGGTATTTAGGGTTTTAGATCTAGGTTAGCTTGTTAACCATAGACCTTTACATTGTAAGGTATTTCACCCTTTTTAACATTCTCATCACACATGACAACCATAACACTGAAGGACTTTTCACTAGTGAAACTGATGGATTGGAGACTGAAATGGACATCAGATTTCTGGAGCTAATTGGACCTCTCTGCTGAACTGTAATGAACGAGATCCTCCTGGATCAATTCATATATTGTTCCTTTGGAAATTTGTGAATTTCCTGTTATGATAGTTGAGTTTCAAATAATTTATAACGATGTTTATGAATGTGCATTTACAGTTCCTTTGAAATCAAAGTTATGCATGTATATATGTGAATGTTTGATGCATGTCCATGGATTAGGGGATAATTTCATTATACTATAGGAATACATGGAAATTGTTGCTCACCACTTCTTGGCATTTATTTGAGGCATGCCCTTTTTGAATCGAGAGGGATTGAGATATATTATTTTTCTTCACATGGGACTGACAAAATATTTTCTTTATTTGGCACATAGAGCATTTCATCATGATTTTATCTTTAGTAGATATCATTAACTTCATCACGCCTTTGTTACACTACAACCCACAACAGGTTAGTAATATTACTTTTATTTTTTTCTAAATCTATTGTGAATGAATTAGAGTGTATTTGGGTATTTTAGATTCTATAAGTTGGAAGGAAATGCCATGAATTCTTGAAATCCTCATTTTATTCTGATATTTATTCATAAATTTTGAAAAAAAAATGCAATTCTTTAGTCTCCACCGTATTTAATTATTTACAAGTCCACTGAGGTACCAAGGAAGAATCTTAGTAAAATTAATTAAAAACCATTCAAACAATTAGGGGAGTCTGAAACCTTTCATTAATATTTCATCAAGAAAATTAAAATTTTTTAGCTCTTTATTTTATTGAAATTGAAGTTAGGATACTTTTAATGATTTGTAATATTAATCTAAAATATGAAACCCTAAAAATTGAAACTAATATCAAAAATCATACACAAATTAAATTACATTACAATAGTATTAATCTAAATTATGAAATTGAATTGAGGATATTATGGTGTAAGCATCTGTGTCTGAAATACAAATGAGTTGGCTTGAGAAATCATGGAATATATTAGAAACATCTGCAACCAATATCGATCCATCAAAATTCACCCTTTCATCATGTTGCATATAATCACTCTCATTAAGAGTTCTAATTCCAGGTTTGATGAGAAAATAAACTATTTTTTATGCTTCATATTTCAAGAACAGATTTAACTTTATTGCACTTTTCAGACGTAGGGAAAAATTCATCAATGAAGGAACATGATGGACATTAACACATTTGCTATCTTACGGTTCAAGGGCAAAATTTATTTCAACTTCTCCGGGCCTTTATTTTATGAGTCAAAAACAACTTCAAGAAGATCCTCTAGCTCAACTTGCTCATTCCTCACCTCATGGTCTTTTCTATCTTCCCCAATTCAATCTCCATTTCCTTCAATCGGTTCAACATCCATTGGAATTCCACTTCTAGAAAAACTCCTTGAGCTACATATCCCTCAAAATCAGTTCCAACATGCTCTGGTTATTTATCAAAATTAATTACAAATATTAATTTTATCTTTATGTATGTATCAAAATTCTCTAAAGTAGGTTACGACAAAGTTGAAACTTGTAATGACAAAAAAAAGAGTTGAAGAATACAAGGGAAACAACCTCTTATGTAATGTTCCAATATTGACAGAATCGAGAAGAATTTGATCCAGGTTCATGGTCTTGTATATCCGATGTAATCATCAATCTGAAGTGAAAATTCAATAGTTAGAAACAATTCTTTTTACTTGAGTTGAAAAGGGAAACCACTTTTGATTGTTTTTCACTCAAACTTCTAGTTTTTTATTGTATTACAATTGATGTTGGTTGTGTTATTCATATTGGTAATCCAAGTTTTGTAGATTAAAATAAATGAGAGTAGTTGATAGCCTCTTTCTTGTATATTAAATATTATTTCAATCTAATTAATTTTTTCTCACAAATATTTTAAGTTGACACTCCCCTCATTATCGATATTGCATGATAATAGTTTGTTAGGCTCAAATCAACCGTGTATTAATAAATTAGAATTTTTTTTTTAAGAAACAAAACTGTACCCAAATTATTGTGAAAACATTTAGGAGGTATGGTAGACCCATAGTTTCCTTTAGGTAAGAGTAGCCTTCCATTCCTAAGATTGTATTTTCAGAATTGTGTTGTGAAAGGATTGGACCTAGGAATTCAACCTACTCAATATCATGATATACTACACAGTCAAGGCTTTTTGCGTTATAACCTACATATAGTAAAATTACAAAGAAGCTTCATGGGGTTGACTCCCTTTTCATAGCTAAGATGGATCCCCATGAAATATGGTGCAAGCTTATAACTTTTCTAGAGAATGTGGATAGAACAATGTGGAGCAAAAATTGAAAATTATTTACTTGAAGCAGAGATGGTACAAAAATGCACATGTAGAGTTTTGTTTTTGTTTTTATTTATTTTCATGTATCAGAAATTTTGTTCGAGTAACTTAACGATGATTATGAAATTTATGTATGACACCAATCCTTCTCCTCCATTATACCTACATACAATAATGTAGAAATTAACACATTTAGAATCAAATTATGTGCAGGTAGAATGTAAGAGATTGCAATCTCATAATCAAGTGAGACAGTTCAATATTGAAAAATGGTCAGAAACAACTAGGAGAAGAGAAATAATTATGCACCAAACTTGTGTGGAAGGAAACAATCTCAGCATCAAATGTACACTTCGCAACATTTTTCCACTTTTTGGGAATAGAGTCCTCTTTCTAAGTTAGAAAAATATTTTTGTGTTTATTTATGGGACCCTGCTTGGTCAAATACATATCCAAGTCTTGCATAATATTATGTTGAATAAATTTAATCTCATGGTTTCTACCATAGGAGTTCACCATGGTACCTCTGAATAGTGAATTAAAGTTGATATGTCAGCTAAACAAATCATTTAATCAATGCTTAATGAAATATCTATCTGTCTAATATCAAAAAATGTAAAGTTGCTATATCAATGACTAGATTTATTCATATATCTATTTTTTAGTTCTACTTTAAAATGGTTCATAAAATGGTAAATTTTGAATTTGTCATTTTGGAAAAAAACTTTGAATAAATCTCTCATGTCACAAACGAGTCCAAATGCACAAAAGAAGTTAATCAAGGACAAGTAGAGGAAAATCCAATCACCTTAAGAGAAAATGGTAAAAGAATTTAAGCTTTTGATAAAGCTTTTGAATGTCATATTTTTTACTAATTTTATATTCAATGATCTTCTATGTCATGATGCTTCTCAGATTTATTCCTTAAGGCGTTTCCTTTGCAACATCTGGTGCAATTTCTAGGCTAACTTCTACAAATTACATTCACAATTGCTCTTACATGAAAATAAAAATGTGATATAAGCTTGCAAATCTTGAAGTGAATGAAATTTAATTTTGAAGGGATTAGGATAAAAAACAACATCTTATTGCCAAAAATAAGTTTCAAAGGTTTCTGTTTTCGGATTTTTTTTTTTTTTTTTTACAATAGAAAAAAACTCCTTTCTTTATCAATAAAAAAAAGAGAGGTTGTGAAGTAAAAAAGCAGACTCTCGGGATGCATATAGGAAAACACTAACACTATAAATAGAGAAAACAATTACCCACAAACAAAAAAATTGAGTTTGACAGGAAGACCCAACAAATCTAAAAACAAGTCTTTATGAAAAAATGAAGGCCCAAAGTTGATAGCAGTGCCCCTGTCCAGGCATTCAATCTAAATCAGTCCAAGCAAAAGGAACAAAATCAATTTCTTTTTTGGGTTTTGCAAGGAAGCCGTATAAGGAATGATATAGCTCTATGTAACTTTATTTATTTACAAACAAATCCAATTCATGATCAAGCATAAAATTGTACAAAAAGAAAATCCAGAAAAACCATTCAAGAGAAAATTTGAAATGACTAACAACTAACTACATATAGAAATAAAATTGTTAAAAGAAAAATACCTGACACTTGAGAAAACTATTTGTGCCACTTCAACATCGCATACTACTAAGAGCTCATAGGATTTCTTCAGCCGTCTGTTCCGTCATTTTGAAAATGTGACCTGCCAATTCGTTTTGTTCTCTATTCGTGTCAGCTGGACGCGACCCCGCCCCATTGCAAGATCCCTTTAATTGAGAAAAAATGGTGAATATAGTGGTTGCAGTGGATGGAACGGAGGAGAGTATGTGTGCCTATGAATGAGCTTTCAAACATATCTTATCTACTCAAAAAAACATCCAAGAGTCATATAACTTCATACTCCTCCATGTCCATCCAACCCCTTGTGTTTCTACAAGTCCTAGTAATTACTTCGCTTCCCTTGGTTCAATTATGACTTAAAATGATGTTTTAAACCAATGGTTATTGAACTATCTGGTTATGCCAACCTTGTTAGAAAATTGTATATTACAGAGCAATGCAACACATAAAATATGCGGAAAACACAAACACACAAAACACATAAAACCAGAGAGACACAGATATACGTGGTTCACCTAGTTTGGGCTACGTCCACCCCGAACAGCTATTCCTTCCTTTCTATTATCCAGCTAAATGAAGAGACACAACCTACAGCAGATCCGCTGTAATATCCTTTTTTCTCTCTCACAGTCTCCCTATTTGTTTCTTGCTTTGATAATACTCATACAATACATAGTCGCAATACAATACCCTCATACAAACTAAGGGGTTTCATTCTAGGGAAAAAAACCCTAAAATAAACATAACTTCTACCGTCAGATCATCCGCCTAATGAACGACCCAGATTGACTAGAAATTACTATACTTTTACAAGGAAATTTTACATCTGTTTTTAGCTTCAGGGGCACTACCCCCAAAACCACCCACCAGGGGGGGCTCCATAAAGCTGCACCCCCCCCCCCCCCTAGACTCCCCAGGCAGCGTTTAATTACGGGCAGCGTTGTCTCCCAATTAAGGTATAGGGGTCCAATGATATAATACCAAATAAACAAGATAATCAGGCTCCACACCCAACAATATCCCACTTGGAGACTGATTGTAGAAATTCCACCGCTGCTTCATTTGCTGGACAATGACTCCTCTTTGGACCTGGTTGTTTCTCATCTTCATCGTCATCCTTGAAGACCAATTGAAACTGAGCATATTTTAAGCTTCTCCCTAGTTACAACTTTTGTTAGCATATCTGCAGGATTCTGGCTAGTGTGTATCTTTTCTAGCTTCAATTGTCCATCTTCCAATACTGACCGTATGAAGTGGTACTTGAGCTGTATGTGTTTAGTCCTAGAATAAAATGATGATTTATTTGCAAGATGAATGGCACTTTGGCTATCACTGTATAACGTGCCCATATCATTCTTCTTACCAAATTCATCCATAAACCTTTGTAACCAAATCATTTTTTACTAGCCTCTGTAGTAGCAACATACTCTGCTTCTGTTGTTGAAAGTGCAACAACACTTTGTATTTTTGAAACCCAACTGACAGATGTTCCACCTATAGTAAATACATATCTTGTAGTGCTCCTCCTATTATCTTTGTCACCTGCCATATCTGCATCAACATATCCCTGTAGAGAAATGTTTGAACCACCAAAGCATTATGCTTGATTTGTGGTACCTCTCAAATATCTAAGAATCCATTTCACTACCATCCAATGTTATTTTCTTGGATTTTTCATGTACCTTCTTACAACTCCCACTGCATGTGCAATATCAGGCCTTGTGCAGACCATTGCATACATTAAGCTTCCAACTGCTGATGCATATGGAACTTTAGACATATAGTCCATTTCTTCTTGGATCTTTGGCCACATCTCCTTACGAAGTTTGAAATGTCTAGCAAAAGGTGTACTAACTGGTTTTGCATTCTACATATTAAATCTTTTCAACACCTTTTGTATGTACTCATTTTGAGACAATGTTAATTTGCGATTTTTCCTGTCTCTAGTTATTCTCATACCAAGGATTTGTTTTGCAGCTCCCAAATCCTTCATTGAAAATGAATTTGCCAATTTTCTTTTGAGCACATTTATTTCCTGCATGTTAGACCCTGAAACATGCATGTCATCTACATACAATAACAATATAATATAGCTGCCATCATTTTGATTTTTTAGATAAACACAATTATCAGAGTGACATCTAGTATAACCTTGTTCAGATATAAACTTTTCAAATTTTAGATACCACTGCCCTGGAGCCTGTTTTAAGCCATACAAGCTCTTCTTTAACCTGCACACTAATTTCTCTTTCCCTTTGACCTCATATCCTTCTGGTTGCTCCATGTAGATCTCTTCCTCCAAATTTCCATGGAGAAATGTTGTCTTTACATCTAACTATTCAAGATGTAAATTTTCCGCTACTAGAAGACTTAAAATAGTTCTGATTGAAGTCATCTTAACAACATGAGAAAATATTTCATCAAAATCAATACTTTTCTTCTGTGCAAACCCCTTCACCAAAAGTCTAGCTTTGTACCTCTGTTTTCCTCCATATTCTTCCTTCAACCTGTAAACCCATTTATTCTGCAATGTAGTTTTACCTACAAGCAACTTGACTAAGTCCCAAGTCTGGTTATGCATTAAGGAGTCCATCTCTTCTTCCATTGCTAGATCCCACTTCTTCCTACTTTTAACCTGCATTTCTTCTTCACAACATTTGTGTTCACCAGAATCAGTGAATAATAAATGATATAATGAAGGAGAGTATCGTTTAGGAGGTTTACTTATCCTAGTAGATCTTCTAACACAACTTTCAGGTGTTTGAGATGCTTGTTGTTATTGTGGCTATTGATTATTATTATTTTCAGGAACTTTTACTTTTTCTGTGATCTCATCAAGAAATGTGTATTCTTTATTTTCCTTTTCCTGTTTCTTTTCCTGAAACTGATTCTTATGCAATACCTTTTCATTGAATATTACATCTTTACTCCTAATGATTTTGTGATTTTCATAATCATATAAGCGATAACCAAAATCATTAACACCATATCCAATAAAGGTACATTTCTTTGATTTTACCTCAAGCTTTGTTCTGTTTTCTTTATTAATATGGACAAAGGCCTCACAGCCAAAAGGCTTTAAAAAATAGTAGTTTACCTTTTTACCTGTCCATGCCTCCTATGGAATACCGCCATCCAAGGAACTTGAAGGCCCTCTGTTTATTAGATAAACAACAATATCTACAGCATCTGCCTAAAATTGTAAAGGAAATCCTGCATGCAATATCATGCACCTTGCAGGCTCCATGACTGTTCTGTTCATTCTTTCTGACACACCATTTTCTTGTGGTGATCTTGGAAATGTCTTCTTTCTGCAAATTCCATGCTCTGAACAGTATCTATCAAACACTTTGCTGCAATATTCACCTCCATTGTCTAATCTGAGACACTTCAACTTCTTTCTTGTCTCAATATCAACCAAAGCTTTCCATTTCTTGAAAATATCAAATACATCAGATTTATTCTGAATACAATAGATCCAAGTTTTTCTAGTTGCATCATGAATAAAAGTAACATAATAATGAAAGCCACCGAGAGATGATACCTAAGCAGGTCCCCATACATCTATATGCACAAGCTCTAATTTTTCACTCTTCTTTTCTTTCCCAACTCTAAGAAGTCTGACTCTCTTCTGTTTTCCATAAATACAATTCTCACAGAAATCCAAATCAACATTCTTCAAACTCGGCAGCAAATTTCTCGAGTGAAGAATCTTCATCCCCTTCTCACTCATGTGTTTGAGCCTATGATGCCATAATGCTGCATCTGCTCCTTTGGAAGTTAAAGCATTAACAGAGTTAGAAATACCATTGCATAAATACAATGTACCAACCTTTTCAACTTTTGCTATTACCATGGCTCCTTTGGTGACCTTCCAAGTTTTATCTGTGAAAGTTGTCACAAAACCTTCACCACCTAACTGCCTTGTTGAAATCAGATTTTTATTTAGATATGGAACATGCCTTACCTCCTTTAATAGCCATTGGTTTCCATTCTGTTGTTTTACAAGAAATTTACCCATTACAACAATTTTACAGGGTTTGTCATCACCCAAACTAACTTGTCCAAAATCTCCTTGAACATAATCATGAAAATATTTCTTATCAGGTGTGGCATGGAATGAGGCCATTGAATCTACCACCCAGGAATCAGTAACATTTTCGAAAGAAAGAATCAAAGCATCTTATAACACATCACCTATCACATTTTCCTCATGATTGTTTTCTTGCTGTGCGTCTCCTTCTTTTCCCTTCCGAGATCTACAGTCTTTCTTTAGGTGTCCTTTCTTTCCACATTTCCAGCACACTATCCCCAATATGGACTTGGATATGCCTTTCCTTGATTTACTGCGATATCCTGAGCTCTTTCCCCTGTCCATTCTTCTTCCCCTAGACTCTGCACTCAAAGAATTACTTGATGTCTCACCGGAGCTTTTTCGTCCCATTTCCTCGCTAAGGATAGCACCGATAACATCATCAAACTTTAAAGTACTAAATCCAGAGACAAAGTTACTAATGGCCATAACTAAACCATTCCAGCTTTCTGGCAATGCTCAAAGAAATAAAAGAGCCCTAACTTCATCATCAAATTTTACCCGTAGAGAACTTAACTGACTGGTAACTGTATTAAAACCATTTAAATGGTTTGCAACAGATCCACCTTCCGACATCTTCATATTAAATAAATGTTTCATAAGAAATATCTTGTTTGAGGCTGAGGGTTTTTAATATAATTTCACCAACGCCTTAATCAAACCCTTTGTTGTTGTTTCCTTTGAAATATTGAAGGCTGCCGACGCCGCGAGGCACAACCGTACTATTCTGAGTGCCTTTCTATCGAGAATCTCCCATTTTGCATCTGTCATAGCCGTCGGCTTCTTTGTTTTTCTGCTCAATGGTAGGTAGAGATATTTTTGATACATAAAATCTTCCATCTGCATCTTCCACAATGGGAATTTTTGGCCGTTAAATTTCTCGACCCTAAACTTACCATCTTCCGCCATTTCTCCCACTCGAACCAGGAACCCTTCTTTCCTTCGAGTTTATCAGCCAAATAGACCTTCAGCTTTGATACCAGTTTTTATAAAATTATATATTACAGAGAAATGCAACACATAAAATATGCAGAAAACACAAGCAAACAAAAAAATAAAACTAGAGAGACACAGATATATGTGGTTCACCCAGTTTGGGCTACGTCCACCCCGAACAGCCAGTCCTTCCTTTCTATTATCTAGCAAAATAAAGAGACACAACCTACAACAGATCTGTTGTAATATCCTCTGTTCTCTCTCACAGTTTCCCTATATGTTTCTCAGTCTGAGAATACTCATACAATACACAACCACAATACAATACCCTCATACAAACTAAGGGGTTTCCTTCTAGGGCAAAAAACCCTAAACTAAACATAACTTCTACCATCAAATCATCCGCCTAATGAATAGCCCAGATTGACTAGAAATTACTATACTTTTACAAGGCAATTTTACATCCATTTTTAGCTTCGAGGGAGCTGCCCTGAAACCCCCCACCAGGGGGGGCTTCATAAATTCGCAACCGCCCCCCCTTGGACCCCCCCGGAAGCGTTTAATTATGGACAAGGGTCCAATGCTGTGATACCAAATAAACAAGATAATCAGGCTCCACACCCAACAAACCTTTGTATATATGTGTATTAATTGTGAAACCTATATTACTAGCGATTAAGTGTTCAAGTTATTTAAATTGGAAATGAAGAGGAACACTCAAAGGATATTGAAGCGAGCTCTTAATATATATGAACGATATGGGGTGAAGGCAGAGATTTTGTTGCTTCTTAGGTTATTAGTAACATGTGCTCCGTGTATCTCCTTGTAGGGTCATGTGGGATTGGAATATTTGAAAAGCGTGGCTTGAATATGCAGGGGACTTTCACATTTTCTGACTCTGAAAGGTGCAATTCTGTTCTAGAGGCAAAAATCTTATTATCCTATTTTTCTTTGACTGTAACAACACAACAATTTAGAAGCTTATTATGGCCAGTTCTGATTGCATGTGGACTATGCCAAGATTTACATGAAAAAGGAAGTTAAATGAATATTTGAGCTACTTCTTCACACCTCTCGTTGTCTTATAATAATTGTGTCTATGTGTCTATTCAATCTCATGTCATAAGTACTTATTTTCCAGTTAAGAGGTCGAGAACTTTGAGTACGTAAATAAATAATGTTACATAGAGATATATCCTCCCTTATGTGTCTTCCTCGCAAAAACCAAAAACAAAATTAATTCAGTTCCTTTTTCCTAGACTAATTCAGTTAAAATGCCTAGATAGGGGCACTACCATCAACTCCGGGGCTTTCGTTTTTTCACAAATATTTGTATTTAGCTTTGTTGGTTCTTCCTATCTAACTCAACTATTTTGTTTTTTGGTAATTGTTTTATATGTTTCTAATGGCAGGGTTTTATTATATGCATGATACAGGTGGATATTTGTGGCCACCAAGCTATTCCATTTGGACCCCCACCATCGGTTCTTTTAGTTTTTCAGTTTCCACAAAACTTACTATTTTTAGCAGTTTTTTGGGTCTTGAACTTCCAAAGCCATTTTGAGGCCCTAAACGACGTTTTTTGGGAAACCCGGGAGTAACATGGAAGTTCCTTTGATGTTTCTCATGTAAAAAGTGGTATTCCTGGGATATATATTTCTAATGAGGTATTGAGCACGTCAAATGGAGATCATATGCCAAAGTTCCATCCCTGGGAAGTTGATGTACCAATTTACCCAAATGGGTCCCATAGTTTTGACGCTTCATCTCCTAGGGTTAGGTTTTTGGATGTTTAGGGTTATCCATTATTTCTCAACAAAAAATAAGCCTTCGAGCCTCATTGTAACACAGTTAAGAGGCATGTAGCCGCCACATCTATTCTCAGAGATAAGCTACCATCACCATAGCTAGTTTATTTCCATTATGTCTATAAGCATATGTCAATTATTTGTTATTAATGAAATGAAGTTTTATATCTACTGCATCTCTTCTTTTATGTGAATTTTTGTATTTCATTATGTTCCTACATAAATCCGGATCATTGGTATGCTCTTTCTCTATTTTTATTTACATGTCCCCAATGAGGTCAGGGTATAAGGCGTTAGGGCTCAATCTGGTTGAACCCTTGCATGATTAGCCTCGCAAACCTTGACGACTTCCCATGTCAGAAGAAAAGAGAGATGAGGGAGAAAGAGATCCTATCAAAATATTTCTCAAGGAGGCCCTCTAGAAATAGAGGAATGCGATGATGGATAACTTTGCCTAGATCCTTCAACGGTTGCCCACCGACGGTGCATCTACATCCAACAACCACTCTGGAGCCGCCTCTCCTTTCAACATACAAGTCAACTTTGAAATTCATGTATTTGAAGGCCAGATATATGCAGACAATGTAGATAGATGGTTTAATTTGCTATAAGGATATTTCTTGGTCCATGATTTCTCCGACTGAGAAAATATTATTTTTCACTCCTCAAAGCTGCCCCCATGTCAAAGATGCGTGGAAAACTTGCTGTGAGCAAAAGGATGGGAGGGACCACTCTCTGTTCTTGGTCACACCCACTTGGCATTCATTCTGAGACGACATCAAGGAACAATATTACCCTATGGGGAGCTATGAGGACAAGTACATCCAATGGACCACGCTGCAACAACAAAGGGATCAAGATATGCACAAACTGACGAATTTGTTCCATACCCTACAGACAAAGTTGGGTATTAAACATTCAGAGAGAAATTTGGTGCTCAAGTACTATAGCTATTTGCATAGAACATTAAGGAGGAAATGGAGTTCCTCGACATGAACTCACTTGGCACTACATATCGCTATGATGCCAATATCGAGTATAAATTTAAGCAGAAGAAGCGAGAATTTGGATCCACAAATCCGAAGCTAGGGAAAGGCACCCCTGAACTGCAGAACAAGAGGCAAATCCAAAGCGAGGAGACTCAGAACAACAAAAAAATCCAAAGAAGGACATGGGGAAGTGGTGTGAATTTCATAAAAACCCCACTCACAGCACAAACGAGTGTTGAGCCAAACAATTGTTGGTGGCCGAAATAAAGGCCTCAGAATCAGATGCATGTTTTGATCCCGAGTCAGAACCATACAAGGGAAATGACAAAGGGAAGCAAATCATTGATGCGGATCCTAGTGCCATTTTTTCCACCACCAAGCTCTAGGGGGAGGATCCCGAGGATCCAGAGGAGGGGGAGCGCCTCTTCCATTCGTAGATGTGGGTGAAGGGTTCTCCACTACAATTCCTTTTCGATAGCGGAAGCCAAAAGAACCTCATTTCAGCAGAGGTCATGAAGTGGCTTGACCTACCAACCATAGCACACCCACAGCCATATGCCATTGGGTGGCTTCACGAAGGAAGAGATCTCTGTGTTTGCAAGCAGTGTCGCATTCCATACAACATCAATCCATTCACGGGTGAGGTACTGTGTGATGTTTCTGCTTTTGATGTGTCTGATGTATTATTGGGCCAACCATACTTGTGGAAGTGACATGCTATGTATGAGTCTAGGCCTTGTGTTGTTGTTATTACTTTGGGAAATAAATTGTACAAGATGCCAGATGTAGTACCACCTCTTTCCATCTCTTTGACTACTGGAAAACAACGCAGTAAGATTATTTCCCAAAGAAGGAAATTTATTTTCATTATAATTAGCCCACAGGGCAAGAAGAGAATTCTAGCCACAGCCTTGAAACAGAGGTCCCCTGCATGGCAGCAGTAGATGGAAAAATTCTTGGAGGAATGCGAGGACATTTTCTCCTAACCCACAGAGGTTCCTCTACACTATCACGTCAAGCACTCCATTGATCTGACCCCCGGCGCACCGCCGCGTGATACTGCCATACCTCATGTGACCACACATATAAAATCCACACATGTACTATCTGAGGCTGATAAAGAAACAAAATTTACTGAATGCATCCATCATGTTCGCTCGCAGGTCCATGACATCTTTGACAAATCTAATACTAAGTTCAGCAAAATTTGCCTCATCCCATGAAGGAACTCAACACAATGAGGACCATTAATTCCTAAGGGGGAAGGAATGATCCAGGTGGATATTGGTGGCTACCCACCTATTCCATTTGGACTCCCACCATCAGTTCTTTCAATTTTTAGTTTAAGCACAACTTACTATTTTAGCAGTTTTTCGGGTCTTGAACTTTCGAAGCCATTTTGAGGCCCTAAACGATGTTTTTTGGGAAACCTGGAGCAACATGTAATTTACTTTGATTTTTCTCACATTAAAAATGGTAGTCCTCAGATATATATTTCTAACAAGGTATTGAACACACAAAACGAAGATCATATGCCAAAGTTGCGTCCCCGCGAAGTTGATGTACCAATTTATCCAAACGGTGCCCATAGTTTTGGTGCTTCATCTCCTAGGGTTAGTTTTTTGGATGTTTAGGGTTTTCCATTGTTTCACAAAAGTGAATAGGCCTTATAGGCTCATTGTAACACAATTCAGAGGCATGTAGCCACCACATCTCTTCTCAGAAATAAGCTACCATCACCCTAGCTAGTTTATTTCCATTATGTCTGTAAGCATATTTCAATTATTTGTTATTAATGAAATGAAGTTTTATTTCTGTTGCATCTCTGCTTGATGTGTAATTCTATATTTCATTATGTTCGTGCATAAATCCAGACCAATGGTATCAGAGCGATCTGCTCTTTCTCTGTTTTTCTTTACATGCCCCCAACAAGGTCAGGGTATAAGGAGTTAGGGCTCGATCTGGTTGAACCCTTGCAAGACCAGCCTCAGAAAACCTGACGACTTCCCATGGCAGAAGAAAAGAGCGAAAAGGGAGTAGGAGATCCTACCACAATATTTCTTGAGGAGGCCCTCGACAAACATAGGAATGTGATGATGGATAACTTTGTCGAGATACTTTAACGGCTACCCACCGGTGGCGCATCTACATCCAGCAGCCACTCTAGAGCCGCCTCTACTTTCAAGGTACAAGTCAAATTTTACATTCCAATATTTGAAGGCTATATAGATGAAAACATTGTAGATAGATGGTTGAATTTGTTGGAAGGGTATTTCTCTGTCCATGATTTCTCAGACTGAAAAAAGATTATTTTTGCACTCCTCAAAGCTGCCCCCCATGTCAAAGACCTGTGGGAAACCTACTGTGAGAAAAAGGGCAGGAGGGAGAGCTCTCTTTTCTTGGCCACACTGATCAGAATCTGAATCAGGTTCAATTTTTTTCTCAAAATTCAAAGTGTTTGGAAAGGTGTGGAACCTGAACAACCACGATTGGCTCGTCGCCCTGATTTCAATGCGATTCATTTCATTAAAATTAGACTCCTTATGAGGGATTTAGAGCCCGTTGACCGTCATGCAGAACATGCAAAATTTGGCAAATGCTAACAGGGATGTTGTTGATCGGATAAATCAATATCGCAGACGAGATCGATCTCCCTAGTACCAAAACATAATCTAGAAACAAACAACCAAATAAACCTATCTTTCTCTAGACATATGTGATTTACAGAAGAATACTATAAAGGTGTTAAGCTCTTACCATAGATCCAATGCTTGTTCGAAGTAGTTGTCCTTAAATCACTTGAAGGAGTTATCTTTAAAGACCTGTAGTCACAAACAAGCAAACATTAAATAGCACCTGCATAATAAATATTATAAATCATGCCTATCATAGTGATCAAGGAATCCATGAAATAAACAGTTAATTAACAGCTTATTGAGAAAAATGAATTCATTTGTATTAACTTTGAATAAAAGAAAACCTTACAAAATTAGCCTTGATGTTGAACAGGCCTTCCTGGGGTCTGAAGCAGGAATCTCCTCTACTCTGACAAGCCTTGTACTCTTCCAACCGAGACAGATAGAGGTATGTGATATTTCCTCACAAAATCTCAGTTAAATGAGTTTGAATCCCAACAACACTTTACCTCAAATAATTCTAAAGCTTGAAATCCCCTTGAGGCTACCCAAGGCCTCTTTTTATAGTGCAAAAGAGGAGGTTTCAGTTCCAACTATGAAGGGATAGAATCCTCCTTCAAAGGGATAAGCTCCTCACATCAAGGGGTTAGCTCCTTAAGGCAAGGGATACATGAACCTCAAAAGAGCGGTTCTGCCACCGTAAGATTCCTTCCAGAGGCTTCTAGAAATTACTGAAAGTGAGATTTTTGAGTTTACTTGCACCTTTTTAATCTTTTACAGGGGTCTGCACCGTTAACACAGAGAAAGTGCGTTCAGGTATGCAGGAGTCATGAACATTAGGTGCGGGACTGCAGGCAAGACAAAGAGAAGGTGCGATACCATAGTTTTAGAGACTTTTGAGAGCTTTTCTCTTATTTTTAAGGCTTGACATGAGCAACTTATGTGTTAGACTTGCAAAGGAGGAAGTATGAGTGATAATGAGCTCATACACATAGCAGAATGTCAATATGACAATTTTTAGTGCAATAGATTGCCTCCTAAAGTGAAAATTCTGGAATAGATGAAGATAGAGTCTGTCATGTATGAAGAGTGAAGTACTTTATCATTTCAAAGATCATTCTATGGACACCCTAGTCGGAACCTATAAAAACATTCAATGCAAAATATATATATGTATACATATCATCACTAAGGTAGGCATTCCCATACTCAGATCAAAACTAACTAGAAGACTGATTTAAACTATTCTGATACAGGAATGATTTTCAATACATCAACAGTATAGACATGTGTAGACACAGTATGGACGCAACCATTTGTTTATGAATAGTTCACTGTATAAATGAATAAAAAAATTCCTCGCAGCCTAGATGGTAGAAACTAGATCCAGGGTCTTGATTTCCGTTTCTCGAACCAATACGATTCTATCCACGTGAATAAATGTGTCGAAGTCGAACATGGTAGAAACCACTTGATTACTAGTCAATAATGTAGACTGTTAGCAAGTGTGAGAGTAACCACCAGTAATGTCAATGGCACTCAAAGTACTTAGTACAATCCATGAAATGTGAATGAATGAGCTGAAGTCGAACATGTCATGGAATCATTTGATTGAAGGTCAATGATGCAACCTGTCATCGACGGCGAGAAACCTGCCATTGAGGCATGCAAATTTCAACGTACTTATGATTTCTAGATCAAATTCCTAGATAATGAGCTGTCGTTGATAGGAAGTGACCCGTCGTAGGAAAGCCCAC
This sequence comes from Pinus albicaulis, assembly GCA_034641835.2. Lineage (NCBI taxonomy): Eukaryota > Viridiplantae > Streptophyta > Pinopsida > Pinales > Pinaceae > Pinus > Pinus albicaulis. Next base: position 1,282,941,179 of record CM076577.1, on the reverse strand, counting down.
AACACGAAATCATAGATCAAGTTTTGAAGAAATATATTGGCAAGGACTGACTCAGGGATGGTCAAAATGGATGACAGATATTTTGCAGATAAATGGTTTGTTTGAATTGTCCTCTTGAACACATAATGACACTGCAGATGGCTTGGTGACAATTGACCCAAAGCTAATACCCAGAAACCGACTGAAGACTTTCAAAATGGTTTGATTAACTGTTAGGAAAAGGATTTCCCAACCCAGGTGAACAAAAATGTCACGTGCAAGAGTGGTTAACAACTTTTTGAATAATCAAAATACAACAAACAGGTTCATTTTTCTCTCTTTTCCTCCACCATTTCTGGCAAGTACCTCTTTATTTTTGACAAGCTTGAGGAGGATAACATTTGCTTGTTTATAAGCTCATCCTTCAGATGAGTCCAACTTAGTTTAAGATTCAAACCCTAAGAAGGAGTGGTTCATTCCTATTTAAAAGTGAACAGGTCCTTTACTGTTAAATTTTAACGAGTCCAGTATAGGAGAAACTCGGTGTTTTTTCAATTTTAGGGAGACAGAAGAAAAAACTTAAGAAGACTCCATGGGTGTAATTTTTCATAAATTTAGTCTCTCGAGCCCGAAAAAGGATAAAATAATGCGGGAGAGAACTCTGTTGACCGTAATTAGTCAACATATACCTTTTTCGTAAAGATTCCATTTCAGTCCGTAAAAGGGGTAAACTTATACCAAAAGGATGATTATTCATTTATTTTAACGAGTTCAAATAATCAAGTTCTCGATAATATTTTCAATTTTCGAGAGTCTAAAAAGAGCTTAAAAGATGACTCCAGATTTTTTCTTTTTCGTAAATTTTTGAAAGAGTCCGAAAAAGTAATAAAAGTATGCTCTTTGTTGAAAAAACGATCAATTTTCCCGAAAAATCCAATTTTCTGCACAAAAAATCGAAACATTACACATACCTCTTTAAGATTAAAAAAATGTTTTCAAAAATTACCTTTTTAAAGTGAAAAATAAACAAATTAAAAATTCATTTATTTGAAAAAACTTATAAAAAAGGCTTTTCTAACTTCATTTTTACCATTTGAGTTCAGAGTGAAAAGTGAGAGCTTTCGGGTAAAAATGTTCCTGCGAAGATTCTGGAAAATCCGTCTGACAAAATCGAGAACTTTCATCTCCAGGTAATCCATGTCCTCCTTATATTGCATTTCATCTATTTACATTTCATTTTTAGGCTTTAAATTTCATTTTTTAAGGAAAAATAGGTTGAAAAAGTCGCTTGTGGGGGTCTGCAGGCACAACACGCAAGCCCTGCAGACCCAGAATTTTTTCTACATAGGAAAAAATCCTGGGTTCACACCTGTTTCAAAGTGCCCATGCATACCTATGCATTGTGTATGAAGATAGGGTGCGGACCCCGTGCAATGAAATTTCAAACTTAAATCTCTCAAATTCCACCCAAAATTTTTCAAATAAACTTGTTCTAATATTTCTTTTTATGCATTGTAGGATATTCAAAATGCTTATTTGGAGAGAACGCGAGCATGAGGACATAGATGACGCCATAATGAATCATTTTCCTACAATGGAGGCATTGAGAGCATGCAGTTTATACAAGTTCTGGGCCATTCAGGGCATGAGAGCACAGGTAGACCTCCTGACGCAGCTGGTGAACATATGGAACATACAGGACCAATGATTTGTTATTGGCGGCCACCGGCTCGAAATTGAGTTGGAGGATATATATTTTTTAACTGGTTTTTCCAAGAGGGGCGAACAAATTTCTCTGTTTGGAACTAGGCCAGGTGGCCAGTCTGTCGCTAGTCTTCGACTGGAGTTCTATGATGATCGGGCAGACCCGAAGGACAAACGGATTGACATAAAAAATATCATCCATCCTGAGCTTAAATTTATTGCATTTATTGTTACCAGACTGTGCGGGATTGCAGCGTTGCATGTGGCTACCGGTTCCCAGATGTGCATTGCAGTAGACTGTTTTTGAGGCACCATTTTCAACTGGTGCGAAGCTATGTTGGCAAATGTGAAAGGCCAACTAACCAGAGCAAAGAATGGAAAGCTAAATAACTTTGGATATGGATCCATTGTAGTCACCTTTTCTCTAGAGAGGATCCCCATGTTAGCTCCACAGCACATTCCTGTTGATGCTGGTCGACCTCGAGAACCTAGGATGGTTCGTTGGGTTGCTTTGATGGCCCGTCACACTGAGGCAATTGAGGTTGTTCGATTTCCTTCTACATATTTTCGTTGGCTGGAATGCCAAATTTTTGTTATAGAGGACTTTCGATATGCCGGGATGGACTACCGCGGTGACAGAGACATGGCTCTCCCAGTAGGAGAACAGTGGGAGGATTAAGGTAAAAATCATTTTCAACAATTTCTAAGTTCTAATTTTTTTTGTATTTTAATCGTCCCAAAACTAATAATCAAAATTTTAAATGCAGATATGGGTCCACAATGACTAGCCAATCTCCAACCTTATGAGAGGAGGCATCCAACTGCAGCAGCACCAGCCCCACAGGGCCAATCAGCAAAGATCTTGTCTGATTTGGAGCATCACCTAGAGCGCCCGACTCTAGACATTCCAGAGACCAATATAGATGATATTCCGCTTAGATTACAGAGATATGTGATTGGTGTCCCATGACATTTTAGGAGGTTCCTGTGTAGGGTGGCCCGGGCAGTGGTTTCTTATCATGATCATCACCAGGGATAGGATGATCGATTTGTAGACTTATAACATTTTTGACTTTTTGTGTTGTCATTTTTTCCGATCATAAGGTATTTTTCAACCTATGATCGAAGACGATGTATATTTTGAAACACACTTCTATGCTATGATATATCATTATTACCGGCTATCTATGTACATGTTATTGAATGTTGTTTAATTTACTGTTTTGATTATTGCAAATGTCAATTTATCATAGTAGAAGCAACTGCATCTGCTAAAGTATTTAAATGTCTTGGAATATGCTGATATTCAATGTAATCAAATTCACATTCCAACAGACGAACTCCTAAAAATAACCGTAATAACACTGAATTTCTAATGGCATAAACCCTGTTAAGCTGTAATGCAACAAGTTCAGAATCCAACCTAACAATCAAACTCTAAATTCCAAACGATACAGATTCAGATAATAACTCAATCACTGCACTATACTCTGCATTGTTATTCATTGTTTGACCGAGGCTTACCCCATGCATGGACACTAACTCGTCAGAGGGTGAATAGGTAACCCAAGCTGCGGAAGAAATGTTCCATGTACTATGACAAGCACCATCAGAAAAACCAATGTAGGTTTGAAGAGATGTCGACATATGCAATATCAAGAGTAAAACTCAGATAAGCAGGAATAGTGATAAGAACACACTCTAAACTAGGCACGCTTTTCTAATCTAAGACACACCAGCAATAAAGAAACTAATCTAATCAAAAATATCCACACCAAATTTAAGCATAATATCTCTTCAGATAAAGCCCATTTCTGGGTTTATCTAAAGGGACACTGTCAAAATCTATTAGCTCATAGGCCCCTTTTGCCAGCTTTCGCTTAACAATGAAGGGACCATGCCACATAGGCACAAATTTTCTATCCCCTAGCTTATCGTTGGCTTGATCGTACACTAAAACTAGGTTTCCTTCTGAAAAATTATGAGGTGTAACATTTCTATCGTTCTGAGCTTTTATTTGTTTGACATGAGCTTCGTTTGCTAATGCAGCATTTCTTCGATTCTCATCTAGCTGAGCCAAGTACAAAAAATGCTTCTCCTCTTTAGACGTAGCTGGGAGTAATTCTATGGCTAATTTCAATGACAGAATTTTGCATTCAATAGGAAACACAACTTCCAAACTGTAAACCAGTTGAAAGGGAGTGAAACCAGTTGATGTTTTTACTGAGGTCCAATATGCCCAAAGTGTTGAAAACATGGAATTCCAATTTGACTTATGAACACCAATGATTTGTTTAATCATAGTGACTAAAACTTTATTGATAGCTTCAACCAGACCATTAGCCTGCGGGTAATATGGAGTAGAACTATCATGGTGCAGGCCAAGTTGATATGTTAGTTCAGTCATCATGATATTTTGAAAATGACTTCCATGATCAGTAATTATGGCTTGAGGAACACCGAATCTAGCAATTATATGATTGAAAACGAAAGTTGTAGTAGTCTTGCCGTCTGCCGAAAATGTAGGCATCGCCTTGGTCCACTTAGTAAAATAATCTACCGCTAGGATAATATACGCATGCCCCTAGGCCGAGTGAGGGTTACATGTAATAAAGTCGATACCCTAGTTTGTGAAAGGACTGAAAGCAATTATAGAGTGAAGAGGAGTGGGTGGTGCACGCATTTTACGATCAAAGACTTGACAATTGTGGCATTTCTGGACTGCATAGATACAATCTTTGAAAAAGGACGGCCAGAAATAACCAGCGCGCAATATCTTTTGGACTGTGGCATACCCAGACATATGACCGCCACATGCTCCAGAATGGAAGTCATTTAGAACCTTCTCATCTTCTTCATGAGTAAGACATCATCGGAAAACAGAATCCGCTCCACGACGATAGAGTGTATCACCAATAATATTGTATTGTTGGGATTGGAAACATATTTTCCGTCATTGAGATCGTGAGATTTCAAGCTGAAAATATTGGGTTTGGAGATAAACAATAATATCCCCATACCAAGGATCTAGAGTACTGATAAGAAACAAGGATTCGTCTGCAATGGGTTGTTCCACCACAGTTTCAGTATCAGTAGATGGGAAATCACACATCAGTTCTGTTAGCTCTCTGTAATCAGCAAGATTGGCAAAGTCCGATCTCATGGAGAAACATCGTTTCAACCAACTTTGGGATTCTAGGATCTAGCCCTCCTGAATCCAGAGAGGGATCTCTCCAATAAGTGCAAAGATGGATTTGTCTTTGAAGTTTGGGGTAATGATATTAGGCTAGTTATGAAGGCCAAGGGTTTTGTTTGTTTTTGGATGATTGAGCATGATTATTATTTTGAGGAGAAAGTTCTAACTGCAAAAAGTTTCAAAGGTGAGAAGTTGCAAGTGAATAGAACAGCTATGGCTAAAAAGATAGATATAATGCTGGTTTTTAGTCCATTGGGCTATGGAGTCATAACAGGGCTTTAATTGAGCAACAACATCAAGATTGATCCAAGGGGCAAGTCATCTATATCACAAGATTATTGAGATTAAAATGATGGAATGGAAATAGTAAAGTGTTGGAGGGGTGGAAACTGATAATAATTTCACAAAGGATTTATATTCAGTCCAAACAAGAAAAGCCTTTTAAGTAACTATTTAAAACCAACCAAGGACAGGGCTAACCATTGACCTCTAACACTGTTACCGATGAAATAGGTAACCTGACCTCAAAACGGGAACTCTAACCCAAAAAGACTCAAAAAACATGAAAAAACACCACAAAAACAAAAAAAGTGTATTCCAAAACGCACTTGGTTTTTTTTTAAGGTCAAATTTCAACATTTTATAAAATTATGCTAAAAACAAAATTGTTTCTTGAAAAAAGGATTGAAAAAACACCCTCAAAACAAAACTGTAATGGATGTCAGAATAACAACAACAACATCAACAACAACAAATATATATATATATATATATATATATATATATATATATATATATATATATATATATATATGTATATATATATATATATATATATTCTGTCATATTTTTGACATTTTTAAAAATAGAAATAATAATTTTTAATTTTTAAAATTCAAACATTAAAAAAAAAAACCTAAAATTTAAGAAAAAAAATAAATTTAAAAAATAAAAACATTTTAAAGCTTAAAATTTAAAAATATATAGGAATAAAAAAATAAAAATAAAAACAAAATAAAAATTTTAATTCAAACATTAAAAAAAACCTAAAATTTAAGGAAAAAAAAAAAAATTTAAAGATTAAAATTTCAAAATATATAGAAATAAAACAATAAAAATAAAACAAAATAAAAATATTAAATTAAAAAAAAAAAAACAAGTTAAAAAAGGAAAGAAATTATAAAAAATAAAATATAGAAATTAAATTTAAAAAAGAAAAAGAGAATGTTTATTAAATTAGAAAAAATAAAAAATTAAATTTTAAAATAAAAAATTAAATTTAAAGAAATATATTAAATTTTAATAAATTTAAAACTTAAAAAAAAAAAAAAAAAAAAAAAAAAAAAAAAAAATTAAAAGTAAAAAACTGAAAAATTAATAAAAAATAAAAAATGAAAAATAAAATAGAATAAAAATACTAAATTTAAAAAAAAATATATTAAAAAAACAAATAGATTTTAAAAACTAAATTAAATTTAAATTATAAAAATATATATATTAGATTTTGTTAAATTAAAAAAAAAGGGTTAATATTAAAATAACAAATTAAATTTAAAAGAAAAAAAATATTAAATTTTAATAAATAAATGAATAAACAAATAAATTTTGAAATAAAAAACAAATTTTAAATATAAAGAAAGAAAAAAAAACATTGTTAAAATAAAAAGTTAAAAAACATTAAAAATCAATTAAAATTGAAAAATTGAAAAAAATAAATTAAATAAAATATATTAAATAAAAAAATAAAAATAAAAAACAAATTAATTTGAAAATATTAAGTTTAATTAAAATATATGTATATATAATTTTAAATACACAATTTTTATTGAAATTAAAAAAAATATATAAATTTTATGTAATTAAAAAAATAAAAATAAAAATTAAAAAATTTAAAAAAAATATTAAATTCGAATAAATTAAAAAAAAAATCAAAATTTACTAAATTTTAAAAAATTAAATGAAAAAACTAAACATAAAATTTAATAATAATAAAAAAATATATGAAAAAATTAAATAAAAAAATCAATTAAATAAAAAAAAATACAAAATTTAATAAAATATTTTAACAAAATTGAGAAAATAAAAATAAAAATAAAAATGAATAAAATTAAAAAAAAATTAAAACAAATTAAATTTCAAATATAAAAATTAAATTTAAGAAAAAAATAAATAAAAAAATATAAAAAACATAAAAAAATAAAAAATTATATATATATATATATATATATATTAAAAATTAAAAAAATTTAAAAAAAAAAGTAGAATTTTTTGATCGTGGTGGCGCCGCCAATTGGCCTCCCGCCCAGGTGATGGTGTAGGCTGGCCATTGGCCGAGAGGTCGATTCCAAGAATCTCCCTCCCATGGCGGGAGGCTGATTCCGGGAATCGCGCTCTCATGGCGGGAGGCCGATTCCGAGAATTGCCCTGAGGTCGATTCCGGGAATCGCCCTCCCGCTGCGGGAGGGCGATTCCCGGAATTCCGGCGGGAGGGCGATTCCTGGAATCGGCCTCTCGTCGCGAGAGGGTAATTCCCAGAATCAGCCTCTGGCGGCGGGAGGGCGATTCCGGGAATCGGCCTCAGGGCGATTCCCGGAATCGGCCTCAGGGCGACCCCCGACCCGCCCGCCGCCGTGAGGCGATTTCGACCGGCCTCCCGCCCCAACGACACCGTCGCCACCTCGTCGGTGTCGGGCCACGCGCCACCACGATCAAAATATTCTTTTTTTTAATTTTGTTTTTAAATTTAATATTTTAGATTAATTATTTTTTAAAATTTAAAATTTATTTATTAAATTTATTAAATTTTAATTAATTTTTTTTTTTTAAATCTTTTAGTTTATTTAGTTTTTTATTTTTAAAATTTATAAATTGTTTCATTTAAAAAGAAAACAGTAAATTTATGGATTTTTTTTTTTTAATTATTTGCACGTTGTTTTTTTCATTTTTTTTTGTTTTTTAATGATAGTTTTTTTTATTTTAATTTTCTTTTTCAATTTTAAAATTTTATTTTATTTATTTATTTATTTTTAATTTGTTTTTTTTTGTTAAATTTAAAATTTGTATTTCTTTTTCCTCTTATTATTATTTTAATTTAAATTTTTAAATTTAATTTTTTCTCTTTTTCTTTTATTTTTTTAATCTAAATTTTAATTTTGTAATTTAAATTATTTTTAAATTTTCTATTTTATTTTATTTTTAATTTTTTAATTATATGGTTTTTTTAATAACTGAGAAAAAAATGTTTTTGATGTTTTTTTTTTTAATTTTTTGGTTAATTTTTGTTTTTTTTCTTTAAATTATGTGTTTTTTTTTCAAATTTTGTCATTTCTTTTGATATAATTTTCGAATATTTTTGTTTTTGTTTTTGTTTTTTTTATTATTTTTGTTTAAATTTTTTATTTTTACGAGTTAATTTTGTTTTTTTTAACATTTTTATTGGTTTTTTTTATTGTTTTTATATATATATTTTTATCTAAGTTTTGTATTTTATTACCAACATGAAAATCACCACTCTAAAAAAAAAAGGTTGATGTTGCATCAATACGTTTCAAAATTAGCATGAAAATCATCGCTCGAAAAAAAAAAGTTGATGCTGCATCAATACGTTTCAAAATTAGCATGAAAATCACTAACATTTTAAAACAATTATTCATACTTCATAAATAAAAATATTAGTGTCAAAAATGTGCTCCAAAAAAAAAAAGGTGATTCTGCATCACCACTTTTAAAAATCGGGTGCTTTTTATGCTACCAAAAAAAAGTAGGTAACAGTGCGGTTACCTATTTCATCGGTAACACTGTTCTCTTGGGCGAGTTGTATTAAAGCAGCTTAATTGACAAACAATCCAGTAATCCACTTAATTACCTTCAGAAAGTGTGAAAACATATAAGAGAAGACAAAGTGTAACTTAAGATCAGATAAAGTACTTTTAAACCTAGTCTGCTTTCAGTCAACACCAAGGGAAACTTTCAGAATCTGCTTTTGGAGAATAGAAGCTAGAAACAGGGCAAACCATGGCTTTACTAGTCTAACTTTAATAAGCAAATAAGGAAAATAACTTTCAAGAAAAATGCTTAAAGAAAATAGTAGGACGAGGGAACTCCAGCATTCCTAACTGCTTAAACTGTATTAAATCATTCTTAAATAAACAAATAGGAGGAAAACATTGAGATAAAGCTTTTCAGTCAGAGAAGGTTACTGATATACAGTAGGTCCTAACTCTATAAATGCTGTTCTTTATCAGAGAATAGTGAACAATATGACATACATAGAAGGAAAACAATAATAGAGAAAGGGGCACTTCACCAATGATATAGACCAGGATCCCAAGAAACAGCGTGTTATTGATGTCAAACCAGTTACAGTCTTCAAGTCCAATGTTTCAGTTCAGCAATCATCTTCACTATCCACCCTAACTAATCTAGCACAAACAGAGCTCCAAGGGCCAGTGTAAAATATTTACAATCAGAAGTTTAAGCTCAAATGTATTTCAAAGTTCTGCAACCAACAATTTCTCATCTTCTAAAGAGGTATTTATAGAAGAATGAGGAGGTGAGATCTGATAAAAGATCTCTCAGGACAATTAATAAAGATTCAAGACTTCTCGGCCTTTGAGGGGCTCGCTGGAGAAGTTTACAGGTGGTCTGTCTGCATTGACTGTTTTTTCATTTATGAGTTTAAGCTCGGTGGGAGATTTTATTGACTTTGAGGCTCTACGTTACTTTGGAGTAATTCTGCAGATATTTTTTGCATTGAATTCTATGGCAGAATTAAATCTTTGGCTGCGCTGAGGCAGATATCTTCGTTGGATCAATAACTTCGGCCTCTGTTTGAACAATTTGAGGCACATGTGGCACTTATGGTAGCTGGGAGGAATCAATTTCCCTCAAATGTGGCGGTGGAGGCCTTTCTGTTTGTTAAACACTTATGATGTTCCTTTAATTGTGTTTTAATTCAGGGAATTAGGCTTTTGATAATCATTCTTAGCCGTAATTCCCCAAATCTATCTTCAATCTTCTGTTTTACTGCGTTTTGTTTTTTAACACTGATACTCTTTTAATCGGATTTAATAACACAGTGTCTTGTTGATGTGCAGGTTGCGCAAGGCTCGTATGGCGTCAATGCCCATGGAGCATCGACGAAACATAGAGTGGAGCCTTTTTAGTGTCTTTCCCTCTGATAACCAAAAAGCCAGAGGATCATCACCCTCAGCTTTCTTTACCCTCATAATATGGGAAAAAACCTTCGAACCCTACAAAACAAACAAAACATTTATGAAATCCTGCGTAATTGGGGAAGAACTGCTTCAGAAGGCGGGGGAGGAGCGTGGCTGTTGGATGGAAGCATCCAACGATGGAGATCATCCAAGAGGAGGCTAAAAGGAGAGCGGGGAAAAGAATAAGAAGGAATGATCTTGGACCGTCTGATCCGGACACGTGGACGGTCCAGATTCAATCGGAGGATCGCAATCAGAGGCAACACTCAATTGGCGCTGATGTAAAAATGTGATGCGATTTAGCGCTGGTCGTCGATCTGAGGATCAGATCAACGACGGGGAATGAATCGGAGGGATAGGCGTTCGGGGGAAGAAACAAATGCATGTGATGAAACTGCACGATGCGATGTAGCGCAGACCATCGATCTAAAGATTAGATCAACGGTGGAGAATAAATCGGGGGAATGGCCAATCGGAGGGAGAAAACAAAGACATGTGATGAAAAACTCCGATGCGATTGAGCACTGGCCATTTGATCGACTTACGATTCAACGGCGGGGATTAGTTTCTAGAAAGAACTGGCGGAAAAAACCCTTACATTATTCAAAACCCCAAAAATTTAAATAAAACAAAGGTTTTGGTGGATCGTGGCAGAAAAAAATATATATATGAAAAGGCGCCCGTTTGCGGGGCCATGGGTTTATGGAATATGATGGGCCCGGGGCTTTTCATAACAAAGGGCCAATCACAATCGGATCCTTGGGCTCGGGTTTTTCAATCAACCCATTGGAATCTTGCGATGCGATTAAGCCCTTGGGATCTTTAACACTTGGTTCCGGGTGAAAGTTATATGGCGTAGCAAGGTGGGGGGTGATGTTTGTATATATGACCCAATCGCATCAGAACTTTTGATGCGGGTCTTTCAATCAACCCATTGTATTTTTCTCCGATGCGATTGCGCAATCGGTCTTTTTAATCTAACCATTTTCATTTAATCACATGGCTTTGGAATTTTAGATCAAACTTTGGATAAATGGGTTTTATGACTTTACAAAAGAAAAAGGTGATCGGGAAAGGATTTTTACAAGGTTTTACACGCGGAAGGCGGGCCCATGGTTTATATGAAAAAATAATATAATCGGGGGTTTTAAATACAAAGGCTAATCGCAATCGGAGCCTCGGGAAATGGAAAAAAACTTGTGCACTTGGATCTTTCCGATGCGATGAGCGCCGAACAAGGTTAGCGCTTGGTTCCAGGGTGTGGGCATGTGGTGGAAGTGGTTAGGACTTAGCCCAAGGGGGCTTGAGTCCTTAGTAATAAAAATTTGTTTTTTATGATTTTTTTCAGAGTTTTCAATGGATTTGGGGGTTTCGGTAAGGTTAAAGAGTGAGTCTTTAACTTTGTAAAAGTGATTTTCATGAGGGGAAGAAGAGGAATCATGAAAAAAAAGGAGTTTTATGGAGAAAAAGGGGAGCAAATGAAGGTTAGTTTTGAGTGGGAGAAGGGGGGAAATGATGGATTTTCAGTAGTCTTTCTCTTGGAATCAACAGAATTTTCTGAGTATAAAATGGAAATAGTAAATGAAGATTTTGAGACAGAGGCATGAGGCCTTCAAGAGTCTTCAAGAGCCAACAGTTTTTAGCAATAAAATTTGTTCTTTGAAGGCTCAAAAATTCTTAGGCACCTTTTGCTATAACAAATTTTATAGGTGGCTAACAAGTTCGGCAAAAACCAAAGATTTCTTTGCCTTGGATTTTTCAAATTCCAAGTCAAATTCCTATAGGATAACTATTCATTTGGAATACTTGCCCCCTAGCAATTTTTTGGTTAAGATGTACATCATAGGGTTACAATCAGAAAGTACTGTGGTTTTGCGTAATAATATGTAGTGACGAAATCTTTGGACAACTTGGACAGTTTCCAAGGCCAATTTCTCCACATGCGTGTATTTGATCTCAATCGGATGCAGATTTCGACTAAGATAATAAATCACATGTTCATTGTTGAATTCATCTTCCTGAACTAAAACCATCCCAATGGTGGAATGAGAGGCGGCGAGGTACAAAAAATAATCCCCGTTGTAATTGGGAGGATGCAGTATCGGTGCATGGGTCAACACGTGTTTCAGTGCATCAAAAGATCGATCAACGATCTCATCCCAAAAGAATGGAATGTTCTATTTTAACAACTTGGTAAAACCCTTTGTTAACTCGGCGTAGTTAGGAATGAAACGACGTAAAAGTTTGCTTTCCCCTACAAACTTTGGAGTTGGCGTGGAGTCGAAGGAGGAGGTAGATTGATAATAGCTTCGAACTTTGATGGATCAACGCGAATGCCTGCTTTCAAAACAATAAATCCCAGTAAGAGACCCGATTCTACAGAGAAAACACATTTGTGTGGATTCATCCTAATTCGATAATGCCTACATCTCATAAACATAGCTTGTAAATGAGTGAGATGATCAGCCCTACGCGATTAATGAGCAGGTAAATCATCGAGATAAGGCTGCACAATGTGCTTAATGTCATGAAATGCATATGACATAGCCCTTTGAAAATTTTCCCTAGCATTTTTCAATCCAAAGGGTAGTTTGCAATAAGCAAATGTTCGCCACGGACAAATGAAAGCTGTTTTAGGCTGATCAGCAGGGAGTATGTTTATTTGATTGTAACCAAAAAAACCATCCATAAAGGAAAACATTTCACTGCCGGCACAATCATCAATGATTTGATCGATATAAGGAGTTGGATAATTTTCTTTAGGACAAGCTCGATTAATATCCCTGTAGTCGATACATACTCTTATCGTTCCTTGTTTTTTGTTAACAGGAACAATATTCGATACCCAATCAGTTAAAGGAATTGGATAGATGAAACCTGCATGAAGTAATTTCTCAACTTCAGCTTTGATAGCAGCAGCTTTTCTCGGATGTATCTGACGTAAGTGTTGTCGAACAGGTTTTGCATCTGGGTAAGTCTTAATTTCATGTACAAAAATTAACGGATCAATTCCTAGCATTTCTTCATATGACCAGGCAAACACGTCACGAAATTCTTGAAATAGGGCTTTATAAGATTGGAGTTCATCGTCCGTACAACAAGCACCTATATGAATGTTTTCAATTATTCTTGGCTTAACTAAAATGTAAATAGGAATCGTTCGAGAGATATTTTCCAAATTTAACTTAGAATCAGGATTTTGCAATGGATTCTGCGGTTATTTGACATATTTAGCAGTAAAAATAGAAGAGAAATCATTTTAAAAATGATCCAGCTCAGGTAAAAATGAATATTGATAATGTAGATCTTCCCATGGTAAATCGTCAACAGACAAAAGTTCACGAATCTGCTCATCAGTATGAACAAGATCAGGAAATGTTGTTGTGACTGAGCTAGATATAGAAAGTGATTCCTCAGGGATCACATTCATTGGATCAGTTTTGGTTGAAGAAGGATTGAAAAGCAACTGTACAGCCTGATATGCAATTTCAAAGGGACTCAAAGGAATCGCGCCATCAAATGAATCCAACTCGGAATTGGAAGGTATGATCCAAGGATCATCAAAAGTAACAGTATTCGATGAAATCATATGAATATTTTCTATAGGAGGTGACACGTTAGGAGCAGGAAAGGAAAATGTTCCTAGTAAACCAGAATCTTTAATCAAACCTACACCAACATCCTTGTAAGGGATAGCCGTTTTACCGATGTGCTGGATTGTTTCTGTAGAGGCCGGATCGGATGAAAAATAAGTGAGCTGGTCTATTTTAACGATCTTTCCTTGATGTGGAAACTTGATAAGCCAAAATACCGATGAAACAATAGTAGTCATAGCATAAGACCAACTACGACCTAGGAGAAGGTTGTAATCTAGAGGGGCATCAACCACCTCCACATCTAGATTTACGGTTTTGCCTTCGACCCCTATAGGTAAATCCTGCAAAATAATGAAAGGATGGAACCCTTGGCCATCAAAAGCCTTTATAATTATCGAAGACTGATTGAGTGTAGGAGAACCAAGCGATTTCCAACATTGGATCGACATAATACACGTAGAAGCCCCTTCATCAATCACAGTTCGAAAGACCAGTCTGTTTTTGACTAATACTGGAATCTGGAAAGACATTTGATGAGGTAGGCGGGGTGTACTATTCTCTAAATCGAAGATTATTAGGTTCGAATCCTGAATATCGATAGCTCCTATGGTAGACAAAAGTAATTTACGCTGTGCTAGGCACGATTGTAGCACTTCCAAAGCCGACATTGCTGAAGGGGAAATAGCTAAGTCCTCAACAATGTTGTAATTCTGAACAGCTCTCACATGTGGATTGAAAGATGATTTACGAAGTACACCTTTAGCAGGAAGTTTGATTACTATTTCTAAATTGGGTTTCTTGATCTGTTGCAGATCAGAAACAGGAGGAGGTGTAGTTGATGTGTTTGAATTAGAAGATTCTGCTTCTTTACCACCAACAGGACTTTTACTACCATAATCTTGCGATCGCGTCGCAATCTTGACATGAGACATCATCATAGCGAGTTCTTATGAGGTGTTCGAGGTAGAACCAATCATCTTACTATCTTGAGTAGGAAAAGGATCCTCCAAGACAACAGGTTGTTGAGAACCTTTAACGAATTTTGAAACCTCTACTCGATGCGGGCATTCTTTAGTAAAATGATCCTCGTCACAAATGAAACAAGGATAGAGAGCCTTGAATTTTTCGTCATTAGATTCATTTTTATCTGTTTTATCTTTTGAATTCTGCTTGTTTTTATTCTTCCCCTTCTTTTTACTGCCAGATTTAGATTTGGCTGTAGATGTCTCTACGACATGAATGTCGATAGAAATTTCAACAGAAGACTCTCCTTTCGGGGAATTAGGTAAAGTTATTATAGGAGAATAATTATTTGAAGATTTATTCTTACTTTTAGTACTAACTGAACCAATCATACCATCAGCGGCATGAGACCCTAAAGGGGATGCAGTTATTTGACCTTGTTTTGGAAGATCGGGGATTTTTTCATGTAAAGTACCTGACTACGTGTAAACGAGGTCAAGGTACTGAGCTTGAGCAATGAATTGCTCCTCAGTAACAACTCCTCCCTTAGCTGCATCTTTAGTGATTTTGGGTAATAATGATTTAATAAACCATTCCGCCAAAATTTGATTCGGAATGAAAACATTCACTAAACACCTTCTACGTCGCCATTCGTGAATATGATCAGAAATATATGTGGATGTGGATTGTTTTAGTGAAGTCAATAGTTCCATGCCATTTTCGTATCTAACAGGCAACTGAAAATGAGTTAAGAAAGCAGTTGCTAACTAATTGAAATTATTAAAAGAGCCTCGTGGTAACTCAATGTACCATTTTGCGGCAAGAACAATAAGAGTTCGTTGAAAAAGACGTAAGCGAATTGAATCATCAATTATCGAATTAGACACACACTAGAGGTGATAAGTCATAATGTGATTTGACGGATCCTCTCCTGACTTACCCTCGAATTTTGGTATATCACTGGGCAACTTATGCGGCATTGGCGGCCAATACGGATGATATAAAATTGGATCATTCGTAAGGCGTGACAAATCAGGTAAATCCAAAGTTGCAATAAATGGTAACTGACGGTTAGGGTCGGAAAAACCTTGAGTAGCAAGAGCAGTTCCGGAGGAGGATACCCAGGATAACTGGGAATCAGATTTGCATTAGGAATGGTAAAACCTCCTGGGAAACAAGGATTAACTGGACCAAACTGGGGTTGTTGAGGCTGTTGATAAGGATAGCTAGGGTGTTGTTGATACTGATAAACTGGGTTTTGTGAAATGGGACCAAATTGATACTGTCCCTGGTTCGGTTGATATGTGAATTGCGGTTGACTCGTAAAAATAGTAATTGTACCAGCTTGTCCTGTAGGTATCTGGGCGGAATTCTGAACTGTGGGTCCTGACTGGGTGACAGAGACTTGAGGGATTTGCACGGATGCAGGGATAGAAGAAACTGGAGCTACAGATACTCAAAAAAAAAGTGTTATAGTTTGAACAGATGTTGTAGTAGTTGCAGCAGTTTGAGGCGGAGTCTGAGGTGTACTAGGCCCAGACTGCTGAACAGAACTAGGTGCAGGGATTTCAACAGTAGGCTGGATAGGTTGCTGGGTTGGACCAAAAACCAAAGGCTATCCATGTTGACTAGATAATTGCACATTAGGTTGCATAGTCTATTGAATTTGGGATGGATCCCACACCATGTTCATTCCGGGGTATTGTCCTGTAGAAGGTTGTACATATGAAGGACCATAGCTTGGTTGAACATAGGGTTGATAATTAAGTGGTAAATTTCTAACTCCTTGTACAAATGATTGACTAGAAGGCAGTTGAAAACCTTGAGTTGGGACCGTACTAACCTTGAGGTTGATAACCCTGAGGTACGTATTGAATTTGGGGTTGATAAGAACCTTGAGGAATACACTGAGTCTAGGGTTGACCTTGGGGTATCTATTGTCCTGAAGGTTGATAACCTTGAGGTATGTACTATCCTTGACGTTGTTCTCCAAAATAATATTGTCCTACAGTTTTTCCTGGGAAAAAATTACCCTGAAATTTCCCCCCAGGCGGTAATTGACTACCTTAAGGTTGCCCCCCAGGCGGTAACTGACTACCTTGAGATTTCCCCCTAGGCGGTAACTGACTACCTTGAGGTTGCTCCCTAGGTGGTAATTTACTACCCTGAGGTTGAGGATTTGGAATATTACTAGACATCATAAATATTTGCTCTATGTTCGACGTTTCAATTTTAATTCCATTAAGACCAAATGATAATTCTTGTTCAATCGGTCGAGGAGTTGCTCCAGATAAAGTACCAGAGAGAGCTTGGTACCCTGAAGGAACAAAAGGACCACCATATAAAAATGTTTCTGGTGTTTGGGAAAACATAAATGACTCTCCTCACATGATAGATGAAGGATTAGAAACCTCTGGGTGTAGGATGAAATGAAATTCGAGGTGGTGAAAAAGAAAGACTCGGGTTTTCTAAAAAGTTTGTCAAATATAAATACCAAGTGTCACCCCTAATAGGGCTGTAGAAAATGGATTCATGCTCCCTAAGATTCAAAGACTATGGGGATTCGAGAAGAGATACTTCTTCCTCTGGACTGGCAAGTTCTTCAATAGAAATGAGGCCAGATGGAAGATCTTCAGTAACAATATTTCTTACCCTAGGTGAACCAAGATCACTAGAAGTTGGAGTAATAAATCCTGAGGATGTTTCCAAAACAGAAGGTTCAGTGTCAGGTTCAGAAATTTCAGGTTCTTCAGCTAGTTCACTGGAAGGAGAAATTCTACCAGTAACTTCAGAAACTGAAATCGGCTCTTGAATATGTTTTGTCGTGGGTATTTGATGATTATGATAAACAACTATAGATGAAATTCTGACTTCTGTTGATCTAATTCTACCGCTACTAGATGATACTAGAGCACGCAACCCTTTAAGCTGACTTGCTGTATACTCAAGGGGCTTCCCGTGAAGTCTCCGGGATTGTCTCGGTAATTCTGCCACGATTAAATATTAATCAATCACACACAAAAAAAGAAAATTTCAATAAAAACACCTAAAGTCTCTAAAGAAACAAACAACTGAATCACACGCCTAAAAATCTATGAGTTCAAACCATGCAGAAACAGTAACTTCCCATACTAAAAACACTAGTTGGTGATGAAATCCAATTTAGTAGAAGTTTAATACAGAAAGGGCAGTTGGAACAGTTACCCCGAAAACCTGCTTAATGAAATAAACTAGCACAAGTTTCTTCACAAAACCATCTCAAGTGAAGAGAACCCCCCAGAGAGTCCAAGTGAGTCTAGTCGACGTCTGCTCCAGGTATAGTGAGATATTTCCTTCATCGTCACCTTAGGAAATAATCTTAAGCTTATGGACACTAAGGTTACCAACAGTAAAAAATACAACTGGGGGAACAGTATATGATCTGATTCCACGTGCAAAGGTAGAGTAATAAAGCTCAATCCCCTTGAAGGCTCCTCGGCATGGTCAATCCGAGGTTTACCGACAAGTGACCCCATGCTCCTCGACGATGGTTAATCCGAGGTTTACTGTTTGTAATGCGCGCAGATCTTCTATCTTTCCCAATGAAACAGAATTGATTGTCTCAAAGGTTCGGGCATGATCTCGTGATTAACTCCTTTAAGAGAAGCTTCCCAGATTGTACCAATTACAATTAGTTTTATTTCCTACTACAAGATATATCTACTTGTTTTTTTTTACTATCTTGGAGAGTTAATTACTCCCTACTCCAAGATACTAGCCTAAGCTATATTGGTGATAAGAGCCCTAGAAATAGAAAAGATTACTAGTTCAATTTTAATTAAGCGTTGTTTTTATGGGCTGTTCTTTATGTCAATAGGTATGGAAATGAAACTTTGATGGTGTGAATACTCGACTTCCAAACACACTAAAAAAAAATGCACCTAAAATGATAAACAATTTGTTTTTCTTTCAATGAAATTCTAGCTAAAGAAAGAGTTCGAGAATGCAATTTCTTTTAAGAGACAATTATTTCTTTGAACATGAAGAATAAATGAAAGAAATTTGTTTTTCCAATAAGAACTCAAAACAAGACAAATAATCAACGCTCACAATAAATCCATTTCACTTTCAAAAATCGAAACTACAAAAACAACTTTCCTTCAAAAGAGATCTACAAGTTCTAAAAAGCACTGAAAACTAAGAAAAACTAGAATAAAAGCTTTAATTTTTTTGAGAATGTTTTACTTAGTTGTTCAGTAAACTAAGGATTCATTTTCCCAGAATAACAAACAAATCAAAAAACATCCAGATATGTTTCTTTTGTAAAAATGAAATTCAGAACTTATAACAAAGTTTGTTCAAAGATTTGCAAAGAGAAAACTAGATCTATTTCTCAAAAAGGATGGATTTCGCAACCAAGTTAGACTCATAAAGAAGACAAAAAAACGAGTGTGATCTAAGGTATTTCAAGCTTCCAATCTTTGAGTCACTACAGAGACCAAGTGAAAACCAGTCCAAGTATGCAAAACTTCTAGAAAATCACTCAAAACACAAACACTGTTGGAACTCACTCACAAGAGGTTTTTGACAGGAACAATAAAGATCTGGGTAGATACTAGAAATCCTAAATCAAATTAAACATAAACTAGAAGAAGAAATCTGAAGTTTTTCAAAATTTTAACAGGGTCCGTAGGCCCCAAAAGTAACAGTTGTGGTCCCGCACTAGTTACTCAAGGAAAGTGCGAAACTGCCTGCACTGTGTAGGAAAACAAAGTGCGGTCCCCAGAAAAGTTCAAGAAAAATGCAAAAGACTTCAAAAATTTTCAAAGCAAAGTAAACCTAAGCTACCCAGGCGAGTATCCATCAATCAAAAACCAGAAAAATCATTTTCTCAAGTCAAAACAAAGGAAAACCAAAAAAGCAAGAATTCCCCAGCGGAGTCGCCAATTTGTTGACCAGATAAATCAATCTTGCAGACAAGATCGATTTCCCTAGTACCAAAAGGTAATATATCAATGAATATCCAAATAAACCTATATTTCTGTAGACATATGTGATTTACAAAAGAATACTATAAAGGTGTTCAGGTCTTACAGTAGATCCAATGCTTGTTCGAAGTAGTTGTCCTTCGATCACTTGAAGGAGTTATCTTTAAAGACTTGCAGTCACAAACAAGAAAACATTAAATAGAACTTGCATAGTAAATATTATAAATCATGCCTATCATAGTGATCAAGGAATCCATGAAATAAACAGTTAATTAACAACTTATTGAGAAAAATGAATTCATTTGTATTAACTTTGAATAAAAGAAAACCTTACAACCTTAGCCTTGATGTTGAATAGGCCTTCCCGGGGTCTGAAGTAGGAATATCCTCTACTCTGGCAAGCCTTGCACTCTTCCAACCGAGATAGATAGAGGTATGTGATCTTTCCTCACAAAATCTCAATTAAATGAGTCTGAATCCTAACAGCACTTTACCTCAAATAATTCTAAAGCTTGAACTCCCCTTGAGGCTACCCAAGGCCTATTTTTATAGTGCAAAAGAGGAGGTTTCAGTTCCAATTATGAAGGGATAAAATCCTCCTTCAAAGGGATAAGCTCCTCACATCAAGGGGTTAGCTCCTTAAGGAAAGGGATACATGAACCTCAAAAGAGCGGTTCTGCCACCACAAGATTCCTTCCAGAGGCTTCTAGAAATTACTGAAAGTGACCTTTTTGAGTTTAATTGCACCTTTTTAATATTTTATAGGGGTCCGCACCCTTAACATAGATAAAGTGCGTTTAGGTATGCAGGAGTCATGAACATTAGGTGCAGGACCGCAGGCAAGAGAAAGAGAAAGTGCGATACCAGAGTTTTAGAGACTTTTGAGAGCTTTTCTCTTATTTTTAAGGCTTGACATGAGGAAGTGATGTGTTAGACTTGCAAAGGAGGAAGTATGAGTGATAATGAGCTCATACAGATAGCAGAATGTCAAGATGGAAATTTTTAGTGCAACAGATGCTGACTAGGCATCCATACAGCCCAGTCAACAAAAAGTATATTCCAAGGAATATTCCTGAAATATTCCCATAGGTGGTCCATATAGAAATTATACAAACAATATGTATACCAATGGATTCAATATGATCATGCGATATCCTAAAGCAAGCTATTGAATCCTTCTACAAATTAATTGTGGAAAATAAACACGATTGCACAATCACATCAAGTAAAAGAAAGAAGCAAATCAATCCACAACACAAATATTTTTCCTGGGGAAAGCTTGCTACTCAAAACCCCTCTATCTCTATTGTATAATGAACCAAGGAATCATGAAACAATACAATGCATTATTCTCACAAGAATTTGCTACATTATCGTGACTATTTCACACTGATCTAGACACAATTGGTCCAACACTTAGCCAATTATCAGCTTGTCTTTAGCCTGCATTTTTTTCTGTAAATCAGCTAATATATTAGATCAAAAAATGATACATATGGTTACAAAATGGGCTTTTATTACCAGAGGAAAAAAAAGGGTATGCCCTCTGAGCAAAAACCGACAGACAAAATCCCTGAACCCAAGAGATTGTCAGACATATAGCATACCAGGTGACAGCCAGCCCTAACACGAATGGAGTTCAGTAGAAAATTACAATTTAAACTAGCCACCCACACAGGGATGCCGGGCCGAGAGAGAACAGTAACTATCCTAGCAGATAAAATAGAAGCCTTCTGAAAATTACATAAAACCGACATAGATATAGCTAGGAACCAGAGAAAGACATGGACCAGCATCAAGAGACAAGCCAACTAGTAGGAAGTGAATAGAAACCTTTTTGGCCATGCCAAGGTCTTCCACCGCACTTAGACCAGCTCCTTCTCCTCTTTTTGGCACATAATGCGGTCGGTGGAACCTAATGATGGTAGATTTGGACCCATCATCTGGGATCTCTATCGAGACATTTAACACATAACGCAGATACAACTCAAAGAGTTGGATAAACCCTTCGAGGCGTTTAGTAAGAATTTTCATTTCCTCCGTGAGATAATTAATGGAGATTTCCAATTTATCTAGCTGAGCATAGTTCTTAGCTGAGGCGAGAGAGTTAGCCTGATAGGCTTCCTTCCAGGCCGCCCCTTGCCCACTCAAAGATTTGGCTAACATGACTTTCATTTGCCAAGCCATCGATTGAGTTCTCAGAAATTAGGTGGCCTAGGTAGTCAGAGTGCCCGGGTCCATGATCCAGTCCACCTCCTCCATAATATCTTTATTTTTTAATCCTCTCCTGGCTTTGCCAACCTCCTCCTACAGCTCGATGATGATCTTCTTTCCTTTGTTAGAGACAGAAGTATCATAGTCTTCTTGAGCCCTTTTGAGATATTTTGTAGCCTTTGAGCTACGAAGAGTGCGCTCCGCCATGGTAGGATTCCCAAAACCAACAACTGTGTTCCTGAGCTTGATACGCGAAGTTGTGAACCTTGGGCTGAACTCTTTGGGATAACGAGAACAATGGTTATAATTCCTGTTAGGCTTGGTATTAATAACACAAGGCGTAGTGCTCAGTGAAGTGATTTGGGCAGGGATAACCATTTTGTCCCATCTTCTGGCATCCTGGGTTCCCGTCAAGTGAGCGCCACCCTACGTTTTTGTCCCATTACTACTAATGGCTTCCAAATTTCCATGCTTATTTCTCACGAGCCGAGGCCACACCTTCTTTCTACCATCGTGCATGACTCAACCTCTAACCTTTTTGTAGTTCTTCCACCTTTTCCAGTGCCATCCATAGGAAATTCGCCAGGGATGCCTCCACCCACGAGGGCGTCACTCACAAACCAATATTATATCACGTGCGTTCATATTGGGGTAAAAAAAATCAAAAAATCAGAAAGCATTATATTGCCTTTATAACTAGAGGGGAGGGGGTTTTTTTATTTATTATATAAAATATTTATATTTTGAGGTATTTTTTTTTAATTTTTATGGCCAAGCGGAGTTAGGAAAGTCGTGGAAAAGCAAGAAGGAAAATACCGCGAGGGGGAAAATGCGATTTTTGGTTCGACTGGTGCATTTGGAGCAGAGCAAGGTTTTGGTTCGACTGGTGCATTTGGAGCACAACTCACCTTCCCTTCCAGGTTTGAGGTACTGTCCACCTTTTACTCGGCATCTACACTTTCATCTCTATACGCTCGGAGATCTATACGCTTCTTGGAGATTGTGTAATAGATGCATTTCATTATCATACAAAGGATGGGGTTCCAGTTAGTTGCCGTGGATGGAGCCGGATGCACGCATTGATAGATTCATTCATTCAGGGAAGCGTGCCTCACCAGATTTTGAAGTCAATAGCCTTACCACGGTCGATAGCCTACTTCTTTTGTCTATTTGGTCTATGAAGGTGCATTTGGAGCAGAGCAAGGTGGGAAGGCATTGAGGGGTTTTGGTTCGACTGGTGCAGGGTTCGGAGCAGAGCAAGGTGGGAAGACAGAGTGTGGAGGAGCACGGGAGAATAGGAAAATATGATTTTGAGCTTTGGTTGGAGTTTTGGTTCGATTGGCTTGGACTGGAGGAGCGGGGTTAGGGAAGTAAACACGATTCTGAGTTTTCAGCTGCGATTTCTTCAACTGGTATGTGAGATATTTGTAGACTTTTTTAACTTTGCTCCTATACCATAGAATGCGTCTTGCTTTGATGGGATTGATTAGCCTTTCGCTCCATAGAAATGAACTTATTTATGACCTTGATCTCCAGTGGATAGGTCTGCAGCTTATAATCAGAGATTAGAGCTGATGGAGAAGCAAAAATACTTGCCAGAGAGTGAGGTCTTGAGAGGGTTCTTCCCTTATTCATTCAATCTCTCGAAACAGAGATAAAATTCTCTTTCAGTACCTTTTCTATCCTTGATAGGACCTGCAGCCTAATCTTTGTAATTAGGGCTTTGTAAAACTGCCCAGAATTTCTACTTCTTGCTTCCACAATTTCGGTCTAGGGAACTCGATCTTTCTTGAGGTATAGTAATGCCAAACTGATTTTCTTTCTGCCCATTGTCCAAAGCCTTACCTCTAATATCATGTTGAGAAATCTAAGGCAAAACATATATAGAATTTATTACTTGATTTCTTGGCAATTCTTGACACTTTCTTGTGAGTTAACTTGGAGCATTAGTATTGTTATTTAGTTCTGTTTTATCATCAAGACACTTAGTTACTAGGTTGAATCGGGTATAAAGAGTATTTGACACTTCTTCTAGGGCATACAAATTCACAGAACCATACCATAGATGATTTTGTCTCTTTCAAGGGATTCTAGATAGGCATTTGACACCTTCTAATGCCCAAAACAATTTGTAACAGAAACAGGATATGCATACCGGAGATTTGGAGATATTTGTAGACTTTTTGAACTTTTCTCCTATACCATAGAATGCAGCTTGCTTTGATGGGATTGATTAGCCTTTCACTCCATAGAAAAGGACTTATTTATGACCTTGATCTCCAGTGGATAGGTTTGCAGCTTATAATCAGAGATTAGAGCTGATGGAGAAGAAAAAATACTTTCCAGAGAGTGCGGTCTTGAGAGGGTTCTTCCCTTATTCATTCAGTCTCTTGAAACAGAGCTAAAATTCTCTTTCAGTACCTTTTCTATCCTTGATAGGACCTGCAGCCTAATATCTGTAATTAGGGCTTTGTAAAACTGCCTAGAATTTCTACTTCTTGCTTCCACAATTTCGGTCTAGGGAACTCGATCTTTCTTGAGATATAGTAATGCCAAACTGATTTTCTTTCTGCCCATTTTCCAAAGCCTTACCTCTGATATCATGTTGAGAAATCTATGTCAAAACAGATATAGAATTTATTACTTGATTTCTTGGTAATTCTTGACACTTTCTTGTGAGTTAACTTGGAGCATTAATATTGTTATTTAGTTCTGTTTTATCATCAAGACACTTAGTTACTAGGTTGAATCAGGTATAAAGAGTATTTGACACTTCTTCTAGGGCATACAAATACATAGAACCATACCATAGATGATTTTGTATCCCCTTAGGGTATCCAGGCACCAAATGATAGGCAAAACCTTATGTTAGTTTTATTTGCCTTGTTAGCATACAAAAGGGAATGAAACCCAAATAGAGGAAGTGCTACCATAGAATTTGAGAACCACTCTTGAGCCTAGAAGTAAGGCTAATGAACTATTATGCATAAATACATTTCAAAGAAATAAAATAAAAAATTTAAGGAAACACTCTCTTATTAATAATATAAAAGCAAAATAGTACTCACCTGGCAGATGCCAAGTTCTTCGCCAGTAGGTTTTTTAGGGGCTAAAAAAGAAACATAGAATTGCCAAGACTGGCCTTTGAAACATCTAGTGTGGAACCAATGAGCAAATTAAGCATAATTTTTGTGTGGATTTTCCAAGCACCTTTGGAAACTGATTGGTTATATCTTCCATGATTTTTCTTAGAAGCCCATCCTTTAGAAAGAATCTATCTTTGGCAACCCAAGTTTCTGTAAGAAAAGGGCTTAGTGATTTTGGTTGGATTCGCCTTACCATTTTCTCCTTTGTTTGGTCTTTAAGATGTAAGATAACTTTCAAAGGCCTTAAAAACAATTCTATAAAATGGATTGGCATGATTTTGTAAATGATATATCATGTTAAATCAATGCCAAGTCCTTTCTTCTTGGAAAGTATATCATAGCAACACATACCGGAGCATAATCAGAAATGAATAAGAAAGTGAAGTCATGTAAAGCTCCTGTTATATTCTTTCCATTGCCATATAAGACAGTTTTGTAAACCCCATAAAAAGGTACATTAGTACATTTTTACAACATTTCCGGGTTTCCCACACATAAGAAAGGGGTTGACTTGTCACTTCATTAACAATAATTTCTCTATCTATTCATAGTACAGCTTCATTCTTGATTTTTTTTTTAATTATTTTATTTTCTATGGACCTAAACAGATTTCAGAAATTAAAAACAAAGACTAAGTGTGCATACCTTTTCCCAAGGTACAAAACCATTCTTACTGTGATAGCACCCATCCTAATTTCTCCGTGGATGAACAAATCTCCAAAATTAAACATTGCCTAACCGAGATCTGTTGTTTCCCAAAGAAAAAACAGTTCTTGCTAATGACAGTTTCTCAAGATCTAACTTATCTATTGGACTAAGATCCTCTCGGTTTTTCAACACAAGACATGGGAAATTTCTATGGATGCTTGGTGGGTTTATTGCTACTGCTAACATTCATTTGCCAATAATATTTCTGCTACAGTTCACAACATACAGCATACAGAGGAGAGCCAAAAATATATAGGAAACTCCACTACAGGTTATAAATACTGAGCTTAATTCGATAAATGTAAAAGAAAATGAACAGAAGATGCAACAGAGGTATCCACATCAACCTACACAGTGATTTTAAACTAAACAAAACCCCTTCCAGAAAAAAGATAAAATCAGACCTATATAAACGAACAAAATTTAAACTGTATAGAGTTTTCCTTAGAGACAATCATCTTACTGAGTATGATCGGTTCTGTCTTTCCAACTGTATGCTCATTGGTGTTGATTGCCAGTTTAACGCCCATGCTTCCTTCAAATTAAATATTTCCCTTCTCGAGTCTGCTGAATGTTGCAAAAATGTTGCAAGGGTATGTAATTTGGTGCCCCCTATAGAGGATAATGGGTCGTGCAGTCTAAACAGTCCACATTTTCACTTGGAAAACAATAGAAATTGCGGTAAGATTTTGAGAAACTCTGCTTGAAATTTTTGAAAATCTGAGTTACAGCTGTCAAGCTTCAGGATTTTAGGTGCCCCTAAGGTTTTTGATGGTGCTGAATCATTTCCACCATAAAATAAAACGATTTAAGCACTCCCAAAGTCAGATTTCTTGGAAAATTCTCACCGAATTCCATGAAATTGTGGCCTCTTTAGACAATGCCAATAATGGGTAGGCTCTTTGGTGGGAGGCAGTCACTTTGGTCACTAAAAGATTCTTTGGGGATGGGGTAAGATGGTTACAAGAAGTGTGAGAGGTAAGATAGGACCAACTTTCCAGCAGGCTTCTGGATGCTTGACAAATGGTGGAGATCCTTTTAATAACCAATTCGAATAGAATATCAGTGGATTGGAATCACAGCTCCATCTCTTTGAGGATTACAAGGCAAGAGAGGCTAGGATTAGAGACCGTGTGCAAAGGATAGGAGTTAGGAATGCACCTTCTAAGTTTTTCTTTGGCACTTAAAGCACAAGCATAAATAAAAAGGATTCTTGCCATCCAACATCGTAGTGTTTAGAGAAGATGAGTTGGTGTTTTCCCCTAAGGGGATACCCTAATTTTTTTTTTCATGTCCACAAATCCATGAGCATTTTTTCTTGATATTTTACAAAACTCCTTCTAGGATAAGCCAAGGAATGATAGAGTACTACAATTACTACCAATATAGACTTCCAAATGTCAATTTTCCTCTAACTAACAACCATCTATTTCATTAATGCTTTGTTTAATTTTTAATATTTTCTAATAACTAGAACCAATCCCTCTTCCCATATCCGTTTGGATTTAGAAAGATTCCAAGGAATTTGAATGCTTCCTTGAATTCAATAGGAGGGAAAAAATTGTAACTAACTTTCTAGTTTAGTTTCCAAGCATATTGCAATTTCATGAACTTTAACCTCCACAATCATAACAACACTTTATATCTCTAGAATTTCGTGTAGTTTTTGTTGCTTCTCTTAGAGATCCATTACTTAACAAGAGTACATTATCTATGAATAAAAAATGAGATAAGGATGACACCCTTGTAATCTTGGTTTGTAAGTTGGGGTTCTAACTTTTTGTTAGAGTTTTATTGAGAAGTGTTGTAGCTCAAATGTTCCGGGTGGGTTGGGATATCGAGAACCCACTGACAGGGTAAAGTGTCTACACAAACTGAAAAATCCCCTGGGAAGCAAATGCCAGAATTGAAGGCAAGTCCCATGCAGTGCAGCTATCCTGGACTGTAAAATAACCTTGACCTCAACTTTTGGAGTTGGTTCTATTTTGTATAATTTGTCTGTTGATTTAATTGTGTCTAAGGTCACTTTCGACCCATTGATATTTCACTCTGGGATTTTCTTTTTGTGTCCACTGGAAGGTTGAAGCAACTGATCTTGATGGGGTATTGAACTGTGGTTCAGAAGTTTTCTGAATCATATATTACTTTGTTGAGTTAGATGGCTTTTCAAAAATGAGTATGATCTTTAAATTAAAATTATATCAGTGTTCTACAATGTATTGATCTATTGCTCTATTGGGTAGACTTACATTAACATCGCTGTTAAAAGGAGATCTTGTTTGAGGAAATTTCTGAATTGTAGCATACTTTGTTGAGTTAGAGGTTTTTTTTACATATAATTTTTAAATAAACAACTACTGTAAATATATCTATCTATATATATAATTTGTTATCTTATAATGTATGTGTAGGTTGTAGGTTGGCCTTTTCATCACGCTATCAAAAATTTACATCTGATATGTCGTTGTGTTACTGGGATGCTTGATTGATTTTCCTGATGGGAAACCAGACTAGTTGAACAAATTTATAGTCTTCAGATTGCTGAGATTTTGTGTTACAAGAGCATCTGACATGACAAGGACTGCTGAGGATAGGCACGCAGGCCTTTTCTTACCGATTTCCCTTCCATGATATGCATTGACACAAAAATTGAGTGCTTAAGACTCAAGACTATAGAGTTGACAATAAAAGACATGATTTTATGGTTCAACGCCCTTGGATGGTGTTCCCATACTGCTCTATCCCCAAGCGCGTTACAGGGCTTGTTAAAATTGGGTATGATCTTTAAATTAAAATTATAGCAATGTTCTGCAATTTATTTTTCTGTTACTCTATTGGGTAAACCTACATTAACATAGTGGTCAAAAGGGGTATTTCTAAGCAGGCATTGCATCAACAAATTTGAGAATCACATGGCTATGTTCAAAATCTATTTATAATTTGAATGCCTCATTACATTGTTTCTCAAACATAGGAATCCCTTGCAGGTCTGTAATCTATATGTATCAGGTTCCATATTCTAGATGATCTAAAGGAATGAGAAATGATTAGTGCATTGATTGACTGGATTTTTACGTGCATAAGCTGTATGCTGCTATTATTTGATTTTATTAGTAGTCTCTTTCAAACTGCGCCTTGTTTTAAACGTGGTGTTCGTTCACTGGTGATATTTACTGAAATATTAAGCAGTGGCTTTGGAAATCGCTGTTATCTCTACCCTCTCTAAATGATATGAGTTTCAAAGGGGCGAATATGTTTGCAAGCAGGTCCCAAGTCCATGTTTACGTCCTAAAACCTGGTGTGCACCAGATGGAAACACTTACAAAAATAAAATAAACCAGGCTATTAAATTATGTCATTTTGGCAAGAGTTGGATTTTGAAATCTCAAGGTGGCCTTATTCTGTTGTAGTGTAAAACACCTAGGACTGGTTTCAAAACATTCTGATATTTTCTTGTTCCTTCTTGTTTTTGCATATCCTCCAATGGTAGTAGGTCCAATACAATGATTTCTACAGGATGGGCTAAGTGTTTTCTCAGCACTCAGCTTTTGGGTATAAGTTATTGTGGTGTTAAAGAATTTGCAAGCTTCAATGGGAATATGAGTGCTCAAACAGTAAGGCATACTACTTTGCGTTTTCCTTGAGCATCTTCAATTCAAAATAAATATGGGGCCTACTAGTGTCACAAAAAATTCAATATGTATTTGTGACAACTATATATTTCTTGCTAATAAGTTAAAAAACAATACTTCTATCACACAAGCATGCACTAAGAATGTTCTGTTGGTTTGGTCTGTTAGATTGCAATTATACCAGAATATGACTCGAACCGTTTCTTCAACTCCATTTATTCCCAGCCTTTAGATAGTGGTACCACAACTGTATAGATGCAATAATCCACTGGATTCTATCTTCTAAAAATTGAAATAATTACTTATCTATACATTAATGATTAGGTATGTGCATATAACATGTCCATTTCATACGTTTTCCTCTTCAATGTGAGATTTTGCATGCCATAAGTTCACATAAGTTCACAAGATTTGACATTAAAGTTTTGATTATTTTCTTAGAGGACACAACATACTAAAGGATAAACATGTAATAGACCTTCTTATATCCAATAATTTGGATCATGTTGGATTAGGTAATGAATCTTTTTATATGCAATCATTTGCATTGTGCTATGTTAGGTATTAATTCAGACGATTAAACTTACTATTATAAATGTGATATAGATAAGAGAGATAATAAATTTTATTAATGTCCAAGAATAAACCACAAAAGTATGTCGGAATGACTAAAGATAGTATATCCATTGTCAGTACAAAGTGGTTGTGCCAAGTCAATATGGTACGCAAGAGTAAGGATTATCGAGGAATGTAAAAGCTGATTCAACTTAACAATTTACATCAGGTCACTGCATGCATAAATGAGCACTTAATATTTGTATCTTTCCTTTCTATTTATTTTATTCTCAATCAATAAAATACGAAGAATTTCTTTATATATCAAAGAAAAATCAGAATTGGGAAACTAAGAGCCAAGACCTAGATGAGCAAAGTCTCGAAGAATTCAAAACTTTAGAATCCATTTCATACCAACGAATAGTAAAAGCTATGATGGTTTGGTTTTGACACGGTTTTGACCTCTTTAGGACACAAAAAATGATGTAAATAAGGCCAAATTTGAGGCAGATTTTGGGGCCTAAGCTTGCTTATAAGTTTGTCAATGTTTGACTCAATAAATCAACTCTCAAATCTATTTTAGTACTCTGTTTTATTTCTGGTTTTAGTTCCATTTGAGGAATCCATCGATAGTACATTTTGAATCAAAGTGTTTCATCGCAATAGTAAGAGTTATTCATGTTTTTTGAAGATTTGAATTGAAAGTTCATACCTTGCTTCCTTGCTCTTTTTTTCATAATAAACCAATATGTTTGTGGAATTTTACTTACTTTTTCATTTATTTATGTGCAAAAACAGATGGACTTGTCTTATAAAATTACTATCGATGAAGAGAAACATGTCATTGGCATTGTCAGGTGTCGAGAAGGTTGTACATTTGCTGAAATCCGTGATGAAATTGTGGATGATGGAATCGTTGAATACCCTTTTGATTTTATCCATGATGGAGTAGCTCTAAATCCAAAGCAAGAGAAGAAATGGAAATTGTATACAACACTTTTAGGCATCAAGAGGAAACTAGACACATTTGATGTGGAAACAAGGTGTTCAAACACAATGGAAGCAATACCAATCTTTAAAAACATTGAAGAGAATGTGGAGGAAGCTATGCATAAACAACCAAGAGTTGAAAATATGCCTTTGTCAGTGGAAGAAGCCACAATTGTTGATTTTTGTGTATTGGCATCTTGGGAAAAAAAAGTGAAAAGTTTAATGGAAGAGTTTGTCAATGAGAAACTTAATCTCAAAGTATATTTAGAAAAGGGAGAATCTAAAATAAAGATCCATTGTGAAATTTGTGGCATTGATTATGGAACAGGTGATGTATCCTTGGTAGTGCGAACAATGCGCAACTTCAAAAACCATCATATGAAAACAACGTCCCATCAACAACACCTTTCAATGCCAAGTGGTAGTGAAATTCCTTCATGTAACAAAGTACAACAAACAACGGTGGTTGGAGATCGATTTCATATTGATCAAGCAATAAAACTTCTAGATGATTTAAACAAGACACAAGAGCCTAATTTGTTCAAGGTGGTGGAAGCAACACTTGCAGACTATAAGGACATGAAAAAAGTGAGATTTGAATGTACACGATGCAATAAATGGTTTTATTTAGTTCCGACAAGTGGTAATATTGTCAGTTCTCTAAATGAACACATGAAATCAAAGAAGCACACTACTACTACGACAAATGAGGCTTCACATCAGGAGATTGGGCTGAGGAGTGGCATAGTTGGGAGACCTAAGAAGCCTACCAATGATAAGTCCCAACAAAGTTTGACTAGGTTCTTAGTGCCATCATCACCATCAGTATTACATAGAGGTTCTATAAGTGCAACTCCTACTTCAGGTGTGTTAATTAGTGGTTAATTAATAGTTTAGACTAAACTTGAATATGAATTTGTATATTATTTAGTTATCGTACTTCTAATTATTTATTTATTTATTTATTGTGTTGTCATCTTATTATAGCTCAATTGTCTCCCTTGTTACTACAATGTTGGGGGTATTGGTATCCTTATATTGATAGAAATGGGGAGAGATTGGAAACAAAGGTCCTAATGGATGATCAAAGGGGTGGAAAATTATGGGCTATAGAGAAGCATACCAAGATCATGCTATGTTATGAGGGTATTGAATGTCGTATTGATGGTACATATAGGCATATTCATTGCCAGAGGGGTTCTGAAACAGGGACCCCTTTTGATTCACTAACATGTAGATTTTGTAAGTTGGTTCCATAATGTAATGACTTCGGGATGTGATTATATCGTGAATCGAGGTGCACCAATAAAAGAAGTGAATGAGATACAGGAAAAGGTAGAAGATTGGACTATTTGACTCAAAATGAATTGAAGAATGCTACAAGGGTTACAAATGCTAACCATAGATCAACAATGCGAGCTCTTTGGTGGGAGAGGACAAAGGTTACTACACTCTCTATTAGAATGAGATCTCTAAAGGAAAAGTTGTTTGAATCGGCAAAAATGAAGGATGTCTTTAGGTTTTGTAAGGATGTTTGTGAGGCACATAAGCAAGGAAAATTACAAGGTAAAGATGCAGTTTGGGAATTTTTCAAGGATATATTTCATAACTTGATTCATGAAAAAGCAGGGAGAAGGAATAGTACATCCACAAAATCTCTTTATGAGATGATAAAGTTATGGGGAGGTCCTAGATTACATAACTTTATTAGCTTGAATATGGATGGTCCTTCAATATCTACAACTTTAAGGCAAGTTAGAAAGTCATTGACATATATTCCAGGGGAGCACGAACACATTTTTGAGGCAGTTGGAAAAATTTATGCTTCTTATAAAGCCAAACATGGTATATATGGACCAATTCCTGTATGCCTTGCAGAAGATGAAACAATTATGAAAAAATATGTTAGGTGGGTAGCAAAAAGTGATACACTGGTGGGGTTTTGTGGTTTGAAAGAAGAAAATCAATGCCAATCACATTTCTTGGTGACAGTTGGTGAGGGAGATGCAGGCTATGAGATTATAACAAATTCTTTTAAAAACAATGTTATTGGACATTATGCACGTGTTATTATTGCAAACCCTTTACATGAAAAACTTCCTCGTTTGGTTGTGGTTGTTCATCCAACATGCAATAAATTCAATGCAAATTTTGTTTATCAATAATGGAAAAAGGTAGAATTTATGTGGAAGAAACACGTAGAAAACAATTTGGGACCTATTGTTGGTGATTCCTCGGATGGGGATAGCAGAAGAAGACAACTTATGTTGAAGGATTATTCTTCAACATCAGGTCTTCGATATCAAATTCCTTGGGAAGGGTGGAGGCTAACTGGGTTGTACAATGGTTTCAATGTAACAGGATTGCATGACCAAGATTACATCCACAACGGCAAAAAGCTAGTGAATCCTTTGTTTAGCGGTCGACGAGAATTGGTTTTAGGAAATGAGTACATAAGTTTTTGCCATGTCAGAATGGTTTATCACACTTTTAAAGTGGATGATCACACGCTTAAGTGTGAAGATATAGAGAGGATGGATCGACAAAATTGGGGTTCCGCACAACGGATTGCTTCAAGGCATGTTCAGAGGTGTTTGAAAGAGTTGAGAAGTACACCAAGTGGAAAGTTAGAGAGGACACTAGCTACATAGACTTACCTAATGATTGTTGCTGACTACATTGACATCTTTATGTCTCATAGTTTGAGCCTCTGGGAAAGAGTGCGAAATGCTTCACGAGTTCATCATTTCTTCACATTATGGTTATGTTGGGTACAAAAACAATCTCATACTAATGTAAATATAAATTTCATCAGCAGAGAGGCATATCAAGATGTGAGAATTTCTTGTCATTTTGCAATTTTGTTGATTAGATTGTTTCGATATCAATACTCTAACTTGCCATGTGTTTTGCACTTGACTGGGTCAGATGTATGTGAGAACTTCTTTAGCAAAGTTGGTGGGATGGTTGGAGTGGAGAGGGCTTATGATTTCACTGACTTGCTTGATGCTGTTGGAACCCTTAATAGAGTTTTTGAAGAAGAATCAAATTCCCAAGGGCTTCATTTTAATAAATCCCATAATAAGCAAGAAAACATTTGGAATAAATTGCACCAAGAAACAATACAAAATATTGACATATTGTCGCAATATGATTCAATATCCATAGACGCTAAAATTGTAGAAGCCCTTAAGAATGGATTGAAGGATGCACAAGACATTTTATCAACTCTTGGAATGAAACCAGAAAAATACACTCAATGTTTGTGGTGGGTTAAACCATGGACAGAGGATAAATATTATTCAACATTTCAAATTGTGGATGAAGTAGTTGATGATTCTCCACCGAGATGTTCCAACTCTATATTTCAATATTCATCTTCATTGTTACACAATGAAAGTGAATTGCAAATAATGGAAAGTGAGTGGAGACACGAGTTGGATGAAATTTTAGATTCCACTGATGAAAATGTAAGAAAAACTATAAAACCAGTGGTGAATCTTGATGGTAAGGATATGTTCAAAGCATGTTTGGTTAGTCAGTTGAATGGAAATCCAACATTATCCAAAGATAGGTTGACAAAAGTGAGAAGTGGGGTCTACTTTAGGTGAGATGGGAATACTCTACAAAAGGGTGTTTCAATTGGCTTTGGAATTGGATCAGATTGTGGGGTGTTGTTTGAAAACAACTCAATTCCTCCCACTGAACGTATTGCAAGAAAAGGTGTTCCTCGAAGTACAAAACAAGGTGTTTCTTGTGGAATGTGGTACATTGGAAGGGTTCAAAGAATAAGGAAGAAGGATGGTAATAGGGTGTTTGATTACCATAATGACACCGACCTTTTGGATAGATTAGAAGGCATTGAGCTTCAATTATGTTGGTATAGTAGAATAAAGGGGCAACGCGTGTATAAGTATGATTTGACTGACCATGCTTTTGTAAAACTTGAATCTGTTATAGCAATCGCAAACTTATCGTACAATGCTAAGAATGATACATACAAATTAGAAGAAAGTGATTACAAAGTTTTTTTAGATTTTGTGAAAAATTTGAACAAGGTTAATTTTCAAAACATTCTACTTTCACTTTCCTTATGTATTTCCATATGTTGGATTATTTATAAATAGTTTTTGGTTATATTTTTGTTGATTTGTTTGTATGAATCTGATGTTAATTTTGTACTTTTTGGCTTTAAGTATAGTGAATGCTTCAAATGGTGAATGTTCGAGATAACTCAACCTTTTTTTGCTACCTACTTTTTGGTGTAAGTTTCTTTCACTAGCCATTTATCTTTTTGTAGTTGTGTTTCATTCAAACATTAATTTGGTATTTCTTCCATAAAAACAATATAATTACATACCTATATAACTATAAGTACCCCTTACCTCAACACATATATACATTTTGAATATAAGGGCATCCCTTACCTCAACACTTATGTTGGATGCCTTCTACTGTGGTTCTTCTGAAGTTGGTCCATTTAATCATGAAAAGAAAGAAGAATTGGTTCCTTTTTGATGAATATGTTTTGAAGAAACGTATGTGGTTATTCTCACTAATGTTAATGTTTTCCTTGAATTTTTAGATTAATGTTTCGCTTGCTAGAAAGGATATCAAGGATATAATGGCACGGGGTTCAATCATGATGGTTTCTGTTCACTCAAGTCAACAAATTTACACCAGAGCAATGGCTAACACATGAAGTGCATTTGATTTTGAATGTTTTTGTGGTAGTTGGATTTCCTATTTTTCAAATTGGACATATAAATCAGAGTTTGTAGCTCAAAAAATGTGCCATCGGAGTCTTTTTGCAAGTATTTATATTTTGGCCACCTTGATATCATTTTTATTTTTATTTTTGCAAAAATACATTTATTGTTTTGGAAAAATAGGCCCTTGTAATTTGGCCTATATTGGATATATCACATGAGAGCTATTGTACTTGGAGTTTTTTTTTTGATAATACAGAGGTAGTTGCAGTAAGAATTTTGGGATTCATGTGGTATGGCTTTATAGCATTGTATCTCCTTCATGTTTCATTTCATCGAATGTCTTCTCAGTTCCATTTCATATCTTATGCTTTCACTGATTGTTCTAAAGAGTTATAAACAGAATTCATAAATCAATTTATGCTCTATTTTGTAAGGGAAATTATGTTGTGTTACTTTCTTCTTATAGAATGAGTTAATTATCTAAATGCTCATTCTAATTCCATTTCTCATCCTACACTGCAATGACAAAGCCTGAAAGCTATCAAAGTCTACCTATCTTGCCCCATTATCGCTACTGTAATTCGTATAGCTAACAACTTTATAACAGTATCCTCGCTAGCAACAATAGGTTTGAATTGGTGTCATCATCACTGCAAGGAAAACCCCTAAACTTGATACTGATCCAGGATTTTCAGATTGCTGAACACCATTTCCACAACATTTTATTGAGTTTTTCTTTGACTGCATCACGAAGATTGCTGCAGCGCTGGCTCTTACACGGATGGGTGAGGCTGGCTGCAGAGTTGACACTACAGCCAGGCTTTCCCATTGGAGAATAGAAAATTTGGCTTCTTATACTTCCTACAGGAAGTCCAATCCTTTCAAGATAGGGGTGTGGAATTGGTAAGCATCTTTATTCTGGATTTTTTCAACAGTCGTATTGATGCTCAACATACAGATGGGGAATGGTCAGTAGAAAAGGTTCTTCAGGTCATAGTTGCTAATAGCTGGTCATGGCGGGGTGAAGGGATGAAGGTACAGAATTGGCTATGACATGGTAGAAAATGAAGATAGTAATATGAAAAAAATTTTGTTTTGAAAGAGTCATATTTTAGTATTTGAATTTTCTTTTATTATTCTCTATATTTGTTGTTAGTGGTTTGATTTGTCCTAATTATAGATGGTTTGTGTGTTTTTTAGATGTTCACCCAGTTAAAATTCACCTATGAGCGGGAACTTCACCCAGAAGAGTTTTTAATTCCATATGTGTCGAAGTTAGTTGTATCGCAGAGGTATGGTAGTAGATACATTCTTAGGATTTATAATCTTCTGATCTCCCCTACTGTTGAAGTTTTTCTGTTCAATGAAATAGTGATTTACAGCGATTATTTTCTTCATTAAAAATGAAAATCGTCTCAAAACTAACATGTTTTTTAGTCAGTTCATTATATGTTAGTGGTCACTAATGCAAGGTAAAAGTGGGTAAACCCCTCAACAATTTGTAATTTTCTATAGTCCAAGATTGTACGCAGAAAGAATTCATAGATGATATGTTAAATTGTTTAATACCATGCCTCAATTTTATAATTCATGACTTGTTGAAAGCATCAATTTTCTACATTTATTTACAATGTGATCTGTG
The DNA here is from genome assembly GCA_034641835.2 of Pinus albicaulis. Taxonomy (NCBI): domain Eukaryota; kingdom Viridiplantae; phylum Streptophyta; class Pinopsida; order Pinales; family Pinaceae; genus Pinus; species Pinus albicaulis. Next base: position 1,282,903,959 of record CM076577.1, on the reverse strand, counting down.
TATTGTATTCAGTGGCGTGGATTTCAATCTCAACACCATTCACTTATTTCAAGCAAGGTCACCTACAGAGGTGAGTATTCATTACAACCTTTGGTTCAAGATAGGGGTGTGGAATTTGGCCACTATACTCCTATTTGACCATTATTCTTCAGCCCTACTCTTCTGCTTGATTTCCACTTGATTTGAGATCTAAAAAATGAGCGATTCTTATTTCAGTGTCATGGCTATTGTTTGAAAAAATGTGACATATACATTTTACTGAGGTCTCCTATTTGAAAATCTAGGGGCTAGTAACATACTTGGGTCATTGTCTCACAAATAAGGATAGATGTTACCAATGGCCTTGCAGCATTCATGGGATGATGAAAAAAGTGCTAGAACCACATCTTGACTCAACTCTGTGCTACAACCAGAAAAAATAGTCCAGGCTAAAACCTCGGTGAGTGTAGATTGTGTGTAATCTAAAACCTGGGTTATGAATTTCCCTCTAGTCATCAAGTGTATGTATTAGCGATTATATCAATATGGTGGTCCCTCTTATACATATTAATCGTAGAATTTTCCTTCTTGACCTCATTATCCTTAGGCTCTAACTATACTCAATCTGTTGTGAGTGATGACTCTATTTGCTTGTGGCAATCTGATTTTGGTATACTCGGTTGTGACAGTGATGGAGTTCGTTAATTTGTACAAAAATTGGTTTCTGGAATCCATATATTGGATATGACTAAAATATCAACCAACTCCCCTCATTGGAAGAGAATATGCCACAGAATTTACATCTAATACATTAACAATTTGACTTCTGATAAAAATGTTATACACCAGCAATGCAAGCATCCTTAACCAGCTATCTTTTCCATTCATGGGATCACATTTCTTATGGAAGTGTTAAACACCAGCAATGAAAACATCATTAACCATCCATCTTTCCCATTCAAAGGATCACATTTCTTATGAAATATATGCATAATGTCACATATAGATCATATTTCTTACGAAATATATACATAATGTCATTGCAACTTGATTTGAACTTGAGATATTTAACCTTGCAGACTTTATGGTTAGAGAATGATGTTCTCTAGTTGCTACATAATGAGTTAAAATTTTAGATAGGACGACTTGAAAGGAAACTAGAATTAAAGAAATTTCATGCCATGTGGTGATTTAACGTGCACAACACATCAGTAATCACTATACATGGGAGCACTCCATTGAACACGAAACCTATATACTTTGTCAACTGCCTAGTTCCTGTTTAACTACATACATTATCCTGTGGAATATGTTCATTAAAACTTTGTGAGCTCTCCGTATTTTCCAACACTGTGTGCTTATGATTGGCAGGCTGACACAATTTAAGTTTCTTTCTACAGCGAGTGCTAAGTTCTACATTCTACAGCTGAATATGCCAACCATATCATAAGTCAAACAGGCTTAAAGAAGCCTTCAGATGATGTATTGAATTTGGTGAGAAGAGACTTATTAAGTGAATTCCATAAAACAGTTCCACATATGCCTACTCCATTTTTTTTGAAAGCTCATAGATGGTGAGACTGTGGGTTACATGATTGCAACCTCCATTCTCGTCTATTTGATAACTAGTTTAAATGTCAACCTATAAATTTCTGTTTATCCTAGTCATCGTGAACAAACATTTAAGGATGCTTCATAGATGTAGGATAATAAGGATATATTTGACTCAATATTTCAGCCATAAGCTTATCAACTTCAAAGAAATTAATCTGGCTAATCTGATTTCATATTTTGATTGCAGGGGTAGTGCATTACCAGCAACATTCAGTGCAAAAGATGACAAATGTCTGTGGTTAGGTAACAAGCGATTTGCTGTTTGTGGTGATTTTTGTGTTGCTCCAAATGTTGAAGGTGCCATATTGAGTGGCCTTACTGCAGCTTCAAAACTTTCACAAGTACACAATTCTCTATAGCTCCTTAATCACGTCAAAGATTTGCTGAACTTAGGACACGTCCAAACAATAGTTTTCCTTTCTGCTGTTATAAGAAAGTAAAGCTCATAGATGGTGAGACTGTGGGTTACATGATTGCAACCTCCATCCTTGTCTATTTGATAACTAGTTTAAATGTCAACTTATAAATTTCTGTTTATCCTAGTCATCATGAACAAACATTTAAGGATGCTTCATAGATGTAGGATAATAAGGATATATTTGACTCAATATTTCAGCCATAAGCTTATCAACTTCAAAGAAATTAATCTAGCTAATCTGATTTCATATTTTGATTGCAGGGGCAGTGCATTACCAACAACATTCAATGCAAAAGATGACAAATGTCTGTGGTTAGATAACAAGCGATTTGCTGTTTTTGGTGATTTTTGTGTTGCTCCAAATTTTGAAGGTGCCATATTGAGTGGCCTTGCTGCAGCTTCAAAACTTTCACAAGTACACAATTCTCTATATCTCCTTAATCACGTCAAAGATTTGTTGAACTTAGGACACGTCCAAACAATAGTTTTCCTTTCTGCTGTTATAAGAAATTAAAGCTCATAGATGGTGAGACTGTGGGTTACATGATTGCAACCTCCATCCTCGTCTATTTGATAACTAGTTTAAATGTCAACCTATAAATTTCTGTTTATCCTAGTCATCGTGAACAAACATTTAAGGATGCTTCATAGATGTAGGATAATAAGGATATATTTGACTCAATATTTCAGCCATAAGCTTATCAACTTCAAATAAATTAATCTGCCTAATCTGATTTCATATTTTGATTGCAGGGGTAGTGCATTACCAACAACATTTAGTGCAAAAGATGACAAATGTCTGTGGTTAGATAACAAGCAATTTGCTGTTTGTGGTGATTTTTGTGTTTCTCCAAATGTTGAAGGTGCCATATTGAGTGGCCTTGCTGCAGCTTCAAAACTTTCACAAGTACACAATTCTCTATAGCTCCTTAATCACGTCAAAGATTTGCTGAACTTAGGACACGTCCAAACAATAGTTTTCCTTTCTACTGTTATAAGAAAGTAAGCTCATAGATGGTAATTTATGGGTTACATGATTACAACCTCCATCCTCGTCCTATTTCTTAACTGTTTTAAATATCGCTTATAAATTACAGGATCTAGTCATAAATGAGCAAACATTTTAAGGATGATTCTACGCGATGGGATATCAAGATTCTCAAGCTGACTCAATGTTTCAATATAAACATCAATTGAAAGTGTCAGCTGTCGATTTCATATTTGATTGAGGTGATATTACCAACAACATTAAATTACAAAAGATGACAAATATACATGTAGTTGAATATAGCGATTCTTTGTTTGTGGTGGTTGCTGTGTTGCCGTAAATGTTGAAGGTGCCATATTGAGTGGCCTTGTTGCAGCTTCAAAACTTTCACAAGTACACAATTCTCTATAGCTCCTTAATCACGTCAAAGATTTGCTGAACTTAGGACACGTCCAAACAATAGTTTTCCTTTTTGCTGTTATAAGAAAGTAAAGCTCATAGATGGTGAGACTGTGGGTTACATGATTGCAACCTCCATCCTCGTCTATTTGATAACTAGTTTAAATGTCAACTTATAAATTTCTGTTTATCCTAGTCACCGTGAACAAAAATTTAAGGATGTTTCATAGATGTAGGATAATAAGGATATATTTGACTCAATATTTCAGCCATAAGCTTATCAACTTCAAAGAAATTAATCTGGTTAATCTGATTTCATATTTTGATTGCAGGGGTAGTGCATTACCAACAACATTCAGTGCAAAAGATGACAAATGTCTGTGGTTAGATAACAAGCGATTTGCTGTTTGTGGTGATTTTTGTGTTGCTCCAAATGTTGAAGGTGCCATATTGAGTGGCCTTGCAGCAACTTCAAAACTTTCACAAGTACACAATTCTCTATAGCTCCTTAATCACGTCAAAGATTTGCTGAACTTAGGACACGTACAAACAATAGTTTTCCTTTTTGCTGTTATAAGAAAGTAAATTCTTTTGAAGAGCGTCATATGAAATTTCAAACAAGATGTAGGTATTCTAATGATGGAATCTGTCGGGTGTTGTCACGTCTAAACTATTTATTTGAATTAGCATTTGATCTCTTGTCATGAGCATTTTTTTGTTTGTAGCAATGGGTTATTGTAGCAACAACTCCATATTAAAGTCATTATACACCATCCAACATTGTCAATATGGTTCTCTTTTTTTCCATCTATACATTTTAAGTAATAGAAGTGTGTCAAAGCCTTTGTTCACTTACCATGACGAGCTCAAAAAGAATGACAATGTATCATTGATCGAGGAAAGAAATAAGTTGTAGCCCCCCTTGCAACTTGTTACATGAAAATGATTCTCTATATGTTATTCTTTTAGTTTTTTCATATTATTTCTCTTCCAAAGATTATTAGAAAGAACATGTTGCCCCAATGAAATGACATTGGCTAGTGTTATATTTTAAGCACAAGTATAGGATCTAGTTATGATAAAATGATACACTAATTACTGTAAGTAGAAAGGGAGAAAATAGAATAAATTAACATTAAAAAATACTAAGTGACTAGAAATCCAATTTGAATTCACTTGATTTTTTCTTGACTTGAGTATAATTAAATAACCTTTTCATAGAGAAGTCATGTGCTCTAAGTGTGGTTCCAAGTGCATGCACAACCAACAGAAAATTACCTCTCCCTTAATTGTAGTTATCTGGGCCAAAAATTGAGTTGTAGGGTCTCTAATAGAGTTAGGGTCACTAATAGAGTCAAAATATCTACTGAAAAACTCTAAAATATGCTTGCTACATGTCATATGGCATGATTTTTCACCTGTGATATTCATTTCAATGGATATTTTTGGACTGTTGCAACAGGCTACATTTTTAAATTTGATGGATTAACATATTGGTGCACACAAGGAGAGAGGAATATCACTAAGATGGATGGTATGCATTCTCAGATGCATGCATACTGAACTAAAGGGTACACCTCCCTAATTCTATTCTTGGCGGCATGCACAGGAATTTTGGGACTTAATGTGCAGGTTTCAAGGAGGAATAGCTTTTTAAAATAAGAAAAAATCATTGCAACGAGGATGAATTCTAGGAGTTTTGATCTCTGCCATTGCAGATTCAGAATCTAAAAGACTTGTAAATGCCTGAAAATTTGGAATGTGTAAATCTTGAGCACTTGGTCGTCTTCCTCATGTATTTTCCATTGTTGGTGAATGCTTACATCTCTATTTTTCAGCCTAGTCAAGTTAATTTTGTGACATGGTGTGGGCCTTTGTCCCCTGGTTTCACTAAGATTATTATGAATTTTCCTAATGGTCCTTGACCACAAATATTGGTAAGGTAAGAACTTTCCTCTGATTAGGTTTAAACAATAAGAGTAGGGTTGTGTCTAGGCATATGTTGTAGGGTTCAAAATAGTGTTACGTAGTGATATTCATCTAACATATATGCCTCACTGGAATTCTCTATCTCTTATTTGACTTCAAGACCCAATGGAAAACACCTATTGTTGGATCCTTCCCAAATATTATTACTATTTTCCTTGTTTATTTTACTTGTTGGCATAGTTCATTCTCAGTGATTTATTTGTAGATCATAGGCAGGTGATACAGATAGCCCTTTTTTTTTGGGAACAAAAAACCAAAAGTGAGAGGATTTCAAGAGGTGATATTTATTTTTCTATGAAACATGCACCCAAGGCTCATTTTAGGTGTCAAAACATTCCATGAAAATATTTGTGCAGTCAACATCTCCACTGATCTAAGGAAGTGTACCACATAAGCATCAAGACAAGGTCTAGAAATTCCCATAAGAAAGCTATCTTGAGTGTGAATATCCATCATGGCACAACCAAGGGTTACTAACATATCATACACCCCACATCAGATGAAGAGCCCCCAAGCATGATTTATACACTTTTTCCTTGCACCTAGAAAATGATAGGCTAGAGTTTTAGATCTTCAACCCACCTTCTCCTTTTATTTTTATGCATTCTTTCTAAAAGAAAAAAACACTTTTTATGGGAAATCCACACTAAATTGCCTTTTAAGGAGGGCCTTATCATACCTGGATGGTCACAATACACACCAATATGTGGTGTTGTATTCATGTACTTGTAGTATTCTTGTACTACTAGGTACAAAGTATTCTTGTCTTAATAAAATATACCATGGGGCTCTCATTAAAACACTTAAATTAAAAACAACAGAGAACAATGTTTTTTTTTCATTAAAGAAAAGGGAGGGTCTCATAACTCATCCTCACCTTGCCTTTTCTTCTCTATATAACTCTTAGAAATTGTAACTTTTGTTGTTCCACCTTGATAAGACACTAGTTTGAGTACATGAGGTTGTAGTTGGATTTTTTAACAAGAAGCTTTCAAAGGGAAGAGGGTCTAGACTTGTGATTGAACACCTTATTTGGTGCAAACATATTCATAAAGATTGATCAATTGATTTTTCGTCATCATATAGATCAATTTATATGTTATTTTATACACATGCACATAGTCAATCTTCCTAAAAAATGGTTGATCTTTGTATGCCTTAGACCATTAAATGCCGCAAATCATAGTAAGATGTGCTTGAGTGTGGATTGAGTAATCACATTGTGGGAATACTAATATGCATCTCTTATGTATATCACAAGAAGAAATGTGAATTGTAGAATTCATGTGAGGTCATAAGAGAGGCATCATGTCATTATGTTAAGGATATAAATATAAAGGGGTGTAAAAAATGTTAATGAAAAAACAGATACCTACAATATATAGTGAAAGCAGGGGTTTTTTAAATTGGTAAAATGCAATGGGTTAGTATTGGTAGGGGGTTAAATAAAGTGATTTTTAGAGGTATTTTCCAATATGTAGTCAAATTAAGGGTATTGTTTAGTATGCCACGAACGCACGCGCTATGCCATAGGTTAATTGAGTGACACACCTATGCCTCCACCAGGCATTTAAGATCCTTGGAGAGCAGTTATATGTTTAGCAATGAGCCCTGTAACCATGGCTAGGCACCAGTGCTTGGAGACTTTCTCAAGTCGTGTCCCATTTTTCAGTTTTCTTGCTGTGCTGATGGCAAGGAGTGAGTCCCCTTCCACAATCGATGGGCCACTACCTAGGCATATGAGGATTTGTAGGATTCGCTCCATAGTAGCAAATTCAGCCTCATTGTTAGTGGCCTCCCCCAAGGAATTGCTGAAAATGTGGAGAATTTCCCCTTGGTCATTTCGTAGGACTCCCCCAAAGCCGACCGGGCCAGGGTTTCCCTGGGAGGCACCATCAAAATTTAACTTAAGGAGCCCCAGAGTTGGAGGTTGCCAGGGCCGTCGAGAAGGAGCAGGCTAAGGTTGATGTAATGGAGAATTGAGGTTCATGACTTCACCCAAGCCAAACAGCAACAAAATACTTCTATCACTGTTGAAATACTTGTTAGCCTGATCAGCTTTGCTGTGGGTAAGAGCAGTCTCTCTCATGTTTTGCAATATGGATAATTTGATATCCTCTTCCTGTCTGAATTCCTTCTGAAATATTCTCCTATTTATTTATTTCCACGTGCACCAAACTATGAAACCGAGGCTTAGTTTCCACAGGATATTTATTGTGTCACAGTTTGAAAATTTGGTTTGCCAATTGGCTATAGTGTTTTGAAAGAAATCCCTATTCCTATACGTTTGCCTGAAGATGCCTTCCATCCATGCCCATAGCTTCTTAGTCCAATCGCAGGTGTTGAGGAGATGGTTCATGGACTCCACCTCTCTCTCACAGAGGGGGCAACGGAAGGGCCCTGAGAAACCTTTTTTGCACAGGTTCTCCCAAGTGAGAATTTTACGGTGCATTAGGAGCCATAAAAAGGTTTTTATTTTCGGCCAAAATATAGAGTCCCAGATATTGTGATGTCCTAGCATCTTTTCTTCCAGATCCCTCTGATCAATGTACAGTTTTGCTTCCCTTAGGTTATTGGTTCCTCCATCCATTTTGCCCCACCTAAGTTGATCATCCTCTAGGGAGTAACTGATCCTTATTTTGTCTAGACTCGAGCTCAGGGAAAGTTGAAGGTCATTCATCTCATCCGACTGGGTGGGCATGTTGAGGTGCCAATGTCTCCAGTGTTGGTCCTCACTGTTGTCCGACCAGTACTGGTTTACATTAAGATTACCTTGATCCTGGTACCTTCGTTGCAAGGGAAGATAGTCAGGGCTTTCCAGCTTAGGCATTTGCTGCCAAGAGTCTTCCCAGAAAAGAGTCATTTTACCTTTCCAGATCTCCCAGAAGCAGTGATTTGAGATAATGTGCCTGTTTGCACGAGCTAGGTTCCAGATGGGAGATCTGGCTTGAACTTCTGTCATTCTGATGAGATCTTGATGGTTCCAATTATTTTCATACTTGGCTTTCCACATTCTAGCCCAGGGAATTTTTGGATTTTCGATCCATCTCCACCATAGCTTCACACCACTTTCTTTGTTCACGGTTTCTGGGTCATTGAGTCCCAGTCCCCCCAGGATTTTGGGTTTACAGATTTTCTCCCACGCTACTAGAGCCCATTTCTGTTTGTCCGCTTTCCCAGACTAGAGGAAGGTTCTTTTTATGTTTCTGATTTTTTGGAGAACTCCTTTGGGAGTAGGAAGGATGGAAAGCATATACTAAGGAATGGCTTGGAGAACATCCTTCGTCATAATTAACCTTCCAGCAAAGTTAAGGACCCTGCTAGTCCAGCTGTTACTCTGAGCTTCGAGATTGGAGAGCAATTTCTCCCAGTGGAGTTTTTGCCAAGGTTTGACAGTGAGAGGGATCCTGAGGTACTTGGAGGGGAGACACCTCCTTCTAAAGCCAAGGATCGTTGAAATATGATTTTGGACTACAAGGTGAGTGTTGAAGAAGAAGATAGAAGATTTATCCAAATTCAGGTCCATGCTTGTAGCTAGATTGAAGAGATTCAATATAGCTTTGAATCCTTGTGCTTCCTTGACTGAAGGCGATCCATGAAGCATGGTATCATCCAAAAAATATTGGTGAGGGGTGGCTGGGAAGTTAGGCAAGGGTTGGAGGCCCTTTATGGAGTTGCTTTCCTTAGCATATTTGATTATGTGGCTCAAGCCTTCCATGACAATGACAAAAAGAAGAGGGGAGATGGGATATCCTTGTTGAATGCCGCGAGAGGGGATAAAGGGGGTGGTATGAGCACCATTGACCAGAATGGAGTAGCTAGGGGATTTGACCAAAGCTAGAATCCATTTTATCTAGCTATGCCCAAACCCAAAGGCTACAAGAATGGCCTCAATATACTCCCAACTGAGTTTATCATAGGCTTTCGATAGATCAAGCTGAGTAATCACACCTGCTTTTTTCTGGGCCTGAAGAGTGTGAACCATCTCCTGTGCAAGCAAGATATTATCCATGATTTGTATACCATCCACATAACCTGATTTCTCCTCTGAGATGATTAAGGGGAGTATGGGCTTGAGTCTATTGGCCATGACTTTAGAGATAATCTTATAGAGAACGTTGCACAGAGCAATAGGTCTGAACTTAGAAGGGGTATAGGCTGCCTCCTCTTTTGGGATAAGGGAAATGAAGGTGGAGTTTAGGGATTTGAGGATGGAGGCTGATTTGCGGGAATATTCCACAAACCTGCAAACATCCAGCTGAACAATTTCCCAGCAAGATTTGAAAAAATCAATAGTGAAGCCATCCAGTCTCGGTGCCTTCCCATTGGGCATGTCCTTCACTACTTCTTCCACTTCCTCCTTGGTAACCGGGCGGTCTAAGGATTTTTTGAGGTCCTCAGTAATGAGCTTAGGGATGGACTTCATTACTTCCCTTATAGCCTCTGCCCTGTCAGTTCTAGGTTCCATCACTATGTGGCGAAAATGGTCAATGAGGATAGAGGCAACGTCCTTATGAGAGCAAAAGGGGTTTCCTTGATCATCCATCAAACGGGTTATTTTGTTGGCGCATCTGTAGCCAACAGCTAATCGATGGAAAAAATGAGTGTTTTTCCCCCTCATTGAGCCACTGGATGAGGGAATTCTGCTTCCATAAAATTTCCTCCTCCTGACATCTATCATTCCACTTCTGCATGAGGATCCTCTCCGTGCTGACAAAATCCTGGTTGATGTTCCCATTGAGCCAGTCAGTGTAGATATGAGTGAATTGTTCCTCTAAGGCCTGCTTGTCCTTGAAAATGTTACCAAAGACCTCTTGGTTCCAAACTCAGAGACAAGCTTTGACCTACCTTGCTCACGCAATACCTAGGCAATCAATATCTATTAAATATGATAATTAGCCTTCCTTGACTATGCAATACATCATGGGCATCCTATGGTGTATATAATTGTGCCCAAGAAATTTGGTATAAATACAACTGATAGATAACTTCCCTTTAACCTCTGACTCAACTAGGTCTTCATCAGAACTTGCATGCATGCAACTATTAATAGTAAATCATCAGTCACTTGATAGATCACTGCATGCGAATTAAATCTGATTTAATTCACTTGACCTCTAACTAGTGCAACAATCAGTTACAACTAGTTAAACTGATTTTAACTCACTTAATTGAGTTAACTGATTTCTCATGCATTAAAATAATACACTAACTGCAACTTGGACTCTAAAAAAATAGAATCACTCTACATGCCTCACCAACCACCCTTATCTTGAATTTCATGAACTAACTGAGTCTATCACACTTAATTAACTATTACAAGTGATTATGAGATAAGATTAGAGTTTATTGTCCAATTTGTTTAAGGGTTAAATACATTTGACACACATTTCTTATAATTTAATTAAGAAATAATTAAATCAAAAGCCTTGCATGGTATCCATTTTTGAGTTCCATTTTTTGGATGTTGTTTATGGATGCCAATTCCACTCAAAAGGCCACCCAGAAGATGCCAAGTGTCGACATATTTTGGCTGAGCGGATTGTGTTGGACCAATAGGGTTGTGACACGTGGCTAGCTCAGAGGTCACCACGTGCCCCTCCCAAAGGTAGAAATTTGGTTAAGGGTCGAAGGAAAATGGTTTTATATGGTGGAACAAAGTTTTGTGGAGGCATTGGGGCTCGACCCTGCGACCTCCCGCACACAAGCGCCGTGGCTTACCACCAAGCCACCATATTTATTCTTAACCATATGGGGTGCCACTAATATTTGAATGTTAAAACATATGCTGACGGAAGGGGAGGAGGGAGCCAGACCATGGGGCTAGCCCCGTCCCCATGTGACCACAACGTGGAAACCATGGGCAAAGCTTCACCTAATTGCACTATTAGTGCTAACCACCATCACTAGTCACACACTAAACCTTAGTTAAAAAATAATTAAACTCGAGTTTAATGTGGAGGCTAATTTGGCAGAGCTCCAAATTTAGTGGCATTATCTGGCGGACTTCCAGATTTGGTGGAGGATTTTTAAGAGAAACTGTGAATGTCATAAATTGGAAAGTTTCAACCAAATTGAGTACAAGAAGAGGCTAGGAAGCCATTCTTTAGCATTATGGACTCATTGGAACAGGTTTTAGAGGTAGAGGATCACTTCTTGATGGTTTTTTCTCCACTTGAAGGTAAAAGATGCCTAAGGCCACCAGGAGAGGAGGCCATGCCTAGACGACCTGTAGACCAATTGAAGAACTAGAAGAGGCTACCTAGGGGTTTATGGATGCTTTGAATCCATTGGTAACTTATTTTTTCTATTTAGAGCACATCTTCAGGTTCAAATTGTAGGTTGAACCAGGAGGGTGTATGGATCATTCAGATATTGAGCCAGTTTTTGGAGGATTTTGCGATGGAGATGATCTTACAGGGATATTCCAGCCTCCATATGTTTGTAGCATCAGCATTTTCAATAGTATTGTAGCATTTTTCTCATATTTTCTCTTTATGTGTTTTAGAGAAAAATACTGTTGATGTAATTATAATTAATGAAGTACAAATTTAATGCTCTTTCATATTTGAGTAAGGGATCTTGGTAAGATTCCCCTGTGTTGCTGATAATTTCAGGCTTGAATATAGGTCAGTAAGTGTATGGTAAAGGGACATTGCTGGAGTTGTTTCTTTTTAAGAGAAACTTACCATCTCATTTCAGCACATTGATGCAATCTTCATTTTCAAACATTAATTGACATGGCCATACATTAATTGACATGGCCATATAGTTCAATCCTCAAAAGGATAAGGTCTCCTTAAGCCTTTTCAAGTTGGTATAGGAAAATTTAATTTTTTACATGTTTAACCTATCCTAAGGTTCAAGGTCACCTCCATTTAGGTCATGTCATAACCCATCAATCATCATTAGATGTCATATTTCATTTCCCAATCGTTTCAATTTGAAAAGGACACTAAAGCCAGTTTTACCTCCTTTCGTAATGTTTTATACTGTGAAATAGCAGTTTTCGCTACGAAACTGTCAAAAGTTAAACTAGATATGCTATGAAAAACTGTTTTCCTGTTTGTCTGGTAAAAATCAATGCAAAGTGTCAGGTCATGATGGGAGGAGTTAGGGTGGATGTCATTCGAAGTCTGCTAGGGTTAATTCAAATGTAAAAATCCATCTATGAGGTCATCATTACCCTTTTTATCATGCACATGTCATGATTAAGGCATGAATTTTCATCGAAACCATAAAAAATTACCCAATTGTGTCTTTTGTCATACTCCGCTTTATCTTTTCATGTTATTGTATTTCTGGAGAGTTGCTTCACTGAGCCAAGCAGGTTGCTGGAAGATTCAAAAGTTGCAGGTGTCATCAAGCAAGCGAGGCTGAGAAGATATAAATTCACCATGGCTGCAGGGGAGAAAACAAACATAGGTGGTCACTACCACAAGTATGAGCCCATGGACATGAATTTGCTAAATGAATACCCTACAGCCATGAAGATTTTCAGAAGAATAGGTTGCTTGCAATTCTGTCAAAAGTTGTAGGGTTGTCATCTATAGGTTTCTAAGGATTTTGCTAACAGTTTCACTAGAACAGCTTCAAAGGTGGGAATTTTAAACCTCACAGTAACACCAGACATCATTTTAGCAGCAACAAGAATTCCTAGAGGAGGGTAGCAATGGTTTAAAGGCTTCAAGTTCACCATGCAGGAGTGAAAAGAGTTCATCAAACCAGAGCATAGTGAAATTGACCTTACAAATGCCATCCCTAGGAGTTTCATAAAGGAAAAATACTCAAAGCAACTGATGATCATTCATAAGTATTTCACCTCTGAAGGAAGATTTCACATGGTCTACTCCTACCACCTCAGGCTTCTTCTTGATTTTGTGGGTAAGAGGTCACTTGAATTTCCTTTTTATTTATACTGAAGTCTAGGTAAAATGTCAGATAAGGTTCAAGTTAAAACAGAAGGAAATGAAACCTCTCTCTTTCACCATGGTTTGATTAAGTTGTTGGTGTTAGAGGAGTTAAAGAGACTAGACAGAGACTCAACATCCTTTATGTTCATGAGTGGTTTTGAAGTTTATGTTGTCACTCCAAATAGAGTTTCCAAACCTAGAAATATTCCATCTCCTACAGTGGCAAAATATGTTGAAGAAGGGAATAGATCATCCCCACTAGAACCAGTCAGCATGGAGACAGATCCTTTGCAGAATATTCATAAACCTAAAACAACACCTGCAAAACAAAAGCCACAAGTTAGAAAACAAAGCAGCAAGAGAGTTACTAGAAGCCAAATAGTGGTTAAGGGTTACTTAGAGGACATCTTGCATGCAATTGATATTGAAGAAGCTCCCATTGTCCAAGCTGAAGATGTTGAAGATGGCAAAAGAAAACTAAAGAAAGGCAAGACAGGGAAAAAGTTAGAGTTTGCAGGTGATGATGTTGGCTTCATGTTTCAAGCTAGAAATCCAATGACCAAACATGCAAGAAAGGTCATGAAAAGCAGCAAAGATACTCAGAAGGTTAGTGAAACCGCTCAGCCACCAAACATCATAGATCTCTCTTCACCTGCAAAAAAAGAGCTGGTTATCAAACAAAAGAAGGGTAAAGAGAAAATCACTGAAAAATCAGAAATTGAAACCCTTAAGGAGCAGCTGAAAGAGGAAGGCAGGAAGATACCAGTTTTGAAGAAAGAGGCAAAGAAGCATAGAGCTAAGAAGATTCATCTTGAACAAATGAGGAAAATATGGGAGGATCAGGTCACAAGTGTCTCAAAGACCTTGGACAATACAGAAAAGATGATAAAGTTGACTCGACCACTAAGAGGAGAGGTCAAGCACATCAAAAATATAAACCTACACTTTCAATCCAAGAACAGGGCATTAAAAGACAAAGTGCAAGACCTTGAAGATAAATTGTAGCTAAATCATGAAGAATTGGAAAAGAAAGGTTTAAAGATGACAGTGGTAGAAGAGCCTATAGCTCAACTGATTGTTAATAAAGAGGAAACACCACAGAAGTAGTAAGTTGAGATGGAATATGACTTAGAAGGTTCATAACATGCTAAGAATCAAGTTTTTGCAGCTGGAGGTCAGTTTTTGAAGACAATTTTGAAAGGAGCAAGTTCTGGCTTTTTACATAGTTTCGTAGCGTACCTTAGGCTTGAAGCCAGAAATATGCTACAAAAAAAATAGTAGGTGTCTTTTTTATTTTAAAATCATTTTTTGCATGATTCAAGGAGGTGATCCATGGTGGTAAGGTGTTATGATATGATTGACATGATGGAACAATAAAGAATTGATGAAGATAGATGAAGAAGCCACATTTTCCACGCTACTAAAACTCGCTACGAAACTATCTTGTTTTCGTAGCGAGCATTTTTTGAAGGATTTTGAGCATCCAAAAAAGTAGTTTTTGCCAGCTGGAGACCTCCAGCATGTCAAGGGAGCTTATTAGTAGATATTTATAATTCAAAGGGAGTGCCATGAAGACAGGTCATCAGAAAAAACAACATGGAAGGTAAGGGCCATCCACTCCTAAAAAACAGGGTTATGCTGCACAAGTCTAGGGATCTTTTAAATATGTAAAGTGGAAGTGAACTTTGTCATGTGTCCTTCAAGCACGAGATATTTATTTTGTAACCATCATGTAACTATTTCACAAATAGGATAGAGCAATGTAATAAATAGGAGTTAGAGTCCTATGAGGAGATGGTTTCTTTAAGGGTAGCTGTCCATTTTATGTTAGAAGTTATGTATTTTAGTTATGAAAGGTGTCATAGGAGAATTCGTGGATCTAGCCACCTAGGCAGATCATCCTTGTTGTAAATAATGTCTATTTAAAGAGGAAACATTGAAGTAGTAAGGGGTTGGAGAATATTGGCAAAATAATGCTGCTTGTATGTTTTTGACCAATATTAGTAATACAAAGTGACATTATTCTTTACCGACCTGAGATTATCATGATATTTTTGATATCTTATTGATATTTATCTTATTTTTTATCACTTGCAGTATATTTCATCCCTAATTACTCAGAATTCATAATATTATTCTCTGACTTCCTTTAGTGATGAAATGACTGTGTTTTCTTATATTGTGTGTGTGAGTTTCCTTTGTCTAAAACCTCTATCTGCCTTAGCTTACATGTGAAGAACCATTGTCACTGAAACTACTGATTGTTGACTCCATAATCTCAATGGTAGCATGCCTGAAATTTTCAACCCGCAATCATACAAAACAAGTTACAATTCCATAGAGTTAACGTGATATCCCAAAATGGGGAAGCAACAATATATGAACACAATAATGGAAATAGCAGTGAATAACATTAGACCAAAATGTGTGAAAAACATGGAGCCATTTTATTATGTAAATCATCAGAAAATAAGTACAATACAACTCAAATAATCAAGGCAAGCAAGCCTCCCATGAATACATATGTCAAAGATGGAATGCTGCTACATTGTAGAATGCTCACGAACAAGAACAATGTAGTAATAGAAGGTACATTGCTACTTATAATGTAAAATAATATAGATCTGAAAATATATGGCTCAATAAGTGCCGGGAGTAAAGATCTAAGCTCCCAAACACAATTTCAAGACAACCCAGGAAGGATTTCCTGAAATATGCAAAAAGTGCAAAATGCGGAATGCAGTCCTAGGACTGAATAATAGCTGCAACTCAAGAATTATATGAAGATGGCTGTAGATGATGCATATGATGAATGAATCTCATCCAAAGGATCCTTTAGGTGAAAGGCTGATCCAATCACTGAAGATCTCACCTTCCAATCAAACACTGCAACCCCTCACTACAATTTCTCACTGAAATAACATAGTCATAGAGGGACACTGCGCTGTAGGAGATGGAAAATGGTTGGCCTAATGCCAAAGATGTAGAAATATACTCCAGAATCTTCCTAACTGATCTCCCAAAGGGAAGAATTCTTCGTCCTCTGAAAAAAAGCTCCGGAAGTGGTGTTATCAGCCATCCACTGCAACAGCCTGCAACACAACCCAGTTCTAAATAGAAACTACGTTGTCGATGAAGGAGGTAGCTTGGCCTCAAGACTGAATGTGGAGACACAACAATCTCAACTAAATAGATGAAGAATGCACAATAGTCATGCAGACCACAAAATAAATAATCCATAACATGCCTTATTATGGCTACCTTGACCTCCTTATAAACAAGTGTAAGCCTTCTCACCTTGGGTCCCATTCATTAGGGTTTCCTCCACCAAGGAATATTCCTCCCATTATCATTGAGCTGTCTCCATAGATGATCTCCACCATTCATTCTAGTGCTGTTGACTTGGTCAAACTTGACCTTGTTCACATGTAATTGCCCCTACTCACACATGAGGGTGTAAAATACAGATATTATAATGATCCCTTTTCACATCATGAGGGATTTTATTCCTATTTTAGAAATGTATGGGCCTCCTTACCCATTTATTCATCTCCCAGGTGTCAAAAGCAAAAATCAATATTCATATTAGCTACATGCTAATTTTTGAATATTATAGTCCTCCCCTCCCAAATTTTGCTTTTCCTCAAGCAACTGCAAGGATAGAACTGAGAAGTCTCATCTCCTCCTGTAGCATCCTCATATGATAAAATACTCTAAGGAATAAGATGTTGTCTCATCAATAAATCCCCATATTACCCATCCCAAGAATGCAAGCTAGATTTTGGTGAGCATCCCAAATAGCTATCATCATGAAGAAGTAAAACACATAAGGAGGCAACAAGGTGTTGTCTAGAGGTCCCTTTGAGGCATGGGATCTGAAATGCATTGGGAACCATCATTCCCATGTGGATCCTCCATCCCCAAGCTATCATCCATACAAAATGAACCACCCTCCAAGATGGTAACTCATGAAAATCCTCCTCCACCTTTGGTTCCTGCAAAGTAGGTGGCCTGAATAACTAATAATGGTATAAAAAATAGCCTACCCAACACTATACCTCTCTCCACTTATGATAAGTGTAGAGTAGCTGCTGATCTTGGGCTACAATAATGTTGCCTTCAAGTGGCAAGAAGAAGATTGGATCTTCAAAGATCCTCTCCCCAATGTCATGAATCATGCTAGCCCAAACCATCCCATATATGATGAATGGGACATTATCACCATATGAGATCCAAATGAGAAAATTACTGAAGGTTTCATGTAGTTTTGAAAGGTACCAATAGTTTCCCAAGTGGTCACAACACATTTTTTCTAACTGTTGTTTCAGAAAATAACATGGAAAGTTGTTTCTTAAAAAATTGCTAGTTGTATATGTCATCACATCTACTAGTGAATATTAAATGGCTTGGTGTATCAACTGAGCATACAAGAAATAGTAAAACACTTGCCAAATTTCATACAAAATATGGTTATCTCCATCATAGAATTTCGCCAAAAATTGCCCATGGAGCCCAATGAGAGGCTTGCCCTCTTGTGGAGCAATGCACTATATAGAAATGGTAAGAGTATGAAAATACTGTGTTAGATAATCAATAAATGAAAAAATAAAATTATTACCATGTACTGAGAGTAAGATGATACATAGATCCATGAATAAGTCCTCCATAGTGGTATGACATACTCCCAAGAAGAGGAATGAACCATATGTTGCATGAAGATCTTTCTTCTTATGCTTGGAAATCCAAGTTAAGAAGGTCATATCAATGTAATAGATGTCTCCATCCACTACTCCATCACTCTGACCTCCACCTTGTCCACAAAGTGCATCATATGTGAAGTGATCCTGGGAATACTCCATAAATAAACCCAAGCTCCCAAGTGACAGTGATGTTGGCCTATGTAAATAGGCTCTTGCCAACTCATAGCTCCATTATTTGACATGTCCATTGTTAAAGACATCTACCATAATGCTGCTATATATGGGAAATTCCTTCCAAAGTGGAAGTACCTCCTAATATTCCAAGGCTAAGGAGTAGCCCCTTTGCACCATGATAGTGCCATCACCTACTCCTGCAACATCATGCAAAGCATGGGAGCAAATATGCCCATTCCGTCCCAAGAGGAACCAAAGCAACAATAGTTCTTGCTGCCACCTCACACCTCCATCATGCAAATCATGAGGTGAAAGCATAATGATTGATATTAAGAATTTCATACCAAGACAATGCATCCATACTCCTTGCTGCCATATGATGCAAGGGTCCCGCCAAGTTTCCTCCACCCACATACCCTTTGAAAGAGGATGTGTCACATGATGGCCAAACTCTTTCAAGAGTAGCCAACGCAGCCAAGCCTCCTGCTGCCAGGTGTCATAAATATGTAGATGACTCACCAACCTTTTTCTAACCATCCACACCCATTCATCCAAATGTGGGTGCCTCCCACCATGCTCCATCTTGGTACTCCTCCAATAAAGACTACCATTCTCCCTAATCAAATTTTTACCTTTGCATTTCATGGGATGTTGAAATGCAATATCTTGGAGATCTCCTAGAGAATACCTCACACCAATGACCATCTTGAATCCATAAAGATCCAAGTGTGCTGGAGGCAACACCTCCTCATAGGCCTATATAGGGATCAACAAGAAGGACCCATCACAATGTTGTAAAATGAGAGGACTCTCATCAATCATCTGTTCCTCCAATGTCACACAAGTGCAATGGCCATCAGAATGCTCTACCAATAGCTCAGCTCCCAACTCATAATTGTTTCTTAATGATAGCACTGTTAATCTCCTCAATGGTGTATTTTTTTTCTCATGCCCCAACTCAAGGATGAACATAGAGTTCTGCATTGGATGGTTTAGGACAAATCTCATCATATCCTTCAAAAATCCACACCCTAACCTCAAGTGTTGTGTTCAGCTCAATAATGGCACATTAGGATGGTGGTTCATCCCTTCCTTAAAAAATTCAAGGTTTCATAGCACAATGCAATTCTGCTGCCCCAAATCAGAAATGTATCTTGACACTAGGTCATGCAATGGTATACAACTCTCCATAAGATCTGCTGAAAAGACAGGAAATGAAAACTTAGGCAAACCTTGGTAAAGCTTGGGATTATTTTGTATGGCTGCAAGAGTGCCTTCCTCCAATGTGATGGTTCCCCCAACTTTTGGTGTTGCTGGCTGCTCCTCCATAGTTACATCACCGTTGGTGTAATGTTCCTTTTTCAGGAATAGCTACAGATTGGGAATAATTTGAGTTATTTCAAATTTTTACCTACAGACATATTATTCATAAATATTTAAAAACACTTAAAATTCAGTAAAATATACAGCAGAAAATTTATACAGCGTTTTACAAGGAAAAAGGTGGGGAAAAGTGAGGATTTAGGCCCTAAAACGTGTGTATTCAGAGATATGCGTACAAATAATATGGGAAAGCGGTTGGATATGATATATATGGCTATGAGGGACTCCCATGTCTAATTTCAACAAAAAAAAATAAGTTTTTCTAAGTTAAACATTTCCTCCTTTCCTAACTAGGCTAGAAAACCCTCATTTCCCAAGACTAGATTTATGCAGAAATTTACTGAAGCATGTGAGCGTGATTTTCTAAAGGGTATGACTGAAATAAGGTCTTAATATTTACAAATAACATCAGGGGCATAAATCATACACTTTACAGAAGAAGAGTGAAAGAATACAGAAGAAATCCTCAAGAAAGAGGTGTTACAACCATGTAAAAAGACTGCATAACAGTGACAGCGTAATTTTCAGGGCTGAAGCAGAATTTTATTGATTCTTCAGATCTATATCAGATAATTACATAAAAATATAGATCTAATGCAGATCCATGCACAAGAAAAGCTGATATATACATTCCCCTTGGGGATTTTCTCAAAACATGAAACACCGGGAGTAGATCTGAGATCTAAAAATTCAGATCGGCAGAATTATTTAGAAATTATGAATAATAAAAGTACATAGCAGATCAGATATGAAATAGAACATATATTTTTTGGCTAATTTATGGATCACCTCAGTGAAGGAAGAATCCCAACACTGGAGATCTCTCCTCCAAAATGCAAGCAAAGCACCCACCAGCTGTAGATATGCAAATAATACAGTTTAGGGGAAAATAATATGCTACCTCTTCTGGAATGGGTTTGGCCTGTTTCCAAGATGTATATATGAAGCCCAATGTGTCTAAAACCAACTTATCAATGGGATATATGAGTTTCCCAGTGACAAGGGGTGCTAGAACTCCCTAGACCTGGAGAGATCTAGTCTCCAGTTGCTGCAACTCTCATAAAAAATTCAGCCCTAAACAGGACTGTGATGTAGATGCAAGATGAATCTTGGCCAAAATGCCGGATAGTGGAGAAATGCAACACAATCTCCTCCAAAGAGCTACTCCATGGAAGGAGAGGGGATTCCTAAACAGGAAACCCTCTTCCCTTTGGCTAACCAGCCAAGAGAACTCGAGTTGCTCAAGCAACCACAAATCATCATCAACCTTTTGCTTGTTGCTCTCCTCCTTAATTTATAATATTGGAGTCTTGGAAAAACCCTAAACCACTTCATTGGTTTAGCCCCTTTCACATTTAGAAGCTCCTTCTAGAACTGCGTTGTCCCTCAAGAGGTTCAATGCATCTAGACTGCGATGTTTGACTTGGTCAAATAGGATCCCCTCTTGTGATTTAGACCCTTTCACACCTGCAAGATATAATTTACATAGCCCAGATATGTCTTTGTTCACATAGGCATTGATTTATTCTTGTTTTTCAGGAGTTTTACATGTCCTCCTTTACAATTTATTCATCAATGATGAAATGAAAAAATAAACATGGAAAAATTAATGTTCCAATTAGCTGAAGCGAATTTAGGAACATTACAGTCTCCCCCTCCCAAATGTTTCTTGTCCTCAAGAAACTACAAGGGTGCTGCAAAATCTCCCCCCTTCTTCTTGTGGCCTCCTCCTTCAACAGTCTCCACCATTGCTTCAATTTTCTGCAATAATTCCATCTCCCAATGGTTCCTCCCAAGTGTGCAAAGTGGCCTTTGGTAGATAAACCAAATAGCTCTCATCATGAAGTAAAGGAAGGTCTATATGGAAACCTTCTTGCTGATCCATGGCCTCATCAAGATAGAAGTGATGGTAATAATGGGGAATTTCACCATCAATGAAGGTCTTCCACCTCCATGCTATCATCCAAATGAAATGAATTACCTTCTAGCATGCCAACTCATAGTGAAGCTCCTCCCAAATGCCCATGAGAGGCATGCTCCAAGTGCTACATACAATCATATTGTCCACATCATAAAGAGACAAGTGATGTGCTATAGTGGCCATATGGTCTCCCATGCTCCCTTTAGAACATGTAGTGCAAATAATGTGGGAAAATCCTTTCCCCAAGGACACATTCCACAAATGTGTCTGTCCTCCAACCATGTTCCCAAGAATAAGAACCTCTTCAGCATGTGGAATCATGATTAATATCATGCTAGCTGCCATATATGATAAACGAGAAGGACGATGCCTCCTCATGTGCAACCAACACAGTTTTACCATCAACTGCCATAGAATAGGAGATTACAAGTGTTTTCTCCAACACTTGTTTTCTGCCCCATCCTTCTTGCATGCTTGGAGAAGGTGTTTTATGATTGGTGTAAAGGAGTCATACCATAGGAAGTGTATCTCCCCTCCAAGATCCTCTAAAGGATGATCATCATCGATAAAGTTCATGGCCTCAAGTGGCCCATGAAGCCCATAAAAAATAGTGCTCCCTCTTGGAGCAAAGCCCTGCAAATGAGTGTTAGAAAAATACAAGTATACATCATGAGATTCAACAATATAATATTTGTCATATGCTTGTTTAAAATCAGCAAGGTTGCTCATGGATGAGCCTCCTCTCACACTCATTAAATAAGGAGTTGTAGATGATAATTCTTCCCAACAGCTATGTTCCTCCTCATCTAACAAATGGTCCATGCACTTCTTCATATGAGAGCACACCTCCTCTTTGAATTTATCCCACATGAATCCATCCAAGATAATCTAATATGCTCTAATGAAACCAGTGGGTTCGGAAAGAAGGATCTCATAGGTTGCATCCAGTAGTTTCCCCTTAAGCTTGGAGAATTTAACCAAATAAATTTGATCATGGAAGTAGATGACCCCTCCAACTACCTTATACCTCCCATCCATTACCTTCCCATCAAGAACCTCACATGTGAAAGGGTCCTTGTAGTATTCCATCATAAGTTGGGAGTCCCAATAAGGCTCTAGACTTCCCAAAAATGACAGCGCTGTAGAGGTCTGAAATGCAGCCCCTATCATATCATGACTCTTCTCTTTGACATACTTGATGCCAGGGTCATAGGTTGGAGTCCCATAAACTTTATTTTGCTACCTCCCTTGCAGCTGATCTTGCTCAAGACAAGATTGAAGCATGTGGAAATCAACTTCCCCTTGGAAAGTTATTGTCCCCCAATACTTCCTCAATTTGGCCCATGCATGCAAGAGTATTAAGATCCTATTGTCATGTTCAAAAATCTCTTTTGTAAGTGAGAAGACCATGGGCTGCCCCAAAGATATGGTTTTTCCATGTATCCTCATATCCATACCACCATAGATTTCTAATCTTTCATTCCTCAGCGTAGATGAATGAATGGAAGACAACAATGTCCTATTCAGAAAGTTGCTTACCTCTTTTCTGAATTCGTGAAAGATCCTCTGTGCTATGCTTGCTTCTCCCAAGGCTCCTTCATTAGCCAAGTATGCAATTGCTGCCCATAGTTGAGAGAACACTTTGGTTTTCCTCCAATCAGGAGGCCTTCTTGGTGGAATGCCTCCTTGCAAAGAGGCATCAAGGCATGGAGAAGAATGTGGATGTAGGTGGAAATATTTTCCCCTACCATTGCTACATGGGTTCTCTTGCCTTCTTTGTTCTTCCAACCCTTGGAATAGAGAAGGGTATATGCTCTTCTTCTTGAGATGCTCTTCCTCCTCTATTCCTTCCTCTATCATCAAGATCTCATCATTTGAAAATGATGGTACATGCTGCTCAAGAGCTCTATGTGTGAGATCTTGTGGAACTCCTTGCAAGTGTGCAAGAGTTTCTTCTCTTGGAGCAAGTGCTCCAGCTTCATCTTCATGAGGTGTTTGAGGTGTTTTTGTTGTGACTGCGTTATGACCTCCTGTCTTCTCCTCCTCTCCAATAACTGAAATTTCCTCATCATCAACAAGAGACCTTATATATTGGTCATCTAGTGAAGGAGGAATCTCCATGCTTCCTTCTTGAGAAGAGTTCCCTTCATTCAAAGGAGATCTTGCCCTAGGCAAGGCATCAAACAAACTCACACCTTCTTTCTTCCTCTTCATGAAGAAATTACTGACAAAACCTTGAAGCTTAGGTGATATGTCTGAGTGCACATATCCATGATATGAGGATTCATAATTTTCCTCATGTATATATCTTGTAGGTCTGATTAGAAGATCTTTCTACTCTTGAAACTTTCTAGGAGTCTCAGTGTTTCTTCTTTCTTCTTCTTGTTCAACCTCCTTGGAGAGGTTCTTCTTGGATATGAAATATGATGAGAATAAACCCATATTATTCATCATTCTGACCTTGCACCTTTTTGGAATACCACTGTGAAGTTCCCTTTCAAGGATATCAAAATTTTATTCTCGAGATTCGCTGCAGGGGCATTTACTGGATATGTCACCTTTGAACAAAGGATGAGATCCAGAAGCTACCTGGCCATCTACAGACTCTATCTATATATTTTTAAATACTCCTCCTTCAGGGAATCAACACTTTATCTTGAAGCCACAGGATTAGCCAGAGATCGTGCTCTGATACCACTGTAATGTTCCTTTTTCACGAACAACTGCAGATTGGGAATAATATGAGTTATTACCAATGTGGATATACAGCCATATTCTTCATAAATATGTAAAAACACTTAAAATTCAGTAAAATATACATCAGAAAAGTTATACAGCGTTTTACAAGGCAAAAGGTGGGGAAAAGTGAGGATTTAGGCCCTAAAATGTGTGTATTCAGAGATATGCGTAACAATAAGATGGGAAAGCAGTTTGATATGATATATATGATTATTAGGGACTCCCATGTCTAATTTCAGCAAAAAAAATAAGTTTTACTAAGTTAAACAGTTCCTCCTTTCCTAACTAGGCTAGAAAACCCTAATTTCCCAAGAGTAGATTTATGCAGAAATTTACTGAAGCATGTGAGCGTGATTTTCTGAAGGGTATGACTGAAATAAGGTCTGAATATTGAAAAATAACATCATGGGCATAGATCATACACTTTACAGAATAAGAGTGAAATAATACAGAAGAAATCCTCAAGAAAGAGGTGCTACAACCATGTAAAAAGACTGCATAACAGTGACATCGTAATTTTCAGGGCTGAAGCAGAATTTTATTGATTCTTCAGATATAGATCAGATAATTACATAAAAATATAGATCTAATACATATCCATGTACAATAAAAGCTGATCTATACATTCCCCTTGGGGATTTGCTCAAAACATGAAACACCGGGAGTAGATCTGAGATCTAAAACTTCAGATCTTCATAATGATTTATAAATTCTGAATAATACCAGTACATAGTAGATCAGATCTGAAACATAACATAGATTGGTTGGCCAATCTATGGATCACCTCAGTGAAGGAAGAATCCCAACATTGGAGATCTTTCCTCCAGAATGCAAGCAAAGCACCCAGCAGCTGTAGATCTGAAAATAACGCAGTTCAGGGGAAAATAATATGCTGCCTCTTCTGGAATGGGTTTGGCCTATTGCCAAGATGTATATATGAAGCCCAATGAGTCTAAAACCAACTTATCAATTGGATAGATGAGTTTCCCAATGACAAGGGATGCTAGAACTCCCTAGATCTGGAGAGATCTAGTCTCCACTTGCTGCAACTCTCATAAAAAATTCAGCCCTAAACAGGACTGTGCTGTAGATGCAAGATGAATCTTGGCCAAAATTTCAGATAGTGGAGAAATGCAACACAATCTCCTCCAAAGAGCTACTCCATGGAAGGAGAGGGGATTCCTAAACAGGAAACCCTCTTCCCTTTGGCTAACCAGCCAAGAGAACTCGAGTTGCTCAAGCAACCACAAATCATCAACAACCTTTTGCTTATTACTCTCCTCCTTTTATAATATTGGAGTCTTGGAAAAACCCTAAACCACTTCATTGGTTTAGCCCCTTTCACATTTAGAAGCTCCTTATAGAACTACGCTGTCCCTCAAGAGGTTCAATGCATCTAGACTGCGCTGTTTGACTTGGTCAAATAGGATCCCGTCTTATGATTTAGACCCTTTCACACCTGCAAGATATAATTTACATAGCCCAGATATGTCTTTATTCACATAGACATTGATGTATTCTTGGTTTTCAGGAGTTTTACATGTCCTCCTTTACAATTTATTCATCAATTATGAAATGAAAAAATAAACATGGAAAAATTAATGTTCCAATTAGCTGAAGCTAATTTAGGAACATTACAGTTGGTACGAGTCTCTTCAAGTGATAGTGAGGGATTATCCTGCTCTGATTTCTCCTTGCCAAATTTTTTAATCACCCTTTGAGTAAATTCTGCAAAAGTAGTCACTCTTGCCTGACTCAAATGGCTGAACCACCAAGTGTTTACTTCACCCTCAAGGTGCAGTGCTAAAATCTCTACAACCTCTCTTTCTACCACCGGATGTAGTAGGAAGAATGTATCTAGCTTTCTTTCCCAAGCACTTTCTATACAAGTGGATGACCCATCAAAATTAGACAATAGGAACCTATTACCCTTGATTCTTTTGCTGCTACAAGGTCTCCTTTCTTCCTCAATATGGATGAAGTGTGGGAGAGTTAGAATCTCCTTGAAAGATACAGATTGAGATTTATATTCAGCAAGGTATTCACTTAGAATCTCATGATCCAAGTGTCCTCCATCTCTATGCATTTGGTCTCTTTTTTCAAAAGGAAAGGACATAGTTCCATTGCTTCTTTCCACTCTTATTTTCTTGACCTCCTTAGTGAGGCCCTTTATGGATCTGAAAAGAGATGAGATAAAGCTCATTCTCTCCATAATTTTGATATTTCTCTTCTTCTTCTTATTCTCTTGATAGAATAATGGCTGAGATCCATAAGCTGAGCCAAGATTATGCTCTGATACCACTGTAATATCCCAAAATTGGGAAGCAGCAATATATGAACACAATAATGGAAGTAGCAGTGACTAACATTAAACAAAATGTGTGAAAACCATGGAGCCATTTTATTATGTAAATCAACATCAAATAAGTACAATACAACTCAAATAATCAAGGCAAGAAATCCTCCCATGAATACATATGCCAAAGATGGAATGCTGCTACATTGCAGAATCCTCATGAACAAGAACAACGAAGTAATAGAAGGTACACTACTACTGATAATGTACAATAATATAGATCTGAAAATATACATCTCAAGAAGTGTCAGGAGTAAATATCTAAGCTCCCAAACACAATTTCAAGACAACTCGAGAAGGATTTCCTGAAATATGCAAAAAGTGCAAAATGCCAGAATGCAGTCCTAGGACTGAATAGCAGCCGAAACTCAAGAATTGGATGAATATGGCTATAGATAATGTATATTATGAATGAATCTCATCCAAAGTATCCTTCAGGTGAAAGGCTGATCCAATCACTGAAGATCTCACCCTCCAATCAAACACTGCAACCCCTCACTGTAATTGCTCACTGAAATAACACAGTCATAGAGGGACACTGAAATGTAGGAGATGGAAAATGGTTGGCCTAATGCCAAATACGTAGAAATATTCTTCTAAATCTTCCTCACTGATCTCCCAAAGGGAAGAATTCTTCCTCCTCTGAAAAACAAGCTCTGAAAGTGGTGTTATCAACCCTCCATTGCAATAGCCTGCAACACAACCCAGTTCTAAACAGAAATTGCGCTGTAGTTGAAGGAGGTAAGTTGGCCTCAAGCCTGAATGTGGAGAAATGAATTGCAAGCTGCCTCAAGAGGCCTCTCAAGAAAGGAGATGGAATTACTAAACAGGAATACCTTGTGCTAAGCAGCACAACAATCTCAACTAAACAGCTGAAGAATGCACAATAGTCATGCTGACCAAAAAATCAATAATCCATAACATGCCTTGCTATCGCTGCCTTTCCCTCCTTATAAACATGTGTAAGCCTTATCACCTTGGGTCCCACTCATTAGGGTTTCCTCCACCAAGGAATATTCCTCCCACTATCATTGTGTTGCCTCCATAGATGATCTCCACCATTCATTCCAGTGTTGCTGACTTGGTCAAACTTGACCTTGTTCACATGTAATTGCCCCTGTTCACACATGAGGGTGTAAAATCCAGCTATTATAATGATCCATTTTCACATCATGAGGGATTTTATTCCTATTTTAGAAATGTATGGGCCTCCTTACCCATTTATTCATCTCCTAGGTGTCAAAAGCAAAAAAAATATTCCTATTAGTTGCATGCTAATTTTGGAATATTAAAGTTAGCAATCTAGTACTATTATTATTTAAAATCATAAATCCCCTTGAGAGAGCCCTCTAAAACTAAAGAGGCTAATATTCAGTTAGAAGTGGTTTGAAATAGTTACACTAAGTTTTTTGATAAGCAACCAATCAATTCAATTTGGTGATAACATTTTGGTGCATCTGTCGGGAGCTTGAATATCTACATTTCCCAAAGTTTTGAAGCTGAAATCTTGACGGTAGAAGGAGCTCACAATTTTTTCGAGGCTGAAACTACCTTGGTGACTCCATTCAAAATTCTCATCATCAAAGGTGGCTTCGAAAATGAGATATACGAGGAGTAATCCTGACCCAAATCCACCTACAATTATGGATAATCCAAACACAATTTCCAGAAGCATTCAAGGAAGCTCTGCACAATCAGGTACTCCATTACACACAAGAGCCCCGTATTATGAAATTGTAAGAAGTCCTAAAGATTATAAAGTTGATGATAAAATTCAGGAAGTCTTATTTAGGTCTGAAAATGAAACTGAATTAAATGAGAATGTTTTAGACCTACAAAGAAGAGGTATTGACACCTCAGCCTTAGTGACCCAAAAAGATAGAGAAGAATTCTGGGGGGCAGTCACATCATATTTACTATTATAGGGAGAATATTTTGATAAGTTGAAAGAATTAGATCCATTTTAAATATTGCTAAGAACAAAATATGGAATTCCTCTCCCTGACTGGAGCTCATTTGTAACTGAACTTCAAAGACCCATTACTCCATCCCCTAATAGTTCATCATCTACTATTATTGTTCTTGCAAATACCACAGTCCCTGTCATCATGGCTGGGAATGTTCCACCCCCTCCTCCTACTGAACCTGCTAGATATGCCTCTTTTTTTCTTCCAGTTGTCCTTAATGCTCTTCCAAGAAAATGTTCTGCTAGGATTAAAACTTGGGGGAGTGATGAAGAGATTACAGCTGAAGAGCATGTAGACCAGTTTAATGACTTCATAGATAGGGAGGAGGTTGAACATGAGGATGTCAAAATGAGGCTATTTTCTCAGATTTTTACTGGTGAGGTCAGAAAGTGGTTCAAAGCCCTTGATCCAGGAAGCTTTCATAATTGGAATGAGTTTGAAGAGAACTTCTTAAGAAAGTGGGGGAATAGAAAAAACCTTGTGCAGGCCCTCACTAAGTATAATAGTTTGAAAAGAGATATAGATGAAACTATCCAAATTTTTTCCAAGATATTTAATAAATTTTATGACTCCATCCCTGCCCATCTAAAGCCTCCACCAGGAGCAACTCAACTGAGATATGGTGAGGCCTTTGATTATGGCTTTTCTATCCTGCTCAGAGAAAGAGAATCACCTTCACTAGAAAAAATGAAAAATGATGTTGTGAAGGTGGAAGTCAATATGATAGCAGCTAAAAATTCCAAGATGGGTAAAACCAAGCTAAAAGAAGAAGATAAGCCTTCCACCTCGGAGGAAAAATTTGACTCCATGATGAAAACAATGGAGAAACTGATTGATAGGTTGGCCCTTGGAAATGCTTCTACACCTCCTACACAACATGAGCCACAATTTAGAAATCCTCAGTTTATAAGACCTCAGAACCAACAAAGACTGAGCAAAAATAAAAATCAGCCTGACCCTCAAGTAAGGCCTCCTTTTAAGTAAAATTTAGTTTATGAAGAAGATCAGCCTGAAATTCAAGAAGATTCCATTCATTTCCTAGATGAAAACATGTCTAGAATGTTTTTGACTAAATAAGAACATGATGAGTCTGATCATGATGTAAACAAGGGTAAGGAACCATCTGATTACCTTAAGGTCTATCAACATGCAAATTTTGAGATGGAGAAGCAATATAATCTCAAGAAAAAAAATGTTCCTATCACTTTCAACAAAACAAGCTGAGGCTAAAAAGGATCCACCACCTCCTCCTCCTGTCAAAGATATTGAAAAAATTACTTATGTTTTTAGTTTGGAGAATGAGATTTCTAAAATCAAAATACAGTCCCTTTTGGAGAAATTCTCAAGGTGAATGAATACAGAACTAAAATTGTGAAAATGCTAAATTCTCAACCAGGAACTACAGACATTCTTAATGTGCAATAAGACCATCCAACCATATACTTGGGACCAAGATTGGAAGATGAGCAGAATGAAGAAGTACATAATTTCTATGTCAGCCTTAGTATCCATGACATGACCTTGCACAATGCCGTTTTGGATTCAGTGGCCGCTCATAACCTCATGCCTAAGGTGATTATGGAAAGGATGGGATTGGAAATTACTAGGCCATATAAGGATTTGTTTTCTTTTGATTCAAAAAGAGTTCAATGCATTGGATTGATAAAAGATGTTTTTTTTGGTCTTACAGAATTCCCTGCCAAGACAGTGGTAATGGACATTGTGGTAGTAGACATTCCACCCAAGTTTGGCATGCTTCTATCCAAGTCTTGGGCAACAAATATAAAAGGCACTATGCAGATGGACCTAACATATGCCACCATTCCTGTTTTTGGTGAGAAAAGAAGGCTATACAGAGAAAAAAATATGGCTTATATGGTAAGAAGTAAGCATAAACGTCAGAATTTCCCAATTTATGTTGTTGAAACTGAATTAGGATCAACAATTCTTTTCAATGAGCTAACCGATGAAGCAGAAGATGAAAGGAAAGCAAAAATTCAGGAGGTTGAAAATCAACAAGCTGAAAAATTAGGAAATCATTAAAGAAAAGGCAAAGGGTTGGTGGTTGTTGCATTTTGATGGATCAACTGGAAGAGAGGGTGCTCGAGCAGGCATTTGGATCACAACTCCTGATGATGAAATTGTTGGAAAAATACTGAGAGGGGGGGCTGAATCAGTATTTAGGATTTACTCACATCTTTTTTCTTTTTCATTCTTTAATAACCCATACGCTACTTCAATGAAACAGACTCGCGTATATATGCGGATACCCTTTACAGAACTCGCGTATGCACAGAGATATTAATAAACGATCAATTCTTCACTTAGATCCTTGCATTTATTCATTCATCAAATGTTTATATAGCAGTAGACATGTGCAGTAATAACAGAATGAAACATCACACAAAAGCATCACACATGAACACCATGATTTTTAGGTGGAAACCCAAGTCGGGAGAAAACCACCGTTGTCGTTGTCTCAGCCTTCAATAGTTTATTATAGAGAAAAAATCTTACAATCATGTACTGGAGCAGACTTATACCAACACGCAGGCACCCACCTGCAGAAGGTTACAACCTTCTCTCGTTTACCAGCCTCACCTGGAAGGGAGCAACAACCCCCTGCTCTTTGCTTACCAGCCTCACCTAGAAGGGAGCTACTTCCCTTGATCTTAGCACCAGCCTCTGCTGGCAGAAAGCTTCTACTTTCAGACTGAAGGCTTCAACCCTCAGATCCACTGCAGACCACGTTTCATCAATTTTCAAACTAGATCCAACAGCTCCAACACAACCCTTCACTCTTCAACAAACATACTTTGCCCAATGCTACAAATAGAATAGTGAACCCACTGTAACCAGAATATCAGAGTTAACCCAGACCTCAGAATAGACATTCAAAAACACTTTCAACTTTGAGACCCCATTAATTTAGATTCCATACGCGCTTTTAGTATAACAGACCCGTGTATGTACGCGTGTTTTATAAGACGAACCCGCGTATACTTCAGTAAATTTTTCAAATAAATTCTAACTGCACATACGTGCCTTTCCCTGAACAGATCCGTGTATACACGCGCTTTTCACGAAACCAACCTACGTATGGATCTCCAAAAGATAAAATTTGTACAACAGATCAGATCTATGAACTTACCCAGATTTCTTCGACTTTTTCAACTGATTTGCACCAGGTCTTCATCACTTCTTTTCAAATCATCCAAGAGATTCACCATTTCAAGATCTAGAGATCTTGAACCTTCATTATGTTCATGGATGCATCATAGATTCAGGTCTATCAATTAAGAGCATAATTTAACCATGCAGATATACTCCAGAGTGAAGTATTCATTAAAGCCCAGACACATCCTCTCATTGCACAAGGATCTTCTTCTCCTTATATAGATTAGCCTTTTTCAATATCATGAGTCAAAACCACTCAACCTCCGATGGTATTCCTAGACAAGATCAATTAGATAATCCAGCACTCAATAAAATAGGCCAATACCATGGTAATGCCCCTTGGTATCATAATTTTAGAGCGCAAAAGGGCATACGCGACTTGGAGCGTTCGCTTCCGCGTATATACGCAACTTCGCCTCATAAAAACTGCGTATATGCTAACCCTGAATGTATACGCGGTTCCCTTCACAAAAGTAGCGTACACATTGTATGTATACGCTGGTTGTCTTCACAAAAGTAGCGTATACATTGTGACATATTATATTTATCATTTTTCTGGTACTTACTGGAATTCTTTTCTCTGTCACATCTGAACTGATCTGTAGATACATCATTCTTACATCTTTGACACATAGGTTGCTTATCATAGGCAACTCATCAAGTAGGCTTCCATCAAGAACATCTCATTGCATTATATAGCCAAAAATCTCATTTCACCAAGTTGCCATCAACTTTATCAAGTGGGTTTCCATCAAGGACAACACTCTGCATCATATTTCCAACAATCTCCCCCTTTGGACTTGATGGCAACCACGATGGTGTTTGATCACCACAGGAGATAGATAAATTAAGCATCATGATATTCTTCCCTTATTCAAACACCATGTCACTCTCCCCCTTTGACATCAAGGGCAAAGGGCAGATCAAAAGAAGGAAGTGCTTTGCAAATCTGAAGTGTACTGAAGGTATCATGCTCCCCCTGAGTTCATGCTGCGTCTTCAAACATATTTTACAATGAAGTACTTGACTCTATGACCTTCCTATCACCAAGGACTCATAATTACATCAAAGATCCAACCAAGTGAATTTACATAAGAGACTCAAATACCCAACCAAGTGGGTTTACATATTTCAACTCAACTACCCAACCAAGAGGGTTTACAAATCACAAGTTCTTACATGACTAAATATTACAATTGTACATCATGGGTCTCAACAAGACTTGTTCATCAAGTTACAAATATGACTTTACATGACCAATACTAGAAAGACCTCAAGAGAGAGATCATATTTCTGAACCATCATAATGCCAACAATTCATTATACACAGCAAGACTAATTCTCCCCCTGAAACTTTGCATCCAATGCATCCTTTCCAAATGACCAAGGCTCCTCCTTAGCTTGTGCAATAGTGTAAATAATACAATCATCAATAGTCAGACTGATGCTCCCCCTGAACTGGTACTCCTGATCTTCAGCTGCCATATTAATTTTCTTATCATCAATGCATACACGACTGTGTCTGCAGTAACTCACGTGTATACGCGACTTTAGTTCATTAAACCCGCGTATACAATTTAATCTTCTGAATTTAATCAGATTTGATCTTCTGAGAGGCAGAGACAACACCCAACTTCTATCTGAGATATTCGAATGCTTCTCTGGGTAGAGGTTTGGTAAAGATATCAGCAATTTGTTCTTTGGAGGGAACATACTCCAACTTCACCTTTTGTTCAAGCACTTGTTCACGTAAGAAGTGATACTTGATGCGAATGTGCTTGGTCTTCGAATGCATAACATGATTATTTGAGATACTGATGGCACTTGTATTATCACACATAATGGAGATAAGAGAAGTACATTTGATTTGAAAATCTCCCAAGGTTTGCATCATCCAAAGGAGTTGAGTGCAACAAGATGCGGCAGCCACATATTCTTCTTCAGCAGTAGATAAGGCAATAGAAATTTGCTTCTTATTGAACCAAGATACCAACCGAGGCCCCATATAGAATGCACCACCACTTGTGCTTTTTCGATCATCAACATTTCCAGCCCAATCTGCATCAGAGTAAGCATGAAGAGTAAGATCAGAATTCTTTGGATACCATAGTCCAAAGTCTTGAGGTCCTTGCAGATATTTGAATATTCTTTTGACAGCCTGAAGATGAGACTCTTTTGGATTAGCTTGGAATCGTCCAACAATCCCAACAGCATGCATAATGTCCGGTCTAGTCCCGGTGAGATAAAGTAGACTTCATATCATTGATCTGTATTCTGGTTGATTCACCATGGGAGAATCATCATGAGAACTGAGATTGCATCCGGTTATCATTGGTGTACTTACAGGCTTGCATTATTCCATGCCATACTTCTTCAAAATTTTCTTAAGATATTTTGCTTGTGATAGGAATATACCATCTGTAGTGTGATGTACTTGCAAGCCAAGAAAGAATGCTAGTTCCCCAAGTAAAGACATCTCAAATTCTTGCTGCATAACAGAAGCAAATTTTTGACTCAAGGATTCTTCATTACTCCCAAAAATGATATCATCAACATATACAATTACAATCAAAAGTTTGTCATGTTCAATTTTTGTGTATAAGTTGCTATCAGAAGACCCCTTTGAAAATCCTTGTTGATGGAGATATTTGTCAAGAAAATAGTACCATGCCCTCGGAGCTTGTTTGAGACCATATAGAGCCTTTTTAAGTTTACAAACAAGATTCTTATCATTTCCCAAAATGAATCCCTCTGGTTGTTCTATATAAACTTCTTCTTCAAGAACACCATTGAAGAAAGCAGATTTGACATCCATTTGATAGACTTTGATTTGTTGAGAACTTGAAAAAGAAAGAAACATTCTTATGGCTTCAAGTCTAGCTACAGGAGCAAAAGTTTCTTCAAAGTCTATACCTTCTTGTTGAGTGTACCCTTTGCAAACCAATTTGGCTTTGTTTCTTATAACATCCCCATTTTCATTTAACTTGTTCTTGAATATCCATTTGGTTCCAATGACATTTTTATCATGTGGTCTTGGTACCAATTCCCAAGTGTGATTCTTTTCAATTTGATCAAGCTCTTCATTCATGGCTTGAATCCAAATTTCATCTTTGCTAGCTTGATTGACATTTTGGGGTTCAATTGTGGATAGGAATGCCAAATAGCTAGAAGATCCCACAAGAGTCCTCCTTGTTTGTACACCTGATTCCTTGTTTCCCAAAATTTGAGATTCAGGATGATTCTTTTGAACATATCTGGATGGAGCTTTCTCTAATAGTTCATCTTCAGGTTCTTCATTGGATCCACTGTCTATATCATTTCCATTTGATGTAGAAGGAAAAAAGTCACCATCATCTTCTTCTGTTGCTTGTGTTTCTTCTTTAGGAGTTGTAGGAGACTCATCAATGAAAACATCAATACATTCAACAATCTTTCGAAGCCTTTTATTGTAACATTTGTATGCTCTGCTTGTAGATGAATAACCAAGAAGTATCCCTTCATCTGATCTAGGTTCAAACTTGCCAAGATTTTCATCATTATTTTTGATAAATCATTTACTTCCAAAAATTCTAAAATGCTTTACAGAGGGAGAATTACCATACCAGAGTTGATATGGAGTTTTGTCACTATTTACCCGAACATGTGCCTTGTTGAGAATATTTGCTGCTGTATGTGCTGCTTCTCCCCAGAACATGTCAGGAGTTCCAGAATCATCTAGCATAGCTCTAGCCATTTGTTGAATTGTTCTATTCATTCTTTCTGCTACGCCATTTTGTTGTGGAGTGCCTGCTACAGAGAACTGTCTCTTTATGCCATGTTGTTCACAAAATTCAAAGAATTCATTTGATGTATATTCTCCTCCTCGATCAGATCTAAGACACTTGATTTTTAGATCTAATTCATTTTCAACCAAAGCTTTGAAGATCTGAAATTTCTCAAATGCTTCATCTTTGTGTTTAAGCAACCCAATCCAACACATTCTAGAGAAATCATCAATAAATAAGATATAGTATTCTTCTCCACGTGGTGACTTTTTCCTCATAGGTCCACAAATGTCAGTATGAACAAGTTCAAGAGGCCTACTTGATGATCCTTATTTGGCATTAAATTGTACTCTGGTCTGCTTACCAAATTGGCAGGATTTGCATATGATACTCTCTGGTAGAGTAATATTGGGAAGACCACGAACAGCTTGAAGTCTGCTTGCTTTGTTGATTTGAGAGAAGCTTAGATGCCCCAGTCTTCTATGCCATAGCCAATTTTCTGAATATTTGCTCAAGTAACATTGATCTTTGCAGTTCTTAAATACATACAAGTTGCTTGGAGTCCTTTTCCCTTTTATAATAATTCTACCTGTATCCAGATCACGAACCACCCATTCTTTTGAACTGAAGACAACTTCTGTACCTTGATCACACATTTGACTTACACTTAACAGGTTATGCCTTAATCCATCCACATACATGACATCATTAGCCTTCACCTTTTCTTTTAGAAACACGGACCCTTTTCCTTTAATTACAGTAGGATTATCATTTCCAAATGTAACTTTCTTTTCCTTTTCTAGAGCATTATATGAAAGAAGTTTGCTTTTGTCACCTGTCATGTGTCTTGAGCACCCACTATCAATGTACCATTGATTTTCTTCACCTTCTGCAAATAATGCTATCCCACAATTTTCTACCTGTAATTCCTTCTTTTTCCATACTTTGGAACTTGAAGGAAAATGTTTTTTTGGCTGGACTTTGCTCCTGCATTCAGATTCTTCATGACCAGAGTTATTGCAATAAGCACATTCAACTTCATTTTGAAGAGGAGAAAATTTGTTATAGGTGTTCCTTTTTGGATCTATATCCATCCTTTTCTTTCTTGCTTCTCTTGTCATGATGGTTTTATATGCAACACATTGAACAACTTTATGACCAAAATTGTGAAATGAGAAACATTGTCCATTGAAGTAGAAATTTCTGCGATCATGAAATCTTCTATTTGAATTTACCTGTTGATTGTTGCTTCGTTGAGAGATATCCCTGTTAGTGTTCCTTGTATTGTGATTATCATGCTTTACTTGTGAAGATTCTTTATTCCCTTGTTGAGTGGCTGAATGAAGTGAACCAGTTGTAGCTGCTTTTAGATAATTTGGTGCTGAAGCCTGAGAGGATTCTCCGGTATATCCAAGACCTGTCTTAATCAGAGGAGATCATTGAACCTTGATAATCTCATCTAAGGTTTCAGATCCTTTAGCAAATCTAAGATTTAGAGTCTTTACTTTCTCAAGTTCTTTTCTTAGACTTACTACTTCACATTCTAATTTTTCATTATGTTTCTTTGCTTCTTCATTCTGCCTTTTCAGAGTCTCTATGATTATTTTACTTTCTTCCAAGCATATTTTGAGTTGATTGCTTTGATCAAGAAAATCATTGTCATCTAGAGCATCCATAAAAGCATCCTTATCGTCTCTAGAATTATTTTCAAATGCCATGAGAATTCTAAGATCTTGTTCACATTCATCCTCACTATCAGATAACGCATCACTGTCTTCATTTGTATAGTAGCTTTTCTTAGTGCTAGACCGGTTCTTATTTCTTCTTGATACTTCTTTCTCTTTAGCAGATGTTTCTTTGTAAGGACATTTTGCAGCATAATGACCAACTCTTCCACAATTAAAACATTTGAAAGGAAGCTTACCTTTGAATCTTCTGGTTCCTAGTTGGAGTTTTCTCACAAAGTTTTCTTCATCTTCTTCTGAGATATATCCTAACCCTTCTGGTTTTTTAACTTCTTTCCCTTTTGTAGAAGCTTTAAAAACAGCTTCTTTGACTTTAGATGGTCCTCCTCTCCTCATTTCGTATGCAGTCAATATGCCATGAA
Source organism: Pinus albicaulis (assembly GCA_034641835.2). Classification (NCBI taxonomy): domain Eukaryota; kingdom Viridiplantae; phylum Streptophyta; class Pinopsida; order Pinales; family Pinaceae; genus Pinus; species Pinus albicaulis. The sequence continues at coordinate 1,282,866,371 of CM076577.1, read as the reverse complement.
GTTGCACCATAGTAAGATTTTGAAGGTCCTGTTTTTCTTCAAGAGCAGAAACTTTTGACTAAAACTTAGCCGTTAGTGATCTCAAAATTTTCTCAACCAAAGTGGATTCGGTTAATGTTTCTCCCAGATTTCTCATAGGGTTTACAACATCATCAACACGTAAAAAGAAACCAGCAATATTCTCATCACTATGCATTTTTAAATTTTCATACTCAATTCTGAGAGATTGAAGTTTTGCACTTTTTACCTTTGCATCACCTTCATAGCTTAGGATGATTTTGTCCCATATCTCCTTTGTTGTATTTAGCTACATGAATTTGATAGATTCTGCTTTAGTTAGACTTCCAGTTATAGCGTTGACCGCTTTTTCATTTGATTTATAATTCTTTCTTTCAGTTGGATCTGTTGGTGTAGCAGCTGGATATTGATATCCTTGTTCAACAATGGCCCATATATCTGCTCCCATAGACTGAATATAGGATCTCATCCTTATTTTCCAGAAGATTAAATTGCTTCCGTTGAAAAGCGGAGGTTTGATAGATGTTGTTCCCTCGTGATTGCTCATCCTGCTTGATCTTCCTTCTAGCGGTTAAGCCTTTTCAGAAGAACCTGGCTCTGATACCAATTGTTGGAAAAATAATGAGAGGGGGGGGTGAATCAGTATTTAGGATTTACTCACATATTTTTGCTTTTTCATTCTTTAATAACCCATACGCTACTTCAATGAAACAGACTCACGTATATACGCGGATACCCTTTACAGAACTCACGTATGCACAGAGATATTAATAAACAATCAATTCTTCACTTAGATCCTTGCATTTATTCATTCATCAGATGTTTATATAGCAGTAAACATGTGCAGTAATAACAGAATGAAACATCACACAAAAGCATCACACATGAACACCATGATTTTTAGGTGGAAACCCAAGTCGAGAGAAAACCACCGCTGTCATTGTCTCAGCCTTCAATAGTTTATTATAGAGAAAACATCTTACAATCATGTACTGGTGTAGAATTATACCAGCACGCAGGCACCCACCTGCAGAAGGTTACAACCTTCTCTCGTTTACCGGCCTCACCTGGAAGGGAGCAACAACCCCCTGCTCTTTGTTTACCAGCCTCACCTAGAAGGGAGCTACATCCCATGATCTTAGCACCAGCCTCTGCTGGCAGAAAGCTTCTACTTTCAGACTGAAGGCTTCAACCCTCAGATCCACTACAGACCACGTTTCATCAATTTTCAAAATGGATCCAACAGCTCCAACACAACCCTTCACTCTTCAACAAACATACTTTGCCCAATGCTACAAATAGAATAGTGAACCCACTGTAACCATAATATCAGAGCTAACCCAGACCTCAGAATAGACATTCATAAACACTTTCAACTTTGAGACCCCATTAATTCAGATTCCATATGCGCTTTTAGTATAACAGACCCGCGTATGTACGCGTGTTTTATAAGACGAACCCGCGTATACTTCAGTAAATTTTTCAAATAAATTCTAACTGCACATACACGCCTTTCCCTGAACAGAGCCGCGTATACATGCGCTTTTCACGAAACCAACCTGCGTATGGATCTCCAAAAGATAAAATTTGCACAACAGATCAGATCTATGAACTTACCCAGATTTCTTTGACATCTTCAACTGATTTGCACCAGGTCTTCATCACTTCTTTTCAAATCATCCAAGAGATTCACCATTTCAAGATCTAGAGATCTTGAACCTTCATTATGTTCATAGATGCATCATAGATTCAGGTCTATCAATTAAGAGCAGAATTTAATCATGCTGATATACTCTAGAGTGAAGTATTCATTAAAGCCCAGACACATCCTCTCATTGCACAATGATCTTCTTCTCCTTATATAGATTAGCCTTTTTCAATACCATGAGTCAAAACCACTCAACCTCCGATGGTATTCCTGGACAGGATCAATTAGATAATCCAGCGCTCAATACAATGGGCCAATACCATGGTAATTCCCCTTGGTATCATAATTTTAGAGCGCAAAAGGGCATACGCGACTTGGAGCGTTCGCTTCCGCGTATATGTGCAACTTCGCCTCATAAAAAAATTGCGTATATGCTAACCGTGAATGTATACACGGGTTCCCTTCACAAAATTAGCATATACATTGTATGTATATGCGAGTTGCCTTCACAAAAGTAGTGTATACATTGTGACATATTATATTTATCATTTTTCTGGTACTTACTGGAATTCTTTTCTCTGTCACATCTGAACTGATCTGTAGATACATCATTCTTACATCTTTGACACATAGGTTTCTTATCATAGGCAACTCATCAAGTAGGCTTCCATCAAGAACATCTCATTGCATTATATAGCCAACAATCTCATTTCACCAAGTTGCCATCAACTTTATCAAGTGGGTTGCCATCAAGGACAACACTCTGCATCATATTGCCAACATAAATTGAGTTCTATTATTTCAAACTGAACTTTGATTGCACAAATAATATGGCTGAGTATGAATCTCTGTTTTTGGGTTTAGAAATTTTGAAAATATTGGGTGCCCAAAAAATTTCAGTTTCTGGAGGTTCTGAATTGGCTATTAAGCAAGTTGAAGGTGTATATCAAACCAAGGATGTGAGAATGAGAGAATACAAAAAATTGATCATGGAGATGTTAGAAAAATTTCAAGAATATTCATTTATTGTGAAAACTATGGATCAAAACTCAGTAGATCATTCCCTAACTGTCTCTATATGTCTGTTTGTTATCCTTGCACATTCCACTCAAAAGTATGAGGTTGAAGTTCTTCATAGGCTTGCTATCCCAGAGAACATCATCCATTGGAAAGTGTTTGAAGATGAACAGCAAGAAAAAAACTTCATAGAATTGAAAGAGGAGTTTGAAAGCACACAAGTAGATCAACAAAACATGCTTGCTGAAACTAAGGGTAATTCTGAAGTTTTATAACTGAAGAATAATTGTATACCCAAAGGTCTTATCCCACTTGAAAAACGTTTTGACCAAAATGATGTGCTCAAATATCCTAGAATACAAGTATATTATGAAGAGGTAGAGAGTTGTAATGTTGGTACAGTAGCAATGCCTAAAATGATCAAGCTTTCAAAGTTTCTTTCTATAGAGATGAAACATAAATATATTGAGATGATGAGAAAGTTCATTGATGTGTTTGCATGTAGTTATGATGATTTGAAGAAGTATGATACTAATATTATTCAACATACCATTCCTATTAGAGAAAATGAGAAACCATTCAAACAGAAGTTGAGAAGGATTAATCCACTGCTCATACCTATGATTGAGAGGGAAATTGGGAAACTCTTTGATGCAAAAATTATTGTCCCTATTAGATTCTCAAAATTTCTTGCTAGTCAGTTCTAGTCAGAAAAAAAAGTGGAGAGATCAGAATCTGCATTGACTTCAGAAACTTGAACAAATATTCTCTGAAGGACAATTACCCTCTCCCTAAGATGTATCAAATTCTGTAGAACATTGCTGGTTCCCAAAGGATGTCTATGCTGGATGGTTTTTCAGGATATAATCAGATATTAGTGCACACATAAGGCCAGGAGAAAAATGCCTTTACTACACCATGGGGAACATTCATGTATGCCAAGATGCCCTTTGGTTTGATGAATGTAGGAGCAACCTTTCAAAGAGCAATGGACATTGCCATTGCTGAGGAGAAGGATAAGTTGGTGGATGTCTATCTAGATGAAATAACAGTTTTCTCAAGAAGAGAGGAAGACCATTTGAAGCATCTGGAGAAGGTTTTGTTGAAGTGTAGAAGGTTTGGTATTTATATTAATCCCAGTAAAATCATTTTTTCTCTAACTTCAGGGAAGTTACTTGGGCATATTATATCTAAATATGGGATAAATATTGATCCAAACAGAGTCAATTCCATTCAAAAAGTAGATATGCCTAGAAGAAGGAGGGAAATTCAGTCTTTCCTTGGGAGAGTGAATTTTGTTAGAAGGTTTAGTCCCAACTTTGCTGAGATTGTCAAAGATATAACCAAGATGCTGAAAAAAGGAGCTGATATCAAATGGACACTTGAATCAAAGTAGTCATTTCAAGAAACTAAAAAGGCACTCACTCAAGCTCTTGTATTGATTAGCCCATATTTTTCAAAAGAATTTCTGGTTTTTACATTTGCATCAGAAAACACAATTGCTGGAGTTTTACTGTAGAAAGGAAAACAAGGTACAGAGAATCCCATCTCATTCTTTAGCAGAACCCTTTCTAGTTCAAAATTGAAGTTCAATATCCTAGAAAAACAGGCATATGCTTTGGTCAAAGAGATGAAAGACTTCAGAATTTATATTTTGCATTCTCATGTCATAGCATTTGTGTCTAATGCTGTAGTAAAGAACATCTTGACTCAAGTTGATCCTGATGGCAAGAGAGGGAATTGGATAGCTAACTTGTTGGAATATGATATAGCAATCAGACCTACAAAATTGGTGAAAGGTCAGGGGTTTGCAAAGCTGATGGCATAGTCCAATTTTGATTGTCTTGATATGAATTTTATTGCCGAAATTTTAGAATTATCATAGGAAGATGAAGAGCTAATTCCTATTGAAGAGAAGTAAATTCTGTATGAGTGGTACAAAGAAATTACTTTTGTCTTAAATTATCATAGAGCTCCTGGTGAATTGACTAAATCTAAAGCAAGGTTTGTGAAGCTGAGATCTCTGAGGTACTGCATCATAGATAAAAATATGTATTGGAAAGATATTGGTGGCATTATTTTGAACTTTTTGTTGGAAGAGGAAGATGAAAGGGTGATTGAAGAGTTTCATAAAGGAGATTGTGGAGGACATCACTATTGGAAGGCCACATCAAAAAAAAATTATCAGAGCAGGGTATTACTGGCCTACCATGTTCAAGGATGTCTATAAGAAGATAGTTGCCTGCCATCAATGTCAGTTTTTTTATGGTAAGAAAAAGCTTGTTCCTTTACGCTTTATGCCAATCTATGTTGAGGCGCCTTTCCAGCAGTGGGGGTTAGATTTCATTGGTGAAATACATCCATCATCTTCAAGGCAACATCGCTGGATCCTGACAACAACTGATTAATTTACCAAGTGGATTGAAGCAATCCCAACAAGGAAAGAAAATGATTTAGTCATTATTCAATTCTTAGATAATAACATATTGTATAGGTTTGGTTGTCCTATTAATATCATCACTGACAATTCACAGGCTTTCAATCAAGAGGTTGATTAATTTTTGTCATCAATATCACATTACACTTGGACACTCTATTGCTTACTACCCACAAGGTAATGGTCTTGCTGAATCTTATAACAAAATAATTGTGAGAATTATTAAGAAGATGTTGCAGGAAAATAAAAGGTCATGGCACCTAAAGCTGAAGTATGCTCCGTGGGCTGATAGAGTGTGTACAAAAAGATCAATTGGTACTTCATCTTATGAGTTGGTGTATGGAGTTGAAGCCATCTTTCCCACATCCTTGGGAGTGCCTGTTATGAATTTGCTACAAGGACTAGAGGAGGAGCCTAATGCTATTCAGAGGAGGATAAACCAATTTACAGCCCTGCAGAAAAAAGGGAGGAAGTATATAACAGGAATCAGCGGTCTCAAAATAGAATAAAGAAGACATTTGACAGTAAGGTCAAAGAGAAAAATTTCAGATTCAAGATGTGGTATTTGAGAATATCTAGAAAGTTCCATTCATAGTAGTTGCATTCCATGGCAACAACACTTACCTACTGTAGGAGATGGATGGACAACCTTGTGCTGGAGGGCCTGTAAATGGCAGGTTTCTAAAGCACTATTCCTATTAAATTCTACTGATTTTTCACTCCATTGTATATATTCCATTTTATTATTTTTTCTACTAATAAAGACAGGCTGATCTTCAAATTTGAGCCTAAGGTGAAGGCCATTAGAGTTTGAAGAAGGCTCGGAAAATTTCAGTGTTTTTATTTCCAAGAAGATGGATGGCACTGGAACTACAGGTTCTTTGGTCTACCACAGGGGCACACCATCCCAATTGGAGCCACTGTTATCGCTCATAATTTTTTGAAACATTACGTGACATGGTCATATAGTTCACTCCCCAAAAGGATAAGGTCTCCTTAAGCCTTTTCAAGATGGTATAGGAAAATTTCATTTTTTACATGTTTAACCTATCCTAAGGTTCAAGGCCACCTCCATTTATGTCATGTCATGTCCCATCAGTCATCATTAATTGTAAGATTTCATTTCCAAAGAGTTTAAATTTGAAAAGGGCACTTAAGCCAGTCTTACCTATTTTCGTAGCGTTTTATACTGTGAAATAGCAGTGTTCGCTACGAAACTGCCTAATAGTTTTGTAGCGAAACTATCAAAAGTTAAACTAGATATGCTACGAAAAACTGTTTTCCTATCTGTCTTGTCAAACTCGATGCAAAGTGTCATTCCATGATTGGAGGAGTTAGGGTGGATGTCATTCAAAGTATCTTAGGGTTAATTCAAACGTACAAAGCCATCTGTGAGAACATCATTACCATTTTTAGCATGCATGTGTCATGATTAAGGCATGAGTTGTCATCGAAACCATAAAACATTACCCAATTGAGTCTTTTTTCATACTCTACTTTATCTTTTCATGCTATTGGATTAATGGAGAGCTGCTTCACCGAGCCAAGCAGGTTGTTGGTAGATTCAAAAGTTGCAGGTGCCATCAAGGAAGCGAGGCTGAGAAGATATAAAGTCACCATGGCTGCAAGGAAGAAAACAAACAAAGGTGGTCACTATCATAGGTATGAGCCGATGGACATGAATTTTCTAAATTAATACCCTACATCCATGGAGATTTTCAAAAGAATAGGTTACTTGCAATTATGTTAAAAGTTATAGGGTTGTCATCTACAATTTTCTAAGGATTTTTCTAACAGTTTCACTGGAAAGCTTCAAAGGTGGGAATGTTAAACCTCACAGTAACACCAGACATCATTTCAGTAGCAACATGAATCCCTAGAGGAGGGGAATAGTGGTTTAAAGGCATCAAGTTCACCATGCAGGAGTGCAAAGAGTTCATAAAAAAAAAGCATAGTGAAATTGACCTTACAAGTGCCATCCCTAGGAGTTTCATGAAGGACAACTACTCAAAGATGTTGATGATCATTTAGAAGCATTTCACCTCTGAAGGAAGATTTAACATGGTCTACTCCTACCACCTCAGGCTTCTTCTACATTTTGTGGAAAACAGGTCACTTGAATTACCCTTTTATTTATAAAGAAGTATAGGTAAAATGTCAGATAAGGTTCAAGTTAAAACAAAAGGAAATGAAACCTCTGTATTTCACCATGGTTTGAATACATTGTTAGTGTTAGAGGAGTTGAAGAGACTAGACAGAGACTGGACATACTTTCTGTTCATGAGTGGTTTGAAGTTGATGTTGTCACTCCAAAAAGAGTTTCCAAACCCAAAATATTTCATCTCATACAGTGGCAGAAGAAGTTGACGAAGGGAATAGATCATCCCCATTAGAACCAATGAGCATGGAGACAGAGCCTTTGTAGAAGATTCATACACCTAAAACAACACCTGCAAAAAAAAAGTCAACAGTTAGGAAACAAAGCAAAAAGAGAGTTACTAGAAGCCAAACAGTGGTTAATGGTAACTTAGAGGACATCTTGCATGCAATTGATATTGAAGAAACTCCCAGTGTCCAAGCAGAAGATGTTGAACATGGAGGAAGAAAGCTAAAGAAAGGCAAGATAGCTAAAAAGTTAGGACTTTGAAGGTGATGATGCTCATTTCATGTTTCAAGCTAGAAAGCCAATGACCGGACGTGCAAGAAAGTTCATGGAAAGTAGAAAAGATACTCAAAAGGTTAGTGAAACTGCTCAACCACCAAGCATCATAGATCTCTCTTCACCTGCAAAAGAGGAGCTGGTTATCAAACAAAAGAATGGTAAAGAGAAAATCACTGAAAAATCATAAATTCAAACCCTTAAGGAGTAGCTGAAAGAGGCAGGCAGGGAGATATTAGTTTTGAAGAAAGAGGCACAGAAGCATAGAGCTGAGAAGATTCAGTTTGAACAAATGAGGAAAATATGGGAGGATCAAGTCACAAGTATCTCAAAGACCTTGGACAATACAAAAAAGATGATAAAGTGGACTCAGCCACTAAGAGGAGAGGTCAAGCACATCAACAAGATAAACCTGCACTTGCAATCCAAGAACAGGGCATTAAAAGACAAAGTTCAAGTCCTTGAAGAGAAATTGGAGCTGATTCATGAAGAATTGGAAAAGAAAGGTTTAAATATGACAGTGGTGGATGAGCCTATAGCTCAATTGATTGCTAATGAAGAGAAAACACCACAGGAGTAGTAATTTGAGATGGAATATGTCTTAGAAGGTTCATAACATGTTGAAAATCAAGTTTTTGTAGCTAGAGGTTCGTTTTTGAAGACAATTTTGAAATAGACAATTTCTGGCTTTTTACACAGTTTCGTAGTGTACCTTAGGCTTGAAGCCAGAAATACGCTACGAAAAAACCTATAGGTATCTTTTTGCTTTTAAAATAATTTTTTGCATGATTCAAGGACGGGAATCCATGGTGGTAAGGTGTTATGACATGATGGAACAACAAATAATTGAAGAAGATAGATGAGGAAGCCACTTTTACCACGCTACTAAAATTCGCTAGGAAACTGTCCTGTTTTCGTAGCAAGTATTTGTTGAAGGATTTTGAGCATCCAAAAAGGTAGTTTTTTCCAACTGGAGACCTCCAGCATGTCAAGGGAAATTATTACCAGATATTTATGATTCAAAGGGAGTGCCATGAAGACAGGTCATCATTCAAAACAACGTTGAAGATAAGGGTCATCCACTCCTAAAAAATAGGGTTATGCTCTACAAGTCTAGGGATGTTTCAAATGTGTAAAGTGGAAGTGAAATTGGTCATGTGTCCTTCGAGCACAAGATATTTATTTTGTAACCATCATGTAATTTTTTCACAAATAGGATAGATCAATGTAATAAATAGGAGTTAGAGTCCTATTAGGAGATGGTTTCTTTAAGGGTAGTTGTCAGTTTTCTGTTAGAAGTTATGTATTTCAGTTATGAAAGGTATCATAGGAGAATTCGAGGATCTAGCTACCTGGGCAGATCATCCTTGTTGTAAAGAATGTATATTTAAAGACAAAAAATTGAAGTAGTAAGGGGTTGGAGAATATTTTCAAAATACTGTTGCTTGTATGTTTTTTACCAATATCAGTAATACAAAGTGACATTCTTCTTTATAGACCTGATATTCTCATGAGGTTTTTGATATCTTATTGATATTTATCTTATTTTTTACCATATTTAGTAGATTTCATCCCTAATTACTCAGAATTCATAATATTATGCTCTGACTTCCTTTAGTGATGAAATAATTGTGTTTTCTTATATTGTATGTGTGAGTTGCCTCTGTCTAAAACCTCTATCTGCCTCAGCTTCCATGTGAAGAACCATTGTCATTGAAACTATTGATTGTTGAATACATAAGCCCAATGTTATCATGCCTGCAATTTTCAACCTGCAATCATACAAAACAAGTTACAATTCCATAGAGTTAGCCATCCAGTACTATCATTATTCAAAATCATAAATCCTCTTGAGAGAGCCCTCTCAAATTGAAGAGGCTAATATTCAGTTAGAAGTGGTTTGAAACAGTTACACTGAGTTGTTTGATAAGCATCCAATCAAGTTCAATTTGGTGATAACATGGAGCATAATAACAATGAATCATGCCTTAGAGCTGATTCAAGGAAATGTAGCCCATGCGGGGTGAACTCCTTCATCAAATGATTTATGTCTTGTTGTATGATGTATTTTCCTTTCATGTGCTTAAGGGTTTTATATCTATAACTGTTTCATGGCATTACACATAGAAAGAAAACAAAAAGAAATTCTTGTAATAATCTGCAAATTCGGTAAGATTCCTATGCACATAAGAAACACATTTTTAATAATGATAAGGGAGCTTGCATAACATTAACAATTTTTCCCATATTCATATCAAGTTGGTATTAGAGCTTAAGATTCATTGTTGCTAGTGTTGCTTTGTGCAAAGAAGGTTGTCTATTTGTAAGGTGGAAATGCTTACCAGGTTGAAGCTCCGAAGAGGAGAAGGAAAACTTGTTGGTATAGCTTCCCAAGTAGGAACACGGAGAAGGAGGCTAGGGTTTCCACAAGTTCCACCTCAATTTTCACCTCCAGAAAATATTGAGGCTTTGAAGAGAATATCTCAAGGAGAAGAGCCTACAACTGTCACAAGGGAAGAAGGTAACAAGAATAGTGTTTCACCACCATCTTCACCACAAACTTCTTTGTTTTGTACAAATTTAATGCAGTTTAATGATGTAGAAAATCCTTCTAAGATGGAAGATGGAAAAATTTGTGCTTTTTGTCCACATGATGTGGAAGAGGTTCAATCGGCACCTTATGTTGAGGAGTTGAAAGAAGAAGAAAAATAGTCCAAGAGAAAACTTTGAGTATCTGGAAGGAGTATGAAACCATCTTTGTCTCTCAATCAAGAGATGAGACAAATTGTGAGCATAAATATGCTTCTTATTTATATGCATATATTGATGAAAATTCGTTTGCATCCTTTGAAAGACATAACAAAGGTATTGATTCCAAGATATTGGAAAATATGGGATACCAAGAAGGCTTAGGTCTTGGTGTAAATTAGCAAGGCATCAAGAACCCAATAGAGGTGGAAGAAAAGCCTAAGCATGAAGGCTTAGGGTATGTTGCACTAGAAGAATGGTCTTCCGATGACAAATATTGGGTATCATGTACATACTGTCACAAAAGAGGACATGGAGAAGCAAGGTGTTGGACTTTGCATCTAGAGATTGTACTTGTTTGGTTCTTTGGATAGAAGCCACTGAAATGGTTTGTTCTTGCACATTGCATGTTGCATGTTTGCACCAAGAACGTGTTTGAAAGTGGAGTATGTTGAGACTCACTTTATTGCAGCAAATTTTTTTATTTCCACTCTTTAAGTACATGTACATGAATGTGATTCTTGTACTTATGATTGTACTTGTGAGAGAGGTGAGGAATCATATACATGCACGAGAGATGTGTGTATGAACAGTGGAATTTTGATGATTTCATTGTGTTTGAACATGCATAAGTGTCAGATTGTGTTGGTTGATTGTGTGTACATGTGTGTCATATCGACTTGGAAGAGTTTATTTTGTCTCCAAATGTGAAAGGGAGATTTTGACGAAGTGTTTTCATGAAATGTGAAATTCTTTTGTTTGGGAAAAGAATCGTCAAATTAATACACATGCTTATGCTTGACTTGAGAGTTAGTGTTTTGAAGAGGCATGCTTGTCGACTTGTGTTTGGTCGATGTTTTACACCAAGATGTGAGATTACATGGCGATGTTCACATGATGTGAAATTTGTTTCTTTTTGAGGCGCAAGAGGATATGTCGTCAAGTTATGTTTCTTGCATGATGTATTTTTCAGATACAAACAAAAACCATCAATCTCAATATGTTGTGTTTGTGACAAGAAGTCCAAGAAATTTCAGCCAGAAAAAGTTTGCAGCCAATGTAGACCGTTTATGTGTTAATGCCAAGAAGAGAAGGAGATTTTGAATGCATTCTTCTAGATGTGTAATTTGGAACCGTGGAGGTAAAATAATGGTCATTTATTTTCTATTTTACTGATGTTTGAGTTCACTATTGCAGTTCACTTAGATGGGCTTATTGGAAAAGTGGTTTCCAAAAGAGAATCTTGCATCGCATGCATGTTTGTGCAAAGGAGGAACATGATTCTCAGTGGGAAGGCAAGGAAAATTTCCTAGCACAGAGGGATCGCATTGCTACAACAAAAAGAGTTATATCAAATAACAAGTGTTGAAGTTGGGTCAACAACAAAAGGAGAACAGTGGTTGAAGAGCCAAGCCATTGATAAGGCAAGGCATGTTAGTGATTGAAGTGGTTGTCATGATGATTTCTCCAAGTAGAATCAAGATGATATATCTTGGGAGACAAAATATTATTGGGCTCTCAGAGATAACCAACTTTCTTGGGTCCGAAAGCATGTCAGTGGGAAGGTGTGATCGAAATCTAAATCAAGGACAAAAAATTTCTCAAAATTCAAAGTGTTCAGAAAGGTGTGGAACCTGAACGACCATGACCAGGTCGTTGCCCTGATTCTGGCACAATTTGTTTCGTAAAAATACGACTCCGTATGAGGGAGTTAGAGCCCACTGACCGCCGTGCAGAACAGGCAAAACTAGGCAAATGCCGATAGGGATGCTGACTAGACATCCATACAACCCAATTAGCTAAAGGTATATTCCAAGGAATATTCCTTCCAATATTCTCAAAATATTTCTTGGAATATTCTCAAAATATTCCCACAAGTGGGTTGCTAATCCAGATGGTTCCAGACACTCTCAAGAGACCAAGAGGGCTGATGATAGGTAAAAATTTAAAGTGTTAAAAACACTCTTGAACCAGTGTCAAGTCATAGATTTCAGCGAGAGCTTTCTAGTGGCACGGACGACACTCAAAACCGAGTCCGTATGATCAACTTATGACTCTTGAAAGTTTGATAAGATAAGGAAACAGTGGGGCCCATAGTGTGCCACATGGCATCCCAATCAACAAGTGAGACCCACAGGGCAATCCATCAAGTAATGACACTCAACACTCCATCATTGGCTCTTACCCTGCAAAAAAGACAAAAAATAATAATAATTAAAAATAACTCATTTTAAATATATATATAGTTATTAAATAAATTATAAAACAAAATATGTTATTAATAATAAACATATAAAACCAATTCAAATCAAATATGGTTACTTTATTAACCATATAAAATCAATGCATTTCAAAAAAACGTTATATGGTATAAATTAAAAAAATATTATTATAGTATATGGTTATAATGCATAACCATAAAACTTAAAAAATGGGCCATTTCAAATCAACAGACATAATATGGTGGGTGGGTTTGGTATATAATGGTTATAACAACCATATTTAAATGTATTCCACACCATTTAAAATTACAACCAACGGTTAAGGCCCATATTTAAATACATTCAACCCAACTTTGACAACATGCTAATCCTTATTAAAATATATAACAAGCACTATTCCATAAATAATCAAATCGCGTGCTAAGTATGCAGAGGGCAGGGTTTGAATATGACCCGCCTCCGTATCATTCCTCCAACGGAACCAAGAGCACAATCGCTATCACATTCTTGATTTTTCCCTCCATATAATATATTAACCTGAATTAGCCGAGCACAAAACGAATAACGGAGGCAGAACGGAACGGGACGGAGGAGCCCAAGAACGGAATGTAGAACAAGGTTCCGTACAGTGGAACCATGACACAGGTGGCAGAATGGTGCCACGTAGTTTGAGACGGAGAATATTCTTTTGATGTCCAAAGATTCCTTGGGAGGTAAAATTTCTCTTTGTAAAAATGCATTCAAGTTTACAGTCATTTTTCTCAGATTTTCGCAAGGAACGTAATGGCGAGGTCGGATTCGAATTTTAAGTAGCGGATTTTCAGCTTCCCAGTGGAAGAGAATCTTCGACAATCTTGATGGAATCTTCTAGATTCCTTAGAGGCCGAAATTCGCCAAAGTCAGAATGAGGTCAACTTTATAAAATATTTCACAATGCCATTGACTGCTGATATCTGAATGGAAAAGAAGAACTGTAGGGGAAACTCAAAGTAATATGCTATAAACACATAATCTATTACTTTTAAGTGTCAGAGGAAATTCATGGAGAGAGGGGAAACTCAAAATAACATGTTGTAAACACATAATATATTACTTTAAAGTTTCAGAGGGAGTTTGTGAAGAGAGGAGAAACTTGAAATAATATGCGGTAAACATAGAATCTATTACTTTTAGGTTTTAGAGAGAACTTTTGAAGGGAAAAGAGATGGAGTGAAGGAGTGCTTATTAAGGCTATTTAACTCTTACTTACAAATGTATATCATAGGACAGATGCTTCTTTACTTCACTTCATTCAAGGAAGAAATCACTTAAAATGGCACAAGAAACATGAATCACCATCAATAGTTGCAGGAAACTTGCTGCTTCTTTTATTCACCCATCAGAAAAAAAACTAAAAAATGTAGTCCCCAAGAGGTCCAGAACTCGGAACCCTTCCTCTCTCTTTCTCTCTTCCTTGAATACAAACAAACGCAGTTTGTAACTGCTCGAGCTTCTTGAAACTCCTTGACTGCCCAAAAATGTTAAACTAATTATTACATTGCAATCGAGGACACCATCATAGCTTCGATCTTAACAAAGAAAACAAAATAACACTCGGAATATAATCCTTTTTCTAAATTTGATTTGTTGTTGATGTCTCTCCTTCCATTTTGACTGCGATGTCCTAACAGTCTGCATAAACGCATCTCCACCCGACTCTGCCCATGCTTTTGCGTTTTGAACACTGTCATCATGTCATCTTCTACTCAACTCTGCCTCTTCTTCTCATGTCTACTGCGTTCTGTCTTCTCTTCTCCTTTGCTCTACATTGGGTCACTTACCTGAGTCCACCGCTCGCATTCAGACTTTCTTTCATTATCAAGGTGTAACCACTTTTAAGACTTCTACACGTAATGTTAGGTCTTTTTCCATGCAACTCTACTCCCGCATTCAACATTTTCTTCATAAACCATCGCAAGACTTGGACGTGAAATATATTCTATTCACCCCTGAAGAATGCATCGCGTCTGATTTCTATCACATTTTGGAATTTCACCAGTTTTACGTTATAATCCTCATTTTCATCCTCCGAAGCGATTTAACACAGGAAATGCTTTACATCTAGATTTGAAATCCTTTGGAATTCACCTTTGAAACTACATCGCATCTAGGCTCTTTATCGCACTTCGCAAGTTTAAGAATAACGTAATATTTGCTATTTTGAAAATCAGCCTGAAAACCTTATCACATGCGCTATGCGATATACTTCGCGTCGCATCACCACCTCCCGTCTTTATCGCATCACAACTTAAATCACTTACCATGCGAAGACTTAGCAATAAACACAAAATCGTCGATGTGCGATATGCACCAACCATCTTCTATGATCTAGTCCATCAATCCCTGCTTCAATCTGGTTGGCCGACTTGACCCGTGCGCTCAAGACTTTCTCCATTTTTCGACTTGACCCGTTGAACTGCAGATGCCCTCATGCACTAATCTGAATGCAAACTAGCTCGACTCTGCCTGCGCATTCATGACTCCTTCACGCCTTTGCTTCTTTGGGTTCGAGTGCACATGTGATGATGAATCCTCGTTGAGATTTTGGTTATCCTTTCGAGCATATTACAAGTCTTCTTGAGATTTTAAAATTTTTTCCTCAATAACCTTGAATGTCTTAGAACCTCTCTTGAATTTTAGCTGAGTCAAATTAGGCTACAACATTTGGCTTCAATTGGGGACAACACATTGGTAGCAAAGTTTTGAGAACTTGTAGATCAGTAGCCTTTATTGGGCATGGAGTCAAAGAGCACCTGTAGATCAATAGTCTATATTGGGCATGGAGTCAAGGAGCACCTGTAGATTAGTAGCCTTTATTGGGCATGGAGTCAATCCTAAATGGGAGTTAGTTCAGTATGAAATCCTCCCCAAACCAGCTACACTTTGGACCCCTTCCTTTATTCTTAAACTGAAAATATCGAACCAGAAATACTGCAACTAAAAATGCTCAACTTCTGAGCTTATTTATGCACTATTCCTATATATGTGGTCATGTCTGAACTCATTCAGGTGAATTTAGCCTTCCAATGACACCAATCCAAATTTTGCATGTTAGACCAAATGCATGCATACTGTTGAAATTTAAAGATCACAATAGGGAGACACCATGAAAGTTTTCCAGATACAAAGCTTCGCACATACCTTTGCATAAATGTTTGTTGCTGAAAAAAGAAAGTTTCCATATAGTCTGCTACTGGATCATAGAACTGATGAGACCAATTTTTTGATGCCTCCTTTTATTGAACATCTTGCTGAGGTAGACCTCTTTGAACAGGGCAGCTTCCTTCACTATTTGACTTCTAAATTCGAGGTTGTATGTGAGGAGATTGATTTTTGTTTTCTGCTGACAACCATTTAGGCCGGAAAGAGAAATCTAAGGTTTGTTCCTCATAATGCTGATGTTCTTCGTATAATGCCAATTCTTAACAAAAATCTTCTCCCTCCTGCAAACACACCTGAGGAGTTCCACTAGCTTCTCCTCTATCCACAAAGTCATTAAAATTATGAAAATTATAATGATCTTCCAGGATTTCAGTGGGTAGTTCAGTTTTTGCAATGGATTTTTGACCAAAATATTCAGAATGCTTAAATTTTGGTGTTTCAGCAATGCAGGAATCCCCTGACCCCTTTTGAAAATCCTTGTTCATCTCTGAATTTACACTCTCTTGTAAAGAAATTCCAATGTTTTCTTGACAGACCCTCTTTTCTTCAACAAAACTTGTTCTTTCAACATGACAAGAAAAATTTCTACAAGCCCACACATTATCTTCGATTTCCTGTGCATAAATAAACATCAACTCTAGAGTGAAAGGCTTTCTCTCCTTGAGATAAAAATTCAAGAAAACAGAAAGAGCCCTCAAATAGTAAACCAAAGCTGCAGCTTCAGGAGGCCAAATCTCTTTTGGCATGCTGAAATAAATTTTTTGAAACCTCCTATTAAACTTAGTGATTGATTCATTAAACTGCTTCTGGATAGAATATAATTCCAAAAGGTGTTTTCATATGACTTACGCTCGCCCCAATATTTAAGAAATATATCTTGAAAACCTTTCAATGAAATAATTGAACTTACTTCCAAACATTGGAACCATTGCTGACCATCCTGCTTTAATGAATGACAAAACATCCTTAAAGCCACGTCTTCATAAATAATTTAAAATTTGTCCAAAAAGTAATCAAATTCCAAGATATGTTGTTGAGCGGAAATATCCTCCTCTCCAGAAAAACTTGATAAAAAATTGAATCCTTTTGAAGGATATTGATGCAGGACTGTGGGCAACACCAAGTGTTTGAAAATCACCTTGGTTCCAAGTTGGAAAGAAGTGGATTGCTGATGAGGTAGAATATTATCACCCAAAGATGATGAATCTTCACCTTTATGCCCAGGCTGTGATAGATTATCTTTAGGAATCGTAATGCAACATTCATCACTCCTCTCACATTTAGGAGATAAAGTCATGTCAAGATCAATAATACAATCGGAAGAAAAATAGTCTTTCTTCAATAAAGAATGTACATTTTGGGCCTTATAATGTTCTAAGAATATAAAGCAGGAAACAATATTATTGATATGTAAGGGAAAATAGACCACCAAACTGATAGTAAAAAATAAAACTTCCTTTAAAATATTCAAACTTTGATATCTGTATTTTCCACGGTGCTTTCTCATTTTCTTGCCCACAGAATTACTCATCTAATGAAACCTTCATCAGTGGAGTTGTCGGGTGAATAATAAATAAACAAATTTGTATCTAAATCTTGTTCACCATCAAGAAATAGATTTCAATACCCAGGGAAAAATAACTTCGTGCCTTCGTCCCCGGCAACAATGCTAAAAAATGTTGTATCTTAAGAGACAATACCTCGATTGTGAAAGGAATCAGTGCTTAAGAAATTTTAAAAGTGTGTCACATAAACAATTTTATCATGAGGTCTTAGTTCTATCCCACTGGAAACTGGCGTTCTAAAACCTTTAATTATCTGGAATAATAAAAGACTTCACAATGCCATTGAATGTTGATATCTGAATGTAAAATAAGAACTACAAGGGAAACTCAAAATAATATGTTGTAAACACAGAATCTATTACTTTTAAGTTTCAGAGGAAATTCATGGAGCGAGGGGAAACTCAAAATAACATGCTGTAAACACAAAATCTATTACTCTAAAGTTTCAGAGAGAGTTTTTGAAGAGAGGGGAAACAACACAGAATCTATTACTTTTAAGTTTCAGAGAGAATTTGTGAAGGGAAAAGAGATGGAGTGAAGGAGCGCTTATTAAGGCTATTTAGCTCCTACTTACAAACATAAATCAGGGATCAGATGCTTCTTTACTTCACTTCATTCAAGGAAGAATCACATAAAATGGCAGAAGAAACGCGAATCACCATAAGACGTTCCAGGAAACGTGTTGCTTCTTTCATTCACCCATCAGAAAAAGAAGTACAAAATGTAGTCCCCAAGAGGTCTAAAACTCAAAACCCTTCCTCTCTCTTTCTCTCTTCCTTAAATACAAACAAAAGAATTTTGTAACTGCTTGAGCTTCTTGAAACTCCTAGACTGCCCAAAAATTTTAAACTACTTATTACATTGCAATCGAGGACACCATCGTAGCTTCTCTTAACAAAGAAAACAAAATAACACTTGGAATATAATCCTTTTGTTGAATCTGATTTGTTGTTGATGTGTCCCCTTCTGTTTCGGCTATGATGTTCTAACATTCTGCATAAACGCATCTCCACCCGACTCTTCCTATGCTTTTTCATTTCGAACACTGTCATCAGGTCACCTTCTACCTGAATCTGCCCATGCTTTTGTGTTTCGAACACTGTCATCATGTCTCCTGCTACCCGAATCTGCCTCTTCTGCTCATGCCTGCTACATTTAGTCTTCTCTTCTCCTTTGTTCTGCGTTGGGTCACTTACCCAAGTCCACTTCCAGTGTTCAGACTTTCTTTCATTATCAAGGCGCAACCGCTTTTAAGACTTCTACATGTAGTGTCAAGTCCTTTTCCACTTGAGTCTACTCTTGCATTCAACTTTTTATTCATAAACCACCGCAAGACTTGGACTTGAAATATATTCTATTCACCCCTAAAGAATGCATCGCATCCTCTTTTTATCTCATTTTAGTGTTTCACCAGTTTTACATTATAATCCTCCTTTTCATCCTTCGATGTGATTTAACATAGGAAATGCTTTACATATGGATTTGAAATTTTTTGGAGTTCACCTTTGAAACTACATCGTATCCAGGCTCTTTATCGCACTTCGCAAGTTTAATAATTTCACAATATTTGTGATTTCGCGATTTCACAAATCAACCTAAAAACCTTATCGCATGCACTATGTGATATACTTCGTGTCGCATCACCACCTCTCATCTTTATCACACTGCAACTTTAAGCACTTACCATGCAAAGAATTAGAAATAAACACAAAAATCGTCGATGTGCGATATGCGTCAACTGTATTCTGTGATATAGTTCGTCCATCGCTACTTCACTCCAGTTTGCCAACTTGACCCATGCGCTCATGACTTTCTCCATTTTCCAACTTGACCCTTTGAATTGCACGTGCCCTCCTGCACTGCTCTGAATGCAAACTAGCCCAACTCTGCTCGTTATTCACGAATCCTTCATGCCTTTGCTTCTTTGGTTTTGGTTCGAGTGCACATGTGATGATGAATCCTCGTTGACCTTGTGGTTATCCTTTTGAGCATATTACATGTCTTCTTGAGATTTTAACAATTGTTCCTCAATAACCTTGAATTTCTCAAAACCTCTCTTGAATTTTAGCTGAGTCAAATTGGGCTACAACAGGGATAACAGTGTCAAATTTTAGAGTGTGGATAGTCAATTTTATGTCATTCAATGCCATGAATTTGATGGTGTATTTAGATCCAACAACTAGGTAGCCTATTCTTCAGCCAGCATCAGAGTTAAGGTATATGAAGTGTTGTTGCCATGTACTTCATTGATTATTGTTGTGAGATGTTGTATGTCATGTCGATTCCTTCTTGGTGTATGATGCAGAATATTGACATTTGTTTCATGTGATATGTATTATTATGGATGTTCATTTATGTTTCTGAGATCCTTTGTTGCCTTGATACCAGGATACTCCTTTTGACCATGTGTGAGGTTGTCATGCTGATAGGAGGTTTGTTTATGAGTGAGAGTTCTTTCTAGGGGATGTCTCGTGGAGAGACTTTGCCACTCATGTCGAGGGCACAATTCCTTGTATGACAAGAAAACAATGTCCATGTACATCATCACATTTTCCAGCACCAAATGAAGTGACCAACACCATCGAGACACCAAGGCCTGCAGATGTAGTCCACGCTGGACGAACTCCATTATTAAACGTCTTACATTTTTTTGTGTGATTATTGACATGTTTTCATTTTAATTATATCTTCATGTGTGTTCATTAATGCTTTACTTTGATAAAATAAAATTCTAATACATCACAGAAGTAAAATATTATGGGTAAATCCGGTTGCTGACGAACCCAGATTAAGTGGTATCAGAGTGGTCTTCTTGTTGATGTGAATTGCGAGCGTGAACAACCATTGAACGTATAGCAATGGAGGATGTCAAAGACATGTACAAGGCTATGATGAGGACGTCCGAAAGGATGGAAATGTTGTATGAAGCTTATAAGGAACAAGCGGCAGATAACACTGAGTTGAAAACACTTCTACAAGAGGAGGAGGACAAGAAATGATTGCAGATTCAATTGAAAGCCACGACAGAGGCATTGGAAGAATTGAAGTGCAATGACCAAAGTCTTCAAACATATCATGATGCATTAAATACACTTCTCCAAGGAGAGAAAGCAGAGAAGCAAAGACTGCAACTTCAGCTACGAGCCGTGGAAGAGGTCTTGAAGGAGTTGAAGCACAATAAAGGCTTGAAGAAGCCATCATGACCAGTTTCTGAATCGACATCTAAGGTAAGAAATGTTGATGTTTCTTCAATTTCATCTTCACATGCTATCACTTCTATGGGAAATATGGAGATACCCATTACAGGAACTGGCATGCGACTCCTCACCAAGATGGGATATAAAAGAGAAGGACTTGGCATTAATGGCCAAGGCATAACTTAGCCATTGGAGGTCATTCAAAGACTTCAATTAGCAGGTTTGGGATACAGTGAAGGACAGTGCTCGAAGGTGTCAGAAGCTCCCAATGTATGTTTAAGACCATTGGGAAAAGAGATTGATGTGAACACTTCACCATCATCCCATGGAAGCACATGTTGCAGTGAAAAAGTTGAGGCAAGCTCTCGTCACCATGATCACACCAGAGACCACTAGGAAAGGTATAACAAGTCTCAATATTCTCAAGTTCATTTTGATTATAAGCATGTTGATAATCATGGACATAAGTCATGGCATAGAAAAACTTGTCATTTTTGTGGTTTACATAGCCATGTCATCGCTGAGTACTGGAGGAGAATGGAAACACGAAATAGTATGAGGCATGAAAGGCCTTCTCCACAGCAGGGAATGAAATTGGTTAAGAAGGTACGGAGGAAGAATAATGATTGCAGTTATTGCAATAGAAGTGGCCATCAAAGAGCCACGTGTTGGAGACTCCATCTGGAGCAACTTCTAAAGGACAAAGCTTCTATGCAAAAACTAGTCAGTGAAAAAGTTCAACAAGAAAATCCACCACATTCATTCACTTTTTTGAGTAAGAAATGGCTTTTCTAGATGTATTGGCCACAATTGTAAATCATGTGTTGCAATTTAAAATGTAAAAGTGATGATGTGTTTTACATCATGTATGAAGCAACAATGATATTTTTGCCTTGTACTGATAGCTGCAGTATTGATTCCATTTTAATGTAAACTTGACCACCAAGTATGTGTTATGAACTCGTGGCAAGTGTATGGGATGCTTGGGTCATATTCGGTCATGCAATTAAGCATGTAATTTGCAAAATATTGTACTACAGGTTTGAAGAGGATGCAGGTGTTAGCTCATTGCTTATGGTTATAAAGGATAAAGGTGAAGGATAATTAAGGGTGACCTTTCAGGACACGTGTGGTGCAGACAAGGTACAAAGCAGATGCAGATTATTTTTATGCTTTTGGTGGACTGAAAGCTCTTCAGTGGGGAGGATTGATCAAGGTGGCTCTAGATACCCTCAGGAGACTAAGAGGGCTGATGATAGGTCAAAATTCAAAGTGTTCAAAACACTCTTGAACCAATGTCATGTCATATAGCTCAACAAGAGATTTTTGGTGGCACAGACAACACTCAAAACCGAGTTCGTATGATCAACTTATGGCTCTTTAATGTTTGATAAGACGGGGAACAATGAGGCGCACAGTGTGCCACATGGCATCCCAATCAGCAAGTGGGACTCACAAGGCAGCCCATCAAATAATGAAACTCAACACTCCATCCTTGGCCCTTGCCCTATAGAAAAGACAAAAAATAATAATAATTAAAAATAACCATGTAAAATATTTCATTATATATAATAAATTATAAAAAAAAATATGTTTATTAATAATAAACATATAAAACAAATTTAAATCAAATATGATTACTTTATTAACAATATAAAATCAACGCATTTAAAAGAAAGGTTATATGGTATAAATTAAAAAAAATATTATTATAGTATATGGTTATAATACATAACCATAAAACTTAAAAAATGGGTCATTTCAAATCAACAAACATAGTATGGTGGGTGGGTTTGGTATATAATGGTTATAATAAGCAACTATATTTAAATGTATTTCATACCATTTAAAACTAGCAGTTGCCCCAAAAGGTGCAAAGAGGCGATAGGATTTTTAAATCAAAAAAGTTGTACAAGAAAATAGCAATTGATATGTTAAACTTAAGTTTTTTTTTGTGTATTTTTTTCTTAAGTTTATAATATGTAACTATATTAGAGTTGTTTAACAAAAACATTTTCCAATGTCATTATAATCGCATGGTGGAATATTAAATACTAAATTGATTGCATTATATTTTAATGTAATCTAACTAATAGATGAGATGATATTTTAATAGACATCTAGGAATCAAATCACTAGGCAATAGAAAATAGTTGTCTATGAAAAAAAAGTTAAAAGTGTGGAAAGTCCTGAATATTACAATTGAAAGTTTGTATAAATGGATATTACAGTAGAATTTAAGGATATATAAGAAGACACATATATAATGAAAACAACATGGTAGTTGAAATATTGTAAAAAAGGGATATGTAAGAATACTAGACATGGATATAATGAAAACAACATGGCAATTGAAATATTGTAAAAAATATAACTTACTGCATATTATTGTAAAATAAGATAATAATTTGAACACCACAACCAAGATACCATTCGTAAAGAAAGAAATATAGCAAACAGTAAATTAAAATGACAACTAGAAAGAAAACTGATATATCCATTCAAAAAATTAATTACTTAATAAAAACGATATTGAGTGAGTAAAATAAGATAATAATCTGAACACCACAAAAAAAATACCATTTGTAAAGAAATAAATATAACAAATAGTAAATTAAAATGGCAACCAGAAAGAAAACTGATATATCCATTCAAAAAATTAGTTACCTAGTAAAAATGATATTAAAAATGATATCAAGTACAATCTAATATTTCGCTTCAAACTCAATACAATATGCACAAAATCTTATATTGCACTTAAAAATGAGGCACAAGATCTTATACTACACTTTTAACATAAAATAGAGACTATTCCAAGTTTATTGTGCTAGCTCAAGAGGTTGAATGACTTGAGCATTGTGTGGGAATTATCAGGATCAATCCGCGAGTTGGCTGCTTTGTCGCATGCTCACTCAATTTCACTATGAGGTTAGATGCCATAATCAGTGACAACAGATTTACATCCGATAAGGTATCATCCCAAAAATGTAGGGAAGTATCTATGGATTTCCAGTTACATTTTTTATCCTTAGAAATAAACAAAAAAAACAAATGGATAAAATTGAAAAAAAAACAAAAAAACAGAGACATAAAAACTAAAAGTTAATCTCAATTATGTATGCACATAAAATATGAGTCTGATCAGTTGTGTACATGAAACAGATGCTGCAGTTTATTCTTGAACGTATAATATTCTTCCCTAAATTGCTGCAGACATTGAAGGCACTTGCACAAAATCGATTTCGCTGAAATTGCTCAGTAGAACGTTAAAAGAAAAAATCTAGTAGTGATGTATACAGTTGTCACTTACCCTTCCCGGTTATTATCGTTACAAAATGCACGAAACACCATGCATACATTTTTAACTCTCTGCGCCCCTATGCTTTTGATATGAAAATTTCAAACAAGTTCATCAATATGATGTGTACGTTTTTTACAGTGTTCCTTCATTAAATAGATTCAAAATTTCTAGAATAAATACGTTAATCTTACTTTACATATACATGCCTCACACTTTTTAAATTATAATTCTAAGGTGCTCTTATTACAATGTTGTTGGATTAAATAAATATTTTAAAATCTTATATACTCTAGAGATTCCATATCCATCTAAATATTCTAAAAATCTAAAATAAACTTAAAAATTTCTAACTGGAAAATAATTATCTCCAACATATAACCTATTATCGTCTATACATCTATACCTGTAACTGCTTCCCTTGAACTGGTGCAAATGGGCATCAATTTTCTTGTAATCAATTTCCACATTATCACTGCAAGACATAAGCATAAATCAAATTAAAAAGTGACAATTGTCTTATTTAAATTCTCTAGAATCTATAAAATAGTTCACATTATTATAAAATCATGAACATTAAAATTTCAGAACCCAGAATAAAATAGTGGTGTATGGTTGTGCACAACTAACATATAGTTTGTTTGCCAAGTTATCGAGTTGCTTCTCAGAATCTTGAAAGAACGACGAGATGACTTTGGTGACAAATTCTAGGTCGCTCTCATCCCGCAACTGCTGCAACTGTGTGAACTGCTCATCCAGAAATCCCTGCAACTCATGTTCGAGAATTCAAAAACCCATTACAAAATACTCAACATATATGTATATTGAATCTGTGCTGAGAACAATTATGACAAAATTAGATATTCAAATTGAACAGAAAAACCAAAACCCTTACAAATAAAAATTAAATCAAAAACCTCTTGGAAAAGGGAATTTGTCAGCTAAATAAGCCGCTGCTTGAAGCGTATGACATCCATTCCGAACCGCAGCATCCACACTGGTAGCCCCATCGCCACTAACTTGTAGTTTCCCACAGTAAAAAGCAAATAAATGATGATTACAGAATCCCACATCACTGAATCAATTAGCAAAGAAAGTTCCCGCATGCTTTGAATCAGAGCAGTGGTGGGGTTTATATAGTTAAAATCTAAAACGAAGAGTCATGGCTCAGATGTAACAGAATATTTTTTTTTTAATAATATTGTCACTACGTGTCTGAGTCGGTATATAGCAATGTAGTTAGGTTATCGTAGAGCTCTGTGTCAAAAGGCATAATACAAGAAAGGAAAAAAATCGTACTAAAATTAACTAGAGACGCAGCATGGAATGTGCCATTTAAAATGTTTAGAGGGATCACTATCGACGCGTGAATAAAGTGCATCATTTCTATTATTAATGAGTAACTATTGGAACAAGCACTATTCAATAAATAATCAAATCGCATGCTAAGTATGGAGTGGGTGGGGTTTTAACCTGACCCACCTCCATATCATTCTTCCAACGAAACCAATTGCCCAATGGCTATCACATTGTAAATTCCGCCCTCCATATAATATATAAACCTGAATTCGAAGAGCACAGAAGGAAGAATGGAGTCAGAATGGAACGGGACAGAGGATCCCGAGAATGGAATGTAGAATGGGGTTCCGTACAGTGGAACCATGACATAGTTCCAAGAGGCAGAATGATGGCACGCAGTTCGCGACAAAGAATGTTCCTTTGATGTCAAAAGATTCTTTGGGAGGTAAAATTTCTCTTTGTAAAAATGCATTGAAGTTTATAGTCATTTTTCTCAGATTTTCATAGGGAATGCAATGGCGAGGTTGGATTCGCATTTTAAGTAGCGAATTTGTAGATTCCCAGTGGAAGAGAATCTTCGAGAATCTTGAAGGAATCTTCTAGATTCCTTAGAGGCCGAAACTCGCCAGAGTTAGACTGAGGTCAACTTTATACTCATTCTTCTCAGAATTTCGTAAGGATCTCAATGGTGAGATCAGATTATTGTTTTGAGATGCATATTTTCCATTGCGTTGTGGAGCAACATATTGGAGGAATCTAGGGGAAATCTAAAAGATTCCCTACAGCCCAAATTTCGACAGTGTCAGAATTTAGAAAATTAACAGTCGATCCTACACCTCTCGGCGACACGAATCCAGCGGTGCAGTTAGATTTTCCATATGATCCATATATTTTTAAACCATTTTCCAGATTGGGATAACGGTGTTGGATTTTAGAGTGTGGACAGTTGATTTCATGCCATTCAATGCCACGATTTCATTGGTGTATTCAGATCCAATAGCTAAGCAACCTATTCTTTAGCCAACATCAAAGTTAATGTATATGAAGTGTTGTTTCCATGCACTTCATTGATTATTATTGTGATATGTTTTATGTCGTGTCGATTCCTACTTGGTGTATGATGCGTACTCTCGACGTTTGTGTCATGTGATATGTATTATCATGGATGGTCATTTATGTTTCTGAGATCCCTTTGTTTCCTTGATGGTGGGATACTCTTTTTCACCATGTATGAGGTTGACATGCTGATAGGAGGTTTGTTTATGAGTGAGAGTTCCTTGTAGGGGATGTCTCGTGGAGAGACTTTGCCACTCATGTTGAGAGCACACTTCCTTGTATGACAAGCAAACAACATCCATATACATCATCACATTTTCCAACACCAAACGAAGCAACCAACACCATCAAGACACTGAGGCCTGGAGACGTAGTCCACACTAGACAAACTCTGTTATTAAACATCTTGTGTTTTGTTGTGTGATAATTGACATGTTTTCCTCTTAATTATATCTGCATGTGTGTTCATTAATGATTTGACAAAATCCAATTCTAATACATCATAGAAGTAAAACATTATGGGTAAATCCGGTCGCTGATGAACCTGGATGAGCTTCCTAGAAGATGCCAAGTGTCGTCATATTATTAGCTGAGGGGATTGTGTTACACCAATAGGGTCATGACACATGGCTAGCCCAAAGGCTGCCACGTTCCCCTCCCAAAGGCAGAAATTCAGTTAAGGGTCGAAGGTAAATAGTTTTATATGGTGGAACAAAATTTTGTGGAGGCTCTAGGGCTCAACCCCGCGACCTCCCGCACACAAGTGCAACAACTTACCACCAAGCCACTGTATTGGTTCTTAACCATATGGGGCACCACTACTATTTAAATTTTAATACATATGCTGACGACGGTGGAGGACGGAGCTAGCCCGTGAGGCTAGCCCCATCCCCATGCGACCAAAACATAGAAACCATGGGTGAAGCTTCACCTAATTGCGCTATTAGTGCTAACCATTGACATTAGTCACATAATAAACCTTAGTTAACCATTAATTAAACTCTAGTTTAATGTGGTAGCTAATTTGGCAGAGCTCCACTTTTAGTGGAGTTATCTGGTAGACTTCCAAATTTCATAACTTGGGCATTTTTTGACCAAATTGAGTATATGAAGAGGCTAGGTAGCCATTCTTGAGCATTATGGACTAATTGGAACATTTTTCAGAGGCAGAGGAGCATTTATTGATGGTGTTTTCTCCACTTGAAGATAAAATATGCCTAGGGCCACGAGGAGAGGAGGCCATGCCTAGAGGACCTGCAGACCAATAGAAGAATCAAAAGAGGCTACTTAGGGGTTTATGGATGCTCTGAATCCATTGGTAACTTTTTTTTCTCTTTAGAGAACATATTCAAGTTCAAATTTCAGGTTTAACCAGGACGATGTATGGATCATTCAGATATTGAGGCAGTTCTTAGAGGATTTTGAGATGGAGATGATCTTGTAGGGATCTTCCAGCTTCCATATGTTTGCAATAGTAGCCTTTGCAGCAGTGCTATACCATTTTTCTCATATTTACTCTTTATGTGTTTTAGAGAAAAAAATGTTGATGTACTTATAGTTATTGAACAAATTTTATGCTATTTCATATTTGAGTAAGGGATCTTGGTAAGATGCCCATGTGTTGCTGATAATTTCAGGCTTGACTATAGGTCAATAAGTGTATGGTAAAGGGAATTTGCTAGAGTTGTTTCTTTTTAGGAGAAACTTACCATTTCATTTCATCACATTGATGTACTCTTCATTTTTAATTTGGAGAATATAACAATGAATCATGTCTTAGAGCTGATTCAAGGAGATGTAGCCCAGGCGGGGTGAAATCCTTCATCAAATGGCTTGTGTCTTGTTTTATGATGTATTTTCCTTTCATGTGCTTAATGGTTTTATGTCTATAACTATTTCATGGAATTACACATATAAAGACAACAAAAATAAATTCTTGTGATAATTTGAAAACTCAGTAAGATTCCTATGCACATAAGAAACACATTTTTTATACTGACAAGGGAGCTTTCATAGCATTAACAAGTTTTCCATATTCATATCACACGCCCACTTGGAATTCATTCTGAGATGGCATCAAAGAACAATATTACCCTTTGGGGAGCTATGAGGACAAGTACATCCAATGGATCACGTTGCGGTAGCAAAGGGATCAATATGTGCATGAACTGACGAATTTATTCCATACCCTGCACACAAAGTCGGGTATTAAAGATTAAGAAAGACATTTGGTGTTCAATTACCATAGCTGTTTAAATATATACATTTAGGAGGAAATGGATTTCCTCGACATTACCTCTCTTGGCATGACATATTTCTATGCAACCAAGATTGAGCATAAATTTATGCAGAAGAAGTGAGACTTTTGATCCGTGAATATGAAGCCAGGGAAAGGCGCCCTCGAACCATAGAACAAGGGGAAAATTCAAAGGGGGGTGACTCATAAAAAAACCACAAATCCAAATAAGGACACAGGGAAGTGGTGTGAATTTCATAACAGCCCTACTCAAAACACAAATGAGTGTCGGGCCAAACAGTCATTGATGGCCGAACTAAAGGCACTTGAAATAGATGCAAGTTATGATCCTGAGTCAGAACCAGACAAGGGAAATGACAAAGGGCAGCAGATCATTGATGTGGATTGAAGTGCCATTTTTTCCACCTCCAAGCTCTAGGGGGAGGATCCCCGGGATCTAGAGGACGGGAGCGCCTCTTCCATTCGCAGATGTGGGTGAAGGGTTCTCCACTACAATTCCTTGTCGATAGTGGAAGCCAAAAGAACCTCATTTCATCAGAGGTTCTGAAGTGGCTTGGCCTACCAACCATAGCACACCTGCAGTCGTATATCATTGGGTGGCTTCACGAAGGAAGAGATCTCCATGTCCGCTAGAAGTTCTGCCTTCTGTACAACATCAAACCATTCACGGTTGAGGTACTGTGTGATGTTGCTCCTGTTGATTGGTCTGATGTATTATTGGGCCAACCATACTTGTGGAACCAACATGCTATGTATGAGTCTAGGCCTATTGTTATTACTTCAGGAAATAAATTATACAGGATACCAGAGGTAGTATCGCCTGCTTCCATCTCTTAGAATATTGCAAAAAAACTGCAGTAATATTTTTTCCCAAACCAGGAAATTTATTTTCATTACAATTCGCCCACAGGGCAAGAAGAAGATTGTGGCCACAGCCTTAAAACAGGGCTACCCTGCACGACAGTAGCAGATGGAAAAATTCGTGGAGGAATACGAGAACATTTTCTCCTCATCCACAAAGGTTCCTCTACACTTTCAGGTTAAGCACTCCATTAATTTAACCGCACGTGCGCCGTCACTTGATATTTCCATACCTCACCACACAAACATAATCCACACATGTACTATATGAGGTTGATAAATAAACCAAAATTACTTAATGCAATGGGGACCATTGCTTCCTAAGAAGGGAGGAAATATCTAGGTGGATATTGGTGGCACCCACCTATTCCATTTGGACCCCCACCATCGGTTCTTTTAGTTTTTCAGTTTCAACACAACTTACTATTTTTAGCATTTTTCATGTCCTAAATTTCTGGAGCCATTTTGAGGCCCTAAATGATGTTTTTTTGGAAACTCGAGAGAACAATGGAATTTCCTTTGATGTTTCTCACGTTAAAAGTGGTAGTCCTCAGATAGATATTTCTAGCGAGGTATTAAGTGCGTTAAACGATGATCATATGCTAGAGTTATGTCCTGAGGAAGTTGATGTACCAAATCATTAGGAGCATTTTGAGGTAAAAAATGGGCCTTCTAAGGAAAATGTACAATAAAAATTCCCTTTATGAGAACCAATCACATTTTAGGAGATGACATCATCCCCCATGGTTGAGGTGGCATTGCTCGAGTAAAATGTACTTACTTGTGACATTCTCAATGGTGGATAAAAACTCATGGTTAAACATGGTAGTATTCTAGGTACTTTTAATGTCACAAAGTAAAGCAATCATAATAAATGTCATTTCACACTTTTTGAATAAAATATTATTATTTTCATTTCATATTTTTTTAAAGAAACAACGCATATCCTTATACAACCTTCATGTCTTTACAAACTTTTCAATAAATATTATGTTTGTATATTTTCATATATTTATTTTTTAATTATATATTTATTTCATTTTATTAAATATTACAATTTAAAACTAACTATAAATTAATATATATATAAATACCTACTCATAAATATAAATTAAATCTATTTCAATACTTTTTCTTTTAAATACAATTCAATTCATTTCATTATGATTATATTAATAGTATATATTATTAAACATGATCTAAATGTAATAGAATATATATCATATTCCTTTTTATATTATATATTATTTATTCTTATGTTATAAATCAAATCAATTCAATGTGTAATATAAATTTAATCCATATAATAATATATTACATTTATTATATTATATTATTTGATTTTTATATAGTACATTAATTACATGTTATTATATAATTTAAATAATATAAATTTTAATTAATTGTATGTTATACAACTAAGAATTTATGAATTTATATTTATAATTTATTTTAAGTTATTTAAGTACAAAAGACAAATGCATTAGTAGTTCAATGATAATGATTTTTTCTTGAATTTTTTTTTTTTTTTTTTTATAGTCACATCAATACAATTTATTTATTAATTTTATTTTTGTACAACTTTTCAATTGAATTTAACCATGGTTACATGGATTGTGGTGCAAAAAGTGAATTATAAATTCATAAATATTATTCTATTAGTTTAAATATTATTTTATTATTTCCTTAGGAGACCCATTATAGACCTCAAAATTCCCCTAATGTACCAAATGGGGCCCATAGTTTTGGCGCTTCGTCTCATAGAGTTAGGTTTTTTCATTGTTTCTCAACAATAAATAGGTCTTCGAGCCTCATTGTAATACAGTTCACAGGCCTGTAACCGCCACATATCTTATCAGAGATAAGCTACTAGCGCCCTAGCTAGTTTATTTCCATTATGTCTGTAAGCATATTTTAGTTATTTATTATTAATGAAATGAAGTAGGACTCCTGCTGGCTATGTGCACGGAGATCCTCAGTCTTGCTATGTGCGGAACTTGTTGTTTATGTGCGTGGGTTGGGAACTGGGTCTATAAGTGGGTTTTGAATGCTAATGAATGAGAAATCTGTTGAAGTATCTTTATGTCATAAGAACTAGCTGTATTTTTATTATTGCGGTGATTATGTATGTTAATAAATATTGATGTGCACGTGGATGCGGATATATTACTGAGATCTGATTACTAATAGTTTATTTATTCATGTCTACATGATATCTGTGGGTTTATGAGCTTCGCGTTCTGCAAAGTATACTACTAAAGGCTCTGTGATAAGATGTCTTCTGCGCAAATCTGATAGATCTTGACAAGACTGCCTCAATTAAATCTCTTTCTCTTAGGGTGTGCAAACTTGGTTCCAGCACCCTCCCATACTACTTTGGGTGAGACCTTGGCCTGCTCAAGAGGGTCATTTTCGAAAGGGCCAGTAGTATAGGGGTTTGTTGGCAAACTTTAAATTCAAACCTGGGTCAGGACCCCTCAAGCCAACATGTATCTGTACTTTTATTTGTATTTATGTATTTTATTGTGTTCTTGCATAAATGTGGATCAGTGGTATAAGAGTGGTTTGCTCTTTCTCTATTTTTCTTTTCATGTCTCCAGCGACGTCAAGGTATAAGGAGTTAGGAATTCATCTCGTTGTACCCTTGCAAGATCAGCCTCACAAATTGCGACGAATTCCTATAGCGGAAGAAAAGAGAGACGAGGGAGTAGGAGATCCTACCAAAATATTTCTTGAGGAGGTCCTCGAGAAACAGAGGAACGCAATGATGGATAACTTTGCCCAAATCCTTCAACGACTACCCACTGGTGGCGCATCTACATCCAACAACGACTCTGGAGCCGCCTTTCCTTTCAAGGTACAACTAAACTTTGAAATTATTGTATTTGAAGGCCAAATAGATGCAGCTGTTGTAGATAGATGGTTGAATTTGATGGAAGGGTATTTCTCAGTCCATGATTTATCCAACCAAGAAAAGATTATTTTTTCACTCCTCAAAGTTTCCCCCCATGTTAAAGACTGGTGGGAAACCTACTGTGAGAAAAAGGATGGGAGGGAACCCTCTTTTTTCTTGGCCACACCCACTTGGAATTCATTCCGAAATCGCATCAAGGAAAAATATTACCCTGTGGGGAGCTATGAGGACAAGTACATCTAATGGATCACATTGCGGTAGGAAAGTGATCAAGATGTGCACAAACTGGCGAATCTGTTCCATACCATGCGCACAAAGTTTGGTATTAAATATTTAGAGAGACATTTGGTGTTCAAGTACCGCAGTTGTTTTCAAAGATACATTTAAGATGAAATGGAGTTCCTTGACATTACCTCGCTTGGCACGACATATCACTATGCCGCCAAGATCGAGGAGAAATTTAAGTAGAAGAAGCGAGACTTTGGAACCGCGAATCTGAAGCTAAGGAAAGGCGCCCCTGAACTGCAGAACAAGGGACAAAGCCAATGTAGGGAGACTCAGAACACCACCAAAAATCCAAATAAGGACACGGGGAAGTGGTTTTAATTTCATAATAGCCTCACTCACATCACAAACGAGTCTCGGGACAAATAGTTGTTGGTGGCAAAATTAAAGGCACCCAAATTAGATACATGTTCTGATCCTAAGTCAGAAATAGACAAGGGAAATCAAAAAGGGAAGAAGATCATTGATGTGGATCCCAGTGCCATTATTTCCACCACTAAGCTCCAGGGGAGGATCCTGAGGATCCAAAGGAGGGGGAGTGCCTCTTCCATTCGCAGATGTGGGTGAAGGGTTCTCCACTGCAATTCATTGTCGATAGCGAAAGCCAAAATAACCTCATTTTAGCAGAGGTCATAAAGCGGTTCGGCCTACTGACCATACCACACCTGCAACCGTATACCATTAGGTGGCTTCACGATGGAAGAGATCTCCGTGTCCACCAGCAGTGTCGCCTTCCATATAGCATCAAGCCATTCATGGATTAGGTACTGTGTGATGTTGCTCTTGTTGATGTGTCTGATGTATTATTGGGCCAACCACACTTGTGGAAGCAACATGTTGTGTATGAGTCTAGGCCTCGTGTTGTTGTTATTACTTTGGGAACTAAATTGTACAGAATACCGAAGGTAGTACCGCCTCTTGCCATCTCTTTGACTACTGAAAAAAAACACAGTAAGATTGTTTTCCAAACTAGGAAATTTATTTTCATTACAATTCCCCACAGGGAAAGAAGAAGATTATGGCCACAACCTCAAAACAGGGCTCCCTTGCACGACAGTAGAAAATGGACAAAGTCATGGAGGAATACAAGTACATTTTCTCCTCACCCACAGAGGTTCCTCTACACTGTCGGGTCGAGCACTCGAATGATTTGACCCCCGGCGCACCACCACCTGATATTTCCATACCTCACGCGACCACACAGATAGAATCCACACATGTACTGTCTAAGGCTGATAAATAAACAAAATTTATTGAATGCATCCAGCACGTCCGCCCGCAGGTCCATGACATCTTCGAAAAATCCAATACCAAGTTCAGTAGTGTTACACTAAAAATTTCACCATGACATTTTAATGTCTGTATGGGTTCATCATTACTCATACAATACTCCCTTAGAAGTATACAAACATCAAGTTCCTAAAACCAAGCCTTGAAATTGAGAGAAAATCTTATAAATGTCATAAAAATACTTGTACCGCAGTTTCTCTTAGTATTACCTGCGGTGTCGCATCTATTTGCTCTAGAACATGTGGAATTGGCCGCACTTTTTCTTCATTAAAGGTGCGAACTCCTGTAAAAGGTAAAGTGAAGGCAAAAGTAAAATTTGGAAGCCCAGCTGGTTGAATCTGGAAGCTTCTGGAAGCAATTATTCGGTGGAAAGTTGGCTCCTTTCATGTACATTCATCCCTCCATTAAAGGAGGCTACCCCTTGGTATGTGGAACTTATTCCCTTGAAAGAGGATTCTATCCCCTCTTATTTGGAGCTACAACCTCTTCTCTTTTGCTATAAATTGAGGCCATAGTTCAGCCTCATGGGGAGTTAGGCTTTGAGATTTTTTTAGGAGAATTTCTAGATAAACTCAGACTCTCTTAACTGATTACCATATGGGAATGATTACACACTCATGTGTATGTTAGTCAAGAGAGTGCAAAGGCTTGTCAAAGTAGAGGAAACACTTGTTCTGGACCTTGGAAGGGCTTGTACGACATCAAGGAGAACACGGTTGTAAGGCTCTTTCTTTCATCAAAGATAATACAAATGGATCCTGTTTTCTCAATGAGTTGTTTATTTAAATGGCTTATTTCTTGAATTCCTTGATCATCAAGATAGATTTATGGTTTATGAATTAGTCTATATTATGTAGGTGCTTCTGATTCTTTCATGTTTTTGATTGCAGATCCCGAAAGGAGACGTATTCAAAGTGGTAGGAAAGAAGATTGCGATCAGCGCTGGACTATAGGTAAGTCCTAAATCCTTCATTATAGATAATTCTAGATCAAATATAATCTAGAGAAAGTAGTTTACATCTATCTGTTTGTTGCTAGTTATTGTAGGATACTAGGGAGATCTGTCTTGTCCGCAAGAATGATTTACCCGTCGAACAAAATGGAGACTCTGCTGGGGAATGGATCTTGAACTTATTTTTCTTTTATTTTTTGACTTGTGAAATTCTTTTTCTTATTTTTATTGATTGATACTGGCTTGGGTAATTTGTTCTTGTAGAATCCCTGAAAAGTGCTTTAGAATTTTTTATTTTTCTTTAAGTTTTCTAGTCTCTGCACTTTGTCTTTAGGCACAGTGTGGTCATCTTCGCTATTTTTCTGTATACATAGTGTGGCACCACACCTGTTTACACTAAAACCTGCGAACCCTGGGAAAATTTTTGAAAAACTTAAAATTCTCTTTTCTAGGATCGGTTTGCAAGATTCTCAGTATATACCTAGACTTGTATGTTCTATCAGAAAGCTTTGTCTGAGAGTTTCTTTTAGCATTTTTAAATTTTGAATGATTTTCTACAAGATTTGCATGTTATAAGTGATTTATGCTTTGTCTTTGTGTCACTCAAAGATTAGAAACCTCTGTATACCTTAGATCACTGGTTTTTCATTGTTTTCTTGCTGAGTCTTTGATTTCATAACAGAAATTGCTTTATGAGAATTAGATCCCATTTTCTCATTTGCAAATATTTATAAAACGTTTTCATTAAGTTTTGAATTTCACTTAGTGTTTTTAGTGTGGGAATCTACTGTTTGTGTGTGGTTTGATCTCCTAGATTTTAAAAGCGTTTTATCTTTTGATTGTCTCCTTAGTGAGTTTAGGATTTTTGTTTGAAATTTTCTTTGATTGCATGTGATTAATAA
Source organism: Pinus albicaulis (assembly GCA_034641835.2). Taxonomy (NCBI): domain Eukaryota; kingdom Viridiplantae; phylum Streptophyta; class Pinopsida; order Pinales; family Pinaceae; genus Pinus; species Pinus albicaulis. The sequence goes on along the minus strand of CM076577.1, from coordinate 1,282,830,545 downwards.
TTTTTAATCGTGGCTGAATTACCAAGACAATCGCGTAGACTTCAGGGGAAACCCCCTGAGTATACACCAAGCCAACTTGAAGGACTGTGAGCACTAGTACCACATAGTATCAGCAGAATTAGATCAACAGAAAAAGGAGAATCATCCATAATTACTCACCCTGATTATCAATCACAACCAGCAGAATATATTCAAGAGCCAATTCCAATTTTTGAAATCACTGACATTGCTTCTACAACTAGTGAATTAGCTAAAGAACCTAAAATTTCTGAGCCCGAAACTAAACCTGCTGTGTTGGAATCATCTTCAAGATTTTTCACTCCAACTTCTAGTGATCCTGATTCACCTATAGTAAGACATCGCATTACCGAAAACCTTCCTTCCAATCTCATATGTATTGAAGAACTTGTTGGTCCATATGAAGATGTAGTTCTTCCCGAAACCCAAGAAAATTTGAATCTTAGAGAGTTTGAATCAATATTCTACAATCCTTTTAGAACTGACGCTTGGTATTTATCATTGATAGATTTTTTACAAAAAGCAGGTCTTACTTATTCACCACCTCGAATTCCTTTTTACCCTACACCGAGAGGTTATCAACCTTCATTAGCTATGTCAGGTGAGTCATCTATGTTTTTTGAATCTCCAGAAACATTTTTATACGGTGGTTCATCTGTTCCTCTAGGATACCAATTGCTCTCTGGTACCTTCTCAGGAGTAGCTCCTCAACCAATTGAACAAGTGTTATCATTTGGTACAAATGGAAAAAATATTGAAACGTTGAACATAGAACATGTTAGCCATCTATAAATTCTGTTATACCTCATGATGGCTAAATAGGTTCTTTAGCTTTCAAGAAATTTTTTTTGTGAAAATATGTGAGTTCTTGAAAGCCCCTTGTGTTCATTATTTTTGAGAGAATCACTCCATTGAAATATTCACTCAAAGGCCTCCAAAGATTATCCTTCTGATATAAAAGGAAATGTTTCAAAGCCATTTCCCATCATTTCATAAAGCCCCATTTCACCCATTTTTCACTCATTTTCACTTATCCTAACTCATCATCTCATTCCCCTAAAAAATCCCTTTTTTCCTTTATTTACCCTCATTTTCTCATAAATACCCTTTAAACCTATAAAAACCCTTTTTTTTATGGTTTAAAACATCCTTCTTTACCTATTAGAAACCTTAAAAGGCTCAAAAAACCTATTTTTTGGCCTATTTCCGACCTTTTTTATATATAGGCCTTAAGCCCTTTAGGGCTTAAGTCCTCCGCCCTTTCACTCATACGACCTGTTGTTATGACATCCCTCACCGAGTTGGGATGTCTAATGATAAAGGGCCCTATATTGCAAAGAAAATACAAGGAGGACTGTATGGACTATCAAAACCCCTTTTTCACCTACCAGAACCTTTGAAAGGGCTAAAAATCCACCTTTTAGCTTTAAAAGTGCTCATTCTAACATATCAAGCCTCTAAGCGCCTTTCGGCTTAAGCCCTTAGCCCCCATTTCTCATATGACCCTGCTCTATGATAGACGGATAAAAGTCCTTAAGCCCTCTTTGGCCATCGGACTTCGCTGGTTCCCAACTCCACTCATTTTCTCTTTGTTTCATTGCTGAGGTTCATCTTTGCCGAAGAGATCCTGACTGTTGATCTCCGCAGATCCAATGACCATCACGCGTTCCATTTGTACCTGTAAACTATAGCACATCGCTCATCGCCACCCTACATTCCTTATTCATTGAAATCCTTTTCCATCGATGTGCGAAACCATGACACAATTCTAACTGTTGATCTCCTCCTGAATCTAACGGTCATCGCGCTTCACCTATGCATCGCACATCACACATCGCTCCTTGCCATTTCTATCCCCTTCCTTTTATATTTTTCCACTGATGTGCGAAACCCGACGCAATCCTGACCGTTGATCTCCGTAGATCCAATGGTCATCTCTCATCACACTCCACCCATCCATCGCACATCGCACTTTGCTGTACTCCATATTCACTCTATATTTCGCCGCCAATGTTGATTCCCCAATTGTGGTCCTGTGATTTGGCTGATTGGAAAACCAAATGACAAGGCAACATATAAACCAATCTTTAGAGCTCTAAGATCTAGCCCTCCTAGTCTCAAAGAGGGATCTCTCAATATGTGCAAAGATATGTCTTGTTTGCTTGTAAAAGGTTGATTTTAGGCTAGTTATTAAGCATGAGTTTGTTTGTTTGTGTTTGGTTGGTTGGACATGAATGATCTAGGAAACATAGATAGCAAGGGGAAAAGTTAGATCCATGGGGCAATGGAGTCAAGAAGAAGTTATAACAAGCTCAATCAATGGATATGGGGTATCAAAGGGAAAATCTAACTTGGCCAGTGGATCTTGGGTTTGGTGGATGAAATGAAATGAACATTAAGGATTTAGAAAGAGAAGTAGAACTAAGGGTAATTAAGAATCCTTAATTATATGTACTCCTCAACAAAGGGACTTAAAGCATCATTTCTCACCTTGATATGATTCATGATTGCTTCATGGATTTTGGGCACCCATTCCTACAGACTTGGAAAAATTCACTTAAAAACAGTGTAAAAATCCCCACACGCAACTATGCCCGTGTTTTTCCGCGTGTATACGCGAGTCCAGCTAGACTTTTCCGCGTATGCCATTAAAATGATTAAAAAATATATAATTATTCCCTATTTTCGGGCTGGGTCGATGGTTACTCAGGTAGTTCAACCACCCCAGCACGTGGCCAACTGTTTCCAACTGCTGAAACTACTTGGAGGGACTATAAAAAGCCCTCATGTGTATGGCCTAAGGGAGAGAGAGAAGTATTGCTATTATACTCTGTTGGTATTCCCTATCCAAGTCTGGTTCCCCGTGCCTCCTGCAGTTTCCCAGTTCATTGTAGGAAACCCTTGTTTCCTTGAGATACACATCCCTTTATATGTTATCTCGTATGCACCAGTTTTGAAGGAGTCTTAGCGAGGCAAGGGCTGGACGGATCCGGACGACGGTCTGCGAAGGCCTTGGAAGGATCAGGTGATCTCTCCTCTTGATTACTTTTGTACGTACTATTTATAATACAGAAGTATCATGCTGTTCCCGAAATAAACGTGTTAGTGTATGCTTTTATGTATGAGAATATTTTTTATACAAGCATTCATTATGATTTATTTAATGTTTTATATGAATCTCACTAACATTTAGAGTAGATATATGCTGTACAACCAGTCCTTTGTGTTTGTTTCTTCTTGCATTTCAGGTTAAGAAGGAAGGACGGTTGCTGGGGGTTTGAACCCTGCGGGATCTTCTTCAACCGTAGGACCTACGGGTAACCTTCTCATTCTTCTCTATTTAGTTTTTCTGAATATGCATGGTTGTGTGAGTCTCTGTTAAGTAGCATGCCCCTGCTCTGTGGAAGTTGTATCCCAACCAACCTCTAGGGTGAAATTACCCGAAACAGAACTGGCGACTCCGCTGGGGATCACATTCTTGTGATTCTCTTGTTGGGTTGTTTCAGCTGTTTGGTAGGTTGCCAGCAGTTTTATCTTTCATTTGCAGTCCAGTTTAATTTCTTGCAGTCAGTCTGAAGTCCTGGTGTCTTTTCCAGGCTTGTTCTTTTTGTTTTTTCATTATTTTCCTTTGTATACATGCTTTTTTCTGCACACAGTCGCATATACACGCAAGTTTGTCTAAAGGAACCCGCATATACGTGAGTTTCCCTTAGCATAGACGCGTATGAACGCTGGTTGCATAACTGTGAAGTAGCGTATACCTAGGCAAATTTTGAATTTTTGGGTTTATTGACTTTTTGGTCCTTTCTGGCTGTGGAGGCCTGTTTCTACAGTGTCTCTGTACTTACTGGAGTGTGAAGGAAGTGGTTTCATGTCTTTTCTCTCTTTCGTTTGAGTGAAAACTGGTCTTTTTGGCAAAGTGTTGTTTCTGGTGCTGGCACTTCTGGATTGAGTTCCAAGATCACCTTCTGAGAATTCTTGGCTGTTCTGCTTCATCATAACAGAGAGCTTCTGCTCACTGAATCGCTCCTATCTTTGTGTTGTGCTTCGCATTGCGATTTTTGCTTCATTTTTTATTGGTTTTCTTGAGTTCCATAGGCTAGGTTTTGTTGCAACTTTTGAAGAGCTTTTCTTGCTTCTTTGGAGTTTTTGTTTGCAACGAGTTTGCACTATTTGTCTAGGCTAAGTGGCTAAGTTTTTGGTCTTCTTTTGCTCTTATTGATCTTGCTACGAGTTAGCCTTGCAAGGTTTGGGAGCATTCTTGAAGTTTGTGCTTGAAATTCGGTCTCGTTTGGTTTGGATTTTGATAGTGGTGCTTGGTCTTTTCGAGCTCTTTCCCTATAAAACAAAAAAGCTCAAAAAACATTTGCTTTGCTTTTTGTTTTTGCATTTCAAAGGCTTAAAAAACATTTTCACTTGTTATTTGCTTTTGTTGTTGCATTTTCATTTTCGTTTGCTACAACTTTTGAAGCTTTTGTGAAGTTTCTTGCTTTAGTTTTAGGCTTGATTTTGAGGAGGAGTTGTCACTTGATTTCTTCTTCTTGTTTTTGGGTGTTTTGGTGTCCTTATTTTAAGAGTTCTTGATTGCGAGAATTAGCTTTTTGGACAACAAAAGAAAAGTTAAAACTGAAGGTACTTTTTGGGAATTTCACTCCGCTTTAAGAAATTTGCATCTTAGGATTTACATGCTTATAGTGATTTGCATTAGGTGCATATAATCATTTAGTCAATTTCTTAGTTTTTGTGAGTGTGAGTTTGCTTTTTGAAAAGAAAAAATACAATTTTTAGTCTCGTAGAACCTGTATAGAGATTGCTCTTCATCGAAAGACAAAGAACTGCATTTGCATGTAGTTAAGTTTTTATTAATTTCTTTTGCGTCAAAAAACACCATACGTTTCATCTCCATATCCTTGTGACTTAACATAACAGCCCTTAAAATAAGCGATTTAATCTAAAAACAACTAGCAATTTTTCTAAGTGTCAATCACCAACTAGTTAGGTTGTAGGGCCTTGGAATAGGTGAGTGGAGAGTTAACTCTCCAAGGCCGCTCAAACAAACATAGAAGTTGATTAATTGAGCGAAATCCAACTCCGTGAGGTGGACCGGGAAAGCTCTCATCCGAGAGTCAAGCGCGAGGGGAAGTGAAGGCTGAGAAGAGGGATACCCCCTCTCCGATTGGCTGAATCTGACCTCAAGACCGTTCCGCCCAGCTTCTGATACGGATTGGTGTCCATAGTTTCCACTCCTAGGTTCCACACAGGTGACTGCAGGGGGGAATACCCGTGGTACCTGAGGCAGACGTCGCATCACTTTCAGCAGTACTTCTGGGGGGTGCCCTTGCGAAGCTTGGGTGCTTGAGCCGGCAAAGGCTGTCGTTAGGAGGTCGGCGTGACTGTTTCTGATACCTTCACTAGTTTTTCTGGGCCTTAATCATCCCAGACTGCTTTCGGAAGGCCCTATATTTCGCTTTCCTGTATTTTGGTGTCCTTTCCTCATCACCCAGAGTGGAAATACTTGGAGGCTATTTGCTTGTCTGTATCTCAGGGATTTTTATTTTAGAGAGTGCTCTTTGCTCCTAGCTTGCCTAGCTTTTCACTTTTTTGAGTCTAATTTATAAAATCTATAAAAGTGGCTGATTAAGCGCCTCGACGTTCGAGGAGAATCCGGGGGTTATCTCCCGCGAGTGTAGAGCCTTCTTCGAGAAGGCGTAGGAGTGATTTAGCAGGTGGTTACCACCCTGTGGAGTCTGACGCTGTGGAGAGAGATCCTCCACCAAGGTCTGAAGGTTTCGTAGCTGATTCTGGTGTCGGTCCTGAGAGTACATCGTGAGGTGAGCGGAACGCTCCTCTCGGGACCGACACCAGAATCAGCGCTCCGTTCACCAGCCTGCTTAATCAACTGCAGCAGTTGTCTTTACAATCTGCTCCTTCTGGTCAGGTTGTGCCTGCTGATTCATCACCTTCCCAATCTTTTTCCATTAATTTTGTCCAAGCTTCTGATCCCAAAGGAAATTAACAATCCGATGGGAAGAAGAAGGGACGAAATAACAAGAAGAAGGGAAAGAACGGGAAGGGCAATGCAAATAAAACCAACGAGCGTGTTGGTGAGGGTCAAAAGGAGAAAAATAAAGTGAAGTTTCCATGCAAGATTTGTGCTCGAGACCATCTCACACACCTTTGCCCTAAAATTCAGGATGCTCAGCGCATGTTATCCCAGCAGGGTTCTTCTAGTTCCCAGGCTGTGTTAACAAACCCTTTTCCCTAAGGGCAGCAATTAGTTGTTGGCGCGAACCAAAATCCTGGGGGTTCCTCTGGGGGCACCCAAGAAGGAGAAATTCCATTGAACATTTTTTATGATGAGTGCTCATGCAGATATCGCTACGAGATCCCGTGATTATGGCGGAGAGGAATCTTCGAAAGCTAAGGAAGTTCCTGATGCTACTGAGCCGCTTCACATTACGAAGCCAACTGTTGAGTCTATGCCTCGGATGCCAAAAGCATCTTCTAAGCGGTCAACGATTAATCCGAATGCAAGGGCTGCCCAGAACTACTTAATTGTAGAAGATCTGGCGCAAAGTCCTTGTGCTATGTCAGCTTTAGAGGTACTCCAGTCTTGTCCGGCTCAGCGTAGTGCTTTGCTCACTGCCATTGGGGCTGTTGATCCGAAAAATTCTCTTCTGATTACTTTTGATATGACTAATTTTAAGAAGAGACTTCCTCATCACATGGCATTTCAAATTAAATCGTCGTATCGAAAGACCAATATCTTTCGAACGGTGGTCGATGAGGGTGCTTCCACATGCGTGATGTCTCTCACATGTTGGAAAATAATTGGATCTCCCAAAGCTGTTCCATCTAGCACTGTTCTTACTGCGTTTGATGGTCATTCTCACAGACCCCATGGTATTGTCCCGGCTTTGCCCATCTGTGTTGGGGGCAAAACTGTCGACATAGAAGTTGAGGTAGTAGATGCAGCCTTGGACTACAACCTTCTATTAGGGAGGAACTAGATTTATGAGATGGATGCCATTGCATCCTCATTATTTCGAATTGTATGTTTCCCCCATGAAGGGAGGATTGTCATGGTGGATCAACTGGACTGTCCTCAAGTAGACCTGAATGCACCTTTTGACTCATCTGTTCCTAAGTTGGATAATACTAAGGCGCCTGTCGAGAATCTAGGAGTTGGAATGTATTCTTCCCTGATGGGTTCTTTCGATCTTCCTCCTCCTACAGTGCATATTAATGCTATTTCATCCTCCAAGGCTCCCCTTCGAAGAGAGTTCTTTCGAACTCATTATTTTTCGGACCCTTGGACCTTACCTTCCCCTACTGCCACATTAGCGGAAGGTCAAGTGGGTGGAATGGCATTTTCGATTTCTGCAGCTGAGATTGCATATCAGTCTATTGTTGACACTGCAGAATCCGTTCCAGCTCCTCTTTCACCGGAAGAGTTGGATGGTGATGTGGCTCCGGCTTGGACGCTTAGTTCTTCTTCGGCCCAGGATTGTCTTGATACCACTCTTCCATCTGAAGAGGCAATCCTGGAAGCCATGACTGGTATAGATAGACCGTGGGATGACTTGCATCATCGGTCTTACTTCCTACCTGACTTGAATGAAGTTGAAACTAGTTTTCCAAGTCCTCAGTCTCCTGAACCTGTTCACCCAGTCTTGAACCCTTTGGCACCAACATAGGTTTATGCTGAAGGGAACATGGCTGTGATCTCTCCTACTATCCCGGTGAACATTTCCAGGGATCCCAATATCATTGAGAATGTCTTCATTGGGAGCTGAATGTTCCGTGAAGAGATTCAGATCTATACGAGAGCTCTTGAAGAGTATAGGGATGTTTTGTAGTCTTATGAAGAAATGCACGGCATACTAGATCCATCACAATAAGTTCAGCATGAGATCAAGACGTGTGGCAACTAAGCGGTCAGAACTGCAAAAGCACGTCAGGTCAATCCTGGAAGGCATGACTATCAAAAATTTGAATTTGAAAAGAAAGTTTGTAGGCGAGATTCATTTTTCCAGTTCACTAAATTGAACTGGTTTCAAAACCACAGTTCTGTTGATAAAAAGCAAGGAAGAACGATTAGTGTCTGTCGATATGAGAGACCTGAATAAGGCGTGTCCTAAAGATAATTACCCCACACCTTTCATTGATCAGATTATTGACGAGTGTGCCGGTAACGATATTTTCTCCTTCATGGACGGTTTCTCTGGTTATAATCAAATTACTATCCATCCAGAAGATCAACACAAGACCGCATTTATTTTTCCCTGGGGTACGTTTGCATATAAGAAAATGCCTTTTGGTCTTAAAAATGCTGGAGCTACCTTTCAGCGGGCCATGTCTTATGCCTTCCACGACATCAAGAAAAGTATCGAGGCATACTTAGATGATCTAGCTGCTCATTCTCGAAAGAGGATGGATCATCCTGGTCGCCTCCGGAAAATATTTGAAAGATGTCGTTTTTATAAAATTCGATTGAATCCGAACAAGTGCGTTTTCCGGGTACATCCTATACATTTGTTGGGATTATTGTGTCAGGGAAGGGATAAGGGTAGGTGGCTTCAAGGTTGAGAGCAATAATTTCGGTTGCCTCCCCGTCTTCAATTAAATGCGACTTCAAAGTCTCCAAGGAAGTCTAACTTTCTTCGGAGGTTTATTGTCAACTATCTTTGAGATTACAAAGATCATATGAGGCTGACCGTGAGAAAGGTTCCGTTTCTTTATAAGGACTACGCCAGGCACTGGTGATGCTTTGAAAAAGCATTGACCTCTGCTCCTTTATTGAGTCCACCTGATTATAGCAGGGATTTCCTTTTGTATCTGGCAGCAGCAGAATCTACCATTGGTATGGTTATGGTTCAGGAGGATGATGCTCTTACAGAGCATGTTATTTACTACCTTAGTCGAGGCTTGGTAGGACCTGAACTCCGGTACACTCCGATAGAAATGTTAGCTTTAGCAGCAGTTCATGCTGTGCAGCGACTCCGACATTACATTATTCTTCGCAAAACTTATGTCTTGGCAGCTGCCAACCCATTTCAGTTTTTCCTCAGCAGGCGAGTGATTGGGGGCAAATATAATAGATGGATTGTGATTTTACAGGAATTTGATCTTGAGTTCATGTCTGCCAAATCCAAGAAGTCATTAGTTTTTGCGGAATTGATCTCTGAGTTGCCCTGTGGAGAAGAGATGATCTATGATGAGTCCTTCCCGGATGAACACTTGTTTCTAATCTCTTCACGGGATCCTTGGTATGGGGATATCATTGTGTATCTTCATACTGCGAAGTTCCCCTCTACTTTTTCGAAAGATGAGCGGCTCGTAAGCTGCGTCACTTAGCCAGGAATTATACGATTGTGGTGATGCTTTGTGCAAATCGAGGGTTGATTCAATCTAAATGTTGCTTAACTCGAAGAAAGGCGCCCAGCTGTGCTGAATGATTCCCACAGTGGAGCTTGTGGGGGTCATTTATCTGGGCTTACTACAGCTCAAAAGATTTTGCGTGCTGGATACTTTTGGCCCTCGATTTTCAAAGATTGCATTGAATCAGTCAAAAAGTGTCATCCTTGTCAGGTTTATACTCGAAAAATGCGCGCTCATCCAGCTCCGCTTTTTCCAGTCGTTACCATTGGTCCCTTTACTAAGTGGGGTATGGATTTTACTACTTGTAACCCGCCTTCGGCAAAAGGTCACAAGTACATTATCGTAGCAGTAGACTACTTCACCAAGTGGGTCGAGGCTATGCCTACTTTTGGGAACGATGGTGAGACTGCAGCGTTGTTCCTTTTCAACCAAGTTATCGCTCATTTTGGTATACCTAGAGAGATTGTCACTGACCATGGCAGTCATTTTCTGAATAGTATGATGGCTGAGTTGGCTCTCAAATTGGGTTTCGGGCAGGAGCATTCATCTCCATATTATCCTCAGGCCAATGGGCAAGTGGAAGTGGTGAATAAATCCTTGAAGACAATTCTTCAAAGGACAATTGATAAACATAGATCCAACTGGCATATTATGCTATATCACACTTTGGGCATACGGGACGTCGATTAGCTCCCTATGGCTTTACTCAGATTTCGGTTAGTCACGAAATTGGAATCAAAGTATTTCTATTGAATGCGAGATTCTTCTCTTGAGTGAATGTTGAGCTTCTTACGGCCCACTTCGATCGGGTAAGACGGCTTCTTCATACGAACATCTCGAGAGCAGCGTCGGGATGCGCCACGATGAATGAAGCGTATAAAAAACCGAGTAAAAGTTCAGTACGATAAGGTGGTTAAGCCTAGGGTCTTTTCGGAAGGTGACCTTGTTTTGGTCTATGCCCAAGAAAAGGATGCCCTGGGGGCAGGAAAGTTTAAATCGATGTGGTATGGCCCCTATATCGTTAAAAAATTCCTTAAGAAAGGCTAGGCTTCGGCCTAGCATTTTGCTTTTGTATATAGTAGTTTTTGCTTTGTACATATCTGATTGATTTTCGATTTTTGATGAGGTGGTGATGTTTTTGATCTGCTTTGGCAGGTTGTCTTGGATGTCATGAGTCATTTTGGTTTCGCCGATGGTGCTAGTAGACACACCCGGAACTTAGCTTCCGCGGCTTGGGTGCTTCATTATCCTTCCGGTCAGCTGTTGGTATCAAGAGGGGTCTGCATTGGTCCTGCTTCCAATAATGTAGCAGAATACACTGCAATCATTCATCTACTCTCGGAGGCAATATCTTTGGGTGTTGATTCGTTGGTAGTTTTCTTGGACTCCCAGCTGGTGGTGTCGCAGTTGAACAACACTTATCGGGTACGAGATCCATTTTTATTACGATTGTTCTTGAGGGTACGTTTGTTACAAAGGTCATTTCAATTTTTAACATTCATTCATATTCCTCGAGCCGACAATTGGTTTGCTGACTCATTAGCTAATCAAGCTTTAGATTGGCATATTAATCATTCAATACAATAAATTCTAATCATCAAAAACATCATACATTTGATACATTTATCACATCACATCAAATATCGCTGTATATATCATCGGAGTGTCAAAAAAACTTTACAAAATTTGGATCCATAATCTCGTACAAAACTTGGGCTTATGCCCCATCATGTTCAGTCTCAAAAAAGAATATACAGTCATCTAATATATAAAATCTGTCTACTCCTGAGGTCCCTGCCTAGAAGTCGTGTTCCTATAGAACGTAACTGCAGTGGCCACACGGCGGAATAATCTAACCCAGTCTCGTGGTACTCCTACCACCCGTCTCTGGATGGCTTCCGGCAAGTCCTCCACAGCAGCCATAGGGATTTGGCGGGTTAATCCCTCCAAGTTTCTCTGCACGGCCTGGAGAGTCCTGTCAGAATCCACTGTCTCTGCCTCGCCCCTGCGACGCTTATGGCGTGGGAGACCCTCAGGTCGAACTGGTCCAACATCTGAAACATGATCATTTTTAATTGTCAGTTATTATGAATCCAATCAAAAACATGTTTGTTTTTCATTTTTTCATACATATTTGAAAAAATCCAAAAAATTATATAAGTCAAAATTTTTTTTGCAAAACTTACCGACTGCCCCCCATGCTGTGCCAGGTGGAAGTACTAGATCTGGATCTCCTCGAAAGTCCATCCCGGCATAGGGATAGTCGTCCACTGCGATGATCTGTTCTCCCCACCACAGGAAGAACTCATCGTCCCATGTGGTTCGGGGTACTTCGCTTCCCCCCGTCTCTTCATCATGTCTGCCCAACGGGCAATTCTTGGGTCCCGCGGGCTACTGATAGTAGAGATGACTTTGGGTCTCAACGCTGGAATCCTCTCAAAGAAGAATGTTGTCAAAATGGTCCCATAGCCAAAATTTTTTGTTTTTTCTTGGCGAATGGAGGTCAGTTGTTGTTTCATGTTCAGTAGCAGGGCTGTGCACCAATCGTACACATGAGTCAAACGCTCTACAGCTATACTCATTTGCGTCCTGGACGCCTGATGTAGTGAGGCAGATCCTGCCACTCTGCTGATGGTGAAAAGGAGGATCTTCATGTGCAAATCCCTGATATCTTTAATTGCAATCTATGTTCCAACCTTTTTGGAAATCTCTACGCAATATACGTGGACATAATATTCCACGGTCAACCCTCCCAGGGGCTTTCCGTGCAAGTCCACTGTTTCTCCCCTCCTGGAGAGTCCAGTGATGAAATATATATCCTCCACTTCAATGCGTAGTGGCATCTGATCAATTATGAAGCAATCCTGATCTGGTTCCCAGTAATTTACGAGCATTTCTAGCAATCGCACATTGCTTTTCATATTGGGCATTTTAAATAATTTGAACAATCCGCAGTTTCGGAGGATATTTTGTGTTGCGTGATCCTGCATGACCTCTTGGTCTATTGCGCTATGCTCACTTTCCCTCCATGAGATGGTCATCCTGAGAAATTTCATCAAATTTTGCATTAGCCACGCTTTTTAAGTTTCGGACCTGCGCATACGTGGTTTTTCCTGTACACAGTCGCGTGTATACGCGGGTTTCCTTCAATGAAACCGCGTATGCATAGGTACGCATATTTTAGCAAAGGTTTTCAAGCTAAAAATTACTTAATTTTAATTTCCAAACGGACAAAATGAATAAACAGGATGATTAAGGAGCCTACCTGAAGTTTCGCTGAGTTCCGACGGTCAGTTGTTCCTGATTTGATGAAAGAAGTTTTTTGCTCCAGAGCACTTTTTCCAAATCAGCTATGCAATAATGAACCAAATGAGAGGTAATTTGTCTATTTATGGCTAAAAAATTGAAAATTTTCGCAAAAATTCCTTATGCTTATTTTTTCGATCTATCTTAAGCTGCATAACTCGGTTGCTTGGAAGTGCCCAGTTTGGTATGTTTTCAGGTACATTTTGACGATTTTGAGATTTTTCCTGGTTTTTGATCCATGATTTCCGACTCTTCACGGCAGGTATATGATCTTCACTAGCATATAGGTTAGGGAAATCACTTTCCGTTGCATCTTGCATTCTAGCCTCCATACTGATCACTTGCCTTAGGGTCGATCCCATCAGGTCATGAGTATTACACCCATTTCACTCGCAGATTATTTAATCATGACTTGATGGTAGAGCCTTCCTTTACATGGGCTTCCTAGTTAGTTCCTCGCTATCACTTGTTGCCCATGCTGCGTTTTATGTAGGCTCGGGAGTCCTCTTTAGTCCCGCCATGTCTTATATGTTGAAGCTTCATTCTTCTTCTTCATCACTTATCATTATTTCTGGCTTTTACCCTAGAGGCTCCCTGGTGTCGTTAAGTTGTATTACTGCATTGCATATTGGCTACTTGTTTATCCTGGCCTTTAGCCGGCTTCATTTGGACTCGATGTTTAAGCCAACTTTTCACCTTGACTTTCTGTACAAGTTAACCATTGCATGCACTTAGCTATCACGACTTGACACCTTTGTACCCATGGATAGAACGTTCCTCTGAGTATCACTGACCAGTTTTCGCCACCTTGCATTGAGCATAGGATTGTTCCAATCCCAGGAACTAGTGCATCTGCTTTCTTGATACTCATTCTGTCCATTGTATCATAGCATTCTTTTATTCTTTTTCAGGCTTATTATGAAAAAGACAAAAAAATTAAATATAACAAAAAGAGTGGGAACGGGATGTATCTTCGTTATTTTGATGGCAGTACAGAGTCAGTTTGTCGCCCTTGAACAAAGCACATATACTTATATATATTTCCTTCATTTGGGATGGTTCTAGTTTGACCTAGGTTCAGCCTTTACCATGTTTCACTTGTCGGTTCTCCCCCGGTTGGTTATCTCTTCCAATAATATGGAGAGTTTGTTTTGCCTCCTGCAAGACAGACTTATACAGTGTCACTTTTTACTGCCATGGTCATCACAGAGTCGTGCTTTTGTTCAAGGGAAGTCTAGCCTGAGTCGGCCATTCTGCGGTGTCTCTTGACTCATTATTCAGTCGGCCTTCCCGGTCTTGTCAGTACCATGTTCTATCACATCAGATGTTTTGGTCTTCTGCTCGTGCTGGTTTGAGAGGGTCCCCATTGACTTCTTTCCGGCGGGTTTGTCTCTTATCGACTACGACACATTGCTCTGAGAGCAAACCTAGAGCCGCAACTTGGGCCTATTTTCATCATTGATAGGTGACCTCGTGCTTATCATTTGATCATCATCATGGGTCTTTGACTGAGTGGTTTCCCCTGTGTTCAACATCAGCACACATTATCATACTTGGCATTCGTGCAGTACCTTGATTTCCATTTGACCCTATCGGTGGATTTCTCGCCTCTGTGTCAGCTTTCATTATTGGTTGGTTCAGAGGGTTTCTTCCGTGCGCTAGATTCATCTTGTGCATGTCGGAAACGTACTTCGGTTTTGGTTCCATCACTCTACTTCGTCCGATTCCTTCCAAATCTTGGCCTGCGGGTTACACTCGCGCTGGACTGATGTGGGATGCCTTAATGCCTTCCTTCCAGCAGATCTTTTCCCATCGACTCCAACTCATTGCTCTGGGAACAAGATCTAGAGTCTTTTTGTCAGTACCTTAGGGTTTGCAGTCATCAGTGGCAGACTCTTCGCTATCGACGGTGGGGATTCATCATTGCCTCCTGATTGGTAGATTCTTTCAAGTGTTCGACTTCAACTCATTCATTCGCACTTGTCAGATTGTACTGGGGCACCTTGACACTCATTATCATTATCGGTGGGTTGTCTCGCGTTGGTTAACGGGATACATCATTGCCCGGTAATCCAACGATTTCTCACATGGTCGACTTCAGCCCATTTATTCCCATTGTGTAGAATTGTGCCATAGTGATCGGTGAAGACCTCGGGTTGCATCAACATTTTTCGGTTCACTTTTGACAGTCCATTCAGTTTCTGCCAGTGATGCCGTCCACCCTTATATGTTGCAGTTCAGCACAGCAACATCTTATATGTTGGCTCCCGAGTTGCGTGATTGTACCGTTTGATCCACCTCTTATGATCCGGTACTTGGAGATTCAGTTACTTATTTGATCAGACATCCAGTTGCACCATCTTTGATCAACTTTCTATATGTGATACTTGGACATTGATTCAGACTTACACTTCCGGGCCATGCTCAGATGATTCATTGTGTACTTTCAGTTCAGCTATACTTGTATACATGTTGGATCTATTCACTACTTTCTATATGATGTATTTTTGACTGAGCATGGGTATGCCCACCTCAGCATGAGTTGACTCTCTGTTTCTTTCATTGGTTTTTGGCAGGCTGAAATCTGGTGAAGTCCTCTCTTGTCCTTGCGAAGTTCTTTCTATGTGCATAATACATTTCGGCCATCATGTACCCCTTATGACCTCATATATTAGGGGGCATCTGTTATAGCATCATTTCTCACCTTGATATGATTCATGATTGCTTCATGGCTTTTGGGCACCCATTCCTACAGACTTGGACAAATTCACTTAAAAACAGTGTAAAATCCCCCATACGCGACTATGCCCGTACTTTTTCGCGTGTATACGCGAGTCCAGCTAGACTTTTCCGCGTATGCCATTAAAATGATTAAAAAATATATAAAAAAATCCCTAATTTCGCGTTGGGTCGATGGTTACTCAGGTAGTTCAACCACCCCAGCCCGTGGCCAACTGTTTCCAACTGCTGAAACTACTTGGAGGGACTATAAAAAGCCCTCATGTGTATGGCCTAAGGGAGAGAGAGAATTATTGTTATTATACTCTGTTGGTATTCCCTATCCAAGTCTGATTCCCCGTGCCTCCTGCACTTTCCCAGTTCATTATAGGAAACCCTTGTTTCCTTGAGATACACATCCCTTTATATGTTATCTCGTATGCACCAGTTTGGAAGGAGTCTTAGTGAGGCAAGGGCTGGACGGATTCGGATGACGGTCTGCGAAGGCCTTGGAAGGATCAGGTGATCTCTCCACTCGTTACTTTTGTACATGCTATTTATAATACAGAAGTGTCATGCTGTTTCCAAAATAAACGTGTTAGTGTATGCTTTTATGTATGATAATATTTTTTATACAAGCATTCATTATGATTTATTTAATGTTTTATATGAATCTCACTAACATTTAGAGTAGCTATATGCTGTACAACCAGTCCTTTGTGTTTGTTTCTTCTTGCATTTCAGGTTAAGAAGGAAGGACGGTTGCTGGGGGTTTGAACCCTGCGGGATCTTCTTCAACCGTAGGACCTACGGGTAACCTTCTCATTCTTCTCTATTTAGTTTTTCTGAATATGCATGGTTGTGTGAGTCTCTGTTAAGTAGCATGCCCCTGCTCTGTGGAGGTTGTATCCCAACCAACCTCTAGGGTGAAATTCCCCGAAACATCGATGTGCGAAACCCTGACACAATTCTAACTGTTGATCTCCTCCTGAATCTAACGGTCATCGCACTTCACCTATGCATCGCACATCACACATCGCTCCTTGCCATTTCTATCCCCTTCCTTTTATATTTTTCCACTGATGTGCGAAACCCGACGCAATCCTGACCGTTGATCTCCGTAGATCCAACGGTCATCTCTCATCACACTCCACCCATCCATCGCACATCGCACTTTGCTGTACTCCATATTCACTCTATATTTCACCGCCAATGTTGATTCCCCTATTGTGGTCCTGTGATTTGGCTAATTGGCAAA
Source organism: Pinus albicaulis (assembly GCA_034641835.2). Classification (NCBI taxonomy): domain Eukaryota; kingdom Viridiplantae; phylum Streptophyta; class Pinopsida; order Pinales; family Pinaceae; genus Pinus; species Pinus albicaulis. The sequence continues at coordinate 1,282,813,864 of CM076577.1, read as the reverse complement.
CCAAATGACAAGGCAACATATAAACCAGTCTTTAGAGCTCTAAGATCTAGCCCTCCTAGTCTCAGAGAGGGATCTCTCAATATGTGCAAAGATATGTCTTGTTTGCTTGTAAAAGGTTGATTTTAGGCTAGTTATTAAGCATGAGTTTGTTTGTTTGTGTTTGGTTGGTTGGACATGAATGATCTAGGAAACATAGATAGCAAGGGGAAAAGTTAGATCCATGGGGCAATGGAGTCAAGAAGAAGTTATAACAAGCTCAATCAATGGATATGGGGTATCAAAGGGAAAATCTAACTTGGCCAGTGGATCTTGGGTTTGGTGGATGAAATGAAATGAACATTAAGGATTTAGAAAGAGAAGTAGAACTAAGGGTAATTAAGAATCCTTAATTATATGTACTCCTCAACAAAGGGACTTAAAACATCATTTGAACATGAAGAGGCATTCCATAGACAAGGCTAACCATAAATTCTAGAAACCACACTTCAGCAAATAATAACTTCAAGAAAAACTATTTCAAATGAAATCTAGGAGTTGAGGAACGTTCTATTTCATCCAAATATTTCACCTTCAAGGATAAGAAAACATTTAAGATTCACAAATAACTACATTCATAAAAGAGGGAACTCCTAGACATCTAAGACTACAATTATAAAGACCTTCAAAACAATTATCTCAGCAAGAACAAAGGGTATGATGAAAACAGACCTCTTTGACAGACTGTAAACAATGGTACTTTAAAGCGAGACTTCAGAAACAGTGTTCAAGTGGCAGCAAGTAAGCAGGGAAAAACATAAATCATTCTTGAGATCAACTATTTGAACTATTTCTAAAATAAACAAGCTTAACGGTTGAAAAGCAGTCAAACTACTCAATAAAACCTTCAGCAGATGAAAAAATAAAGACAATGAAGAGTAAACAGGTCTAAGGTGCTTCTAGGAGACATTTCTTAGCCTATCATTTTTACTCTATTGTAGACAAGAAATGATGAAAACAGAATGGAGAACAGGAAAAACATTCACAGATTAGAGTACTTCACCAACAGCCAAGCTCAGGGATCCAATGATAGAGCCTTCTCATTAACAAAACATGTCACAACATCATCAATCTTTCAAAACTTCAATTTCTTCTTAATCTTCATCCAGACTATGTACAACTTCAAAGAGTTCGAATGCCAGCAACCAACCCCTAACAAAGAGCTCCTCATAGAGTATTTATAGAAGAATGAGGAGGTGGAACTCTTTTTAGGGTTCAAAATTTCATTAACTATAGAGTAAATGCATTCCTAGCCTTGAAAACCATGCAAGGAATAAGGTAGGAATGTCCTGCACTACTTCTCTGTTTTAATAACTCTGCCCTAATTTCTAAGAGAAAACAAGTGAAAATTTTGAATTTTAAGCCTATTTCTGTCTTTTATAATAACTGCCTAACAACATAAAATATCTTTTGATTATGTAATAACTGTCAATTTTCCCCTTTAGGACATAAAGTAGGTCATAGGTGGTAGTTAGGTTTATCAAGTGAATAACTGCTCTGTGTTGATTTATCTGAGGTTGCCTTAGGCCTAGTTTGCCTTTATTTCATCATTAAACTGTGTTCTAAGGCCTGATGATGCTTTTTGGCCTTCATAATGCATCATTGCTGTCCTTTTCCCTTTATACACTGCTTTAAACCTTTCTTTATTTTTTCTTTTAGCTTTAAAACCTTGGTTAGGCTTTAATCCTTTTCTTCTTCACTTTTTTATTGATTTTCTTTGTTTTACTGTGTGCAGGGTTTCCTTTGGTGCATTGAAGGATTTTACAATTCGGTCAGTGGTCATGAGACCCTGATGAAAACCTTTGAATCAAAGAAAAACCCATCCCTTTTTTGTTTCGGGCCCTCGAATTATCATCCTGAGGCCTCAGTCACTAAATATGACTGTGGGAGGGCTTTTGTATTACATGCTGCCATGAAACCTACAACTAAGACATAAAAAAATTAATAAAACCTGCAATTTAATGGTTAAAGTGTTTACAGAGGCTTAAAGGAGGTAGAAGGAGCAGTGAGGGGGAAGGAGAAATGCATGGAGGGAGGTGTAAATATGAAGAAAACGGGTTAAAATTTGAATTTGGGCACGAGAATGGAAAGTGGTTCTGGTGAAAACCACGACGGTTTTCGCGTTGACGATGGGTGGTTAGTGGTTTTGCCACAATTGAACACGATACCAAAAATTGATCGCCACGTGTCCCTCATGAAACCACCGGTTTCACGTGGATTTGGGTTGTTAAACCCCCGGGAGTAAATCACGCGCGAAACGTGATTTGAACCGTTGGATCTGGATAGGCCAGATCAACGGTGGGGGAGGAGCACAGTGGGGGAAAGGTGCACGGTGGAAGGGGGATGGTGGAGGCCAGGTGTCGGATAGGGATTGGATGGGCAGTAGGGTAGTGGGAGGTGGGTCTAGAGTGTGACGTCAGTTATCTTGTCGTTGAGCGGGCTGGGTTGATCGGCAGGGTTAAACATTTAAGATCATTGTTGGTCGTTAGATATTCGGGATCGACGGCTGAGATCAGTTGAAAAATACACAGGCATGGAGAAATGACAAGTTGAGGAAGGGGGATAGAGAAAAGGGAGAGGTGCAGTCCCATGGGTGCGATAATAATACTTGGAGCAGAGAAGAAGAGGAGCCAAGGCTTTATCTGGTGGTTTTTAAGCCTCGGTCTTATGACACAAAAGGGTTAAGGGCTAGCGCGGAAAGCGCTTAAGGCATAACATTTTTGAAAAGGTCAGAGGCAGCCAAAATGAGGTTTTTTGTAGGAAAAAGGGCCCAAGGGCTAGTGCCTGGTCACAGCCCTGGGTCTTGTGAAGAAGAGGGGGCTGGGGCTCAAGCCCAAAGGGGCTTAAAAGTTCAATTTTATAAAAAGGCGGACAGAGGCTAAAACCAAGGTTTTTTGGCCTTTTTAAAGGCTTCCGATAAGGGGAAAAAGGGTTTTTTAAACCATATAAAGGAGTTATAATGGTTTTTAGAGGGGTTTTTTAGAAGAAATGAAGAATTAGTGAAGGAAAAAAGGGGTTTTTAGAGGGAAATGAAGGGTTAATGAAGGGAAATGGACTTTTCAGAAGGGGAAAAGGACTTGTTAGGATAGGATCAAATGAGTGAAAATTGGCAGAGGAGATAAAGATCAAAAATGGGGAATATAGCCTAAAATAAGCTTATTTTTTGAGACAGAAGGGTGATCTTTTTGGGAGGCATAGATGAAGATTTTTGGTGAACTGATAAACTTAGGATAATTAAGGCTGTGAGATTTCTAGAACTCACAATTTCTCTGCAAATATTTTTTCTAGAAATCTGAGTTTTTCAACTTTAGTCATCTTTGGATAAAGTCAAAATTATGGATGACTAATAGTGGCTCCACTTCGGGAGGATAGATTTCTCTTCAGGTGTTCAGAACCTCAGTTTATCAATCTCTGGCTTTCATCAGACCAGTGTCTTAATCCATTGGGAAACATTATTCTCTTTCTTTTGTTGGCTATCTTTGGATTTGAGAACATTTCAGCAATCTGCAGCATATGAGATTCTTCAAAGCAGCATCACTACCTACCCAATTCCTACTTTTCCTAGCATTTTTTCTTCTCTTTTGAGTGCATTTGAACTAGAAAACTCTTTGACATTTTATTCTTTTATTGAAAATAGGAAACTAATCTAAATCTACCCTTATATCTCCCATGAGTTCAGATTAGACAGTTTAACTCAATAATTCTCTACCTAAGCTACTATCTGTCAAGATTAAGCTGTTTGACAGATTTTATTCTCTATTTCTAAGACATAAAATTTAAACACAGTCAAATCAGGATTAGATTGTCTGATTTTCTATGGTGTTTATGGCTATATGTACAAGTTTCACATAGACTTTATTTGTAGAAAATTGAAACAAAACTGTGAAGGCTTAAGATCTGAAAAATAAAAAGTATCCTTCCCTGCTCTTTCAGCTCCGATTTTGATCTTTTGAGTTGTCCTCTTCTTCTTTTCCTAGTTCAATTACTTAGCATATTAGAGTCAGCCTTTCTTTCTTTCTTTGGCCCAAGTGTTTATCATGTTAGAGCCATCTTTTCTTTTGATTCCTGGTTCAGATTTTGATCATGTTTGAACCATTTTTCTTTTATCCTAATATATTCTACTGATAAGCCAATATTAAACAGTTTGGGAAATCTTCTTCACTAACCTATCAGCAGTAAATTGAAATCTATCTAGTCATGATTAGACTGTATGACTAAATAGCAGTGTTTTCTTTTAGTAGTGGCATTTAGGCTTGCACACTTTTAGATTTTTCTCTTTTTTGGTATGGGGCTGTACCTTTCTTATTTTCATCTGACCTCTTTTCTCTTTTTATTTTTTTGTGTTTTTTCAATTTTTCTTTTTCAAAGAAAAAACAAAAAAGAACTAAATGCTCACAGGCTGAGGTTTATTGACATTGCTATCTAACCTAATATAACAGGGATATTTACATGTTTAGCTGATGAAATCCCTTTTCCAATATAGCCAATCAAGTAAATGGTTCCATGATTGGTCTTTGCTCATCTCCTTGAGCATGCTAGAAAAACAAAAGGGCCACTCCCATCTCACTTGTTCTTTAGCAGGAGTGCTAAAAAATTTTCTTGCTTTTGTTAATATATTGCTTCTAACAACCTTTATCCCTTCTTTAAACATTTTCAAGAAATGAACATAGGGATATTGAAATAAAGCTTGGTTATGAATATTTGGAAGATAGGTTTTAACTAGGATTACCTTTTCCTCCACTAGATCAAGATTAAGATTCTTTTGAGAAAGAACTTCTTCCTCATCTTCATTATCATCTGAACTGGAGGACTCATCATATATTGCAGCATTTTCCTCTTTTAGTCTTGGTATGCTTTGATTTATTGAACTGTAATATGTGAAGAGGTCACCATGTTCTTGAGCAAGGGTATTTTTAATTAACTCCACCTTTTTAGGAGAAGGCTCCTTATCTTCAACTTTCCCAAGAAATTCTTCATTGTTTTCTTCCTCAACCTTTCAGCTGAAAGACTGCTAATTCCCAATCACATGAAAACTGTTACTAATGAGTTGTAATGAAGAAGAGCAAATATTCAGAGATTCTTCGCCCTCTTCTACATTTTTAACACTTTCTTCATGAGTATCATAAATAGCCTGCTTTGGCTCATTACTTTCTTGGAGTTGGTGGAACTGATCTTCCTCCCACAAATATACTAATGATGGTCCTGCAAGATCAACTTCTGTTTGGAGAACATCATCATCAGACAGATCAAAATTAGGAAAATCATTACTTTAAGTAATTTCACCAATCAAACATACTGGATTATCAGCAGATCTTTCTTTATTCTGATCTATAAGGGAAATTTCTATTTTTTTAAAACAAAGTTCATTGGGTGAATGGGAAAGAGTGTTTGTTTTGTGAAAAGTTTCAAAGGCTGGCTGTTTGTTTATAATTTGATCAATTTATTCTTCTGTCAAAGGGGAAGATGTTTCTATGTTTCTTTGAGCAGAAGTACAACAGTTCTCTATCTCTTGAGAAGACTAAATCTGAGGCTGGATGTCTTCTTGAGCCTCAGCTAAAAGGAATGATGAATCATTATTTGTGCTTGCAGGGATATATTGAGGAATTTATTTTATTTCTTGATTGGTTTCTTCCTCAACTGATTCATCTAGGTTCTTGTGATAGCTGTCTTAGGTATGAAATTCATGAATGGCTGCTAAGAGATCTTCAGGATGCATATTAACCAAATCCTCATCAATATCTAACAGGTATTGTATGATGTTCTGAGATTGATCACAACAATTGGTAGTCCATGATAAAGATGAAAACTTTTCTTTATATTCTTCATAAAATACTTGGTGCATGTCTTTTAAAGAAAACAAGCTCTTAGGTTCTAACCATTCATACCAATCCCTTGCCTTTCCTTCTAATGTTTCCATGAACATTTTCATAAGACAGTCCTCATACCATTCAACTTTTAACCTGCATACATGTATATGAAAATTGATGAGATGTAACAAAGGGTCATCAAACTTTTCATCCTAAAAAATAGGCAATTTTTTTAGCCAATTTATTTGAGGCATTTTGTGTGGGAATCCAGGGATATGATCTCTGTTCATTGGAGCATATCTCCTTTGTATCCTTGGATCCATGTTTGTAAACCAGAAAGGGTCACTAAAACTTTTCAACCAGTCTAGAGTTCTCTACCAGTGGAGTCTTTAGGTATTTTGTAGCTTATGGAGTCACCAGGTGGAAAATTTTAACTTTTCTTTCCACCAACAACATGATTGGGTTTGCTCAATGCATTCCTAGGGGAGTTTACAAGGACTAGTGAAGTAATAGGCCTATTGGAGGCTAGTGGAGTCGCTAGGTGGAAACTTTTAGCTCTTTTGGAGGTAAAATGTTTTATGGTCCACCACCAATGTTTGTTATGGAACCAATCTAAAATGTTTTTGGGGTTTATGAGTTTCTATGGTTGTTGAAGGACTAATGAGTCTATAAGATATTGCTAGGCAACTATGAACTCAGAGGTCCCACTGTGATCGCCAAAATGTTGTGGTCCTGTGATTTGGTTGATTGGCAAACCAAATGACAAGGAAACATATAAACCAGTCTTTAAAGCTCTAGGATCTAGCCCTCCTAGTCTCAGAGAGGGATCTCTCAATATGTGTAAAGATATGTCTTTTTTTCTTGTAAAAGGTTGATTTTAGGCTAGTTATTAAGCATGAGTTTGTTTATTTGTGTTTGGTTGGTTGGACATGAATGATCTAGGAAACATAGATAGAAAGGGAAAAAGTCAGAACCATGGGGCAATGGAGTCAAGAAGAAGTTATAACAAGCTCAATCAATGGATATGGGGTATCAAAGGGAAAATCTAACTTGGCCAGTGGATCTTGGGTTGGTGGATGAAATGAAATGAACATTAAGGATTTAGAAGGAGAAGTAGAACTAAGGGTAATTAAGAATCCTTAATTATATGTACTCCTCAACAAAGGGACTTAAAACATCATTTGAACATGAAGAGGCATTCCATAGACAAGGCTAACCATAAATTCTAGAAACCACACTTTAGCAAATAATAAATTCAACACAAACTATTTCAAATGAAATCTAGGAGTCGAGGAACACTCTATTTCATCGAAAGATTTCACCTTCAAGGATAATAAAACATTTAAGATTCACAAATAACTACATTCATAAAAGAGGGAACTCCTAGACATCTAAGACTACAATTATAAAGACCTTCAAAACAATTATCTCAACAAGAAAAGAGGGTATGATCAAAACAGACCTCTTTGGTAGATTGTAAACAATGGTACTTTAAAGGGAGACTTCAGAAACAATTTTCAAGTGGTAGCAAGTAAGAAGGGAAAACCATAAATCATTTTTGAGACCAAATGTTTGAACTATTTCTAAAATAAACAAGCTTAAGGGTTGAAAAGCAGTCAAACTACTCAATAAAACCTTCAGCAGATGAAAACATAAAGACAGTGAAGAGTAAACAAGTCTAAGGTGCTTCTAGGAGACATTTCTTAGCCTAAAATGTTTACTCTACTATAAGCAAGAAATGATGAAAACATAATGGAGAATAGGAAAAACATTAACATATTAGAATAATTCACCAACATCCAAGCTCATGGATCCAATGATAGAGCCTTCTCATTAACAAAACATGTCACAACATCATCAATGTTTCAAAACTTCAATTTATTCTTAATCTTCAGCAAGACTATGTACAACTTCAAAGAGTTAGAATCCCAGCAACCAACCCCTAACAAAGAGCTCCTCATAGAGTATTTATAGAAGAATGAGAAGGTGGAACTCTTTTTAGGGTTCAAAATGTCATTAACTACAGAGTAAATGCATTCCTAGCCTTGAAAACCATGCAAGGCATAAGGTAGGAATATCCTGCACTACTTCTCTGTTTTAATAACTCTGCCTTAATTTCTAAGAGAAAACAGGTGAAAATTTTGACTTTTAAGCCTATTTCTGTCTTTTATAATAACTGACTGACAGCATAAAATATCTTCTGACTGTGTAATAACTGTCAATTTTCCCCTTTAGGACATAAAGTATGTCATAGGTGGTAGTTAGGTTTATCAAGTGAATAACTGCTCTGTGTTGATTTATCTGAGGCTACTTTAGGCCTAATTTGCCTTTATTTCATAATTAAACTATGTTTTAAGGCCTGATGATGATTTTTGGCCTTCATAATGCATCATTGTTGTCCTTTTCCCTTTATACACTGCTTTAAACCTTTGTTTATTTTTTATTTTAGCTTTAAAACCTTTGTTAGGCTTTAATCCTTTGCTTCTTCACCTTTTTATTGATTTGCTTTGTTTTACTGTGTGCACGGTTTCCTTTGGTGCGCTGAAGGGTTTTACAATTCGGTTAGTGGTCATAAGACCGTGATGAAAACCTTTGAATCAAAGAAAAACCCATCCATTTTTTGTTTTGGGCCCTCGTATTATCATCCTGAGGCCTCGGTCACTGAATATGACTATGGGAGGGCTTTTGTATTACATGCTGCCATGAAACCTGCGACTAAAAAATAAAAACATTAATAAAACCTGCAATTTAATGGTTAAACTACTTATAGAGGCTTAAAGGAGGCAGGAGGAGTAGTGAGGCAGAAGGAGAAATGTGTGGAGGGAGGCAGAAGTATGAAGAAAACGGGCAAAAATTTGAATTTGGGTCCAAGAATGGAAAATGGTTTTGGTGAAAATGATGGCGGTTTTCGCCTTGACGATGGGTGGTTAGCAGTTTTGCCACAATCGAATGCGATAAAAGACATTGATCGCCATGTGTACCTCATGAAACCACTAGTTTCGCGTGGATTTGGGTTGTTAAACCCTGGGATTAAATCACGTGCGAAACGCGATGTGAACCATTGGATTTGGATAGGCCATATCAATGCTGGGGGAGGAGTGCAGTGGGGGAAAGAAGCGCGATGGAAGGGAAATTGTGGAGGCCAGGTGTCAGACGGGGATTAGACAGGTGGCAGGGTAGTGGGAGGTGGTTCCAGAGTGTGACGTCAGCTATCTTGTCGTTGAGCGGGCTGGGTTGATCGGCGGGGTTAAACTTTTAAGATCATTGGTGGCCGTTAGATCTTCGGGATCGATGGTTGAGATCAATCGAAAAATACACAGGCACGGAGAAATGACAAGTTGAGGAAGGGGGCTAGAGAAAAGGGAGAGGTGTGGTCCCATGGGTGTGATAATAAGACCTGGAGTGGAGAAGAAGAGGAGCCAAGGCTTTAGCGGGTGGTTTTTAAGCCTCGGTCTTATGACACAAAAGGGTTAAGGGCTAGTGCGGAAAGTGCTTAAGGCCTAATGGTTTTGAAAAGTTCGGAGGAGGCCAAAATGATGTTTTTTAAATGAAAAAGGGCCAAAGGGATAGTGCCTGGTCACGGCCCTGGGTCTTGTGAAGAAGAGGGGGTTGGGGTTCAATCCCAAAGGGGCTTAAAAGTTCAATTTTATAAAAAGGCAGACAGAGGCTAAAACCAAGGTTTTTCGAACTTTTTAAAGGCTTCTGATAAGGGGAAAAGGGGTTTTTTAAACCATATAATGGTTTTTAGAGAGGGTTTTTAGAATAAATGAAGAATTAGTGAAGGAAAAAAGGGGTTTTGAGAGGGAAATGAATGGTTAATGAAGGGAAATGGAATTTTTAGAAGGGGAAAAGGACTTGTTAGGATAGGATCAAATGAGTGAAAATTGGTAGAGGAGATGGAGATTAAAAATGGGAAATATAGCCTAAATTAAGCTTCTTTTTTGAGACATAAGGGTGATGTTTTTGGGAGGTGTAGACGAAGATTTTTGGTGAACTGATAAACTTAGGATAATAAAGGTTGTGAGATTTCTAGAACTCACAATTTCTCTACAAATATTGCTTCTAGAAATCTGAGTTTTTCAACTTTAGTCATATTTGGATAAAGTCAAAATTATGGATGACTAACAACCCCGATGCAATCCCCACTGTCCGATCAAACCCTAGATCAATGGCTCTATTTAACCTAGGCCACATTTGACCAAAAGTTGGCCCGTACCTTCTTAACTCCCTAGAATTGATCTGGACCATTGATCCCACCCGATCCAATGGCCAGTGGGCTCCTCCCTATTCTCCCCCTTTATCCTCCATCATTTCCCAGCTTTTAATCTGGACCATTGATCTCACCCTATCCAATGGCCCAGATGAAGTATAGGCACACCAGGCCAACCAACCTGTCTGTACCCCGCAGCGCCACTGCAGTTGATCTCCACCATTGATGTCCTCATGATCCAACGGTCCTCGCTCCATCATGCCTTCGCCAATTTCCCAACCACTCATCCACTATTGCATTCCCCTCTCTCATCTGGACTGTTAATCTTCTCCATCCAACGGTGATCACTCCTATTTGCCTTATAATCCCAAAATTGATCACCCCGCTATGTGAAAAAATTGTTGACGTCATTATCAGTCCCACCCGACCACGCAAGTACATCCGTCGCGTTCGTCTGCAGCCGTTGGTTTGGATTGCCCAGATCGGACAGCTCTTGCTCATTTTCGCATCCATTTCACAGCATCTCCCCAATGCTCAAATCCGACGCAAAATAGGCGGTTTTGTAATGACACGCTTCACCCACCTGACCGTATTGTGTTCATTTCGCTCATTACCGCTTACCACCTTCCGCCTGCGTGAAAACCACTACAGTTTTTCGTAAAACTGCCTTTTGCATAACTTTGCACCAAATCAAATTTAAACTCTGCTTTCGCCATGGAAATTCCTCCGTTGCATTCCCTGCCTCCACACTGCTCTTCCACCTTCACCCGAGCCTTCTAAAGCAGTCTATGACTTCATCGCAGGATTTATTTAACAGGTTTTCTGTCCATGCAGGTTTTCATGGGATTTTAAGTATGCGGGCCATCTCATAGCCAATCACAGTGACTCGAGGCCGAAGTTGACGATCCTCCATGCCCATGAAGCAGAGAAAAAATATGAAGAGGGTAAATTCCACATCCCAGTCAATGGATCATGACCATTGGCCATTCTATAGGAACCTCCACCACAGAAGGCCAGTTCTTCCACTACTAGCAGTACCGCATTCTCCAACATAGAAGGCTAGCTCTTCCACTACTAACGGTATCGCCTTCCCCAGCAGCAGTAGTGGCTCTGCCCCATCAAACATAAATGATAATTCATGACTGGGCCTATGTGGCCTTTTTACCTTATGCTCTTTTCACTTTTTCATTTCGGGTGAAATCCTTATTTCATTCCTGCAGTTTTTACTTTTAGTTAGTATATCATTTACATTTTAGTTAGAAACTGCTTTAGGCCTACACTGTAAGATGATGAGAGGAATTTTTACCTCATCATCATTTCTGTTTTTTATTTATACCTGAACCAACATACAAGCACACGGGGAAGATAGTTTCCCAAAATATCTTCTCGTGCATAGGAATCAGAGGTTATAAAAACAGGAAGAAAACACTTAGAGAGGGATCGAGACTTTCCAAAGGACTCACTAGCTCGAGTATTCTGTATGTATTTTGTATGAACTTTGATAGTGGATGTTTGAATATCCCATAGGGATTCAGTAATAAGAAGTTTTGTTGGAATTGGGGATTCCGCTCGGGATTATTCACAGTTTGTAACTCTCTCTCTCTCTATCTTTTAATATAAGTGTTCATTTTGTATTTCTCCATACTTCTCGTATCTACAAGTTTTGGAATGTGAGTGCTTCCATGTTTGGACGTGAATTTATCATAGCAGATGCTCATTTTTTATACATCCATAGCACTTTTTATATGGCCCAGGCTTGATACATTGTTAATTTTCTATCTCTTTTACCGTTCTTCCGATACTAACTACAATGGATTCTTATCTTTGAACGAGCCCAGATATATGGATTATTATCTTTGAATAAGCCTGGTTATAGTTGATATCTTACTCCATCTTCTGCCATAGTCATCGCTCACATATAACTTGATAACTATGTATTCATTTTAGAAGTCGGCCCCCCTTTTATAGCATTATGTTTTAGAGTTGTCTGATGCATTTACTTATTGCAGTTCATACTCAATTTCTGCAGTTTTCCTAGTTTTTGTGTTTAACTTTGGGGTTTTGGTTCCACCCTTATTAAAACCATTCATCTAAGTGATAGTTGAATGAGAGCCAAACATTTCCAATTGCAGTCGGTTGAGTCATATGCTCCTTGCATTTAAGATGTCCTAGGCACTGGTATTTATACAACTCAAGGCTGTCTCTAGGAGCTACAACATATTTTTCTTTTTGGCACCGTTACCAGGGAAATAATTTAAAGAACTAAATCCCTGGGCCTCAACAGATATTCATCCACCCTCTAGAATAGGTGAGCAGGAAGGGTTGGGAGTTTTAGATCCCTCACCTTGGTGACTCCACTATCATTTAAAGGATAAATATATTTACAGTCCTGGCTTCCTGAAAGCCACACCTGAGGTCAGATACATCCTAGTTGAGAACACCTTTAGTGTCTGATTCAGAGAAGATTTTGCACAAGATAAGTTGGAGAGAAAGACAATCAGCTTATATATATATTCCCAGATTCTCCCTAGAAGACTCTCCATCCTCCTCTCAATTATATCAATATCAAGGTCATGATTCTACTGCAAGAACCCTTGACTATACTTCAGATAGCCCCTCCCTAGAAAATATTGAATTCAAAGATGAGGCTGAGTCTGTAGACACCACAAACTTCTTTCTACATCCCACTCCCAAAGCCGAAGAACTGAAAGAAGTCACAGAGGTTACCACTTCCCATATTCCATCTGTTCAAGCATCCTCACAAGTCTTCGTTCAATACATCCCTATTGTTATACACACTAATCTCCCACCACCTCTTGTCATTCATCAGAACCCTCCTCTACCTCCACCACCTGTCATGGTTGTTCCCAGTTTCTTACTGAACAAATATTCCCCTCTGGAATTACCATAGATCTTGAATGACATGTCTCAAGATTACTTAAAGATCCTACCTTATCTTAAGATCTTACTTAAGATACTATAGCTTAGAAACACCTGGAAGTTTTCTGCGCTTTCGCAGAAAATTTCAACGTTGAACATCTGGATGTGGTGTTGAGATTCTTTGTCCAGTCTCTAGATGGAGAGGCCAGAAAATGGTTCAAGACCTTGGGGGACCGCTCGATTAATAACTGGGAGGAAATGGAAAATGCCTTCACCAGGAAATGGGGAGAAAAGAAGGATCATGGATACTGTCTTACAGAGTTCAATGCTTTAAAGAAGAGACACAAAGAAGACGTGTCTGAGTTTAATAAGAGATTTAATAAAATATATACCAGCCTTCTTGTAGAAATGAAGCCGCACCAGATCACCGCTAAGGTTGTCTTTATAGCAGCATTTGAGTCAGAATTCGGATTCACCCTGAGTGAAAGGAAGTCTACTACTTTGGACCAGGCTCAGACTGATGCACTAGAAGACGAAGCTAACTTCGCTTCTACAGGAAAATCCAGAGGGAGGCTGGACCATGATACTAGGCGCAGAGGGAAAGAAGAAGCATCTAACTCTAATCAAGACAGAGAGGTAGCTGATTACAAAATCGAGGAGATGAATAAAATGATCAAGAACCTTTCGAGCAAGCTGGTGAAGCTTGAGCTCGAAGCAAAGAATTCCTCCTCCAGGCCACCTCAAGCTACTTCGAACGGGGCTTATAAACGCCAATACACAAAGCCTCCTTTGCAAATATTACAAAGATATCGGAAGGAGAAATAAGATCACATACAACCCTCGCTGTACCTGGAAGGGCAGATGGACAGCCCTGCAGAAGATACCCCCGATGGGCAAGACGACCAATATCTTTCTTACTCAGAAGGTGAAGAGGTTTAGCTTTCCTTGCAAGAAGATGAAGGAGTTTAACTCCCCTTGCAAGAAGAAGAAGAAAAAACAAGCACTGCTGAAGATTCGGAGATTGATGATTATTGCAAGAAATTTGTGGACTTTATGCAGGCACAGTTCAACAGAAAATACGATCTCAGGTTCTGTAGGAAGAGGACGTGCACACAAGAATAAGAAGAAGAGACACCTCAGAAGGCGCCTGTTGTTTAGAGGATTGAAGATAAAGGTAAGAAACCTATGACTGAACCTTTGCATCCTAATGTCTCTATTCCATCTTCTTCTAATATAGTCCCCAACTCAATTGCAAAAGTCAAGCCTATCCCAAAGGAAGAAAAACCTCCAGCCGAGAGTAAAGAGCCAAAAGAAAGTCTTGTAGAGAAGCCCCCTCCTATGTTTAGTATTCAAAAAGAGCTTGAAAAAGTTAAAATCTGGGTCCCTGTAACTGAACTCCTGAAACAACCAGTCTACCAGTCTCAGGTGTCTTCTTTCATGCTTCCTCAAGGAGTAGCCCCAATCCCAGATAGTTTAAACCTCCAGGAAGAAAGGCCCATGGTTGTGTTCGATTCCCATGTCGAAGAACTATATTCTTCAACTCCCACTTTCTATGGCTGAATATGAAGCATTTCTCCTGGGTCTACAAACAACAAAGAATATGAATATTTAGAGGTTGAAGGTTTTGGGAGATTCAGAACTAGTGGTGAGGCAAGTAAGAAATCAATGTCAAGATAAGAACCCATGACTAAGAGCTTACAAAAATGAGGTATGGGACTTGGTAGAGAATTTCTTCTTAGCATTTAATATTCAATTTATGCCAAGAGACCAAAACAGAATGGCAGACTCTCTTGCAGTAGCCGCAAGCACTTTTCGGCTGCCTTAGAATCCCATCCTGAGGTACGAGATAGAGGTCTGTTACCATCCTTCCATCCCTAACAATGTCAAACATTGGTAGGTGTTTGAAGATGAAGAGAAAGTGAAGAGATTCATGGAGACCATTGGGGAATTTTCTAATTTGGTCATATATGTTGGCAAGGAGGAGACTGAGGACCTTCCTCAGAATAAATGGTAGGATACCATGGCTGGGCACAAGGTGCTGCAGCTTAAAGGGAATGTAATACCTAGAGGACTGGTCCCTCCGGAGGGACTATTTGATAAGAATGATGTCCCAATCTAGCCAAGTAAGGTTGTTGAAGAAAATAAGGTAGATGACCTGAACCTCGGCACGGAGGTCAATCCCAAGATTGTGAAATTGTCTAGTAAGGTACCCGAAGAATACAAAGAACAATATCGGAAGCTATTTCAGACATATAAAGATGTCTTTGCTTGGTCCTATCAAGATTTGAAGACCTTTGATATTAGCAATATCCAGCACAAGATTCCATTAAAAGGAGATGCTAAGCCACACAAACAGAAATTAAGACAGATTAATCCTTTACTCCTTCCATCCATAGTAAAGGAAATCAAGAAACTATTGAAGGCTAATATTATTGTGCCATTAAGATATTCTGAATGGGTGGCCAACTTGGTCCCAGTACGAAAGAAGAATGGAGAGATAAGACTATCTGTTGACTTTCAGAACTTGAACAGAGCATCTCTGAAATACAATTATCTGCTGCCAAAGATGGACCATATATTGAAGAAGGTGGTAGGATCTTCACGAATGTCTATGATGGATGGATTTTCTGGGTATAATCAAGTAGCATTGATTCCGGAGGACCAAAATAAAACCGCATTCACTACTCCTAGGGGAACGTTTATGTATGCCCGAATGATGTTTGGATTGATCAATGCAGGGGCTACATTTCAAAGGGCCATGGACGTTGCTTTTGTGGGGGAACAAGACAAATTCGTGGTGGTGTACCTGGATGATATAACAATCTTCTCAAAGGACGATGTTGAACATATGGAGCATTTGCGTAGAACCTTTGACAAGTGCCGCAGGTATGGATTGTCTTTAAACCCACAAAAATATATGTTTGCTTTAGAAGAGGGTAAACTGTTGGGGCATATTGTAACAAAGGAAGGGGTAAAAATTGACCCGAAAAGGGTAGAAGTTATAAACGGTATATCCTTGCCCAGAAACAAGAAAGAGGTCCAAGTTTTTCTTGGACGTATCAACTTCTTAAGAAGATTCATACTGAACTATGCAGAGATAGTCTAGTACATAATTGAGATGCTGAAGAAGGATAATGACGTAAAATGGACCACTGAATTGTGGGAAGCTTTTACCAGAATTAAAAATGCTTTCACAAAAGCCCCAGTATTGGCAGGACGATGTTATGCGAAACCCTTCATGATATTTTCGTTTGCATCTCCCCACATCGTCGCAGCTGTATTATTGTAGAAAAATGAGGAAGGTCATGAAAAACCCATCGCCTTTTTCAGCCAAGTGCTTCGTGACGCTGAGCGAAAATATAACATCCTGGAGAAACAAGCTTATGCCTTAGTCAAATCCCTGAAGGCTTTTCGGATGTATGTATTGCAGTCAGCTATAACTGCATTCGTACCCACATCAGCTGTAAAAGACATCTTGATTCAGGGGGATAGTGAAGGAAAGAGAGGCAAATGGATAGCCAAGATACAAGAGTATGAGTTGGAAATATGCCCCACTGAGCTAATAAAGGGATAGGGATTAGCCAAGATCCTTTCTGAATCAAACTTTCAGGCTTTAGGGATAAATTTATCTATGGTGGCCAATGAAGAGCCTGAAAGAGCAGACAAGTAGTGTGGAATAGAAACCTCTACACAAAAAACCCACATCAAGCACCTTATCAGTCCATGGTACAAAGAAATCGTAGAGTACCTCTTGACTCTTAGATGTCCTCCAAGCTGTGACAAGACGAAGTACCAGATGTTGAGGTTAAAACCTCAGAAGTTCATCGTAGAAAATGGTCGTTTGTAATGGAGAGACCCATCGGGCATACTACTTTTACGTCTCACAGAAAATGAAATAGAAGAAGTGATGGCGGAATTCCACGAGGGCATCTATGGTGGCCACTACTGTTGGAGGGCCACGACACACAAGATTTTGAAAGCAGGCTTTTTTTGGCCCAGAATTTTTGGAGATGTTCATACTCGGGTAAGGGCCTATGAAAAATGTCAATTTTTTTTTGAAAGGCAGAAGTTTACACCTTTGCCTATGATCCCAGTACACATAGAAGAACCTTTCCAACATCGGGGAATCGATTTCATCAGCGAAATTCATCATGCCTCAAGCGGGCAACACAAGTGGATACTAAAAGCCACCTATTACTTTAGAAAATGGGTAGAGGTCGTGCCTACAAGGAATGCTATAGACACAGTGGTGATCAAGTTTCTGGAAGATAACATTATCTCAAGATTTGGCTGCCCTGCTAAGATTGTCACAGATAATGCTCAGGATTTTAAGTCTGTCAAATTTATCAATTTTTTCCAACAATATAATATTTTGTTAGGACACTCTACTGCATACTATCCACAGGGAAATGGATTGGCAGAATCCTTAAACAAGACATTGGTAAGGGCATTAAAAAAGTCCATAAATGAAAACTAGGAGAACTGAGATTCTCAACTAAAGTTCGTGCTATGGGCAAACATAATCACTAGTAAGAGGTCAACAGACAAATCCCCATATGAATTGGTCTATGGTAGAGCAACGGTTTTCCCGATACAATTGGCCTTACCTGTGGCTAGGTTCATGCAGCATTGTCAAGAGGAACCAAACGATCTTACCAGAAGAATGAATCACCTAGTAGAGCTGGAAGAGACTTGAAGTCGAGTAAATTAGAGGTTGACTGAGTACTAAGAGAAAATGAAAGACCTGTTCGATCAGCATGCTAAAGATAAAGAGATGCAGGTCGAAGGTCTGGTGCTAATATGGGATATAAGAAGAGCTGAGAAAGGAAAGAATGGAAAGTTTGTTCCTCTATGGTTCAGACCTTTCAAAATTGCTGAAGAGGGAGGAAACAACACTTTTAGACTGGAAAATTTGCAGGTTGATATGCTCAAATCCCCTGTGAATGGGAAATTTTTAAAACCCTTTTTCCAGTATTGATTCAGGACGAAAGGTTTGCTGTATGATATTGTACATTATTCAGTTGCTTTAATTATGATGTTTTATGTTTTTATTGGTCATGAAGAAAGAAGAGAAGGCATCAAGGGACTGTGTTTGCAGGAAGGAAGTTAATAGATGGTCTGCGAAGTTCTCGATGTGTTCGAGGAAAAATGGGTCATCCCCAAATGGAGCCATCGTTGTTATGACATCCCTCACCGAGTTGGGATGTCTAATGATAAGGGGCCCTATATTGCAAAGAAAATACAAGGAGGACTGTATGGACTATCCAAACCCCTTTTTCACCTACCGGAACCTTTGAAAGGGCTAAAAATCCACCTTTTACCTTTAAAAGCACTCATTCTAACATATCAAGCCTCTAAACACCTTTCAGCTTAAGCCCTTAGCCCTCATTTCTCATATGACCCTGCTCTATGACCGACGGTTAAAAGTCCTTAAGCCCTCTTCGGCCATCAGACTTCGCTGGTTCCCAACTCCACTCATTTTCTCTTTGTTTCACCGCTAAGGTTCATCTTTGCCAAAGAGATATTGACTATTGATCTCTGCAGATCCAACGGCCATCGCACGTTCTGTTTCCACCTGTCGTCTATCGCACATCGCTCATTTCCACCCTACATTCCTTATTCATTGAACTCCTTTTCCGCCGATGTACGAAACCCCGACGCAATCCTGACCATTGATCTCCTACCGAATCTAACGGCCGTCGTGCCTCACCTATGCATCACACATCACACATCGCTTCTTCCCATTTCTATCCCCTTCCTTTTATATTTTTCCACCGATCTGTGAAACCCTAACGCAATCTCTACCGTTGATCTCCGCAGATCCAACGGTCATCGCTCATTGCACTCCGCCCATCCATCACACATTGCACTTTTCTATACTCCATATTCACTTTATATTTCGCCGCCGATGTTGATTCCCCGATGTAATTCCCACTGTCTTATCAAACCCTAGATCAACGGCTCTGTTTAACCCTGGAGGCATCCAACCAAAAGTTGGACCGTACCTGCTTAGCTCCCTAGAATTGATCTGGACTATTGATCCCACCCGATCCAATGGCTAGCGGGCTCCTCCTTGTTCTCCCCCTTTATCCTCCATCATTTCCCAGCTTTTAATCTAGACCATTGATCTCATCCTATCCAATGACCCAGATTAATTATGGGTGCATTAGGCCCACCAACCTATCCGTACCCCGCAACACCCCCGCAGTTGATCTCCACCGTTGATTTCCTCATGATCCAACGGTCCTCGCTCCATCGCACCTTTGCCAATTTCCTGACCACTCATCCACTGTTTCATTCCCTACTTTGATCTGGACCGTTAATCTTCTCCATCCAACGGTGATCGCTCCTCTTCACCTTATAACCCCGAAATTGATCACCCCACTATGCGACAAAATTGCTGACGTCATTTCCAGTCCCACCCAACCGCGTAAGTATGTGCATTGCGTTCATCTACAGCCATTGATCTGGATTGCCTAGATAGGATGGCTCCCACTCATTTTCACATCCATTTCATAGCATCTCCCCAACGTGCAACTCCAACGTGAAATGGGCGGTTTTGTGAGGACATGGGTCACCCACCTAACTATATCACGTTCATTTCACTCATTACCGCTTACCACCTTCCGCCTGCGCGAAAACCACTCCGGTTTTCTGCAAAACCACCTTTTGCATAACTTTGTGCCAAATCAGATTTAAAATCTGCTTTCACCATCGAAATGCCTCTGCTGCATTCCCTACCTCTGCACTTCTCTTCTGCCTTCACCTGAGCCTTTTGAAGCAGTCTATGCCTTCATCGTAGGATTTATTTAACAGGTTTGCTGTCCATGCAGGTTTTCATGGAATTTTAAATATGCGGGCCATCTCATAGCCAATCACAATGGCTCGAGGGTGAAGTTTACAATCCTCTATGCCCATGAAGCAGAGAAAAAAGATGAAGAGGGTCAATTCCACGTCGAAGTCAATGGATCATGACCATTGCCCATTCTACAGAAACCTCCAGCACAGAAGGCCAGTTCTTCCAGTACTAGCAGTACCACATTCTCCAACATAGATGGCCAGCTCTTCCACTACTAACGGCATCATCTTCCCCAGCAGCAGTAGTGGCTCTGCTTCATCAAACAGAAATGATAATTCATGACTGGGCCTATGTGGCCTTTTTACCTTATGTTCTTTTCACTTTGTCATTTCAGGTGAAATCCTTATTTCACTCCTGCATTTTTTACTTTTAGTTAGTATATCGTTTACATTTCAGTTAGAAATGGATTTAGGCCTACGCTGTAAGATGACGAGAGGCAGTTTTACCTCATCATCATTTCTGTTTTTGATTTAGACCTGAAACAACATACAAGCACGTGGGGAAGATATTTTCCCAAAATGTCTTCTCACGCATAGGAATCAAAGGCTATAAAAACAGGAAGAAAACACTAACAGAGGGTTCCAAACTTTCCAAA
The DNA here is from genome assembly GCA_034641835.2 of Pinus albicaulis. Taxonomy (NCBI): domain Eukaryota; kingdom Viridiplantae; phylum Streptophyta; class Pinopsida; order Pinales; family Pinaceae; genus Pinus; species Pinus albicaulis. Next base: position 1,282,793,477 of record CM076577.1, on the reverse strand, counting down.
GGACTCACTAGCTCGAGTATTCTGTATGTATTTTGTATGAAATTTGATATTGGATGTTTGAAGATCCCAAAGGGATTCAGTAATAAGAAGTTTTTTTGGAATTGGGGATTATGCTCGGGATGATTCACAATTTGTAACTCTTTCTCTCTTTGTCTTTTAATATAAGTGTTCATTTTGTATCTCTCCATACTTCTTGTATCTATAGGTTTTGGAATGCGACTGCTCCAATGTTTGGACGTGAATTTATCATAGCAGATACTCATGTTTTATACATCCATAGCACTTTAAATATGGCCCAAGCCTGATACATTGTTCATTTTCTATCTCTTTCGTCGTTCTTCCGATACTAACTACAATGGATTCTTATCTTTGAATGAGCCCAGATATATGGATTCTTATCTTTGAATAAGCCCAGTATATATGGATTCTTATCCTTGAATAAGCTCGGTTATAGTTGATATCTTACTCCATATTCTGCCACAGTCATTGCTCACATATAACTTGATAACTGTGTATTAATTTTAGAAGTCGACCCCCCTTTTATAGCATTTTGTTTTGGAGCTGTCTGATGCATTTACTTATTGCGGTTTGTACTAAGTTTCTACAGTTTTCCTATTTTTTGTGTTTAACTATTGGGTTTTGGTTCCACCCTTATTAAAACCATTCATCTGACTGATAGTTGCATGAGAGCCAAACATTTCCAACTGCAGTCGGTTGAGTCATATTCTCCTTACATTTAAAATGCCCTAGGCACTGGTATTTATAGAACTCAAGGCTGTATCTAGGAGCTACAACATGACGAAAGCCTATGACTGTTGGCTAGGTCTCAGCCTTTTTATCCTAGCCCCCGAGTCCTTTTTTTTTCCATAAAACTTTCCTCCCGCTTCGTTGAGCCCCCTTTATCCATTATTACACCCCTTCGCACTACGTATTCCCGGCAAGATCTTGGTCGTCGATCTCATCGATCCGACGGTGGTCGCCTCCTCACCATATCATCCTTTCTCCCAAACATTACTTATCCATGCCTCTATGGAAAATATTAGGACCGTTCATCTTTCGGATCTAACGGTTCCTATTTTATTTCCACCATTCAATCCCGCCAGCTAACCTTTCCACCTCTCGACAAAAGAGCTGATGTCACGTGGCTGGCCCACCTTCCACTAAACCGATCACCGGCCCAATCCCTTCATGCCACCTGTCCTCCAGTATCCCCCGCCACCGCGCATCTCCTCCCATCGCGCTCACCCACCACCGTCGATCTGGCTCCCCCAGATCTGACGGCCCTCGTTCAACTTCGTGCCCATTTCACCAAAACACTTTAACATGCATTTTCAATGCGAAAAAAGCAGTTTTGAGTTGGACACGCGTCCTCTGCTGAGTGGAATCGTGTTCATTCAACCCGAAACCACTCCCCACTTGTATCTAGCGCAAAAACCACCTATGGTTTTGCAAAACCACCTTTTATTTTTCCGCGCCAATATTCAAAAATTTGGCTGTTCCACCCGGTTTAGCCATGGAACCCCTCTCTTTTATGCATATTCCTCCTCTACATCGCTCCTCCGTCTCCCTCGATCCTCTGAACGCAGTAAACACAAAAATGCAGGTTTTTATTAATGTTTTTTGTTTGTTTGTAGTTTTTAATGGCGGACAAATGAGCTAAGCCCTCCCACAACAATTTTACAAGTTGTAGAATCTCAAGATGACGATCCTGGGATTTAAAAATTCAAGAAGGTATTTTACCATGGCTTTTATGTGTTTTACCAATGACTCATGTACATTGGTTGATTCATACAACCCTCTAGTGCAGCAAGAAACCCCTACAGACATGAAGATAGAGAAGGTTAATAAAAAGGTGAAGAAACAAAGGATTAAAGACTTAATCACAGTGAAAGGATAAAGGTTAAAAAATTGATTAAGGACAAAGACAGAGACTGTGAACAAAGGTTAAAAATACAATCAGCAAAGGACCAAAGTAGAAAGATGATAGATATAGTCTAAAAAGCATAATCAAGGCCTAATTAGAGTTAAAGCCACTAAACTGACAGATCAATAGAGGAAAAGATTCAAATGACAAATCATTGAAGCAATTACTCTTCCAAAGGACCAAAATGCCACCTACCAGCCTAATTTTCCTCAAAAAGACACATAAAGTTATTACAGTTAGAGATATTTGTAAAGACAGCTTAGAAGTTATTACAAGCCTACCTAAAAAGCCTAAAAGTCAACAAAAGCAACCAAGGAGTTCAGAAAGTTAATGTAAACGCAGAGTTAGACTTAAATATATTTTTTCTTGGGCCTTGCATGGTATCAAAGGTAAAAACATTTACTCTGTCATTTATGAACCATTAGAAACCCGCTTTTCATTTATCTATAAATATTACATGAGGAGTTCATTGTTGTTGTTGGTTATATTATCATTGAGGTGTAAGATAGTTGTTGAAGCCGTTGAATTGTTGTTGAGTAGTTGAAGAATACTAGGCTGAGAAGAGAAGTTTTGAGCTGTACAGACCTATTGGACTTGAAGTATGTAACTGGTTTGAACATCAGTAAAACAAGCTGATTCATGGGATGATGGTCTATGTTAATGGTGATGTTATTCCTCACTGTTTTTTTCTTTCCTTATGTTTTACATGTTGTCCATTTTCTCTGATAAAGAACAGAAAATTTAGAGTAGGATTTACTAAAAAGTACCCTATTTTTGTCTGAAAGCTTTATCTTTATATTTTATTCTGCTAAGGTATGTTTAGAGGATTCTTAATTTCCCTCTAGTTTTATCCAGCTTGTTGATTTAAGAATGATTCAATAGAGTATAACCAGTGAAGAAATGTCGGTGAGCCCATGTCTTTCTGTGTACAACTTGAGATATTGTTTTTGAATGTAATTTTAAAGGTTTTTTAAGTAGATTTAACCCAGGGAAGTCTATGGTTTTCCCTATCCTCTGGCTAGTCTTTAACAGTTTCCTTGAAATATCCCTTGAGAGTATGCCAAAAGCAGGATAGAATTCAAAGTTTCTGTCTGATCTTAGGCTGTTTTCCCTGTTTTCTTATATGTTTTCTTCTTTCTGAAAGTAGTCTTATGATTACTGGATTGTTTTCTGAAAAGTGTGCTTTAATAAGGGTTTTTCAAAAGAACTCTATGGTTTTCCCTATCCTTTTTCTTACTTCAAACAATTACTTTGAAAGGATTTTCTTGTTTTAGTGAAGTTAATAGTTGCTTAATTTTTTGTTAGCTTTACTTCTTTCACAATAGTTTAACATTTCATATCACAATTCAATCTAAAATATCCTTTGATATAGATGACTTTCCCTATGGGAACCCTTGCAGAATTGTTGTACAATTAAATCCTTTTGTGACTCCATAGCCCAATGGGTTGACATTGTTTCATGACCTCTCCTTTCAGCTGAAACATTCTTCAATCTACTCTCACCTTCACCCTTCAGTTAACCTCTTCAGTTAATGATATCCATCCCAACCAAATAAACAAAAAATTTCTCTGAGCTTCATAACTAGCCTAATATCATAAACAAAGTATAAAGATATATCCTTTGAAAAAACTTAATAGAGAGATCCCTCTCTGAATCCAAGATGGCTAGGTCCTAGGATTCCAAAGTGGTTGTGATGTGGCCCCCTGCAGCATTTATTCTTGCCAATCTTGTAAATCACAGGGAGCCAACATAGTGACGATCACACTGGGGAAAAATACTGAGTAATAGATAACTTCACAACTCAGAAAATCCCATTCTTAAAATGAATCAAGTGTCTTCCAAGATTGGTTTCTGATTATTGATGGTGGAGAACAACCAGTCTTAGAAAACAAGCAAAAATCTTCTACCTGGTGACTCCACTGGTTTTCAGTAGGCCTGCTGATTCCCCTTGGTTTTCCATAGACTCCACTGGGAAATTTATTTCATTATAAAAACATCATTAAACCCAGCTGAGAGAACTTTGAGGATAAGTTTTCTTACACAAGATTAGTTTTCCTTTTCAAAGACTATCATATTTGGAAAAAAATTTCTTACCTTTGGGTCTAAATCTTGGTTTCTAAAATAATTCATACTAGATCCCATCCTGACCCAAATCCACTTGAAATAGTTGATAATCCTGAAAACATCCTTAGGAAGTCTCCTACATCCAAACATCCAACTATTTTCAGACCAATTCACAGAGAAAATTTTGTCCTTGAAAATATCACAGCTCTGCAAGATACCCAAGTTGACTTACCTTTTATAGGAAACCCATCTAGAACCAAGTCACTTAGTGGTATATATCAGATAGACTTTGAGCCCCAAAATTCACAACACAATAGCAGCAGAGAAACCTCCCCATCCACTCCACATGATCTTCATTACATTGATAACTTTGGTTTCTCTCATCCTAAATCTACTCAACAATTCTTAGCTGGTCCAAGCACTTTTGTTACACACACTCATAAATTCACTATTCAAACCACCCCACTTCATCACCTTCCTCCACTTGTAAACCCCCCATTTCCACCACAATTCCATATCATGGCAACATGGTATGCTCCCTTAGTCCTTCCTTTACCTTTAGTTGTCCTACTACCAGATTATCAGTCCAAAATTCCTTTATATGATGCTAGTAGTTCTACTACAGCTCAATAACATGTGGAAAAAATGGATGACTACTTTGATAGACATGAAATAGATGATGAAATAGTTAAAAATAGGATGTTTGCTCAAAGTTTAGGGGGAGAAGAAAGAAAATGGTTCAAAGGCTTAACCCCTAATAGTATCAATGACCTCCCTGGTTTCCATCAATTATTTTTAAGCAAATGGGAGATAAAAAATAACCCCCTCCATATTCTATCAGAATATGAGAACATTAAGAGGAATGCTAGAGAAGGTGTTCAAGAGTACTACACTAGATTCAATAGTGTGTACAATGACCTACCAATCCATATGAAACCACCACAAGGCCTATGTTGAGAAGGTAAATCCCCTCTGCGGACAGAGGCGATCCCTACTAGCCCAGCAGGGGTCTAGCAACAAACAAACAATGCTATGACGCAGGCTCCTAGTTACGAATGAAAGATTTGGGATAAGAACCGACCTGGATTCCAACGCTCGATCTGAAAAAGAGATGTCCCCGTCCTTCAGTCCTGGCAGATCACAATCCTTCCACGATCTCCGTGGATGAACACCTGCACACAGAAAGAACAAACAGATACAAGCATAGGAACCAGCATACGTAACTAAACATCGGTCGGAAAAGACATTACTCGCATTAACATAATGGAAAAAGGAGTGGAACCATAATCATAGTCATCTATTAAAGTGGTAAACGAATAGAAGTTACAACCAAGTTCTGACGCTGCAGCCTCCTTCGCGCGGGTCTCCAGTCGTCCACGTCTCGCAAGGCTCGCCGGGGGAAAGGGAAACCTCTCCAGAGTCTCGTAACAATGGTCTCCTTGCTCGAATGGGCCTTAAGGGAAAGGAAGGATTCTTTTCAGCACAAAGGCACTTGGGAATAGGAGATGCAAAGCTTCAGCACTTCAAGACTAGCTTGCCATGGATCTGAGCAAGCTTTTATAGATGGGGAAGGAGGGAGTTGGGATCCCTATTATTATGGGATGGGCCCTATCAACGAGGAAGGTTCCATAGAAGGTGGCAAAACTACTTCCCTTCCATAGAACTCCCGTAGCCAAACCTCCCAACTCAAGATAGGCAGTGGTTGTGAGTTTGTTTGAACTCAAATTCCGCCATCCATATATAAAAAACAGTCCCTAAAATGGGTGGCGCGATTGCTGCTCTATGACGGAGCGCCAAGTGGCGCGACCTCTTTACAGGATTTCCCTGATTGGCGCGAGCACTGAACTGTCTACCCGCGCCAATGCAAAAAGAGCTGTTTTTCATGGATTTTGCAAGGAGATGTCTCAAGGGGAAATGAAGCTCATACTCAGAGGGATGCAATGATGATGTTTTCAGTGCATGACAGTGTTCACAGGTCACGTTATGGGTCCTCCATTGTGCGGGACGGGGAATGGTAGGGACGGTGACAAATTGCTGTGTAACAGATGCCCCCTAAAGCATGAGGCCCGAGAGAGAGAGGGGTGAAATGCTTTACGAGAACATGTCCAACTGAAGGCCCGCCATCGGAAAACCTGCACAGACAGATACAACTGATATCTTAAGTACACGATGTATATATATGGTATGGACGCAGCCATCCGAACAGAGTATGCTATAATCCGGATCCGGGGTATGGGCACAGCCATCCAACTAAGATCAAACAAATAGACTCAGGTATGGTCGCAGCCATCCAATCATTGAGTCATGTACATAATGACAATAATCCACATTCGCAGCCTGGATTACAACAGACACAATCCAGGGTCTTGCGCTCCATCTCGACCCAAATAAGTACAAGTTCTAGCACGCGAATATGTGAGCTGATGTCGAACATGCAAGAACATCGCCTGATTACCAGCCAATGATGAAAGCCGTTAACAGACGCGAGAGGAACCACCAATAATGACAATGGTCCTCAAGGTACTACGGGTACAATCCACGGCGTGTGAATAAATGAGCTGACGTCGAACACCCGCAGAATCATCCGATCGGAGGTCAATAATGAAAACCTCTCGTCGAATGCGACGAACCTGCCATTTAGGCATGCAGGCCCCAAGGTACCATCAGGAGTCTCTAGACCAACTTCCTGGATAATGAGTTGAAGTCGACAGGAAGTGATCTTGATCGAAGGTGGGCCATAATGATTCCCACATCATCGACACGAGACAGAGGAACATAATGTTTTGTTGTGCATTAGGATCATATGAGAAACAGAGGAAGGTTGATATTCGCAGAGGCCAACTTCTCTTGAACATATAAACGGCACGGCAATGGACTTGGCAGTATTTGACATCAACAGATCAAAGGTCATGGCGACGAGGCAGTGAACAGATGAGAGGTCAAAAGAGATTACCCAAGCCCATGGAAGCAAAGTGAAACAACGAGATGAGATGTCCCCAACCCGACACGAATGCAGACAAGTGCCATGTTCAAGAGCGACATACTGCCGACGATAACGACGATGGTTCCAATTTTCCCCCACCATTTCTGGCGAGTACCCCAATTATTTTGATGACAAGCTTGAAGGGGATAGCATATGCTTGTAATATAAGTCCGCCCTTCGGGCGAATCCATCCTAGTGCATTTAACGAGTCCTAGGAAGGAGAAACTCGGAGAACGTCATTGCGACGGAATCCAATGTCATCGGGGTTTAACGAGTCTGACAAAGGAAGAACTCGGCGTCTTTTCATGTTTAGAGAGTTTGAAAAGACAGCGGAAAAGAAAACTCCACGGGTCCCTTTTCGTAAATAGTTTCCCAGATCCGAAAAGGTAGAAAACAATATCCGAGAAAACCTCCTAGTCGCAATAGGCTAGGGTATTCCTTTTTCGTAATCAATCCATCCCAGCCCGAAAAAGGGTTAAACTTATACTGGGTGGATGTCGATTCGTGTCCATTTTAACGAGATCGAAACGACAAGGGCCTCGACGATCTTTTCATATTTAGAGAGTCAGAAAAGAGCTGAAAGATGACTCCAGAGTGACTTTTTCGTGTATTTACCGAGTCCGAAAAAGTATAAAATACAACTCGTTTCCACCTTTTAAGTCGCAAAAACCTGTCACTGCACATACAAGCGTAAAATCCATTTTTGACATAATACATGCAAATATTTGACAAGAAATAACTTTTTAAAACACATTTTAACGTTGAAAAGTTATAAATACGTCCAATGGTAAAAAATGAAATTACTTTTTACTATTTACCTTGTGGAGAGTAGCAGTGGTTCATTTGGAGCAGAAAAGATGTTTACACACCACACCATGTACACAAATGACAATCACACACCTATGTACACACAAGACGGGCATGCCCCCGGCATGATGTCTCAATTCGAGGCGCATGCCCCCCAAGCTTCAGTCTATGGAAAATAGAGTGAAGTTTGAAAAAAAAAGAGATTTTGAACTAAATCTATCAAAACTCGAATTGGACGTGCTCATGTTTCATTGTTTTAACGAGGTTGACACACTTAAAGGAACTGTCCTCGTTGCATCATGCTTCATAATTCGAACAGCTCGGTGCAGACTTGAATCTCCTTGGGAGAACAGGTCACACCTACATGAATATTCTCAACAATCCCCGGTTTGACAGAGATGTTGATAGGAACCGTTTGAGTAATGTTACTCAGATTGCCTTCCGAAAAGACCTCATGTGTCAAAATCGGTGTTTGAAGAGGCGGGGAAGGAACCTGAGTGGCATAGCGCTCGAGACAATCCGTCATTGCCCCCAAGCTAGGCATAAACGAGGAACGATGATGCCCATCGCCCCAAGGTAGCTCCTCCAGAGACATAGTTTCAATTATAGCCTCATCTGAGGGAAAAGTCTCTCTAAGAGGATCAGGCGAATCAGCCTGACCAAGCCAGGCGGATTGTGAGTAGACGTCAAGAGCCATGCTCATCGGAGCATGCTGAGGAGGTGGAGGGTCCGATGCAGCAACAATCTCACAGTAGCTGATCTCTACTGGCGTTAAAGGCATGGATTCTCCGAACTCATATACCTGCTCAGGTGTAGGAATCAGCCAGGGGTCATCAGTCCTGGACAACATGTTGACTTGAGCGGTATTCGGTGGCGGCGCAGGGAAAATACCCTTGAGGACTGGGTCTTTGAAAAGACCAGGTCCTATGCTGTCTGGTGGATTCGGAATTTGATCCACGTACGGCACGTTATTCTCGGAGTTCGAGGTAAAAAATGACAACTGGTCTACTGTGACAATCTTGCCCTCGTGAGGGAATTTGATGAATCGAAAGACAGTAGATGGCACGCAGAGCATGGCATGGGTCCAGCTGCGGCCAAGAAGTATGTTGTAGTTGAGTTTAGCGTCAACTACTTCTACTTCCACGTTGACGGTTTTTCCCTGTAATGTAATCGCCAGACTCTCGAGAACTCCCCGGGGTTTAGATTCCCGGCCATCAAATGCCTCAAGGGCATTGGGAGATGACGATAAAGTTGGAGAACCGATGGCTCTCCAACAAGCGGAGGACATAACACCAGTAGATGCACCCTCATCTACGACGGCTCTATGAACGTCCAGGCCGTTAATCCTGACTTGAATAATCAAAGCGATTTGATGTGGAAGCCGGGGAGTAAAATTCTGCAGATCAAAGGTGAGAAGGCTCGAATCGGCGGGGTCAATACCACCGATGGCAGACAGCAAAGCCTTCCGTTGTGAAGGACAACTTTGAAGAACCTCAAGTGCGGACATGGCACATGGCGCCTGGGCCAGATCCTCAACAATACTGTAATGTTGGGCGGCACGGGCGTTTGGATTATAAGAGGATCTCCGAAGAACACCCTTGGGAGGTGGTTTCACAACGGGTTCGAGAGTCGGCTTCTCAATTTCCAATGAACCAGACGCAGATGCGGGAGGCGGTCCATCCGCCACAGCCTTCCCGGGTGCCTGCTGCTGATTATTGTAATCCTTGGACCTCGTAGCGATAGTGATAGGTGCATTAGTCTTCATCATGAAAACTTGAGACCCAAACGGTGCGGATGATGAACTTTGTTCGACCATCTGGGTCTGCTGAGATGGAAACGGCTCCTTTAAAACAGCCGGAGTTCCCTTTGAGCCTTTAAGAAGTTGACTGACTTCGGATCGTCTTGGACAATCTTTAGTGTAATGGTCACCTTCACAGATGAGGCAAGGAAAGTTCGGCTTACGTTGTGAGCCATCCTCAGACTTGGATTTAGATTCCGGTTTTGGGGCATCAGATCTGGATTTGCCTTTGCCCTTTTTCTTCCCCTTGGAGGATTTGTCCGTAGGATTGGCCTGAACGGCATTTACCTCCGAGGTTTTACCAGAATCGGATGAGGCGGGTTTGGCGGAGGGATCGTTGGAAGAATTAGCCTTCTGCTTCCCATTCGAAGACTTCTTCGAATTTTGAGAAACGGAACCAATGACACCATCCACGGAAGGGGTGGGTTGGGTCTTTTTGGCTCCGGGCCGTGGTGCATCAGGCAGGATGTCATAAAGCGTGCCAGATTGCGAATAAACAAGATCCAAGTACTGGGCACGCGCGATAGCTTGTTCCTCCGTCACACACGCTCCCATTGCGATATCCTGAGCGATTTTGTTCACAAAGGAGGGGGTGAACCAGTGAGTCAAAATCTGATCAGGTATGTGAAACTTGATCAGTCGACGACGGCGCCGCCACTCATGGATGTGATCCGAGATGTGAGTGGCCGTATCCTGCTTCAAGGAAGACAGGAGGTGCGTCCCAGTCTCATACCGGACTGGTAGCTGGAAATGCGTGAGGAAAGCCATAGCTAACGAGTTGAAATCCTGAAAAATACCACGGGACAGCTCTATGTACCACTTAGCAGCAGCTCCTGTTAACGTACGCTGGAAAAGACGCAAACGAACTGAATCGTCTGTCCAAGAGTTAGACGAACACCAGAGGTGATACGTCATCACATGCGCCTGGGGGTCTTCTCCAGACTTGCCCTCAAACTTGGGACAATCTCCTGGTATCTTGGTTGGAACCGGAGGCCAATGTGGATTATGAGAAATCGGATCATTGGTCAACTTTGAAACGTCCGGCAGATCCAAGGTAGCCAGGAGTGGCAATGGAGGGTTAATTCCCATGCCAGTCCCAGAATAAGGTCCGGTACCCATGCTCCACGATGGTTGTGAATATCCCGGCCCCCATGGGTTCTGTCCCGTAGGATTCTGACCGTAAGGGGCGTAATTCGTATAGCCAGACTGATTTGGTTGCTGGTAACCATTGTGTGGGGCCTGATAACCAGGGTTCGGGCCCTGATTAGGCGTTTGCCCCATATAAGCAGCATTTGGATTTGGCTGCTGAGCATAGTTAGAACCGGGTGGAGGAGGTTGCTGCTGAGCATAGTTAGAACCGGGTGGAGGAGGTTGATACTGAGAGCCTCCAGAGTGGTTATAGTTCGGTTGAGATTGACCATGAGGATAATAACCACTCTGAGGATGAGTAGACTGCTGATAAGTGGAACCCTGCGGAGCCTGGTACGTAGGGCGCAACTGTTGATTTGGCTGCGGCATTGAGTGAACAAAACAAGGAGCGTAGTGAACTAATGAAGGGGTTGTCCCCAATGAACAAAGCCGACTCCGAGTGAGGGGCGGCCCCGAAAGAACAAAGGTCTTGGCAGGCTTGTTGCGCAGTCGACCCGGTTGTAAGTGAGCCCCAGGTTGCACCGAACAAGCCGGTTGGCCCTCGGGGAGGCGAATAGCACTGCATGTCATTGAAACCGCTGATTCGGCTGCAATCCATAAAGTGGTCCCGGGCCGATATGCAACGTTAGAGACAATCGGATACTGCGGTGCATCGAGAAGAAGGCTGGATTTGCCCCCCAGGACCATAGGCCGGCCCCTGTTGATACCCCGGCTGAGGCTGAGCAGGTTGACCAGCAGGGTTATAATATGGTCCTTGCAGATTATAGAATGGCCCTTGCTGGCCCGCAGAGTAGCCTTGATTGGGTTGTCCCTGCGGGTCGTACAGATAGCCAGGTTGGCCTGCAGGTTGGCCTTGGAAAGGCCGTGCCTGCAAGTTCTGAGCTTGGTTGTACGGTAAACCTTGAGCATACAGATAAGCCTCAGGAGCAGGAAGACGCAAAATGTCCCCATGCTCATCAAGCTGACCCGGGAAACCATACACGGGAGTGCCGTCCTGTGCATAGTGCGAAAAGAAAGATCGGTAAGGATCTTGGGGAATTTGTCCAGCCCCGGCGTTCGGCTGCTGTAAAAACAACCGATACTCCTCCGGAGAGATATTCTCCGGTATAGCAGTAGCTAGATAAATGTCTTCAGGAGTTGGCCCAGATCTAGTAGCCGATGCTGAGACAACAGCCGAAGAGGCAGCCACACAAACAGTGGGTCGCACGGGAACAGAAGTGACGGGCGTCGAAGGAGACACCCCGGGTGTAGTGGCAGCTGGCCTCGAAGCAGGAGATGATATTCCCATAGAGGCAGCAGCTGAAATAATCTGACCCAGAGATCTGTATCCCTGTGGCAAAGAAGGACCAGCTGACGATGTGGTAGCCAGCTCAGACTCGTCTCCCTCAAACAATCTGCGAGGGATGCGCTGATAGTCATCAGACCCGGGAATTTCCTCACCAGAATCACTCATGGTTGATCCTGCCGTTAAATCACGCAGAAGACGGCGAGGACTAGGAGGAAAAACAGCAGCAATAAACGGCGAACCCGATGTAAGAGAAAGGAAATCAGCTCCTAATCTCAATTCAGACACAGGGTCCGAAAAGGGCCAGTTAAACTCAACTGGTTCTCCAAAGGGTTGCTCGGCGAGGACCGGTCCCCCGTCAGGGAACTCGGAGACAACAGGCTGCTGTGGTTCAACAGAAGGCTCAGAAGCCTCTGAAGAATCGTCCGTGTAAGGACTACCAGTAGACGAAACCGAGGGTTCCGCCACCGTGACAAAAGACTAGAAGAAGAGAGCACACACACACACGGGCTGAAAACGAGTTAAGACACACGATCAAATAGTCACAAGCAATATCTAAATGGGTGTGTAATCGTGGGAGATTGATTTTACCACATTGGAAAATAAACAAATTCTACCGTTTCATGTTTCAAGAGTCGAGAAACGATAAAAAGATGACTCTATCTCTTTCAGAGTTGATACAAGCGTGAAAGGACAAGCGCTTGACGGTCTTTTCAAGTTTAGGGAGTCAGAAAAGACCAAATGACTGCTCAGGAAAAACTAGGCACAAAGGGTGTACCAAATATCCGTGAACCGCAATATACACCTTGGTTTCAAAAATGAAACAGAAATCGACCAAGGACTTTCCGTACGTGCAGGTAGTCTCCCCGAATGCTGTGTTCGGTGTATCACGGGTATAGGGCGGCAGACTCGGCTTCCTATGGATAAAGGATTGAAAACCTATAGGGGTCTCCCTTTATATACGCGACGGTACGGGGAGCGCAGGTCCGTACTAGCGTTGTCTAAAGCCAAGAGGCGAACGACAGCTGCTAGGTTTAACGACGCCGGAACACGTCTCTAGCCTAGACCTTCTAAATATGTTGCGTTAAGGTCCAATGTTGCCTTAGGTTAATTGAATGAATTTTACAGTTGATCTTCAATTAAGTTTCAATTTCCAGGCCTTATCGTATGTAGTGTCTCCTAAATGCAAGCTATATGCCACGGTGCAACATTTCGTTCGATGAAAACTAATTAAATGAGAGTTGAGAGCTTTTATGCAAACGAAATGAATGGAATACAAACAAGAATGTCTCTAATGCAACTAATGCAATTGCACGCTTTTCATTCAAACACTAATGACTAGCAATATGGAAAAGATCACAATTTGCACTAATTTAACAAAAGCAAAAGAGATCATATATATATATATTTTTTGATTCTCAATGTTTAATGGCTAATGTGCACTGAAAACAAAAGGAACAATTTGAGAAATGATATCTAAGAGAGCGAAGCAAACAACATTCACTCAACGAAACAAGCAACCAAATCTCTAAATCGACCCAAAATCCCTCAAAGCAAAGAAAGACTTGAAAACTTCCGATGGACCGTGTGATCTAGGTCCAAAGCAAGACAAACGAATTCTGAATGAAGGAATGAACAATCACTCAAAAAACGCAACAAAACAATCAAAGACTGTTAAGAGAGCGTGGAGATTCAATCAACAAGTTGACAGGACAATCAGAACACCAAAACTCCCAAGGAAGGCTCGATTCACTAAGCCACTAGATGCCCTAGGGCTAAAAACGTGAAATCGGTAGATAGAGGCAAACAACCCAAGGATAGAGGTGAATTCCAGTCAAACAAGACTCCAAGAGGCTCAAACAGTCGAGAAATCAAGAAGAAAAGTACTGGTCAAGCTCAGAAAGCCAAAAAATGAAGAAACTCAAAAAAGTCACAGGGGTGGCGCGACTGTGGCCTTGAAACTAGCGCCAGAGGCCGAGTGGCGCGAGACAGACAAATGCAACACGCGCCAAGTGGCGCGACTGTCAGGTAAAAACCCGCGCCAGTCGAATTCTTCAATGAAAACTAAAAAACAAGCTAATCTGAGAAAAGACCAACACAAGCTAAGCAAACCACAAGGCTAAAATAATGAAAGAACCCAACCCAGAAGGTTCATCAAGCAAGGAGAAACAATCACAGCGAACCAATCATAAACGAGACAAGGAAAACCGGACGATCCCCAGCGGAGTCGCCAATTTGTTGAGAAGGTAAATCCCCTCTGCGGACAGAGGCGATCCCTACTAGCCCAGCGGGGGTCTAGCAACAAACAAACAATGCTATGACGCAGGCTCCTAGTTACGAATGAAAGATTTGGGATAAGAACCTACCTGGATTCCAGCGCTCGATCTGAAAAAGAGATGTCCCCGTCCTTCGGTCCTGGCAGATCACAATCCTTCCACGATCTCCGTGGATGAACACCTGCACACAGAAAGAACAAACAGATACAAGCATAGGAACCAGCATACGTAACTAAACATCGGTCAGAAAAGACATTACTCACATTAACATAATGGAAAAAGGAGTGGAACCATAATCATAGTCATCTATTAAAATGATAAACGAATAGAAGTTACAACCAAGTTCTGACGCTGCAGCCTCCTTCGTGCGGGTCTCCGGTCGTCCACGTCTCGCAAAGCTCGCCAAGGGAAAGGGAAACCTCTCCAGAGTCTCGTAACAATGGTCTCCTCGCTCGAATGGGCCTTAAGGGAAAGAAGGGATTATTTTCAGCACAAAGGCACTTGGGAATAGGAGATGCAAAGCTTCAGCACTTCAAGACTAGCTTGCCTTGGATTTGAGCAAGCTTATATAGATGGGGAAGGAGGGAGTTGGGATCCCTATTATTATGGGATTGGCCCTATCAACAAGGAAGGTTCCATGGGAGGTGGCAAAACCAATTCCTTTCCATAGAACTCCCGCAGCCAAACCTCCCAACTCAAGATAGGCAGTGGTTCATGAGTTTGTTTGAACTCAACTTCCGCCATCCATATTTAAAAAACAGTCCCTAAAATGGGTGGCGCGATTGCTGCTCTATGACAGAGCGCCAAGTGGCGCGACCTATGTGTAGGATTTTCCTCAGTGGCGCGAGTCCTGAACTGACTGCCCGCGCCAATGCAAAAAGGGATGTTTTTTGTGATTTTTGCAAGGAGATGTCTCAAGGGAAAATATAGCTCACATTCAGAGGGATGCATTGGTGGTGATCTCAAAGCATGACAATGTTCACAGGTCACGGAATGGGTCCTCCATTGTGCGGGATGGGGAATGGTTAGGACGGTGACAAATTACTGTGTAACAACGACCATACTTGCATCGGGGGGGGGGGGGGGGGGGGGCAATAAAACTTTGGGTCGTGAAATACCGACGGTCTGTTGTGCGCGGGCCCTCCATATAAGTTGATTGCTGCGCCGTCGATTTGAGCCAGATCGGGCGGCCAACATTGCGTCCGATCTGTAAGACAATAGGCCCCTTCTTGCTTTGGATTATGGTTTTCAGACTCGGGTCATATGGAAGCCGAAGCGGGAGGGCGTCAAACTCTTTAGGGACTCGGCCTGATTATTTAAATTTGGGTTTTGAACTATCGTAAGGCAAATTTTCGGGCGAAGGTAGTAATATCTAGGAGGAGTCGTGAGATTTTAGGCCACGGCAGAGGTTAAGAATGGGTTTGAATGAGACAGCGGGGCAAAATTCACAGGCAGAGGAGAATATGTACAACAGCCACCATGGAAGGAAGCGGGGTGTGGCTTTTTCTAAGTCAAAAGTAAATAGGTGCATATCGACAGGGTCGATAGCAGCTAACACAGAAAGTAGGGCTTTTTTTTTGTTTTGGGCACGACTGTAGTACTTCCAGAGTGGACATGGCAGCAGGTGATTGAGCTAAATCATCCATGATGATATAATTATGGGCTGCTTTGGAGTAGTTTCCTTCTCACCTATTGGGCCCTTTTTCCATCTTTTGCAATGGTTTTATAGGCATCTTTGAAATGGTCAAAGGTGCAACTGGCACACTAGTACTAGCCCCTGACGTAGTGGTGTCTGGTGGGGTGTTGTAGTTGCGATTCCGTGTTTGGAAAAACATCTTTTCTCCAGTCATGTAGATTTCATGGCTAATTTTCCTGGAATCGTCTGGGTTTTGCTGCTAAGTGCTGACTGTCCCTTGGTGAGGGAAAGGTTCTTGCATCACAGAGGGTTGCTGGGAAGATTCTCCTTGTCCTCAGTTACTCTGTAGCTTTTTTATCTCAGGGATATTAAGACAGTGGTGAGCATAGTGCTCGTACTCTCCACATATCGAACATGAATGGTTTGTTCGAATAGGTGGCCTTTTGATCTGCCGTTGGGAATTTCTTGGCTCTTGGTTATGATTCCAGTTGGAGTTACCTCTAGCCTGGGGTCACGGTGGGCATTTCTAATTGATACCCCCCTGTCCAGGGTTCCCTTTTGGCTTGTTTTTGGATTTTTTCTTTACCACGTTAGGAGGGTATTTCTCCTGGTTATACTGGTGTGGTTAGTTTTGGGATGGCTGCAAAAATTTCACCTGTGCATTGGTTTACGTAGGTGGGTCGTGTGTTGGGGATTCAGCATAGCACTGTCCCGGGTTTGCACTTGGCTGTTGGAGCGGTGCTCTTCTGTCAGTGTTTCTTTCTCCATACTGGGTCCCCTTAGCCGGAGAATATGGTCCTCCATGGTGATATTCTTGCGCTCTATTAGTTAAATTTTGCTGTGGCATATGATGACTTTGAAATTAAGGTTGAGACATGTTCTAGGTAGAACTATATGTGTAATCAAGGTTTTGACTACTGCTACCTAGGTAACCTTGGGTCATTGACCCAATTAGCCCGTTTGCAAAGTTCGATGCGCCTGGAAATTCTTGATAAATTTGCAGGCACGGGGCGTTAGGCAGGATGTTGTAAATGTATCCTGACTGCATATAAATCAGTTCAAGCTTCTGGGATTTACTGATTGCATCCTCTTTGGATGTGGGGTTTTGCTGTGCCACATCCTTTGAAATCTCCGCCGTCAGAGTTTTCAAGAATAAATCTAAGAGGATCCGATCGTCGAGCTTAGCTTTACATAAATTGCGACGCCGTCTCCATTCATGAAGATGGTTCGAGATATGGACGACGGGGGTTTGCCTCAAATGAGTCAGTAATTTCATTCCCAAACATGGTGAATGGGTAATTGAAAATATGTGAGGAATGCGGTAGTAAGGGCACAAAAGGTTCCATGTGAAGTAGGAGGTTGCTCCACATACCACTTCACGACTAATTCTGTAAGAGTGCGTTGAAATAGCCTCAATCGAATAGTGTCATCGATGATACTGTTCGATGAGCATCACAGGTGAAAGGTCATTACATGATTACCTAGGTCTTCTGCTTGCTTTCCTTCAAATTTTGGTATATCGGAAGGGAGATTCGTGGGCATGGGAGGCCATGAAGGATCATATGCAATGGGGCCATCGTTAGCTTGGTTAAATCGGGTAATTTCAATGAAGCTAAGAAAGGTGACTGGGAGGTTGACGCCATTGCAATGTGTGAAGACACAAAGTTTTGGTTAGAATGAGGGTTAGTCTATGATGTACCCTACTGTGTATTCAGCTAGCTTCCCGAATGGGACACACTCCCTTGCCCCCTAGGGGTCGAGGGGGGAGTGGTGTGTGGTGTGGTATTGGGAGACCAACTAGGGTTCCCAAATATGGTTACTCCAATGAAGGATGACCCAATGACGGTGGCAGTGTTCCGTCCTTGACACCTTAATGACGAAAGACCTGGAACTCCTTCTGGTAATGGGGGGAGGTCCAAAAGACGCCTAGATCGATGAGGTCCCATTGGGACCGTTCGGGTGTCAACCAGGTTAGGTTTTTGGAAAATTTTGAGAGGGTAGAGTCTATGATCAAAGAAAAATTATGGCCACATAGTTAAGAAAAAATGAAAATAAAATAAATTTTCCCTTTAAATTAATCTATGTGATCAATCAAGCAAAGAAGTGGTTTTTGTTTGTTTACGTATAATACTCAAAATCCTAGAATACCTATTGCATCCTCACACATTCAAAAGTAACTGGGCCTTGAGAAGATTTCTTGCGAGTGCTGGCACAATGTCCCGTAAGAGCTGGCGACGCCCCCTGTCAGTCGAAGAGAATCCACCGAGGTAAGGGTAGAGGGTCTGGCGCTTGCCTGCACCATCACCTATAGGGTAAAGGATGCCCTAGTTTTTAGCCACTAAGAACCATTGTCCCACATGAGCATTTGAGTCTTGGGCTTCTTGGTAGTCAGCTAATAGTACCGAGTATCAGCCGGGTCAAGTAGCCCCAACTGATACCGCACGCACTGCGCCTAAGCTTAACCCCCTCTAAATCGGGTCTCTGCTGCGCTCGGGTTTTCTTTGCCGTGGGCTAATAAGTGGATTTTGTTATACGTAAATTTGGGCACCATTCCCAATGACCTAGTTAACTGGGCAGCATCTCTAGGACCGATGATCAAAGGGTCTATCATTCCCTATCATCTCAGTTACTATATGCTCTAAGACAGGAAACATTCATGAATCAAACAAGCTTTTAATCAAAGCAAGGCTTTTCCATGGTTTGAAACTTATTATTAAACATGTGGGAGCTCATCAACGTAGGCTCTAAGGGGCCTAAGTGCGTTTCATATGTAGGTAGCTCCATTCTGGGTTGCTCTACAAAACACTTCCCGACATTCAAAGGTGTGTTGGTCAGATTGGGAGCGAAATTCTCATTGTTCCGGAATCTCCACTTGGCTAGTGTCTTCTAGAAGGGTTCACATGTGTCATGCTTCGGATCCAAGTGTCCATTGACATCTACATGACTGGAAAACATGTCTTGCCTATTTTTGGAATGTAATTTATTGCAAAACAATCTACAATTCATCTATAACTTGAACACAAAGCTAAGTGTTCAAAGAGGAAGATTTTGAGTAGAGAAATGCTGGAGAATTTTCAATAGAGAGTTTGATTTGTGGAGCTGCTGGTGGAGAGGTTTATGCTATGATGAGACTAAGGAACTCTGCTGGAAGGTCATGATGAATCAATCACTAGGTTGTAACCTCTCCTTATATCATCAATAAAGAGTACTTCTTGTTTTTCCCTACATGCATCCATGTTTAATTTGATTTTCCATGTTGTAAAATATTTGTTGATGAATGTAGTTTATGCTTAACTCATTTGGCTAATTAACTTGAATAGATATCTATATTATTGTATCTTCTACTGTTTTAGTGCTCTTTCTTGCAGGAAGCATTCAACTATTTGAAACCGCTTGAAGTTGAGGCTGTAGTGGAAGCGACAGAAAGGAGCCATTTGGAAGCGACTGAAACAAGTAAGCATCCAATCCTCTCTGTATATTTGTTCTGAGTTAGGAAAATGGGTAGTGCAGTCTTTCACCTGTTTTTCTAGACTAGACACCGGTCTAGGGAAGCGTAGTTTATCCATAGATTACAATTCTGGCCCAACAAACTGGCAACTCTGCTGCGGAGAATTTCTCTTGAATCTTGGTGTTTTAGTCTCTGATCTGATTTTTGAATCCACCCAGTAGTTATTTTACATAAATAACAGACATTTTCAGAGTTCAATTTGCAAATTTAGTGAGCCAAAAGGTATCTTTTTCTTTGTTTACTGCGCTCAATGCACGCTTGGTCAGGGCACAGTGCTTTGCAGAGCACTGTCTCCCTTGTTAGCCTGCATTGCAAAGCACTGTCTCCCTTTGGAGACTGTGTTGGCTCTTGAAAGGAACAAATCCCCTTGAATCTGACTTTGTATTTTGCTTCAGTTTTGTTTGCTGACTTGTTCTAAACATTTTAATGCTCTTTTTGACTAGTAACTCTATATATTTCTTCTCCTTTGATTGAAAATTTTTTCAATGTTGTTTTAAAAAGTTTTTCATTATCATTGACAAGTTGATTTCAAAGTATTTTTTATGGTCACATTAAGAATCGTTTGCTTTCAAAATAGGAAATTGTCGTAAAGTCTTCATTTCCTTGATGGAGAAATTGTTGCTGAAATCTTCATTTTTCCTTCAAAAGAGAAATTTTTGTTTGTATTCTTCGTTTCTCAAAAGTAAAAATAATTTCGATTATTGATCTAGTGAACCTAGTTTTCTTTCTGCATTCATAACATTAAGAAAACTGAAAAGAAAAACTTGCATTTGCATGTAGGATTGTGTGTTTTTTGCAAAAGGAACATTAGGAAATCTGCATTTGGTTTGTGATGTTAGCCATCTGTATTTTTTACATGTTAGTGATGACTATATCTACAGCTGAGTTTTCTAGAAACTGATTTCCTCATGTCAATATGTCATCCAGAAAACCCTCCTAAAACTTTTTCGCCTTTCTACCTTTTCAGTCCATCCCTGGCAAAATAAAAAACCTCATTATCACTATCCTATCTAGCTTCAGCCTTCTTGATTTGCCCATCAGCTTTAAAAGGCAAATCCACATCTGTTTCAAAAGTCTCCCCTATGTTAGGAAGTGGCGCTTTAAGACATTTCACCCTTGGCAATCATCAAAAAGCCAAAAAGCCTCCATCTGCAACAGACCTACCATGACTGACCTCTTACTTTGCAAATGAAATTGACAAATAGCCCTAAGTCGCGCCACTCATATCCCCTAGATCTCAGCACTGCATAAAGCCCAATCTCAAGCTGACTATTAGGTTTTTCACAGTGTTCTATGGTTTCTACAAAGGCAGGAAATATATTTTATCTCATGGAGTAAATGTTTGAGTTTACAGTTAGAGGAACAGCTGCTTCTAAATGTAACTTGAGCCTTTAGATATGTCTGCAAAACAGAAAGCTACTCATCTGGACTTTACAGCTCTTTCCAGCATGAAAATCAAAGGAAGAAAGGGATACCACTGTCTCAGCAAACTGGTAAATTGTCAAGGCCCAGAACCTCCTTCATTTACAAGCAGAGGGTTAGGGCGCCTCCTTCATCCACAAGCAGAGGGCGCTGGCCAATATTGACTTGGAATATTGCAAAGGTCCAGGTTTGCTTTGTATTGAACAGTGAAACATATGTCCAGGTTTTATGAATTTGAGTGATGGTCATAACAGGAACAGAGTTTGAAATATGCTAGGAAAAAGAGTCTGGTCTGATAAAGGAGGTCATCTGAAGCTTTCAAATCATGGGAATTGTTGAAATGAAGAAAGTTATGTCATTGATAAAAATTCCAATCATAAGTACCCTGCTTATCCACAAGATCAAATAGAACAGATGCTGACAACAAATGCCATTACCCAGGCAGAAAGAAAGTTCTTGGTTTCTCAAAATGCACTAACCTCCATAAGTCACAAAGATGATTTGACAAGTAATCTGTCATGAGATGACCAAGCCAAATGATAAATATCTCAGTCACCCCTAGAACAGTGCAGGGAGACAGTGTTACTTTGGCTAGGGTTTCTTCTGAAATACAATGATGCTTGCAAGTAAAGATGCCAAGATTGATGTTGTTCAAGTGGTTCACTTACCATCACATTCAGAGAAAGGCTGTGTCAAACAGAGTTGTTAAAAAGCCTTCAGATACCTTACCTGATGAAGAGCCTCCTCCATATATGAGCAGATGGCCAAAGCCATTGCAGGTTGTTGAAAACTGATGGGTCTAAAAAGCGCAGTGGAAGGATACCAAAGAACTGAATAGGAGTCATTGCACAGGTAAGTGTTACTGTTTATGATGCCAAGGTATTGATTTCCCTTTTCAAAGAGCTATCTCTCAGACTGTACCTGCAGTAGAAAAGAGAAAATATTGAATATATGTATGCCATTGATACCAAAAAGAAGGAAAATTTTCCTTGAGGGAAAGGGTCAAGCAACAAAACAATATCACATGCCAAAAGTCCAAAGAAGCGCTTTTCAAGAAATGGTGTTCAAAGCTTTCAAATGTTTCTGGCGCATTATGAATGGTCCTTCCTTGATAAAAATCGCCAAGAGGGGAAAACAGTGAACATAGTCCAGCTATGAAATGGTTCTATTGACAAAAAGGGGTTAACACACTGGTCAAAGCAAAATAATGACTGTGTATCAAAGAGCCATGTTTTCTTATTTTACAAACTTATCTTTTCAGATAGACTAGCCAAATGGGTATACAATCTTATGAATAGGCAGAAGAAATCTGTTTTGAGGAATTATCACTGTTTATATGTCTGATAACAAACACAGTTGTCATCATTCCAAAGGGCAGATGTAGCACAGAACTACATGGAAAAAGGATCTGCAGACAAGGCTTTTAAAATTCTGTCACCAAGAAGATTTCCCCTTTAAGTTATTGGTCACTATGTTCCAAAGGTCTTTCAGCCTGTGATCATTGTTGGATAGTTTAAAAAGAAGAAGCTGCCGAAGACCAAGAGTTGTCAGAGCAAATTGACAAATTACCTGTGTTATTAAAACACCGTAGCAGAAGTGGTGGAGTTGGTTGAATTGTTTGTCAAAATTTAAAGATCGGGGTCAAAGTCGATGTTCGGGTTCACATATTTAAAATGACAAAACCCACTGTTTTAAAACAAAATAGAGTTGAACACCAACGTTCCTTTTCCAAGTAAATGAACGTTGGAATTTTGTTTTAAATTGACGTCAAATAGAGGGAAATATTGTCAATTTCAAAACTAAAACCACCCCCGTGCCTCCCTAGCACCGAGACAAGGCGTTTTTGGTCGAAATAACACAGTCTGCACCTTTTTTGCACTGGGCGACGTGCCTGGGTTTCTGCGCGACGTGCCTGGGCGGAAATTTACACAGGGCCCTTTGTCGGCGCGACGTGCCTGTACGTTGGCGCGACGCGCCTGTACAAGGCCGCCCGACCACCCGACAGGCCGACCCGAAAGCTACTTTCTGCGCGACGTGTTTTCTTCAAAGGGTGCCACGCAAGTGTCAAAGGTCCCCAGCATTACTTCAGCTTTCAAAGCGGGTGTCCATCAAAATGCAAGGTATTTTTATGAATTTCCCCATCGATTGCAAGACCTGTGTATTGACATTCTTAGCATATGTGTGGTGATTTGCTTGAGATAAAAATAGTGTAGAGTGGGCACACCGATACAGGGAAGAATTGTTAAATGATTATAAGCCTTCTTGAGCAAGGAGCGAGGTGTGTTGGTTGGCATCCAAGACTTCAAAAAATAGAGTAATTATCGGCATTTTCCCACAGCACACTATTTTAGCAGATTGCTTTTTGTTCACTGTATTTTCCCACTGCAAATTTGTTGACAAAGGGTTTCCAAAGGTGAACAGCATATCGAAGGACAGAGTTGTTGGTGGTTAAATGTAAACATTGGAGGCAGAGGTACACAAGTGATGGTTGATCCTTTAACTTCACAAGAAAAAGTTTCCTTCATAAAGCACTGTGTATTGATTTTTCATCTAACCTAGGTCTGCCCTCTTTTTCACCATATTGTATCATTTTGAAAAGTTGATTGACAAAGAGTTTCTAAGGATGAACAGTACACTGAAGGGCAGAGTTCATTGATGGGATTCTAACTTTGGAGGCAGAGGTACAAAAGTGGTGTTTGTTTTCTTAAAACTTCACAAATGAAAAGGGCCATTTTTTAAAGGGCAGAGTTGTTGGTGATTGCATTTAATATCGAGACAGAGGTACAGGTGTAGTATTGACCTTTGAACCTAGGTCTGCCTCTTCCTTGCACTATATTGTATCATTCTGAAGATTGTTGAACAGAGTTTTTCCAAAGGTGCAGAGCCACTTTCTAAAGGGCAGAGTTTGTTGATGAGAAGTTAAACATTGGAGGCAGAGGCATAGATGTGTGGGTGGATCTCTTAAACTCACAAGCAAAGAGTGTGTTTCCTAAACCACTGTGCACTAATTTTACACCCAACCTAGGTCTGTTATTTCTACATTATATCATTTTGAAGAGAATTTGTGTGATTTTGATGTTTTGAAGAGGAAGACCATTTCTAAAGAGCGGGGTTTTAAATTGAAGATTGGTCTTATAGATCACAAAATGCAGGGTTGGTTGATCTCTAACAAACTCACCGGGAGGAATGATTGCTTAACACTACAAACATGAAATTTATCGGCATATTGTCTCATCTTTATTGATGGTTTCCTATTGAGGAAATTTACATGGCTGAGGTCATCGAGGAAGTTGAATTGAAGGACTATTTTTAAGTACGAGAGGTGATTTATTCAAAGCATTGTTGCATTTTATCCAAACCAGGTGTCATATCATCAAAACGAGTCTAGTGGCCGGTTCAATCCTGACAAGCATTTTCATCGGTGGCGGTTGCCTCTTCAAAGCTTGTTCAAGTCAGAATGCCTCCAAAGCAAGACCACAGGAGCGGTCCACATAAGAGATATGAGCCTATCTCTACAGAAGAGATTGATGCTCATCCCTCTGTGATTTTCAATTTCCATGAAGTAGGTTGCCTTGATTTTTGCCAGAAGATAGGAGAAGTCAAGAGTTTTTCGCCACTAACACACTTGTGCACCCTGAGATTCAAAGAAAAACACTTCCAATTGGCGGGTCTTGATTTCAAAATTTCTCCAAGGTATGTATCCAAGGCTACCAAGATCTCGTATCATGGTGAAAAGTGGTTTAAACAAGCACATCTTGATCTAGAGGATTATAAACCTTTCATCAAGCCTGAACATAGGGAAACCATCACTGTTGTTTTCCCTTTTTCCTATCTTCTTGACAGTTATGCTCTGCTGATGAAAGCCCTAATGAGATATTTCACTTGTGAAGGGAGGTTTAATCAAATTTATGCCTACCATGTCCGCTTGTTGATGCATTTTACCAGAAGCAGGCAACTAAACCTTCCGTACTTTTTGTCCAAAAGCATAGAGGAAATGGCAGCTACTGTCCAAAAGAAGGCTCCACCTCAGCAAATCCCTTCTCTCTTTCATCATTCCTTGATCAAGATTATCTTCTTACACCAGCTGGAGAAAAAAGGGGTTTCATGGGATTCATTCATTAGCCATGCGAGATTTCGCCTTTGTCCCTCACATTCATGTGTCTCCTACTTAGCTTGTCCATCGCCCAATGCCTTTGTCTCGTAGGCCTACCTAAAAAACTCTCAAGATGACCATTGGCCGATCTTCACATTTGACTTCATCAGTGGCAGAGCGAAAATTAAAAAGGTAGCACAAGAGAAATTGAAAGAAATTGAAGGATAGGCGCTGGCACGGAAAGGAAGCAAAGCATATCAGCACTTGATATTTTGGCTTCGGCTTACAGGCATGTTTCTATGGACCCTTGAGGGTCATGCATGCCAATTTTGGGCCTGTTTCGGAAACTTTTTGTTTTTTGGCATTTTTGGGTTTTTGGCCAAAAACTCATAAATTCGCCATGTCAGTTTGATGAGTTGTCAAGGGAGGAGGATGATACCGATGGGTGCCATAATTCCACGAGCAGGTCTCCAGCGATTTTCAGGGCATTTGAAGATCATTCACCCCCTCAAATTGGCGAAAAACAGCCTCATTTTGCACGTTCTGCCCGCCATATCAGCAGTCTGCTATTTTCTGGGTTTTTGCGCACAGGTACAGTTTTGAGGGACTTTTAGAGATCAGATTGAGGTGATTCCACTTGCGCCGGAAAGAAGACACAGAGAGATTTCCGACGAGCCATCATGAGCCTCATTTCGACACCGGGAAGGCTGCCATTTGCGTTCAGCAAGTCAGGGGACCTTTTTTAGGCATAAATATGAAGTATTTTTGTAATTTTTGAACTCCAAAAATCTGCTTTTCCCAAATGTGCGTTAAGCTATTTTTATCATGGGGAAATCATGCAAAGTCAATATAATTTCCGTTTTTAGCAGTTTTTTAGATATTTTATGGGATATTTTGTGCCTTGGGCTTTGCAAAGCCTCAAGGACAAGTTTAGATATTTTGACTTGGCCAATGGGATAGCTAGTTGCTCCATGAGGTTTTCCTTCCTCAAACCTATTTATTCCATGGTTCTCATTGTAAATCAGAGGCTGAACTTGAGAGAAGAATTAATGCATTGGTCATATGAGCTTTGAAGAATACACTTGAGTTATGATTTTTGGACTGCCTCTTGGATGCTTTTGAGGAATACTGAAGGCTTGTTGATGGATTCCTTGTCATGGTAGAATGGTATAGTGCTTCTTAATGTGTTTTGTCTTCTAGTTCTCATTCATATTACATATTTCTTGCTGCTATAGATCAGTAAAGATTGATTTTGAGATATGCCCATGGAGGCATCTCAAAATCCCTGAATCTTCATAGCTTGATGTTTTCTTCTCCCTTAGTTATGCTAAAGAATTCTTAGCTGCTCTTTAGTAACCTAAGGTATTGTTGCTAAGTTTTATTCATAAGTTCTATGTATGTTGAGTAGGATGTATGGTTTGCCCTACCTACCTATTAGTTGCCCATAGTTCTGTCCATAAAACTTTCTCTCTGACTGATTTGTTGATCATCTTGTTGAACCAAGGAGGCCTAGTCCCGATCTAGCCCTTTGCCTAAAACTATGAAAGCTTGTTTGTCAAAGTGCCCAATGACTTAGAGACTATGTTTAGGCGTTCCGGCGTAGTTTATGAGTTGTTAGTTTATCTTATATGTTTTCCCCAAAGTCTGATAGTCATTTCCCGAAGTTAGAGGGCCTTATATCTCTATGTATGGCTGGAATGTTTGATTTCTGTGTATTAATTAGCTCATAGTTACACTTAGCATGATTAATGGCTTGCTATTACATGTTTATGTCTGCTATTAACTAGTTACACTTGAAATCCCTTGTCTTTCACCAACTTGTTGTCCATTTAATCCATTTTGCCCAAAGATCCCTTCTACCGTGAATCAAATCGGCCCTACAGTAGCTTTACATCATCACCTCATAGCTTTCTTGACCTGTTAGACCCCATAGCCCAATTTATCTACATCTTGTTATCCAGTTTATGTATTTGATCAGTTTCATCCCTCACAAACTTAAAAAACCAAAAAACTAAAAACATACTTCATAACTAGCCTAATATCAGAACACCGCAAGTAAAACACATCGACATCTTTTACACATATAGAGAGAGCCCTCTCTGAGTTCAGGAAGGCTAGGTCCTTGGGCTCCAAAGCTTGGTTTGATGTTACATCGTCATTTGGCTAGCCAATCGGCCAAATCATGGGACCCTAACAAAATGGCGATCACGGTGGGACTCTGAGTGATTAAAAAACTTAGTTTCCCTCATCTTTAAAGACTTTTTGAGATTACTAGCTGATTGACTTATCCCACCGCTCTTTAACATAATGGAGATCACGGTGGGACTTTGAGTTAGTGACAATCTAAGGACACCTTAGAACTCTAGAAGTCCCTTATTTTTAAGAATACTGTTTGATTGACTTATCCCACCGCTCTCTAACATAATGGCGATCACGGTGGGACTTTGAGTTAGTGACAATCTAAGGACACCTTAGAACTCTATAAGTCCCTTATTTTCAAGAATACCCGCCTTTTTGCCACCTCATCGCCACACTAACATAATGGCGATCACGGTGGGACTTTGAGTCAAAACATCCTAGGTATCCCTTAGGAACTCTCAAAATCTCAGTCAAACTTAGAAGAGTAGAATCTGGTTGTCTCACCATCCTAGCAAAATGATGAGTTAGTTATAGGAAACTCTTCCAAACCTCAGGACTACATAAAACTCAAAAAACCCCAAAATACTCCCTTAGATTGGCTTTTGACAGTACTGGTGGTGGACCATACACATATACCTCAAAACAATAGACATTCCACCTGGCGACTCCACTAACCTCTAGTAGGCCTTACTATTTGACCAAACTCTAGGTTATTTTCCAAAAGACCTATCCCATCGCTCACTAACATAGCGGGAGATGGTGGGACACTGAGTACATAATAGTCCAACAAACTCTTATAGACTCTTTGGTCCTTTAGGTACCATAAACAAGCAAGCAGCCCATAGACCCATTTTTAGAGTAAACTCTTTTTGTTCTCATCACCCTAGCAAAGTGTTGAAACAAGTCTAGGATACTTTGAACCATAGGCTGCACATAAAACTCAGAAAGTCCAAAAAAAATTCCCAGATTAGTTACTAGTGGTGGACCATAGCTATCTTCACAAAAACAACCCATTTCCACCTGGCGACTCCACTAACCATCCCTTTTATTTTGACCATCCTTCACCTTAGTAGAACTTTAGAGAAATCACTCATCCAAAACATTCACCAATACCATTCTCTTTAAACTCTGGATCTAAAATCTGGCTTCCCGAAGAATCAATACCAGATCCCATCCAGACCCAAATCCCCCTATCATAGTAGATGACCCAGAGAAGATTCTGTGGCAAGCTTCCGAAACTGATCATCTAGCTACTGGTAGATCCATCCGAAAAACAAGATCTGTACCTAAACATCTCACTATCCTAACAGATTCACCTTTTGAATTAGAGTCATCACAAACTCTTCCCAGAAGCAAATCATATAGTAAGATAAACTTTGACGATCTTGAACCCCTAGACCCACCACAGAGTCCTATTAGAGAAGCTTCACCCACCACTCCTCCTGATTTCCAGCTTCTCTATCAATTTGGCTCCTATCACCCTAGATCTGCTCAAAACCAGATCACTAGTCCAAGTTCATCCGCCACACCTGGTCAAACCACCACTGCTCAAACCACTTCATTTCAGCCTACTAGTCCTCATCTTGTACATCACCCATTAGCTCCAGTCATGGCAGCCTGGTACGCACCTTTGGTGTTGCCACCGCCTTTAGCTCCTCTCCCAAACAAATATCAAGACAAAATCCCACACTTTACTGGAGAAGACACCACTACACCTCAACAACATATAAGTAGGATGACTGATGCTTATGAATACCTGGAGGTACAAGACGAGACCGTCAGAATGAGAATATTCGCCCAAAGTCTTGGTGGTGAACCCAAAACATGGTTCAAAAGCTTGACTCCAAACAGCATCCACAATATCCCAGAACTACATCAAGTCTTCAGAAATAGGTGGGAAATCCGAAGAAACCCTATTCAAATCCTGTCAAAATATAACAACCTAAAACGGGAAAATGGGGAAAGTGTCCAGGCTTACTGCACTAGGTTCAACAGTGTATATAACTCCCTCCCACCTCATTTCAAACCCCCACTTGGTTTAGCCTTGGCAAAATTCCCCGAGGGTTTCGATCCGGACATGACATATCATCTGAGAGACAAGGATCCCCCTACCTTAGAGGAAATGCAACAAATAGCCATAAAAGCAGATGCCAACTTAGCTGAAAAGAGAGCTAGGACTAGATCAGAAAGAAAGGTTACATATAAAGATGAGGTCTCCACTTCATCACCTTCCCTAGATCCCAGAATAGATGACTTAGTCAAATCCATGGTTAAAATGTGGGAAAAGATAAATGAAAAGGCTCCTATTAGGGACAACCAGCCAAACCCTCCAAACAGAAACCGGAAACAGAACTTTAGGAGGGAAAAGCCCCAAAACAGACCAAGGGAAAATGACCAATAGATCAGGCCACCATTCAATGAAAACTATGTGGAAGAAGATGATAGGGACTCAGAACCTCTTGATGAACATCATTTAAACCTCATAGCGTCTGACAATGAGAGTGAGGTGTACCTCACCGAAGAATAACAAGCGTTCCTTTCTCCTGATCAGGATGAGACCAACTATGAAGATCCCGATGACCCCGCCATAGAGTTTCAGAATGCCATTATAGAAGCCCACAGGCAATATGACCTTAGAAGCAAAAGAAACCAAGATAATGTCAAGAAAGGTAACTCTGATACTGCTAAAACTCCAGATACCATCCTCAAGAAAGCATCAAGCAGTGACAAAATCAAGGTTGAGAAGACTGACCAAAGCAAAGCTAAAGTTATCCAAACTAGTCCTCTCTCAGATACTCCTGGTACTTCTACAAAAGTCACCGAAACAACTATGGAAAACAAAATTCCAAAACAAGGTCAACAAACTCAGAACATAGAGAAGGTCATGGCTGAAAAAACTGAAACAAACATATCTAAACTTCAGCTACCTTTCAGCTTTGAAGGCGAAATCGCCAAGATTAAGATCACCATGCCTCTTACTGAACTCATTGCCCAAAACTCTTATAAATCCCAAGTACTAAAAGTCTTGAATCTAGGGAATGATGCAAACACTGTTAATCTCACTGATGACACTCCTGAAGTATTGTTTGGTCCAAAGGTAGAGGGAAAATTCCAAGAGGGAGCTACTCTTCCATTTTACATTAGCCTAAACATCCATGACCAAATCCTCCACAATGCCATGCTAGACTCCGGCGCCTCGCATAATCTTATGCCGAAGGTAGTAATGGAAAGACTAGGCTTGGAAATCACAAGACCATACAAAGACTTATATTCCTTTGATTCAAGTAGAGTCAAATGTCTGGGTCTGATCAAAGACCTTTGTTTTAGTCTGGCCCAAATACCTGCAAAACATCCCATCATGGATATAGTAGTGGCAGACATTCCTCCCAAGTACGGGATGCTTCTATCCAGATCTTGGGGAGCCAAACTCCAAGGGAATATCCAACTGGACATGTCATATGCCACCATTCCTGTGTTTGGCCAGACCAGAATACTCTACCGAGAATCACACATGAAATATATGATTAGCAGTCAAGATAGGCCAGACAACATTCTAATGTGTTCCTTGCGTTCCGACCTGAACTCTTTCATTATGCATATTGATGAAAACATGGAGGAAGAGTCAGAGGAAACTGATGTAGACTTAGATCCACCACATCAGCTGTCCCTGGTACCTTATGATGAACTAGACACTCAAAACTACCATGATCATGAACAACTGTGTCTTGAGGAAAGTAAGTTTTCCCTTTCCGAAGTAGGATTAGAGCAAGAAGCGCAAACCCTTATGTACTATCAAGCAAATTGCTCTAGCTTTAGTCAAACACCAACAGTAACTTGTGGAAATTTTTTCCGGGTAAAGGCTTTAGAAGACCTACACATCATAAACCTGTTTGGAACCCGGGAGCAAGGGAGTTTAATGTTTCTACCATATCTCAAAGATTTACCATCATGTGATCCTCCTACTGCAAATAAAGCTTTAACTATAACCTCAGCAGCTCAAAACCTTAAGAAAATGCCAAATAAACTCCTTAGGAACAAGAATGATAGTTGCAATCCTAGCATACTTGAACTACTGAAATTGGCTCATATTCTGTCTTTTCATGAAGAACTTAGAAATGCTAAAATCAGAAATCTCATGCAGAATACCAATTTCTACAGAAAAAGCAAGGGAAACTACTGTGTCAATACCTTCCCCTCAAAGAACAGCTTTGACAAGAGAAAACACAACAATCCGAAACAAACTGAAATAATCAGGGATAAAACAGATGGCCTTAGAATCTGCTTTGATTTTAGAAGTAATACTGCATATCCCTATAACAGAAAATATGCTTTTTCTACCCAAGACCATGATTTACCAAATAAAAGTGCTTTTAATCATGTATTTTCGCAAGATGATGTTTCAGGTCATGATCATAAGATTCCCTTGCAAAGTAGACAGCTTAAAGATTTTTTCAAGTTTGCGGGAGGTAGATCAGATTTCAAGTTCAAAATTGCAAAACCACCTAATATCAGAAATCTGTTCATGAAGGCCATGTTCCCAGTTTTAAATTTCTGCATTTTTGCATACCTCGATGATGTCATTATCTATTTTAAGAATGACCAAGAATACATGCATTACTTGAGGAAAGCATACAGTAAGGAAAGGAGTGGAAATCAGATATTCAGAGAGGTACAAAGGGAAGATACTGGGTTGTTTAGAGATTCTTGCATGAATCTCTATGTCATGTTAGAGAGAGAAAATTTCCCAAATTTTTCTTTTCAGGAGTTAAGTGGGCCAAGGGTGAGAGGAGATCCTTACGAGGATAAGATGCTTAAATTCCGTCATTTCCAAGATTTTTGAGTTTGGGACATTTTCATTCATTGTACATACCATTGTTTGAAATATTGAAAAAATAGAAAAATCAAAAACAGTAAAAGATAGGAAAGTCAAAAACAGTAAAAACAGAAAAGAGGGCAAGTGAAGATAGGACAAAGGCCCCATGTTCCAAAAAATAGTCTTTCAGAAAGCGAGCAAGTCTAAATGCCGCTACTAGTGCTTTAATGTCTTGTTCAGCTATCTAGCCTAATCATAGCTGAGCATGTTTAAATTTATTTGCTGATAAGTTAGTGAGTGCAAAGATAGTCAACATTGTGTAAGATTGACTTATCACAGAGCTTAGATTAGGGAGAGATTTTGGTTCCACATGCCTAAAACAGAACCAAAGGGAGAAGCGAGGGATGAAAAACACATTGTACATCTTAGCCCCGCTTGTCTAGTTTCCTTTTATTGCAGAATAACATTTGCGTGCAGCTTGTCTTTTATGCCGCAAATGCATGACAAATCAGACTGCCTAATCCTGATTTGGTCATTTTTAAATTTCATGTTGTAGATTAGAGAATGAAATCCTGTCAAACTGCTTAATCTTGACAGTCGATCTAGTTTTAGGTAGAGAAATGAAGGAGTTCATCAGCTTAATCTGAACTCCCGGCAGATATAAGAGTAGAAATAGATAGTTTCATTTTGCAAAAAGAAAAATATGCATTATCAAAAGGCTGCTAGTTCAAATGCGCCAAAGAGAAGAAAAAATGTTAGGAAAGATAGTGGGGTAGGTAGAAGTATCATTGATGTTAATCATGCTGTCATTTTTCAGAAATAACATCAAAGAAGGGTGAAATTTTTGCGCCAATGGATAAGGCACTGGTCTTCATAAGCCAAAGATCTGAATTCTGGACACCTCCTGACGAGGAGCTGCCCTCCCCAAATGGAGCCACTATTAGCCATCAGTATTTTTTACATGTTAGTGATGACTATATCCATAGCTGAGTTTTCTAGAAGCTGAATTCCATATGTCAATCTGTCATCTAGAAAACCCTCATAAAACTTTTTTCGCCCTTTTACTTATCAGTCCGCCCATGTCAAAGTCAAAATCCATTATCACTATTTTTTCTAGTTTCAACCCCCCTGGTCTGTCCATCAGCTCCAAAAGGAAAAGTCCAAGTCTGTTGCAAAAGTCTCCCCTATGTTAGGAAGTGGCGCTTTAAGGCATCTCACCCTTGGCAACCTTCAAAAGGCCAAAAAAACCTTCATCTGCTACGAGACCCATCATGACCAACCTCCTACTCTACAAATCAAGTTGATCACAGCTCTAAGTCGCGCCACTTATATCCCTAGGTCTCAGCAGTGCTTGAACCACAGTCTCAAGCTGATTAGTAGGTGTTTCACAGTGTTTTATGGATTCTACAAAGACAGGAAATATAACTTCATCTCAGGAGTAAATGCTTGAATCTACAGTTAGAGGAACAGCTGCTTCTAAATGTATCATGAGCCTGAGATATGTCTGTAAAATAGAAAGTCACTCATCAAGACCTTGCAGTTTTCCTTCCAGTATGAAAATCACAGTAAGAAAAGGACACCACTGTCACAGCAAACTGGTAAATTGTCATGGCCCAGAACCTCCTTCATTTACAAGCAGAGGGTTAGGGCACCTCCTTCATCTACAAGCAGAGGGCGCTGACCAGTATTGACTTAAAGGATTGCAGAAGCCCAGGTTTGCCTTTTGCTGAACAGTGAAACAACAACTCCAGGTTTTTTGAGTGAGTGATGATCATAACAGGGATAGAGCCTGAAATATGCAAGTTCAAAGGAAAACAGAGTTTGGTCTGATACAGGAGGTCATTTGAAGTTTTCAAGTCATGTGAATTGTTAAACTTTAGAAAGGCATGTCATTAGTAAAAATTCCAATCATAAGCAGCCTGCTTGTCCACAAGATCAAATTGAAGAGGTGCTGACAAAACATGTCATTACACAGGCAGAAGGAAAGTTGTTTGTTTTTCAAAGGGTGTTGACCTCCATAGTCACAGAGACTATCTTTCAAATAAATTGTCATAAGATGACCAAAGTAAATAATGACATTTCAGTTACCCTCAGAGCAGTGTAGTGAGACAGTGACAATTTGACTAGGGTTGTTCTGAAACATAGTGGTGATTGCAAGCAGAGGTGCCAGTCTTGATGTTATTTTTAAGTTGTTTGCCTACCATCATAATCCAAGCAAATCCTTTTCATGCAGCATTATCAAATAATCTTCAGATACTTTGCTCAGGGAAGGGCCTCCTCCATTTATGAGCAGATGGCCAAAGCATTGGATGTTGTTGAAGACTGATTGGTCTAAGATGCAGTGGAAAGAGACAAAGGAAGAAAGAAAAAGTTTGTACACAGGTCATTGATACAGGAGAGGCAAGCTTTCCTTAAGGGATTCTGTCAAACAACACCCCACTGTCACCTGCCCAGAAGTCTAAGGGAGCTCCTTTTGAGTAAACAGAAAAATATAGTGTGAAAGCATGCAACCAAAAGATGACACGTACAGTCCAGGGAGAAGCTTATAAATCGCCTGGAAGCAGCAATTATCAAACAAATTGGAAGAACGTAGGCCATCTCCTGTTAAGTAACAAAACAGCTTTTAAATGCTTTTTAACAAGTTTTGGATGGTTTTTCCTTGTTAAAATATCACCTAAAAAGTCGAAGCAGTGGACAGGTTTGAAATTATGGATGGTTCTGTTACAAAGAAAGATCACTGCATTATTAAGAAGAACTGATAACTGTTTTTCAAGAGCCCTGTTTTTCCTGCTTCATATAAAGTTCCCTTTCAGAATATACATCACAAGTGATGGAGGAAATTCGAGTTTTGTTCCCAAAAGGACATTATAAATAAGTATACCAGTTTATGAATAGACAAAGAAGCAGTTTGATAGATTGTCAGTGTTTGGGAGTTTAAAACAAATACAGCTTTCTCATTATTCAAAAAAAAAGGACAGAGATATCATAAATGGTATAAACAAGAAAATATGTTGAAAGGGTGATGCTTTTCTTAGATCCAGTTTAAGAAGACCAGCAAGTTTGACACCTGCATTGGAGAAAAAGTTGAAGAAGCTGTTAAAGCCTGAGGCTGTCAAAATAAGTTGATAGTTCAAAACCCTGTCCTTTCAGGAAAAAATTAGCATTCAGGTTTTTTCTTCACAGTTTTAAAGAGGGGTTGTTTTACATCATATATATCACCAGTATTACTAAAAAACAGTGGCAGAGATGATGTGGAGGCTATGGAGTTATTTTTCAAAGTTTCAAGTTCGATGTTAAAGTGTCACCCAAGGGACAAAGCTAGAAGTCACCTTTATAACACCTGTGCATAAGTGAGACAAAGTGTGACCTTTCAAGCCATTTTTGTTTGTTACAAAGAGGTTAATCCATGATTTAAATCGATCTAAAAAAGCATAGAAATCTCCAATACACGCATTGCTCGAGGTTCAAGTATGAAATGCACCGAGGTTATTGTTGAAAAAGTGTCAAAAGGATCGTGGAAACCTTGCAAAAGCCAAACAAGAATTCCACTTTACCTTTAAAAGACAAAGTGACCGTTAAGAAGTTGAAATGACATATTAAGGAGTGAAGGTCGAGGGTGATATTTTCATTTTCATTCGTCAAACAGAGCTCTGTACCTCACTTGGCATCAAAACAAGAAGATTGGGTCAAAATTTCAGAGGTTTGCACCGTTAAACACTGCGCGACGTGCTCGGAAACCCGCGCGACGCGCTCGGGAACGTTTTTCAACGGAGCCAATGTTGGCGCGACGCGCTCGTACACGGCGCCGACAACCCGACCGCCTCACTCCGAATGTGCCACCCGGTGGTGTTTTTTGCGCTACTCGAATTTTTCAAAAGCTACGCATGTCTAAGCAAGCCGTAGAGCTATCTCCATGTCACAATGGTTGTTCATCAAATTTAAAGGTATTCTTATATACTTTTCACCCGGTTTCAAAACTGCAAAGTGCTATAAGGGTTGAAAAAGCCACTGTTCAAGTTTATAAAAGCAAGGTTTGAATGTGATAAAGAGGTTAGAGATAAACACCGAAGGGATAAATTGAGCACTATCACAAGTGACCATTGCAATTTACCATCAAACTTGAGTTAGAAAACGGTCGGAATCTGTTAAGATGTGTGTACTGTTTAAAGCAGAGAGGAAAATGAAGAATTTCTGAAGGTGAAAACAATCTGCCCCTATCTGAAACAAAATGATCATAAAACGAACCCTTGACTTAATATGACTGTTGCAAGGCCTTGACTGCCACCTTAAATAAACTTTTTCAAATACTGTCACCATTGTTCCATAACAGTATGTTTGGATGTATGCACACACTGAAGGTTAAATTTGTATGTGTATAATATTGTTTGGTGGAGTGACACACCTATAGAGAACAGTAAGGTTTAGTAGGAGAAAGGATTCTTGATCAAGCAGAAGTTTACAGTTTGAAACTACAGGGGAAGGCTGCTCAAGTAAAAGGAAAAATTTTGTATAAAGAGACAGGGCTTATATCTAAAGGAAAGCTTTTCACACTATCTTCAGATTGATAAATGGATGTTGCTTATAAAGTAAAAGTCTTTTTCTGCCAAAGCCAGGGGGTTAATTTATAAAGATCCATTGATTGTCTTAAAAGGAGAAAACTCACATAACCTCTGCCTAAAAACTTTGGAGTCTTTCAAACTCTGTCATCTTTGCTCAGGACTGTGACAGTGACTGTTTAATAGCACTAAGGGTTGATTTCACATATGCAAGTTAGTTCAATGTTGGCACACTTATACAAGGCCGAGTTTTAATAATTGCAAAATCTCCCATGGGAAAAGAGTAAGAGGTATCGAGTGACATCTTAAAACTCACAAGAACAGGGTGATCAAAGCACTTCTCACAGAAAACTCCTTTTAGCAGTTTACCTTTCTTTTTCACTGTATTATTTCCTACTGAGAAGTTGTTGACTGAGTTATTTTCAAGGTGGAAGGCAATTTTCTGAAGAGCAGGTTTTTGATGATTGAATTTTACCTTGGAGACAGAGATACAGGTGTGTTGATTGGCCTCTAACAAAATCACAAGAAGAGTGATCTCTTAACACTGTGTACAGGAAATTTACACAATAGTCTGTCTCCTCTTTTACTGTATGGTACCCTATAGAGAAATCTGTTGACAGAGATATTCTAAAGGTGGACATGACTTTTTCTGAAGAGCAGAGGTTGTGTGTTACAAAGAAACTTGTTGCAAATCATCCAAATCACATTGTTTCTCTGTAAAAGCAGTAAAGTGACACAGTTTGACTCCAACAGGACATTTTACACACAGTGAAGGCAGTTTGCCTTTTCCAAAGCATATTCAGGTCAAAATGCCTCCAAGGCAAGACAGCAGGAGTGGTCCACATAAAAGATATGAGCCCATCTCTACATAAGAGATTAATGCTCATCCATCTGTAATTTTCAACTTCCATGAAGTAGGCTGCCTCGATTTCTGCCAGAAGATAGAAGAATTCAAGAGTTTTTCGCCATTAACACACTTGTGCGCCCTGAGATTCAAAGAAAAACACTTCCAAGTGGCGGATCTTGATTTCAAAATTTCTCCAAGGTATGTGTCCAAGGCCACCAAGATCCCGTATCATGGCAAAAAATGGTTTAAACAAGCTCATCTTGACTTAGAGGATTACAAACCTTTCATCAAGCCTGAACATAGAGAGGCTGTCACTGCTATTTTCCCTTTTTCATATCTCCTTGACAGCTATGCTCCGCTTATGAAAGTCATAATGAAATATTTCACTTGTGAAGGGAGGTTTAATCGAATTTATGCCTATCATGTTCGTTTATTGATGCACTTTACTAGAAGCAGGCATCTAAACCTCCCTTACTTTTTGTTCAAGAGCCTAGAGAAGATGGCATCTATTGTCCAGAAGAAGGCCCCACCTCTGCAAATCCCTTCCCTTTTTCATCATTCTTTGATCAAGATTATCTTCCTACACCAGCTAGAGAAGAAAGAGGTTTCATGGGATTTATTCATCAGCCATCCAGATTTTGCCACTATTCCTCCTGCCCATATTTCTCCTACTCACCCTATCCATCGCCCAGTGCCTTTGTCCAGTAGGCCTACTCCTAGAAGGCTCAGAATGACTGCTGGACAGCCAAGTCAACAGCAGCAAGAGGAAAGGGATGAGGAACAGCAGCAGATAGA
The DNA here is from genome assembly GCA_034641835.2 of Pinus albicaulis. Lineage (NCBI taxonomy): Eukaryota > Viridiplantae > Streptophyta > Pinopsida > Pinales > Pinaceae > Pinus > Pinus albicaulis. Next base: position 1,282,755,381 of record CM076577.1, on the reverse strand, counting down.
TGATGAAGGACAGCAGGTCCATGATGAGGAACAACAACAGATAGATGATGAAGGACAACAGGTCCATGATGAGGAACATCAGCAGATAGAGGATGAAGGACAACAGGTCCATGATGAGGAACAACAGCAGGTGCAAGAAGAAGAACAGCAGGTTGGGCAAGAAATTGAGATACCTCCTGAGCCACAAATTGAACAAGGCATTGATGAAGGACAGCAAGCTAATGTTGGCAAACAGGGGCAGCCAAATGAACAGCCAGGAGAAGATATTCAGCAGCCTCAAGAAGAGCAGCCAATTCAGGAAGATGTCAAAGGTAAAACAGTTGTGCCTCCTCCTCTCAAAATAACAAAGCTCAACACAGCAAGGAAAAAAGGGACTAAAGCTGCCACCCTAACAGTGACAAAGATTGTTCCTAGCAAGAGGAAATCGCCCAAAAGGACATCTTCTATCATGCCAAGGAGGAAAAGCGCTAGATTGGCTTTCAAAGGTAAAAGCAAAGTTGGAGAAAGTACAAAGCATGGAAGTGAATTAGCTATCATCCCTATCCAGAGCGATGACAGTGATAATGAGGCCCGCCTTCTTGAAAATCTCCTAATCCAAAAGGAAGGGCATATTGAGGCATTAGAGGAGGATCTTCAAAGGGCAAGGAATTTCAACCACTTCTTGGAGATTGAAAACAAACAAATGAATGTGCACACAGTTGTTCATGAGGCACGGGCGATTAAGTATAAGAAAGAGGCAGCAAAGGCGCAAGCAAGAATAGAGGAGCTCATTGGAGAATTTGATGAGGAGGAGGAAGAAGACCAGCCTAGGTGGAAGAGGCCTAGGACCATTGGGCTTAAAAGAGCCTTGGAAAAGCAGAGAGCAGAAGAGCAAGCCCAGCTCCAAGCCTTTCCTCTCACTGTACTCCTTGAGCAGGAAATTGAAGAAAACAAAGAGGCTTGGCTTGAAAGAGCTAACAAGCATTTGGAAATGAAGCTTGAGAGGGCGAATAGAGATTTAGAGCTGCAGAGGAAGAGGACACATCACTTCCAAAAACTGAATCAGTTTGCCCGGCGCAAACTGAAGGCAGCCCAAGAGAAATTGAAGAAGGTAAAGGAGAAGCGCCTAGCACGGAAAGAAGGGAAAAGCATATCATCCCTTGATATTTTGGCCTCAGCTTCGGAGCATGTTGCTATGGACCCTTGAGGGTCATACATGCCAATTTTGGGCCTTTTTTGGCAACTTTTTGTTTCTTGGCATTTTTTGGGTTTTTGGTCGAAAACTCATAAATTCACCATTTCAGTTTGAGGAGTTGTCAAGAGAGGAGGGTGATACCAATGGATGCCATAATTCTATGAGCAGGTCACCAGCGATTTTCAGAGCATTTGGAGATCATTCGCCCCCTCAAATTGGCGAAAAATGCCCTCTTTTTGCACATTCTGCCCGCCATATCAGCAGTCTGCTATTTCCTAGTTTTTTACACACAGGTACAGTTTTGGATGACTTCCAAGCCTTAGATTGAGATGATTTCATTTGCGCCAGAAAGTAGACACAGAGAGATTTCGAACGAGCTATCATGAGCCTTGTTTCGACACCAGGAATGCTGCTAATTGCCTCCAGCAAGTCAGGGGACCTTTTTCAGACATAAATATGAAGTATTTTTGTAATTTTTGAACCTCAAAAATCTGCTTTTCCCAAATGTGCGTTAAGCTATTTTTATACTTGGGAAATGATGTAAAGTCAATATAATTTTCGTTTTTAGCAGTTTTTAGATATTTTATGGGATATTTTGTGCCTTGGGCTTTGCAAAGCCTCAAGGACAAGTTTAGATATTTTGACTTGGCCAATGGGATAGTTAGTTGCTCCATGAGGTTTTCCTCCCTCAAGCCTATTTATTCCATGGGTTTCATTGTAAATCAAGGGCTGAACTTGAGAGAAGAATTAATACATTGGTCATATGAGCTTTGAAGAATACATTTGTGTTATGATTTTTGGACTGCCTCTTGGATGCTTTTGAGGAATGATGAAGGATTGGTGATGGATTCCATGACATGGTAGAATGGTATAGTGTTTCTTGCTATGTTTTTGTCTTCTAGTTTTCATTCATAATACATGCTTCTTGCTGCTATAGATCAGTAGAGATTAGTTTTGAGATATGCCCATGGAGGCACCTCAAAATTCCTGAATCTTCATAGCTTGATGTTTTCTTCTTCCTTAGTTATACTAAAGAATCCTTAACTGCTCTTTAGTAACTTAAGGATACTGTTTGCTAGTTTTATTTACAATTTCTATGCATGTTGAGTGGGATGTATGGTGTGCCTTGCTTACATATAAGCTGTCCATAGTTCTGTCCATGAAACTATCTCTTTGACTGATTAGTTTATCATCTTGTTGAACCAAGGAGGCCTAGTCCCGATCTAGCCCTTTGCCTAAAACTATGAAAGCTTGTTTGTCCAAGTGCCCAATAACTTAAAGACTGTGTTTAGGCGTTCCGGCATAGTTTTATGAGTTGTTAGTCCTTCTTATGTGTTTTCCCCAAAGTCTGATAGCCATTTCCCAAAGTTAGAGGGTCTTATACTTCTATGTATGGCTGGAATGTTTGATTTCTATGCATTAATTAGCTCATAGTTACATTTAACATGATTAATGGCTTGCTATAACATGTTTATGTCTACTATCAACTAGTTACACTTGAAATGCCTTGTCTTTCACCAACTTGATGTTCATTTACTCCATTTTGCCCAAAGATCCCTTCTACCTTGAATCAAATCGGCCCTACAGCAGCCTTGCATCATCATCTCATAGCTTCCTTGACCCGTTCAACCCCATAGCCCAATTGATCTGACTTCTTGTTATCCATTTTTATATCTTTGATTGGTTTTAACCCTCACAAACTTAAAAACAAAAAACAAAAAACATACTTCATAACTAGCCTAATATCAGAATACCATAAGCAAACACACCGATATCTTTTACACATATAGAGAGAGCCCTCTCTGAGTCCAGGAAGGCTAGGTCCTTGGGCTCCAACGCTTGGTTTGATGTTACATCATCATTTGGCTCACCAATCGGCCAAATCACGGGACCCTAACATAATGGCGATCACGGTGGGACTCTGAGTGATTAAAAAACTTAGTTTCCCTCATCTTTAGAGACTTTTTAAGATTACTAGCTGATTGACTTATCCCACCGCTCACTAACATAATGGCGACCATAGTGGGAGTTATTTGAGTTAGTGACAATCTAAGGACACCTTAGAACTCTAGAAGTCCCTTATTTTCAAGAAACCCTACCAGTGAGCCACCTCATCGCCACACTAACATAATGGCGATCACGGTGGGACATTATTGAGTTCATGATAGTCTAGCAAACTTTTATAGACTCCTTAGTCCTTCAAATTTTAACTTAAACCATCAGCCTTTAGAATCATTTAGTGTAAACTCTCTGCTTCACCATCTTAGCAAAGTGATGAATCAGTTTTATAACACTCTTACATCCTAGGCTGCACATAAAACTCAGAAAAACCCCAAAATACTCCTTTAGATTGGCTTTTGACATTACTGGTGGTGGACCATACAAATATACCTCAAGACAACTGATAATCCACCTGGCGACTCCACTAACCTCTAGTAGGCCTTAATATTTTATCAAACTATAGGCTACTATCCGATAAACCTATCCCATCGCTCACTAACATAGCGGGAGATGGTGGGACACTGAGTACATAATAGTCCAGCAAAATCTTATACACTCTTTGGTCCTTTAGGTACCATAAACAAGCAAGCAGCCCATAGACCCATTTTTAGAGTGAATTCTTTTTGTTCTCATCACCCTAGCAAAGTGTTGAAACAAGTCTAATATACTTTAACAAACCATAGGCTGCACATAAAACTCAGAAAATCCAAAAACATTCTCAGATTAGTTACTGGTGGTGGACCATAGCTATCTTCACAAAAACAACCCAGTTCCACCTGGCGACTCCACTAATCCATCCCTTTTATTTTTGACCATCCTTCACCTTAGTAAAATTTTAGAAAAACCATTCATCCAGAACATTCACCATTACCATTCTCTCTAAACTCTGGATCTAAAATCTGGCTTCACGAAGAATCAACACCAGATCCCATCCAGACCCAAATCCCCCTATCATAGTAGATGACCCAGAGAAGATTATGTGGCAAGCTTCCGAAACTGACCATCTAGCTACTGGTAGATCCATCCGTAGAACAAGATCAGTTCCTAAACATCGCACTATCCTACTAGATTCACCTTTTGAACTAGAGTCATCACAAACTCTTCCCAGAAGCAAATCATATAGTAAGATAAAATTTGACGATCTTGAACCCATAAGCCCACCACAGAGTCCTATTAGAGAAGCTCCACCTACCACTCCTCCTGATTTCCAGCTTCTTTATCAGTTTGGCTCCTACCATCCTAGTTCTGCTCAAAACCAGATCACTAGTCCAAGTTCATCTGCCACACCTGGTCAAACCACCACTGTTCAAATCACCTCATCTCAGCCTACTAATCCTCATCTTGTACATCATCCATTAGCTCCAGTCATGGCAGCCTGGTACGCACCTTTGGTGTTGCCACCGCCCTTGGCTCCTCTCCCAAATAAATATCAAGACAAAATCCCACACTTTACTGGAGAAGATACCACTACACCTCAACAACATATAAGTAGGATGACTGATGCTTATGAATACCTGGAGGTACAAGACGAGACCGTCAGAATGAGAATATTCGCCCAAAGTCTTGGTGGTGAACCCAAACCATGGTTCAAAAGCTTAACTCCAAACAGCATCCACAATATCCCAGAACTACATCAAGTCTTCAGAAATAGGTGGGAAATCCGAAGAAACCCCATTCAAATCCTGTCAAAATATAACAACCTAAAACGGGAAAATGGGGAAAGTGTCCAAGCTTACTGCACTAGGTTCAACAGTGTATATAACTCCCTCCCACCTCATTTCAAACCCCCACTTGGTTTAGCCTTGGCAAAATTCCCCGAGGGTTTTGATCCGGACATGACATATCATCTGAGAGACAAAGATCCCCCTACCTTAGAGGAGATGCAACAAATAGCCATAAAAGCAGATGCCAACTTAGTGGAAAAAAGGGCTAGGACTAGATCAGAAAGAAAGGTCACATATAAAGACGAGGTCTCCACTTCATCGCCTTCCCTAGATCCTAGAATAGATGACTTAGTCAAAACCATGGCCAAAATGTGGGAAAAGATAAATGAAAAAGCTCCTGTTAGGGACAACCAACCAAACCCTCCAAACAGAAACCGGAACCAAAACTTTAGGAGGGAACAACCCCAAAACAGACCAAGGGAAAATGACCAACAAATTAGGCCACCATTCAATGAAAACTATGTGGAAGAGGATGATAGGGATACAGAACCTCTTGATGAACATCATTTAAACCTCATAGGATCTGATAATGAAAGTGAGGTGTACCTCACAGAAGAAGAACAAGCGTTCTTTTCTCCTAATCAGGATGAGACCAACTATGAAGATCTCGATGACCCTGCCATAGATTTTCAGAATGCCATTATGGAAGCCCACAGGCAGTATGACCTTAGAAGCAAAAGAAACCAAGATAGTTCCAAGAAAGGTAACTCAGATACTGCTAAAGCCCCTGATACCATCCTCAAGAAAGCATCAAGCATTGACAAAATTAAAGTTGAAAAAACTGACCAAAACAAAGCTAAAGTTACCCAAGCTAGGCCTCTCTTAGATACTCCTGGTACTTCTACTAAGGTCACCGAAGCAACTATGGCCAACAAAATCCCGAAACAAGGTCAACAAACTCAGAACATAGAGAGGGTCGTGGCTGAAAAAGCTGAAACAAACACATCTAAACTTCAGTTGCCTTTTATCTTTGAAGGCGAAATCTCCAAGATCAAGATCACCATGCCTCTTACTAAACTCATTGCCCAAAACTCTTATAAATCCCAAGTACTAAAAGTCTTAAATCTAGAGAATGATGCAAACACTGTTAATCTAGCTGATGACACTCTTGAAGTTTTGTTTGGTCCAAAGATAGAGGGAAAATTCCAAGAAGGAAATACTCTTCCATTTTACATTAGCCTAAACATCCATGACCAAATCCTCCACAATGCCATGCTAGACTCCGGCGCCTCGCATAATCTTATGCCGAAGGTAGTAATGGAAAGATTAGGCTTAGAAATCACAAGACCATACAAAGACTTGTATTCATTTGATTCAAGTAGAGTCCAATGCCTGGGTTTGATCAAAGACCTCTGTTTTAGTCTGGCCCAAATACCTGCGAAACATCTAATCATGGATATAGTAGTGGCAGACATTCCTCCCAAATACGGGATGCTTCTATCCAGATCTTGGGGAGCCAAACTCCAAGGGAATATCCAACTGGACATGTCATATGCCACCATTCCTGTGTTTGGCCAGACTAGAATACTCTACCGAGAATCACACATGAAATACATGATTAGCAGTCAAGATAGGCCAGACAACATTCCAATGTGTTCCTTGCGTTCAGACCTGAACTCTTTCATTATGCATATTGATGAAAACATGGAAGAAGAGTCAGAAGAAACTGATATAAACTTAGATCCACCACATCAGCTGTCCCTGGTGCCTTATGATGAACTAGACACTCAAAACTACCATGATCACGAACAGCTGTCTCTTGAAAAAAGTAAGTTTTCCCTTTCTGAAGTAGGATTAGAACAAGAAGCACAAACTCTTATGTACTATCAAGCAAATTGCTCTAGTTTTAGTCAAACACCAGCAGTGACTTGTGGAAACTTCTTCCGGGTAAAGGCTTTAGAAGACCTACACATCATAAACCTATTTGGAACCCAGGATAAAGGGAGTTTAATGTTTCTACCATACCTCAAAGATTTACCATCATGTGACCCTCCTACTGCAAATGAAACTTTGACCATAACCTCAACAGCTCAACATTTTGAGAAAATGCCAGATAAATTTCTTATGAGAAAGGATGACAGTTGCAATCCCAGCATACCTGAACTACTGAAATTGGCTCGTATTCTGTCTTTTCATGAAGAACTTAGAAATGCTAAAATCATAAATCTCATGCAGAATACCAATTTCTACAGAAAAAGCAAGGGAAACTACTGTGTCAATACCTTCCCCTCAAAGAACAGCTTTGACAAGAGAAAACACAACAATCTGAAACAAACTGAAATAATCAGGGATAAAACAGATGGCCATAGAGTCTGCTTTGATTTTAGAAGCAATACTGCATATCCCTATAACAGAAAATATGTTTTTTCTACCCAAGACAATGATTTACCAAATAAAAGTGCTTTTAATCATGTATTTTCGCAAGATGATGTTTCAGGTCATGATCATAAGATTCCCTTGCAAAGTAGACAACTTAAAGATTTTTTCAAGTTTGCGGGAGGTAGATCAGATTTCAAGTTCAAAATTGCAAAACCACCTAATATCAGAAATCTGTTCATGAAGGCCATGTTCCCAGTTTTAAATTTCTGCATTTTTTCATACCTTGATGATGTCATTATCTATTTTAAGAATGACCAAGAATACATGCATTACTTGAGGAAAGCATACAATAAGGAAAGGAGTGGAAATCAGATATTCAGAGAGGTACAAAGGGAAGATACCAGGCTGTTCAGAGATTATTGCATGAATCCCTATGTCATGTTAGAGAGAGAGAATTTCCCAAATTTTTCTTTTCAAGAGTTAAGTGGGCCAAGGGTGAAAGGAGATCCTTACGAGGATAAGATGCTTAAATTCCGTCATTTCCAAGATTTTTGAGTTTGGAACACTTTCAGTCATTGTACATACCATTGTTTGAAATATTGAAAAAATAGAAAAGTCAAAAACAGTAAAAGATAGGAAAGTCAAAAACAGTAAAAAGCAGAAAAGAGGGCAAGTGAAGATAGAACAAAGGCCCCATGTTCTAAAAAATAGTCTTTCAGAAAGCGAGCAAGTCTAAATGTCGCTACTAGTGCTCCAATGTCTTGTTCAGCTATCTAGCCTAATCATAGCTGAGCATGTTTAAATTTATTTGCTGATAAGTTAGTGAGTGCCAAGATAGTCAACATTGTGTAAGATTGACTTATCACAGAGCTTAGATTAGGGAGAGATTCTGGTTCCACATGCCTAAAATAGAACCAAAGAGAGAAGTGAGGGATGAAAAACATTGTACATCTTAGCCCCACTTGTATAGTTTCCCGTTATTGCAAAATAAAATTTGTGTGCAGCTTGTCTTTTATGCCGCAAATGCATGACAAATCAGACTACCTAATCCTGATTTGATCATCTTTTAAATTTCATGTTTTAGATTAGAGAATAAAATCCTGTCAAACTGCTTAATCTTGATAGTTGATCTAGCATTAGGTAGAGTAATGAAGGAGTTCATCAGTTTAATCTGAACTCCCGGCAGATATAAGAGTAGAAATAGATAGGTTCATTTTGCAAAAAGAAAAATATGCATTGTCAAAAGGCTACTAGTTCAAATGCGCCAAAGAGAAGAAAAAATGTTAGGAAAGATAGTGGGGTAGGTAGAAGTATCATTGATGTTAATCATGCTGTCACTTTTTAGAAATGGCATCAAAAGAAGGTGAAATTTTGCACCAATGGATAAGGCACTGGTCTTCATAAGCCAAAAATCTGAATTCTGGACACCTCCTGACGAGAAGCTGCCCTCCCCAAATGGAGCCACTGTTAGTGATCAGTATTTTTCACTTGTTGGTGATGACTAGATCCATAGCTGAGTTTTCTAGAAGCTGAATTCCATATGTCAATCTGTCATCTAGAAAACCCTCATAAAATTTTTTTCGCCCTCCTACTTTTCAGTTCACCCATGTCAAGGTCAAAACTCATTATCACTATCCTATCCAGCTTCAGCCCTATTGGTCTTCCCATCAGCTTTAAAAGGAAAGTCCAAGTCTGTTTCAAAAGCCTCCCCTATGTTAGGAAGTGGCGCTTTAAGGCATTTTACCCTTGGAAACCATCAAAAGGCCAAAAAACCTCCATCTTCTACAGACCAATCATGACTGACCTCTCACTCTGCAAATGAAATTGATAACAACTCTAAGTCGTGCCACTTACACACCCCTAGGTCTCAGCACTACATAAACCACAGTCTCAAGCTGATTATTAAGTGTTTCATAGTGTTTTATGGATTCTACAAAGACAGGACATATAACTTCATCTCAGGAGAAAATTCTTGAATGCACATTTAGAATAACAGCTACTTCTCAAATGTGAAAATGAGCCTGAGATATATCTGCAAGACAGAGAGTTTCTCATCAAGACCTTGCAGCTTCCTTTCAGCATGAGAATCATAGTAAGAGAAAGACACCACTGTCACAGCAAACTGGAAATTTGTCATGGCCAAGAACCTCCTTCATTTACAAGCAGAGGGTTAGGGCGCCTCCTTCATCTACAAGCAGAGGGCGCTGGCCAGTATTGACTTAAAGGATTGCAGAAGCCCAGGTTTGCCTTTTGCTAAATAGTGAAACAACAACTCCAGGTTTTCTGAGTGAGTAATGATCATAACAGGGATAGAGCTTAAAATATGCAAGTTCAAAGGAAAATAGAGTTTGGTCTGATACAGGAGGTCATTTGAAGTTTTCAAGTCATGTGAATTGTTAAACTTTAGAAAGGCATGTCATTAGTATAAATTCCAATCATAAGCAGTCTGCTTGTCCACAAGATCAAATTGAAGAGGTGCTGACAAAACATGTCATTACACAGGCAGAAGGAAAGTTTTTTGTTTTTCAAAGGGCGCTGACCTCCATAGTCACAGAGACTATCTTTCAAATAAATTGTCATAAGATAACCAAAGTAAATAATGACATTTCAGTTACCCTCAGAGCAGTGTAGTGAGACAGTGACAATTTGACTAGGGTTGTTCTGAAACATAGTGGTGATTGCAAGCATAGGTGCCAGTCTTGATGTTCTTTTTAAGTTGTTTGCCTACCGTCATAATCCAAGCAAATCCTTGTCATGCAGCATTATCAAATAATCTTTAGATACTTTTCTCAGTGAAGGGCCTCCTCCATTTATGAGCAGATGGCCAAAGCATTGGATGTTGTTGAAGACTGATTGGTCTAAGATGCAGTGGAAAGAGACAAAGGAAGAAAGAAAAAGTCTGTACACAGGTGAAAGATGGTGTTTGTATTTCAAAATGCATTACCCATAGGAAAATGTCTTTCAAAAAATACATCATGATGGACAGGAAACAATATGAATATGCATGCATTGATACCAAAAAAGGTGTAGTTTCTTTAAAGGAAAGGGTCAAACAACACCCCACTGTCACCTGCCCAGAAGTCTAAGGGAGCTCCTTTTGAGTAAACAGAGAAATATAGTGTGAAAGCATGCAACCAAAAGATGACACTTACAGTCCAGGGAGAAGCTTATAAATCGCCTGGAAGCAGCAATTATCAAACAAATTGGAAGAACATAGGCCATCTCCTGTTAAGTAACAAAACAGCTTTTAAATGCTTTTTAACAAAGTTTTGGATGGTTTTTCCTTGTTAAAATATCACCTAAAAAGTCGAAGCAGTGGACAGGTTTGAAATTATGGATGGTTCTGTTACAAAGAAAGATCACTGCATTATTAAGAAGAACTGATAACTATTTTTCAAGAGCCCTATTTTTCCTGCTTCATATAAAGTTCCCTTTCAGAATATACATCACAAGTGATGGAGGCAATTCGAGTTTTGTTCCCAAAAGGACATTATAAATAAGTATACCAGTTTATGAATAGACAAAGAAGCAGTTTGATAGATTGTCAGTGTTTGGGAGTTTAAAACAAATACAGCTTTCTCATTATTAAAAAAAAAAGGACAGAGATATCATAAATGGTATAAGCAAGAAAATATGTTGAAAGGGTGATGATTTTCTTAGATCCAGTTTAAGAAGACCAGCAAGTTTGACACCTGCATTGGAGAAAAAGTTGAAGAAGTTGTTAAAGCCTGAGGCTGTCAAAATAAGTTGACAGTGCAAAACCCTATCCTTTCAGGAACAAATTAGCATTAAGTTTTTTTCTTCACAGTTTTAAAGAGGGGTTGTTTTACATCATATATATCACTAGTATTACTAAAAAAACAGTGGCAGAGATGATGTGGAGGCTATGGAGTTATTTTTCAAAGTTTCAAGTTCGATGTTAAAGTGTCACCCAAGGGACAAAGCTAGAAGTCACCTTTATAACACCTGTGCATAAGTGAGACAAAGTGTGACCTTTCAAGCCATTTTTGTTTGTTACAAAGAGGTTAATCCATGATTTAAATCGATCTAAAAAAGCATAGAAATCTCCAATACACGCATTGCTCGAGGTTCAAGTATGAAATGCACCGAGGTTATTGTTGAAAAAGTGTCAAAAGGATCGTGGAAACCTTGCAAAAGCCAAACAAGAATTCCACTTTACCTTTAAAAGACAAAGTGACCGTTAAGAAGTTGAAATGACATATTAAGGAGTGAAGGTCGAGGGTGATATTTTCATTTTCATTCGTCAAACAGAGCTCTGTACCTCACTTGGCATCAAAACAAGGATTCAGGTCAAATTACAGTAATTTGCCTTGTCTATAGCCGAGCGACGCGCCTGCCATTTCGCGCGATGCGCCTGGGAGTGAGTTTACACGGGCGGTCAGTGTTGGCACGACGCGCCTGTACAAACGCGCGACGCGCCTATACACGGCGCCCGCCCGACCCGACACCCGACTCAACAGGGCCACCCGTAGGTAAAATGCGCGCCGTTTTTTCTCTGAGGAGTGTCGCGCAGGCCTAAGGAACTCCAGAGCCACCTCCAGCGCCTAACAAGAGTTGTGCTTCGTGTTTTGAGGTATTTACACACTTTGCCCCTAAAATTTGTGACTGTTTGATGGTATTTAGAGCCAAAATGAGGTTTGAAACGAGCTTATTCACTGATTAAACTGCTATAAATTTTCACCACTCTACATTCAAAAATTTCAAAACCTCGTCACCATAGCTGAAGAAATAGTGTTTTCTGCGTGAGATTTTGAGGTGTAAAGCTGTAATAAAAAGATGGCTGTGTCATTCAAAAGCACCTACAGGAGATAACTGGTTTTGAAACTAAGAGCAGGATGTTTTCACTTTAAAAGGATCAGGGATCCTACACTTTCACAAGCATCAATGGACAGAGGTTAAATCCATAAACTACAGAAAGGGTAGTTTACTCCTGAGTTTTTCAACTTGACTGTTTTTGTTCATTCAAACTTATTTCAACACAAGTTGGTATTCAAGATAGGACATAGGTTTTTCCTACAAAGAAACAGTGTTTTGGCTTAAAGGGAGTTTGTTGATGCAAGATCTTTGACTGCAACCTCCAAGGAAACCTCTAAAGAGGTAAAAGGAAAAATTTTGTATAAAGAGACAGGGCTTATATCTAAAGGAAAGCTTTTCACACTATCTTCAGATTGATAAATGGATGTTTCTTATAAAGTAAAAGTCTTTTTCTGCCAAAGCCAGGGGGTTAATTTATAAAGATCCATTGATTGTTTTAAAAGGAGAAAACTCACATAACCTCTGCCTAAAAAATTTGGAGTCTTTCAAACTCTGTCATCTTTGCTCAGGACTGTGACAGTGACTGTTTAATAGCACTAAGGGTTGATTTCACATATGCAAGTTAGTTCAATGTTGGCACACTTATACAAGGCCGAGTTTTAATAATTGCAAAATCTCCCATGGGAAAAGAGTAAGAGGTATTGAGTGACATCTTAAAACTCACAAGAACAGGGTGATCAAAGCACTTCTCACAGCAAACTCCTTTTAGCAGTTTACATTTCTTTTTCACTGTATTATTTCCTACTGAGAAGTTGTTGACTGAGTTATTTTCAAGGTGGAAGGCCACTTTCTGAAGAGCAGGTTTTTGATGATTGAATTTTACCTTGGAGACAGAGATACAGGTGTGTTGATTGGCCTCTAACAAAATCACAAGAAGAGTGATCTCTTAACACTGTGTACAGGAAATTTACACAATAGTCTGTCTCCTCTTTTACTGTATGGTACCCTATAGAGAAATCTGTTGACAGAGATATTCTAAAGGTGGACAGGACTTTTTCTGAAGAGCATAGGTTGTGTGTTACAAAGAAACTTGTTGCAAATCATCCAAATCACATTGTTTCTCTGTCAAAGCAGTAAAGTGACACAGTTTGACTCCAACAGGACATTTTACACACAGTGAAGGCAGTTTGCCTTTTCCAAAGCATATTCAGGTCAAAATGCCTCTAAGGCAAGACAGCAGGAGCCGTCCACATGAAAGATATGAGCCCATCTCTACAGAAGAGATTAATGCTCATCCATCTGTACTTTTCAACTTCCATGAAGTAGGCTGCCTCAATTTCTGCCAGAAGATAGAAGAAGTCAAGAGTTTTTTGCCATGAACACACTTGTGTGCCCTGAGATTCAAAGAAAAACACTTCCAAGTGGCGGATCTTGATTTCAAAATTTCTCCAAGGTATGTGTCCAAGGCCACCAAGATCCCGTATCATGGCGAAAAATGGTTTAAACAAGCTCATCTTGACTTGGAGGATTATAAACCTTTCATCAAACCTGAACATAGGGAGGCTGTCACTGCTATCTTCCCTTTTTCATATCTCCTTGACAGTTATGCTCCGCTTATGAAAGCCATAATGAAATATTTCACTTGTGAAGGGAGGTTTGATCGAATTTATGCCTATCATGTCCGTTTATTGATGCACTTTACTAGAAGCAGGCAACTAAACCTCCCTTACTTCTTGTTCAAGAGCATAGAGAAGATGGCATCTACTGTCCAGAAGAAGGCCCCACCTCTGCAAATCCCTTCCCTTTTTCATCATTCTTTGATCAAGATTATCTTCCTACACCATCTAGAGAAGAAAGAGGTTTCATGGGATTTATTCATTAGCCATCCAGATTTTTCCACTGTTCCTCCTGGCCATATTTATCCTACTCAGCCTGTCCATCGCCTAGTGCCATTGTCCAGTAGGCCTACTCCTAGAAGGCTCAGAATGACTGCTGGACAGCCAAGTCAACAGGAGGAAGGAGAGGGTAGTAAACAGCAGCAGGAGGAAAGGGATGAGGAACAGCAGCAGATAGATGATGAAAGACAGCAGGTCCATGATGAGGAACAGCAGTAGGTCCATGATGAGGAACAACAGTAGGTGCAAGATGAAGAACAACGGGTTGGGCAGGAAATTGAGATACCTCCTGAGCCACAAATTGGACAAGACATTGATGAAGAACATCAAGCTAATGTTGGCGAACAGGGGCAGCCAAGTGAACAGCCAGGAGAAGATATCCAGCAGCCAATTCAAAAAGATGTCAAAGGTAAATCAGTTGTTACTCCTCCTCTCAAAATAACAAAGCTCAGCACAGCAAGGAAAAGAGGGACTAAAGCTGCCACCCTAACAGTGACAAAGATTGTTCCTAGCAAGAGTAAATCGCCCAAAAGGACACCTTCTAGCATGCCAAGGAGGAAAAGCACCAGATTGGCTTTCAAAGGTAAAAGCAAAGTTGGAGAAAGTACAAAGCATGGAGGTGAATTAGCTGTCATCCCTATCCAAAGTGATGACAGTGATAATGAGGCCCGCCTTCTTGAAAATCTCCTAATCCATAAGGAAGGGAAAATTGAGGCATTAGAGGAGGATCTTCAAAGGGCAAGGAATTTCAACCACTTCTTGGAGATTGAAAACAAACAAATGAATGTGCACACAGCTGTTCATGAGGCACGGGCGATTAAGTATAAGAAAGAGGCAGCAAAGGCGCAAGCAAGAATAGAGGAGCTCATTGGAGAATTTGATGAGGAGGAGGAGGAAGACCAGCCTAGGCGGAAGAGGCCTAGGACCATCGGGCTTAAAAGAGCCTTGGAAAAGCAGAGAGCAGAAGAGCAAGCCCAGCTCCAAGCCTTTCCTCTCACTGCACTCCTTGAGCAGGAAATTGAGGAAAACAAAGAGGCTTGGCTTGAAAGAGCTAACAAGCATTTGGAAATGAAGCTTGACAGGGCGAATATAGATTTAGAACTGCAGAGGAAGAGGACACACCACTTCCAAAAGCTGAATCAGTTTGCCCGGGGCAAACTAAAGGTAGCACAAGAGAAATTGAAGAAGGTGAAGGGGAAGCGCCTAGCACGGAAGGAAGGGAAAAGCATATCAGCCCTTGATATTTTTGCCTCAGCTTCGGAGCATTTTGCTATGGACCCTTGAGGGTCATGCATGCCAATTTTGGGCCTTTTTCGGCAACTTTTCGTTTTTTGGCATTTTTTGGGTTTTTGGTCAAAAACTCATAAATTCGCCATTTCAGTTTGAGGAGTTGTCAAGGGAGGAGGATGATACCGATGGATGCCATAATTCCATGAGCAGGTCTCCAGCGATTTTCAGAGCATTTGGAGATCATTCACCCCCTCAAATTGGCGAAAAATGCCCTCTTTTTGCACATTCTGCCCGCCATATCAGCAGTCTGCTATTTTCTGGGTTTTTGCACACAGGTACAGTTTTGGATGACTTCCAGGCCTCATATTGAGATGGTTTCAGTTGCGCCGGAAAGTAGACACAGAGAGCTTTCCAACGAGCCATCATGAGCCTCATTTCGACATCGGGAAGGCTGCCTATTGCATCCAGCAAGTCAGGGGACCTTTTTCAGGCATAAATATGAAGTATTTTTGTAATTTTTGAACCTCAAAAAACTGTTTTTTCCAAATGTGCGTTAAGCTATTTTTATACTTGGGAAATGATGTAAAGTCAATATAATTTCCGTTTTTAGCAGTTTTTAGATATTTTATGGGATATTTTGTGCCTTGGGCTTTGCAAAGCCTCAAGGACAAGTTTAGATATTTTGACTTGGCCAATGGGATAGCTAGTTGCTCCATGAGGTTTTCCTCCCTCAAGCCTATTTATTCCACAAGGCTTCATTGTAAAAAAGAGGTTGAACTTGAGAGAAGAATCAATATATTGGTCATATGAGCTTTGAAGAACATACTTGTGTTATGATTTTTGGACTGCCTCTTGGATGCTTTTGATGAATGATGAAGGATTGGTGAGGGATTCCATGACATGGTAGAATGGTATAGTGTTTCTTGCTATGTTTTTGTCTTCTAGTTTTCATTCATAATACATGCTTCTTGCTGCTATAGATCAGTAGAGATTAGTTTTGAGATATGCCCATGGAGGCACCTCAAAATTCCTGAATCTTCATAGCTTGATGTTTTCTTCTTCCTTAGTTATACTAAAGAATCCTTAACTGCTCTTTAGTAACTTAAGGATACTGTTTGTTAGTTTTATTTACAAGTTCTATGCATGTTGAGT
Source organism: Pinus albicaulis (assembly GCA_034641835.2). NCBI lineage: Eukaryota > Viridiplantae > Streptophyta > Pinopsida > Pinales > Pinaceae > Pinus > Pinus albicaulis. The sequence continues at coordinate 1,282,739,110 of CM076577.1, read as the reverse complement.
AGGATGTATGGTGTGCCCTGCTTACCTATAAGCTGTCCATAGTTCTGTCCATGAAACTATCTCTTTGACTGATTAGTTTATCATCTTGTTGAACCAAGGAGGCCTAGTCCCGATCTAGCCCTTTGCCTAAAACTATGAAAGCTTGTTTGTCCAAGTGCCCAATAACTTAAAGACTGTGTTTAGGCATTCCGGCATAGTTTTATGAGTTGTTAGTCCTTCTTATGTGTTTTCCCCAAAGTCTGATAGCCATTTCCCAAAGTTATAGGGTCTTATACTTCTATGTATGGTTGGAATGTTTGATTTCTATGTATTAATTAGCTCATAGTTACATTTAACATGATTAATTGCTTGCTATAACATGTTTATGTCTGCTATCAACTAGTTACACTTGAAATCCCTTGTCTTTCACCAACTTGATGTTCATTTACTCCATTTTTCCCAAAGATCCCTTCTACCTTGAATCAAATCGGCCCTACAGCAGCCTTGCATCATCATCTCATAGCTTCCTTGACCTGTTCGACCCCATAGCCCAATTTATCTGACTTCTTGTTATCCATTTTTATATCTTTGATTGGTTTTAACCCTCACAAACTTAAAAAAAAAAAACTAAAAACATACTTCATAACTAGCCTAATATCAGAATACCATAAGCAAACACACCGATATCTTTTACACATATAGAGAGAGCCCTCTCTGAGTCCAGGAAGGCTAGGTCCTTGGGCTCCAAAGCTTGGTTTGATGTTACATCGTCATTTGGCTCACCAATCGGCCAAATCACGGGACCCTAACAGTTTGAAGTGAAACAAATGAGTTTTGATCACTGTATAAGTCTCATTGTGAAAAGTATGGAAGTAATGTGGTTTGAAGTGAAACAAATGAGTTTTGATCACTGTATAAGTCTCATTGTGAAAAGTGGACTTATTAAAAATTACTGTTTAATGTAGTAAACTCTAGAAAATAGTAGCAAAAATGCACAGCATAACAGTAAGCATTTTTTTAAGTAGTTCACCCCTCTCTTGGGCTACCTATGTTAGGTCCAAAAGCCTCCAAATAGGCTTTTCCCTCTTTCATTAATGCTCAAAATAAGTATTACATTGTTAAGAAAGCCTCAAAAGGCTAAAATATTTGCAAATTCAGAAACAAAGGGCTGGAAACAGTAAAAATTGACTATTCATTCACCTCAAGTGGATGAGTATAGCCCAATACAGCTGATCTTTCACCAAGCCCTGGTGGCTCCACAAGAAAATTCACTGATAAAATCACTAACAGAGTTCCCTGATGGATCTGTAACCTATTCCAACAGCTTCATAATGCTTCAATACCCCCAAATCAAAAAACAATTCGTCTGAATTGGACTTCCCTAGCCAAATTTATGATCAGTACAATTTTTTGTTAAGTTACCCCTTGAAAAGCTCCACTAAATGTGGAGCAACTCTAGATAAGCCCGACTAAACTAGAGACAAGTGCTAAATGTGGTTGCTCCACCAAATAGTCTGCCGAAATGGGGGGGCTAAAACGTAGGCCCATACGACCACACCGAACGGAAATCATAAAAAAACTTAGAGTTTAATGCGGCATTCGATAAGGTTTGAAACATAAGTTTTAATGTGTTCTACGCTGGGCATGGGTCCACGGGACCACGACCCAAAAAATGCACGCCGAACCCAGTTGGCTCCAAGTTCCGATCGAAGGTCACATCATGGAGGGGGATGGCCCCCTTTCGGGCCCTGTCCATACCAAATTTAAAGTTTAAATATAAATTGTCGACAAGGATAAACAAGAATTACCATTGGCCCAGTGGTCGGGCCACCCAGTTTGCTCCGCTCTGACCCGGGGTCAATCCCTGTCACACCATAAACAAAATTTTAAACAACATTTTGTTTGACCTTAGGGCCATGTGGCGCCCTCCAGGATGGCCATGTGGCGCCCTCCGATTGGCTGACTTTGGAATATTCCACAGAACATTCTATGGAATATTCCACAGAATATTCTATGGAATATTATTTTTTTAATAAAAGATTTTTATGAAGTCAAATTGCCCAATTTGTTTTTACTGAAATTGGCAAACTTCAAAGCTGAATAAATTTCTCATACATCGTCGGTTTTCAGTGTCGTTTGCGTCTACAGGATCGCTTTTCCGAGCACTTTCCAGTCATTCTGGTTTGGACCAATTCTGAGAAACTAAATTTTTGAGCATTTTTCCACGAAGGACTTGATCTCCTGATCATTTCTATAGATATTTTGTGCCTTGGGCTTTGCAAAGCCTCAAGGACAAAATCAAATATTTTTGATGCGCCAATGAGATTAAAATTTGCACTAGGAGGTTTTCCCTCATCTTGGCCTATATATTCTAAGAGAATTTTTTGTAAAGAAGGCTGAACTTGATGATATAGAGCAATATATGGTTATACAAGCTTGGAAGAAACACTTGTCTCATGCATTGGATAGTTTCTTGAATGTTTTTGGATGATGAAAGAGGATTGTTGTTCGATTCCTTGACTTGGTAAAATGGTATAGTGTCCCTCTATGTTATGCTTCTTAGTTTTCATTCATATTCCATGTTCTTTCTTGATAAAAGACAATAGAGAATAGATTTGAGACATGCCCTTGGAGGCACCTCAAATTTCCTGTTTCTTTATAGCTTCTATGTTTTCTTCCTTCTTAGTCATATCAAAGAATCCTTGATTGATATTTGATAACTGAAGAAATTTTTTGCTTGTTTCATTTATGATTTTATGCATACTAAGTATGATTCACAGTATGCCCTGCTTACTCATGGCTAATCATAGCTCCACCTCTGAAACCTTTCTTTGATTGTTTGATTGTCATTTGCTGAACCAAGGAGGTCTTGTATTGATCTTGCCCTTTGCCTAAAACTATGCAATCTTGCTTCAAAGTGCCCAATATCTTGAAATAATATGCTTAGGTGTTTCATCATAGTGATTTGAGTTGTTTGTTTGTCTTAATTTTATTTCCCCAAAGTCTGATAGTAATTTCCTAAAGTTAGAGAGTCATATATCTCTATGTATTGCTTGAACGTTTATTTCTATGCATTGATCAGTTTATAGTTACATTTCTCATGATTAATGGTTAGCCCTACCATGTTTATGTCAGCTATTGAACTATTTATGTTTGAAATCCTTTTTTCTTCACAAATTTAGTGTCCATCCCACTCCATTTTACCCAAAGATCCATCTTACCTCGATCAAATCAACCCTTCAACAACCTTGTATCACCATTTGAAAGCTTTCTTGACCTTTTTGACCCCATAGCCCAGTTAATCTGACAATATTTTTATCTATCTTAGTCTTTGATCAGTTCATCCCTCACAAACCTAAAAACAAAACCAAAAACCTACTTCATAACTAGCCTAAAATAAAAAACACAAGAAGCAAACACACAGATATCCCTTACACAAATAGAGAGAGCCCTCTCTGAGTCCAGGAAGGCTAGGTCCTTGGGCTCCAAAGATTGGTTTGATGTTACCCTGTCACTTGGCTTGCCAATCAGCCAAATCACGGGACACTAACACCAACCTAGGTTCAAAGTTAATTTTAACCAACAAAACCCTCTTACTACTGTCCCTTTCGGCGATGAAGTAATTGCGCAGGTCAAAGTTTCACTCAAAGCAGTATGGGGGGGTTCTGGAACCAGGTTTCCACACCCTGAGAGAGAATTAAATGATGTGGGTGTCTTCAGATCTATAGCAATAATGGTCCAACCTTCACAATATGAATCCTAACTAGAAACCATAACCGGGCATATTTAGGTCAACTTACGCAGACTATCTTGTGCATGCAAAGACAAAGGTCTCAAAATCTTGTTAACATAATTAGGAAGAAGATATTCTATTCTTATAGTAATAGATCTATGAATTCAACATTCATATAAGACATATAAATAGCTACACATCTGATCCAAACAAAGATAATGCAGTAACCAGAAACAATACATAGAAACATATCATAGAGCGAAGTACTAATGCATTTGATACTCATAATTATCCCAAAACACTTATTTATTCATTCTTAGTCCATACTCCATTTACAATACTTTAGTTCCACTTGCTTACATAGCTAGTAGGGTCCACACACAATAGGACTAAGGTTTCCATGCACACAGCTAGTAGGAGCCTTTTAAACTGAGTCAAGTTCGTTTTTAAGCTCATAAAACCATACCCAAACTTACTTCAAACTTAAATTCTTATCTAATCAACTCGATCTAGACTGTTATTTATATCTTTAGCCCGTGCTCATCTAAGGTCCACAAACTATGATTTGCGACCCATAGTTCTACCCTTTGGCCCATTACAACTCATGAGGGGCTTTGAGCCTCCCCCCAGCCCCATGACCTATGGCTTTCTTAGCACACATGACTTAAATTACAAAAAATACTATATTTTTCCAAAATTGCAGTCCTAAGGGACCGCACTCCAAGAGGAAGCCAACACAATCTTGTGACTCGTCTCAAGTCACAGTGGTGCTTGGGTATTCATCTTGTTCTGCAGCTCCTCGATGGTAGCAAGAAAGAGCACCAGGGCACTCGCGCTCTGATCAGTTGCACTCTTAGGTTTGTCCACCCATTTCTATGATTTCAACCCTTCTGTGGTGCGATTTATGCTTTGATAGGTTTGGTTCAAATTCTTTACAGTGACATCCAGATCTTGTGACAGCTTCATCACCTCATTGGCCCATGGCTTCATGTGCTCTGTCACAATATGCTTCTTTCTTCGCAACTCCTCCACTACTTCGTGCAAGATCTGGCTTGTATGTAATCATTTCATGCACTGAGAAAGGAAAAAAGTAGGTAGGGCCTCCTGAAGGTATTCAAATGCCTACCCCTTTGCATGTAATTTTTGTCAAATATTCCAGACAAGTGGATCAATCTGCACAGATGTTAATAACCCCATAGTTGTTTCTAGCATTTCTATGCCCTTGTCAACTGTGGCAGTAGTACTCTCAGAAGCTTCATTCATCAAGGTCGCCCACTATGCATGCACCTCTGGGGGAGTTTCTAGCTGCAGCTTGGATTGCAACGTTGTGATCTGTTGCTCAAAATCTACCTTCACTATCTATGCTTATGATCTAGAGGCCTTCAGTGCTACTAACAAACTTTCAATTTTAACCTACGGAAGAAGTAGGGATGGCCACCTCTGGTAGGTCACCACACAACCTATCAATCAAGTGTTCCAATTCCACTTGTTTTGCTACTACAACCTGTTGCGATATTTGTGCTCAGAGGGATTCTTCAATTTTTACCTTGACCTTCTGCTCTACTTGGCTTAGTATCTGGTGCACGCACGCCTCTCTACACTACAATTCATTAGAAATAATAGTTTGGATTGTGTACAACTTACATTTGGGAAGCATTGACAAGTATATCCCAATATTTGGGTAGGTATGCACCTATGCATGCAATTATGGGGTCTCAATAGTGACTGTTGTGCCCAGGAAGGGGAAAATCCTCCTGTCTGCCATGCTAATGATCATGGTTGTAGGTTGGCTCGCTTGATTCATGCTCGCCTAGATGTTGTCGGTCTTCAACTGCAACACTTGCAACCCTGACTGTGATTATTCTACATCAGCCTTGTATTTCTCTTCCATTGCTGTCCATGTATCTTCAGAGGAAGATGCGACCCCATTTGCTACCTTTTCCATGTCCTCCTTGGTTAGTCTAACATCCTCTATTCCTCTGAACTTCGAGACTTTCCTCTTCTTTCATGCGCCCTTGGAGGCTTCTACGTCGCACTTCATTCCTCTCGGAGACTTTTCTCTAGTGCCATCGATACCATCTAGGCCTCCAAGGTCTAAGTTTGCTTCTCCTTCAGGTTCTTGCTCAATGTCTTTCTCTGCTTCCTGCTTGGTATCTTTTCCAGCTTCTTTTTCTGCACCCGTCTCTGCAACTTTTTTAGTGCATTGCTCTACTTCTTTTTCTTTTCCCACTAGGGTTTTCTCTTATCCTGATGTTGAAGCTGGGATGGGATGGGTGTAGTCAAGCCCAATCTTCCATGCTTTTGGCCAGGTTGCAATAACCTGGTCAATATCCGCATCTATCACCATAAATGGAAATTTGTACCAAAGAGGGTTGTTGTGCACCTAGATTTGCACATGGTGCATGGTTACCTTGAAATATGAAATACCATGGTACTTCACATACATAGTGGGGGATAGACTGGGTTGTGAGGGGATGACTACTGCCAGCGTGCCTTCAAATAAAACCCAGAAAATTTTATTTTCCTTCATTCTTTTTGGGTTGGACGAATCCCACAAATTAGCGTAACATGCCCCTTCGCACACACCAGGCTCTAACTCTAGCAGGACTACCCCTTATTGCATCTCCCATGATACCAACATGATTAACATCAACAACCAAGAGTAACAGAATTTCTTCCCCTCGTCCTCTGCCTCATGCACATTGTCCAAAAACTCTTGGCAGAGGTATTGGGACCTGTTGTAGTTGATCCCCTTCTCACATTGCCTTGCTAATGCAATTATAGGCACAGGGACTGCCTTAGGGTGGCACTTGTGTATAATTTAGAGCCAAGACCTAAGGTTCCTAGGCACACACCCGAGTCCTTGATCTACTGCACTAGGAATGCCTTGCAGTCTCGTTTGACGTGATAGTACTTCTTCACCTTTGCAACTACCTTCAACTCATTACTCTTCCCAAAAATAGCCATGGGATGCGGTCCCTTCTTTGGCGGACTGGTGATCCGGTGGATCAGTGCAACATCAATTAGAATTCTCCCTTGGATCCACAGGCACCCCTGGTGCACTAATACCAGTAGCTGGCGCATGTAGACAGTTTTAATAGGGTACCTCTCGAAGTGAGGAATCCTCAGCAAATTTGGGATCCCAACGTTTCTTAGCCCATGCACCCATGGTATAGGTTCTACCTTTACAACATCATCATATAACACACGATATATGTAATTTTCAGGTGCCATCTCGGGGAACATCTCCTCGTTCTCCAGGTCATAATCATCGAAATTGACAAGAACGATCTTGCCAAACACTTCTTCATTAACATGAACGAACTACGGGATTAGGGGCATATGGAGGTAGTCTGGCACCATATCTACACCCTTTGGAATGTGGAGAGAGGGTTTGAATGGCTTGAAAAACTTCGGCTACCATGAAATTGGCTCGAAGAGCACGACCTCCTTAGTGGTGCTCATCGGTATTTTTTTAGGGTAACCGATAGAAGACCTATCCTTCGTTGCTTGGCGTGGGGATGTAAGGTTTCTAGGGGATGTTCATAGCTTGGAGGATGACCCCTTTGTTAACTTTCCCTTTCCTTTAGCTAGCATGGACACGACTTCTTGGACTTCTGGCACTACCTCATGGGCATCATCAAATCTCGGCTCGGTAGACGCTATGAGCAGCACAAAGTTCTCTTTAGATGGTGCGCTCTCTAGGTTAGTGGCCATAATTATTGGTCGCAAGATAAATTATGGGTTGCTCACATTGTTGTGGTTCCTGTGATTTGGAAGATGTGGCAATACCAAATCACAAGGCAACATCAAACCACTTTGGGATCTCAGGATCTAGCCCTCCTAGATCCAGAGAGGGATCTCTCTATAAAAGCAAAGAATAATATGTCTTTGAAGTCCAATTTTGGGTATTAGGCTAGCTATAGGGCACAAGGTTTTATATTTTGTTTGTTTGGTTGGGAAACATGAAAGAGGGGTTCAGTGTAAGGTAAAGAAATGAGTAGAGAAGGATTTTTGGCAATGGGGAGATAATTCAAAGTGAACACAAGTCCATTGGGCAATGGGGTCATAAAAGGGTTTACTTGCAATTCAAATATCCAAGGTTTTCAAGGGGCTAGTCATCTATATTAGAGGATCTCTTAAGATGATATTATGGGATGAAACAACAAGAAAATGAATGGGAATGGCAAGGAAAACCTTCCAAGGTAACCACTTTGGAGCAAATCTAGGGATAGGGTGTGCCTTAACCTCTATGATCTAAATTCCTAATGAGGCTAACCTTGAAGACAACAATCCAGCAGTCCTCCTGACTACTTTCAAAAAATAGAAAACATTCAAGTTTAACACAGAGTGAAACCTAAGATCGGAGAAAGACTTTTAACCTTCCTTGCTTTGACATTCACCTCAAAGGGATCTTAGAAAGGCTAACTGATTGAAAAGGAACCGGGGGATAGGGCTTACTCTAAATCTCCCTGTTTCCTAATTCTTTCAGCTGAAACCAAACAGGAACATCTAAGAAACAAATTATAAATTCATACATCAATAAGCATGGACAAACAAACTTCTATAGTGGTTAAATTATCTTGAATTTGTTCTAAGATACACAATTAGTAGAAAACATAAATATAAGAAAGTGCAAGAAGCATTACATACTTGCAGCAGTATATCCTAAGCTAAAATTACGGTTTATTATCAGAGAAAATGAAACATGATGTATAACAGAGGGAAAACAATAACAAAGAAAGAACACATCACCACTGAGTTAGATCAGGATCCAACAAGCATATTTATGGATGATTTATGGATGATATCAAGCTATTGGAAAAGGATCCAGTCACATACATCCTTGTCCAATAGCTTGATATCATCCATAAATCATCTCCCAGCCTATTTACAACTACTACTCACAGAACTCTAACTCAGTAAAACAACCTACAATTAGTGTTTTCACAATATCCAACCAACATTTACAATGTATTTCTCATGAGTTCTTATAGGTGAAAGAGTTATAGTAGTGGCAGATAGAACTTAAATTATTCATTAAAACAGAGGGAGAAGTGTTTTTGAAGCCCGTTCTATTTTAATATCTTTACATTAACTTTTAGTACTCTTTAGATGAATTAGGGGTCTTCGTCGGTTTGATAATAACTCCAAGGGTATGTTCTTGAAGTAATCTCTAGCTGTAGTACTCTATTTTATCCTCTGTGACAAGAAAGGATGAAGATTTTCCTTTCAGGCCTTCCATGCTTTGTAACTAATGCACTGATAGTTTTAGGAGCTTTCTGTTAGAATAATAACTGTTATGGGCTCGATCAGGAATGGAGAATGCCGTGGGAACTTTTCCTTCTTAAGAAAATAACATTCTGTTGGTATTAAATCACTGACATGGCTTGATGTGTGCTTTAGGCTTCATTAAGCCTCCTTGATCATCTTCAGGTCTGCATATGTGTCCTTTGTGTCTGTAGCTATGGATTAGGCCTCTTAGTCTTCAATATCATGCTTTTAACCCTGCAATCTCTTTCTAATACACCTTTAAACTTTCTTCTGACCTGTTTGAGTGAATATACAGACTACAGAGGCACTGGAGGGTTTATGTCAGGGTTAATAGCCTCCATCTTCGATAAAACATGTTTTAAACCTTCTTAGCGGTGTCTTCCTCTGCTATCTTTGGCTCTGAGACAGTTTCTCAGCACTTTTTATCTCCATTATTGTGACTATGGAGACAGTGTGCATCATCACCTTTAAAACCTGCAAAAGACGAAAAAAATGTCATTAGAACTAGAGGGAGTGATGGGGGATTGCTTCAGAGGCTTGTGGGGATGGAGGGGCAGTGATGGAAAAGGTGGATGAAGTGGAAAAATGGGTGAAAAACGCAGTGGAAGGAAAAATAGGTCTGATGGGAGTTTGAGCACGTCGTGAGTTATGGATCGTTGGAATAGATCAATCAACAGTGATCTACGGTTGAGAACCTTCGATGAGGTAATTTGGAGGATGGATGAAAAAGTAAGTGAACGGGTCAGGATTAAATGTGGGTCGTTCGATTAGAAAAATTTATGGTAGAGATCTGCGGATGGAGCCATTTAGAAGGTTATATGGATGGAAAATGGATGGAGGCGAGGTTATATCAGGGCCGTTAGATTAGAACAAATCAATGGCGGGGATTACCTAATGGAATCATTTGGGAGAATAGATGAAAAGTAAGTGACCGGGCTGTGATATAATAAGATTCGTCTAATCTCAGAGATTAATGACTGCGATTAATAATGGAAATGATGTTGCAGAGGGCGGTAAGGTGGAAAACCAGAATGGTTTTTGTGAAACAAAAAGGGGGAAAGCGGAAATGCCCAAAAAAATGTGATTCCACTCAGTGAGTGACGTGTGGAAAAAGAAAACCACCCATTTCACATAATTTTGAAACTTTAAACCCTGGGCGCAAAAATTATGCGAAATGAAGTTTAAGCCGTCAGATCTCTTGGTCTTGATTGGATGGTGTGGGTTGCGTGTGATGGGAGGTAAGATGCATGGGGTGGAAGAATTGGTGGGTCCGGTGGATGATGTGATTTCCTTTGTCACTGGGTGGATGGCGAGTTTAATGCGAACCATCCAATCTGTGGACTGAATGATCATGATCTAATATTGGGGCGGAGGTTTTTGAAAAGGGGAAAGAGGTGTTAGATGGACAGGCAGAGCGCGACGCAATCTGGGTCGTTGGTTCTTGTGGATTCAACGATCCAGATTCGTTCAAAATATTAATGTTGGGGAAGGAAAAACAAGCACAAAGTGAGGTTCTAATTAGGGTTTCTTGGCCCTTTAGCGTCTGATTATAGAGCTTTACGTCACATGGAGGAGGGGCTAAAGGAAATAAGCCCTCGGGGGCTTAATACTTTAATGGAGTGGAGAACTATTTTTTTAGGATTTTTGAAAGGATTTTGAGGGTTTTTAAAGCAGAGTTTTGTGCTTCTAAGTGCCCAGTTGTGGGGCTGGGGTTATTTGAGGAAAGGGGCTACAACTATAAGCCCACAGGGGCTTAACTCCTGCATAGTGCAAAAAGGGTGTTTTAGGCCAAAAAACAAGGATTTTTAGGCCAAATGAGGGGTTCCGATAGGCAAAAGAAGGGATTTTTAGACCAAACAAAAGGGAAATATAAGGTCTAAAAGGGGTTTAGAATGAAATGGGAATTGAACTGAAGGATTATAGAGGAGTTTTGTGAATTAAATAAGGATGAAAAATGGGGAATTTTGTGGGAATGAAATGGATAAATGGAGGCCTTTTGAAAGCAGTTTCTTTCACAAAACAGCAGGGTTCATTAGTGGAAACAGCAGTGAAGATGATTTTGAAAGATAAGGACATCACAATGGCTTCAAGGATGATAAATTTTCAAAGGAAATTTTCACTTGAAAGCTTGAAACACCAATTTAGCCACCTGTTTTCTTTGACGAATTAGTATAGGTGGCTAACAATGGCTCCACATGGGGATGGCATCTTCTTGAAGGTGTCAAGAATCTTAGAAATAATATTTGGAAGTAGGCCAGAGTCTGATCCTTAACCATGTTTATCTCCTTTTATCGGCTTATAAAAACATGACGGACATTATATTAGCAGCAATACTTCTCCAAACAATCTACCTACCCATCCTACTATCCTGACATTTTTTCTTCAAGGTGCATTTAGACTTGCAGACCTTCTTCATCATTATTTTTCATTGAAAGAAAAAAATAATATAATTCTACCATTATTCCTCCATGATACCAGATTAAACATTTGGACTCATAGCTTCTCTACCTAAACTAATATCTACCAGGATTAAACTGTTTGACAGATTTTCATTCTCTACATTCTAAAATAGAAATTTAAATACTTTCAAACCAGGATTAGACTGTCTGACTTGCTATGGGTCCATGGCATAAAGACAAGCTACACATGAACTAAACTTTGTAGAAAATTGAAACAAAATTGTGAAGGCTTGAAATTCTAAGAATTAAGATCATCCTTCCTTCTTCTTGTGACTCAGATTTTGAGCTTTTTAGAGTCGCCTTTCTTTCTTCATTTTAGCTCTAGTTTTGGTCTTGTTAGAGTTGTTTCTTCTTTATTTCTTTATTGATTCAATTTTTGAGCATGTTAGAACCAGCCTTTCACTTTCTATGGCTCAGGTTTTGATCTGATTTGAGCCATTCTTTTGGAACTTCATAGGTTCAAGATTTGAGCTTGTCTGAACCTTTCTTCTTATATTTTTTATTTTTCCTTTTCCACAAAAAACAAAGCAATGGTATTTACAATGGAAGTGAAAAATTTAATCTGAACTTCAATAGTAATAATGCTTGAGAATCCTGCCATTGACAGGACCCCCAAACAGATTTGTACCATCCAATTCTTGCAGAAAAAATTCATTGGGACCAATGGCAGATTGAATGATGTAAGGGCCTTGCCATAAATTGTCAAACTTGCCATGCTTACCCTTATCTTCTCTCCCAGAGTCCCATTTAAGTACCTTGTCCCCAATTTTGAAATCAGAGGCCTTTGTCATCTTATCAAACAAATTTATGATGTTCTCTTGCACTTTCTGAGCTCTGTTATTGACTTCTTCCCTTATTTGCTGGAGATGTATGGCCTGATTGATCCTCCTTACCATGATATCTTCCTCTGATTGTATTTATTGGACCAATTTTATCACTAGTACTCCAAAACTGGTAGGGAATACTACATCTACTCCATAACCTAGCTGATAGGGAGACATTCCAATGGATTTCTTTGTTATCAACCTGTCTGCCCATAAAGCATGCACTAGATTATTATGCCACAATTTTTTATTTTCTTCCAGCAGCTTCTTGATGATGGTCACCAAACTCTTATTTGATGATTCTGCCAGCCCATTACCTTGAGGGTAATAAGAAGTAGAATGAACAAGGGAAATCTGATACTTGTGGAAAAAATCAATCATCTTTTTGGAACCAAATGCAACAACATTGTCAGTGATAATTTTCCTAGGGCAGCTAAATCTAGATAGGATATGGTCTTCAAGGATTTTTATGATGAGTCTGTGGCATTCCTAGAAGGGATGGCTTCAATCCATTTGGTGAAATAGTCAATGGTTGTGAGTATCCATCTATGTTTTGCAGATGAAGCAGGATGGATTTCCCCTATGAAGTCTACGCCCCACTGTTGAAAAGGAGCTTCAACAGTGATTGGTTGCAAAGGTAAAGGAAGGAGTTTTCTTTTGCCCTCAAATATTTGGCACATGTGGCAAGAAAATATAATTTTGTGGACATCTTGGAAGAGGGTGGGCCTGTAATAACCAGCTCTAAGGATTTTATTGGCAGTGGTTTTCTAGTAGAGATGGCCTCCACACTCTCCTTCATGAAACTCATGCTTGATAATATCTACATCAAATTCAGGAAAACATTTAAGCAATAAACCATTGGAATTTTTCCAATATAAAAATTCATTTAAAATGCAATAATTTCTAGCTTTCAACTTTAAAAACCTTGCCTTTGTCTTAGATAAATCAGGAGGAGCATTTAGATTTACAAGCACATACAAGATATCAGCATACCAAGGTGAGTTTTGGAACTGTTCTTTTACAATGGGAGCTATTAATCCTTCATGTTCATCCAAAGCATCTACCATATTAATGTCAAGGGCTTGTAAGTTAGATTCAACCATTAATTATGCTAAGCCTTGACACTTGATGAGTTTAGTGGGTTTGATCTCCAAATCATACTCTAGTATCACAGCAATCCACCAGCCTCTTTTTTCATATGGATCTTGTGAAAAAATGTCTTTTACCACTATATTAGGCACAAAGGAAATAATATGAGAATGTAAGATATAAACTCTGAAATACTTAAAGGCCTTTACCAAAGCATAGGCCTGTTTTTCCATGATATTATATTTTAGAGGTGCATCTCTTGATGCCTTGCTGAAAAATGCAATTGCTTGCTCTTGTCCCTCTGGATTTTTCTGTAACAAGACAGAAGCCATAGTGTGCTCTAATGCAAATGAGAATATGAGGAAATCCTTAGTAAAATCAGGTCTGATAAGAACTGGTGCTCGGGTGAGTGCATGTTTTACTAGTTCAAAATAATTTTTGGCCTCTAGAGTCCACTTAACTCCCACCTCTTTCTTCAGCATGTTGTCATGTTCCTAAGAAGTTCTGATAGGTTGGGTATAAACCTCCTCAAGAAATTAATATTCCCAATGAAGGACTGCAACTCTTTGATTTTTCTTGGGTGGATAATCTGTAATATTCCCTCAACCCTTTTTGGGTCTATTTTAATCTCCTTTTCAGATATGATATGACCAAGAAGTTTACCTTCTTAGAGACCAAACACTGTCTTTCTGTGATTTAAAGATAGCCCATACCTTCTGCATTTCTCAAAGACTTTTCTCAAATGTTTAAGGTGATCTTCATTAGTTTTGGAATAGACTGTAATGTCATCAAGGTAAATTATAATGAAGTACCATGTTTCTTCTGAGAATGAAATTTCCATGGCTCTTTGAAAGGTGGCACCAACATTCATTAATCCAAAAGGCATTTTCACATACATGAAGGTGTCCCAAGGAGTGGTGAAGTTTGTTTTAAGCTGATCTTCTGGGAGTACTAAGACCTAGTTGTACCCTAAAAAGCCATCTAACAGAGAAATCCTCTTAGAAACAACTACCCTTTGTAGGATGTGTTCCATTTTGGGTAAAGGGTAATTATTTTTTAATGAGTCTCTATTTAAGTTTTTAAAATCAATGCACAGCCTAATTTCTCCTGTATTTTTCCTTACACCCACAAGCTTAGATACCCAATCTGAAAACCTTACAGGGACTATGATTCCAGCCTCATACATTTTATTAATTTCCTTTTCTATCAAAGGTAGCTGTACAGTGTTAATTCTACGTAGCTTTTGCCTAAAAGGTTTCTGGTTTTCTTTCAATGGAATCTTATGCTGGATGATCTCTATGTCATAGGCTTTCAAATCCTCATAAATCCAAGCAAAAACATCAACAAACTCTTTGAATAAATCAATGTATTTCTGTTTTATATGTGCTAGCAAAGTTTTAGATAATTTGATCATTTCAGGCTTGTCTTTGTTGCCTATATGCATTCTTCAACATCAGATTCAGTGGATTCTATAGTGGGCTTCTTTTCCACATCATTAAAATCAAGGAGGTCCTTAAGGGGTGCTAGTACTCTGGGTATGCTTTTGTCTTTGGACTGCAATACCTCTATGTCTTCTTTATCTGTGTTCATGTATTCCTCTGTTTCGTTTCCAAACTCTCTGGTCAGCATTTTTATTTCTGCAGTAGGGAATGGTTTTTCTTCCTCAGGGGGCTCTTTATATAAACTGTCATCACTAAGCCTAGAGTTTGAATTAGGTAATTCGGACTCATTCCTGGAGAGTAGGAAATCCTCTATCTGTTTGTCACCCTCAAAGACCTGCCAATATTTTTCATTATTTGGTACTGCTGGTCTATATTTTGTTTGAACAATGATCTATTTGTCATTGAGTGGTCTCTGATATGAACTAGCAACACATGCCAATCCATTTGCAAGTATGTTTTGACTTCTAGGGACAAAAAAAAGCTCATATTCTACAAATGTTTTCAAAAGATCCATGGCATCATTCCTATATGCCCTTAATCTAGTATGTTTGGTAGTGTACTCTCCCTTTATCTGTTTGATGACTAGTTCTGAGTCTCCATGGAAAACTATCCTCTTAGCCCCTAGTTTTTTCAATAGATGCAATCCTAAGGGGAGAGCTTCATACTCTGATATGTTGTTTGTCCATTTTAATTTTAGTTTGAAGGCATGAATCTCAGCATAATTGTTTTCAGTATTGTGCAACCATACCCCAGCTCCTGCATTCCTTTTAGTGCAAGACCCATCAAAGCTCATGCTCCATCAAGGATTATTTGCAGATTTGTTATAAGTTTCACCCTTAATGTCTTCTTGTTTCTTGAGGTTAGCAGGTTGATGGGTAATCTGCTCTCTACAGTCTTGGTTCTGATTTTCTAACTCTGCAAACTGTTCAAATGTTTCTCCCTTGTTTTCCTCTGCATCCAGAGCTGCCATTATGTTTATTTTTTTGTCCTCTACTCTGTTGTTTGAATTTTTATTCTATAGCTCTTGCTCATTTGTAAAATCATCACTGTAAAGGATAAAAGATTCTAGGTCTGTATGGACAAAGTAAAGAATTTTCTGGTTTCTCTGGGCTGCTTACCATGAATTTCATGTGTGCTTCCCTATAAAGTCTTATGAGCTGGTTGAATACAGGGATAGTGGAATATGTCATGTCCATTTGCATTGTACCCTGTAGCTTGGCACCCCATGATCTTGACAGCAACATGCCATACCTAGGTGGTACATCAGCCACTACAACATCCATTACCATGCACTTGGCTGGGATTTAGGTCAAATTTACACAGAGATCTTTAATCAGGCCCAAACACTTCACTCTTCTAGAGTCAAAAGAATATAAATCCTTATATGGTCTGGTTATCTCTAGGCCTAATTTCTCCGTGATCACTTTGGGCATGAGGTTGTGTGAAGCTCCTGAATCATGCATAGCATTATGTATGATTTTATCATGGATATTTAGGCTGACATAGAAAGGAGGTACTACCCCTTCCTGAAATTTTCCTTCAATTTTTGGGCCAAACAAGAGAGCTGGTTGGTCATCATTTAAGTTGAAAGAGTCATTGTTTTCTCCTAAATTTAAAGTTGTCAATATTTGAAATTTATATGCATCTTGGGTGGCCAACTCAGTGAGAGGGACAGAAATTTTCATTTTGGCAATCTCACTTTCCAGATTGAAAGGAGACTGACTCATGGAAAAGTTCAATTCTATTTTGCTGGTCACTATTTTATTGGCAAAATCAGCTTGCTGATTTTCAATATGTACATTTGTTGAAACTGTTTTTTCAGGAGCATTAGCTATAATGCTAGTGCCGTTGGTTTCTTGAATTGGTTTATCAATGGTTTGGATGTCTTTTTCCTTGTTTTTTCCACAACTATCAGCTGTTGTTTTGTTGCTTTCAATAGTCCCTTTAGGAGTCTTTTCAGGTCTTTTCTTAATAGTGATTTCAGAGGTTTTTGGTTTGGGAGTATCTATGTTATTTTTTCTTCTGAGATCACATTGTTCTCAGACTTTCATGATGGCATTCTCGAATCCTAACCTATAGTCTTCTGATTCTAACCCTTCTTCATCCCATTGTGTGTATGAGGTCTGATTGTCTTCTATATTATTTAACATTAGCCCACCAAAAAAAAGCGCACAAAACAGTAAACATGAAATTCGCCCCCGATTTTCCAAGTTTCCATGGCATTCGCCCCCAATTTTCCCGATTTCTATGGCATTCGCCCCATTTTTTCAGTTTTCACTGGTTCGGAGAGGTGGCTGGGCTTTGTGCACACCGAATAATGCACCCCACCGCCATTGCCACCTTGCAGCAGTTCTAATCATTCTGTAAAATTATTAAAAATAGGAGATGGCTTCAACTACTTTGTAAATCAGTTTGTGGAGCCTCTTAAAACGTCTGGATTGGTAGATTGTCAACAAGCCTGCGAGAGGAATTTCTCCTGCAGTGCTCTTTTCTTTGATAAAAAAACAGGTGGTTGCTATCTATACAATGAAATCAGAAGCTTTCAAGTCTCTGAAGATGAGTCCACTGCCCTAACCACATATTTCAAGGTCCGCAGCTCAACAAATGAGTCAAGCACAGGGCGAGGTATAGAAAATAACAATGACTCAAGCACTGGGCAAGGTATGGAAAATAACAAACACTTCCCTCATCTTATCATCATTGTGGTCTCAACTGCACTAGTACTTGTTGCCATTATGTCTTTCGGTTACTGGTTATGCTGGAAGAATCTTGCATGAGGGACTCCGAATGATTCTTCAGAGGATGTAAGATTCTTAAACAATATACCTGGACTGCCCACCAGGTTCTCTTACAGGCAGCTTCAAAGTGCCACAGACAATTTTAACAGGAGACTCGGGAGAGGGGGTTTTGGGTCAGTTTATGAGGGCACACTGCCAGATGGCAGCAAAGTGGTTGTGAAGCAGTTGGAGAGTATTGCCCAAGGTAAGAAAGAGTTTCATGCAGAGGTGGCTACCATAGGTAGCATACATCATGTTCATCTGGTAAGGCTTCGAGGGTTCTGTGTAGAGCACATTCACCGTTTGCTTGTGTATGAATACATGGCTAATAGGTCTCTTGACAAATCCCTATTTAGCGATAGGAAGCAAGGTTTTGTCTTAGATTGGGACAAAAGGTATAACATAGCTCTCAGTACTGCAAAAGGATTAACTTACCTGCATGACGATTGCATTGCGAGAATCATACATTGTGACATAAAGCCAGAGAACATTCTTTTAGATGAGAACTATAACGCAAAGGTGTCTGACTTTGGGCTTGCAAAACTTATGACCAGAGAATAGAGCCATGTTTTTACAACATTAAGGGGTACACGGGGTTATCTTGCTCCTGAATGGCTTACAACATATGCTATCTCAGAGAAGAGCGACGTGTACAGCTTTGGCATGGTTTTGCTGGAAATTATTGGAGGAAGGAAAAATTTTGATTCAGAAGAAACTTCAGAAAATTGTTACTTTCCAGGTTATGTTTTCAAACAGATGGAAAAGGGGAAGCTTGAAAATATACTTTATGCAGAGCTTCAATACGATCCTTCCGATGAAAGGCTATCTAGGGCAGTCAGAGACTAGAGTTGCACTATGGTGTATTCAAGAAGATTTTTCTTTAAGGCCATCAATGGGAAAGGTAGTTCAAATGCTTGAAGGTGTCATGCACATACCTGACCCGCCAGTTTCCTATCAAACTGGTTTCCGAATGCATCAAAGCATGTTGTTCCTGAAGCCTATCAGTGATGAAGGATCTTCTTCTAACCCTTCTGACTATAACAGCCTGGATATGGTCTCTGCAGTCCGCCTATCTGGACCAAGGTAAGGGGGGAGAAATAATAATTCAATTCATCATTCATATTCTTCATATTCTTAACAAGCTAAGTGGGAAGAGTTAAAAAATAATTCATCATTCAAATTCTTAATAAGGTAAATGGGAAGACTTACAACTTAATTTCAGAATTCGTATCTTAACAGGGTCTTCTGTAGGAGAACATGAATCTGGGAAGTCCCTCACTGAGATCAACTCTTCATCCCTTGGTTATAAGTTTATGGTCAGAACATAACTCCATGCACCCATGCTCTCATGCTGACTTAGGAGGGTTTGCATTAGCCGATTAGAACCAACTACTCTGTAATGGCAAAGGCTATATTAAGAAAAATTCGAAGTGTCCACATGTAAGTATTCACGTGTTCATTTTCAGAATGAGGTAGCGGTCATCTCAGTTTTGGTATGGTATTTTATTTTTCTCAAGTATCTATGCAATTCAGTTGGAACTTTATTGTCTTGTGAGCTGAAGACAGGGTAGATCAATACTATTGTACAAATATCCTTTGCCCTCTTGACACAAACTAAGACGATCTTGTGTCTTTTTTTTGATCAGAGGATAGGCATGCATAAAGTTAACAACATTACTTGTTATGTTCATAATCAAATGGAGATGTACATCTAATCTTATCAGGTTAAAAGGAACTCTCAGTTTTAGCATCACCTGTACAGATGAAGGGAAGAATTTTCATTGACCTCTTGCTACATATAGTTGATATAGTTGATATGCATTGCATTTTGCATTTGTTTAACGTGATCGATTAAATAATAGTATCTATTCAACCAAATTTGCTCAGGGAATTTCACATGACCAGGTGAGACAGTCCACTAGGAGCAATTAAAAATATATACTCAACTAAATTTGCCAAAGACTTGCACCTAACCAGGTGAGACAGCCCACTAGGGGCTGTCAAGAGCATCTACTCAGCTAAATTTGCCCAAGACTTGCACCTACCCAGGGGACTCTGGCTGAGGAATAACAACACCCTTGTTTGACCACCCATCAAAGCCCAGGTTGACTTGATTTTGTATTTCAGTATTCAATCGATGCATGTTAACTGGATATTCCTCTTCTGTTTTTCCTGTAATAGGTGAAATGTCTGGTATAGGATTTGGAAGTCAGAGGAGAATCTGATAAAAATAACTCGCACCCATGCATGGGACAACCTACTACGGCAATTAAGAATGTCTATTCAGAAAAATTTGCCCAAGAATTGTAGCTACCCAGGTGATAAGGCTCACTAGGGACGAACCTACTAGGGCAATTGAGAGTATCTATTCAGAAAACTTTGTCCAGGACTTGCAGCTAGTCAGGTGAGACAGCTCACTGGGGATGACCATGTTTAGGGAAATTTGAACTTTGGTTGGGGAATCACAACAGCCCTGTTTTACTAACTAACTAGACCCCATTTGACTTGTCTTTGTACTTAGTATTCAATAGATGCAATGTTAACTGGATATTCCTCTTCTGCCAAGAACAAAAAATGTTTGCTACACAATTTTCAAGCCGATCTATCTCAGCTGAACTTGTAGTTGTAAGCATCCACGTGATGAATCATTAGAGTGCCACGTTTGCTTGCTGAGACTTCTTTCGGTTGCCGAAATGTGAACTATAAATGTAAAACCTGGCACAAAAACAATCCTATAGCTTCAATTTGGATCTCTGAATTTGAAGCTCAAACTGTCCAACCTCATGAATATGTTCAAATTCCAGATTATCAATACTCTGTTCTAGCCACTTTAGACCAGTTTCCACCTTCTAAGGACATCTTCAAGACATGGAACCCTGATTGCTTGTCTGTATTCATAACTGCACGCTTGCAGTCGTTGTCCATTTGAGATATCTGTAGTAATCTCAACACAGTCTGAATGACATGATCATGCAAACTTTCACATACAGGCTACAGCACCAAATGCAGTGACCAACTGTGCTTGGATAATGAAATTGTAGTTTAAGTCGTGTAGGTAAGCTGAATGACTGTAATTGATCTTTATTTCATTTCCAAAATATATATATATAGAGAGAGAGATTACTTTCTTGTTTTGTATAGATCATTGTCCTGGAAAAACTGCGGTTTTTATCTTGTTGATTTGTTTTGGATAGGTAAAAAGCCTTACTTTTCTGAAAACCTTTCTTTAATTCAATGGGCTGTGGAAAGACAGACTTTGAGAATTTAATGCACAGATGGGTAGCAACCTTGACAGGTCTTTGTGCTTGATCACTGAGGATGTTATGATTGATGATGCCGTATCCTAGTTGAATAGTTTTTTTAATTTGTATCCTGGGACACCAGATGACCATCCATGTAGATGCTGTAAAGTCCCCATAACCAAGGATAGATTGTATCACAGTCAGAGAACTGAGAGCGTGGATTTATTGCTGTACTACTGTATCTCAATTTCCTTAAATGATTTCAAGGATTGTAGCAATGGTTATGATGGCTTTAGGGTATATATATACCCTGACTGAGAGAGAGAATGACTGGGTATGGGAACTGGATTATTTATCACCTAAGCAGCTCAACTCGTTGTGGATTTTTTTGGTTCCCTAGAGTATATGTAGTGCCTGCAAGGATCAAGACAAACAAAAAGTGGTATCCCTGGGCAAATTTTGTTGAATAGATACTAAACGTGATAATATGCTATGATTGATATGCATTGCGTTTTGCATTTGGTTGATATAGTTGATATGCATTGCGTTTTGCATTGCTACATATAGTTGATATTTCAGTTCTGTATGTTAAATTTAGTTATTATCCTTTTTGTTTAAGTTTGGTTAGAAAACCAATGGAATTAAAATATATACTTGGATTTGTTTCTTAGGTGGCCTATAGAGCTTATTAAGTACATTTAACTGGACTTCTGCAGTTATGGTTCCAATAGAGAGCTTTACTGCTTGCAACAATCTTTATTGAAGTCATTTGATTCATCATTTGGTATACAAATAAAAGCAAGGAAGTCTCTGTAGATTATGCAGATGAGGGTCTTTTTTGAAATAATGAAGATTAAACTCGGAGCTCCTCATCTAGGGTCCTGCTTGAATGGTCTTACCTTTGCTAGAAGGCATAATGCTTTTCCCTGCTTGGGTAAGATATAACGCTTTGATTTGCTATGGTAAAGGATAACTTCTGCTTAGAGTGAAATTAAGGTTATCCCTTTCTGAAGCAGAGCGAAGAGTTATATTTTACAATGGTTACATGAGCATAACGATGATAAGGTAATATACTTGATGGCTGGGTTATGATCGATGAACAAAGAACTTAAGGACAGTAATGGAGGGGACAATGTTGGAAAATAGTGTGAAGGAATGATGATTGAGAAATAGTCTTAGGTCATGGTGACCTGCCTCAGTCTATGTCATATGTTGTACCCTTTTAGGTCAAATCGGTGCTCTAACCTCCTTTTTGGCATGCTTGAGTACTTCAAGCATTCATCTACAAGTGAAAGATATCTATAGATAAAATTCATGTTTTCATTAGAATTCAGCCACCTGATCCAGTTGTTTAGGTTTTCTCCCTAATTAGCCCCTCATCAAATGTACTTTAACCTATTTAGTCTGTTACTTGCTAGACAGCTCTGCTAAGTACTATCTGGATGCTACTGTATGGCAAATAAACTAAATGCTGGCATGAAAAAGGTTGTCACAAGATCAACTATCAATGGAATCATTGTGTGCACTCACAATAGAGACTGCAATCCCTTTAGATCAATTTTCCTTTGGAGATTAGCTTATTATGGCTCCTATTATTGCTGTTATCCATCACTATTATATCGTTTCAGTGATTACAAAATACTGTAAACCTTAAATCAGGGAAATTGAAGGCAAACTTTTGAATTATGTTGCTGTGTGCAGACTTGTATTGCTAATTTTGTAGTTTTTCGCCATATTTTTTGAAGAATGTATTCTGTATATTAGTTTGGAAGGATTTTGTTGGGTGACAACTTAGTTTATAATTTTTTGTCAGTGTGGGACCTTTCTTGATTAAATATGAATGCCATTCTGGATTCTAACATTTCTACTCTGTATGTTCTGTAAAGTGGCCAAAAGCTTTGTATAATATATTTGCATCTTTTACTGCTACTCGATGGTGGAGATAAATGGGAGAGTGCATTTCTGGTACTAGATATATGGGCGTGTACACTAGTATAATGGTTTCAAAAGGTACTTGAATTGCATTATTGTATACAACTGCAAGATTAAATTGCAATAACAGTGGCGAAATACATTTGAAGGTTACATTTTGGTGACCTATTTGTCATTTGGATATATGACAATTTGTATAATTAACATACTGCTTGTGTTTTACCTATATTCCAAGCAGTTTTTTATCCTTCTTGAATTTATTAGGTCATTGTGCTGTCATAGTATATGATTGATCCGTAAATTTCAATGTTATTGAGAAAATACTCCTTAATGCTGCTTGTACTATGAAGGCTGATGTTGGAGTTCATTTATCCTAAATGGCTGTGAATATAGTATTTATGAAAGTTCACTGTACTACAGGGCCCCCCTTCAGGTTTTATAGATTTGTAAACTCAGGTAATATCTAACACAAACATAAGATGCAAAAAATCATATATGGGTATAACAAAAATATTGGCTTCTGTGGGCGGTAATAATTTATTGGAATTTATAGTTCCTTCAGTTAGAGGTACTTTAAAGGCCTATAAATGTGCATTTGTTCTCTTTTACCAGTTGGAGACTAAGAGTAAGCACCAGTTGAATGATAATTGAAGAGCTTATTTGGTTGTATGGATGTTTTTGAGCTTTTAAAATGATGATATACTAACAAAAAGGAAGAAAGCTCTTCTTGGTAATGAAAATCTTCATGGTCTCTTAAAACTTAAGAGCAAAGCTGTTGTTAAAGACGTTACAAAGGTTGGAAGACTTCATTGTCATAATCTTGGTGGTAAATAATTTTGAATGATCATATCATAGGAATTCCATGGCCCCGACATGTAACTCCAGGCGCCTTATAGGACCGTGATCTCCTTTTTCTTCTTTTCAAAAAACAAGTAATCAATAATAGATGGTTAGCTGTCAGCGTTGTGGATTTCCATAATATTCTACTCATATCTGTGTACTTTGATCTTGATCTACGAATTTTCTACATTGGCTCTCTTTTTTGCCATGATTTTGCATTATTTTTGGTTGATAAATTTTCTTGGCTCTTGTTGATATAATAAACTTCGAGTCAATCAAGCAACTTGTTTATGTATATGAATCTATCAAAATTATTAATCCATAATTGATGGATATGAAATTTTTGGAAACTCCCTTCAGAAATTAATAGATGCAGTTAATGTTTCTTTTAAAAAAAATTAAATTAATAGTTATATCACACTTTTTTGTTGTGTTATTTCTTTCCTTCTCTCATATATATATATATATATATATATATAACAAAGAAGTGGTATCATGAGTACCCAAGTTTTTTTTGTATACTAATATGTAGTGAATCTTTGGTTTGCATTTATGGTTTCCAAAATCATGTTGGGTAAAAACTGTTTCTAAGGTGTTTTTGAAAAGTTGAAAATCATTTAACTTGTTTCTCAATTATTATTGTGCTTTTAGAAAACAGTTCAAAAATTTAGATGTAAAAAGAAAGTAAAAATTGCCCTACCTTGAATAATTAATAATTAATTTTGAAAAGCTTAAAAGCAGAAGCAATTTTGGTGTTAGAAGTGAATAATGAAACCAACAAAGACTCAGTGATTTTACTTGGAATTTTCTCATATTTTTAGAAATGGTTCCTTGTATTGTCCACCATTATTTAAGAAGTGAATCCCAATTGTTCAATTTTTTAAAAACTTGTTGCTTGTCTTTTTTTAATTCCCATTCTTTATCCTTGTGAACGCATCATATTGGAAGGTCGAAATAAAGTGTGGAAAGTATAGTTATCTATTAGGTACTTGTCGGTTGAATACGTATAGTTATCTATTAGGTTTTTGTCAGCGTTCAACATCTTACTTAGAAGGGTTTCACCAATCACCTCCATTTAACAATTCACTAGTATTTTGTCTTACAATTATACTTGTTTTGGATCATGTTATAAGTTCT
The DNA here is from genome assembly GCA_034641835.2 of Pinus albicaulis. NCBI lineage: Eukaryota > Viridiplantae > Streptophyta > Pinopsida > Pinales > Pinaceae > Pinus > Pinus albicaulis. The sequence continues at coordinate 1,282,714,382 of CM076577.1, read as the reverse complement.
TAATGAAATGTGCATTAATAATGTAGCACCTTGCATGCTATATAAAATGCATTAGCTTTATGATGAAAATAGTTCTTATTTATCAATTTGTTATGCTTGATTTTCAAACTAAAGTGGCAAACATGAAGTCTATGATGTCATTTAGTGTGTCGTGAACATTGTACTCTTTTTGTCATTGCATGATAATGATGCTTAAATTATCTCCGTAATCTTGTAAGTTTTAAATTACGTTTTATGAATCTTTATAACCATGTTTTCACTTTATAATTTACCAAATTAATTTATTATTTTTTGAGGCTTTCACTAAAGTATAAGAAAATGAGGGTTAATATACCTAAGTTTTTAAAATACACCTATGAGGTCATGCAAAAAGATCATTATGGGGCAATAATGACTCAACTGAGGCTTACATGAAAGTTAAATCAACTAAGGTAATCGTCAAGCAACATTATACATCTTCACACCAAGGAGAGTAGGGGAAGTTCATTTGAATTCCTTTGGAACCACCTCCAAAGGAGACTTAATAATGTATTTTTGTAGAACCATGAGTTAGGGCATGATCATAGTTTTGTGCATAAGGTTTCATTTTAGATATATATTTACCATTTACAATAGGGTTTCTAAACAAATTGATTATAATTCCACATTTTTTTTTGTTTTTTTTGCTTTTATCTTCGATGTCTTGATAACGAATATTTATATGTTAGGATGCCTTGTTTTTAAGCAAATTAGCAAGCTTTCTTATTGTGATATGAAGTATAGCTAAAAGATGAACATTGATATTTTTCTCAAAGTATGACAATGTTGTGTACCAAGTAGTGCAAAAAGCATGAAAAAGGCCCAATTTAGTAATGCCATGTCCAAATCAAGTGGGAGAGAATGAATTAACTGCTTTTTTAAGGAGACAATTTACAATAGATTAAGAGCACAAGATAGGATGACCATTCAAATGAATCTCCTTTATGTGTATACAGAGACAAAGATGCTTGGATAACAATAATAATAAACTGATATATAATAATAAATATATCAATAATTAAGGTAATGGGAATGAATGTGGGTTATTTTTTTAAGGGCTTTGCATGCCCTTTCCTTTGAAATAAGTGTTTCTTTCAATGTTTATTAGTTTTAGATGCCTTTATATGAAGAACTCATCTCGCCTCTTTTCTTGTCCAGTGTTTATATATTTCGATGATTGTTTCAAGTTCTAATACGACTTCTCCCTTTGCATCAAGCTCTAACATAATAATCTAAACCATGACCTTGTTACCAATCATGTTTTTTAAACAGTGAATGTGGAAGAGTAGGAAGCAACTCCACTCTATAAACCATATTGAGAATTCTTTCCAACGCGTTATAAGGACCAGGGTTCTTGTATGGTTGCACCCTCAAAATAACCAATCCCACACTTCAAAGTGTCATTCACTATGATGTTGATTTGTGAATTGTTTCATTTTGCTTTGTGCTCTAATCAAATTGTGCTTCAATAGTAAGAGAACCTTTTGTTCGTATTGGAGATTATCCTCCATTACTTGTTCCTAAGGTTTCCCTTATCTAGAGTGACATGTCTCTTGCTCTCTTTTGCTCAAGAGACGTTCTCCAATAAAAAAACTCTCATTCACAAAATGTTCTCTTTCAACTTGAAAAATGAACGATCTCTCACAAAAGTGGCATAAATGGATTTTCACACATAAGTGGCATAAATGGTGTTCTTGAATCTGCTGATGAGATTCAAGTCATACACATCATCATCACGATCATCTCGAAATTCAGATTCAAGTCATATTCATCATCATCATCACGATCGTCTTGAAATTTTGATACTAATGGCTGTAAACACAATCACTTTTTGTCAAAGTGTCAACATGGCCCACTTTCATCACTGCATCATCTCGACTTTTGTGCAACGAATAAAATGATGAATTTCCTGCAAAGGTTCAAATCTCAATGTCCTATTGCAACATACAAGAATTTCCTACAAAGGTTCAAATCTCATTGTCCTATTGCAACATACAAATATCACGAACACTTGGAACATACATCCATCCTTTTGTCAAAACAAAAATAATCAAAGTGGCAAAAAGCATCAATATGCCTCCAAATATGGCGATAGCTTGAAAATTGGTTGGTCAAATGACAAAACTGGCTATGCGTTCCTTGCAAAAAATCATGAAATTTGAATATAAAGTTGACTATGTTTTGAAATTGTTAAATATGGGCCTCTAGGGAATCTAGAGGATTCTTTGTGGATTTTTGCCTCAAGGTTCCATTGCTCAACGTTTTGCCTATGGAATATTCATTGCTCAAATCAAATAACTGTCTACGCTATCAAATTCTTGGCAAAAATTCGGTTCACATGAGTATAAACTTACATATTTCTGACCATGAAACCCTGGGCATAGGCTCATGGGAATATGTTATGTAACCAGCTCACAAAACAATAGAAATAACATATCAACAACTTAGAAAATATCCTCTTAACAATATAGTAAAATAATTTTCTTATTATAGATTTTTCTTGGAAAAGAATTATTGAGAGTTGGGTGCAAATGCACAATGTTGTGTAGCATTAGTGTGATAAATATGGGATAGTGCAAAGCATAGTTTTCAAGATTAGTCTAAGTTGACTCGTACCTAATCAACTCAGTCAAGTTGATTGTTGGTTGAACGGTTAATTGTTGGTTCAATGGACAGAAGATCTTGCAGGCACAGATACCAAAGGGAAAAATGGAGCCCATCATGGGGTACTCTTTGTAATTCTCCACCATTGCTACCTTCCATGCTTCCTCAAACTCCTCTCCAACCTCAATATTAGTGCTAGTAGTAGCATGAGCAACAACACTACGCTTAGCAGAACTAGAAGAACGCGTTTTCAAAACTACACGAGAACTACTTCCCTCACAAGTCACCATGTGCCATGCTTGGTCTCGGTGTTTCTCTTCCTTCTACTCCTGGTTCAACTACCATATCTTCATTGGAACCAACACCCCGAACTCCACTAGACAACGATTCACCATTTTTTAGTAGTGATTCACTATTTGTACTAGTGATTCGCCATGATTTTACAAGATAATATAATCTCGTGAGAGATTCGCCAAAAAATTATATATACATATTATATTATTAATAAAATCGCCTTCCATTTTTCCTATGTATCATGGGGATTCGCCTATTTATTATATATATAAATTTAGGGGGGTTCTTAAAATTATCCCTGATCCTAACATGTAGTCTTCAGATTCCAACCATTCCTCATCCCAATGTGTGTATGAGGTCTGGTTATCTTCTGTGAAAAAGGTGTGATCTTGGTTATCCACTCCCACCATGTTTATAATAGCTCCCTCTGATTCTTCTATTATTCCCTCATCCTCATCAAGGAAATTTTCTTGGAATGGAGGTATGACTTTTTGGTCAGAGTCCCTTTGTGTATTAGGAGGAGTGTTTCTCCTAAAGTTTTGGTTCTGGTTTTGAGACTGATTTCTATTCTGATTATTGGCTTGGACAACCATTTTCTCCATCATTATTTCTAGCCTCTCCATTTTCTTAGCTAGATTATCAAATTTGGGATCAGATGTAGAAGCTGTGGTGTCCTCCGTATAGGTTAGCTTCTTTTCAGCCCTCATCCTAGCTCTTTTTTCAACTAAGTTTGCCTCTACACTCACAGTTCCCTTCTGCATATCTTCTAGAGTTGAATAGTCTCTCTCCCTTAGTTGATAGGCCATTTCAGCATCGAAATATTCAGGGTATTTCACTAAGGCCATTCCTTGGGGAGGTTTCATGTGGGGTGGAAGAACATTGTAGACATTGTTAAACCTAGTGGAGTAATCATGAACACTCTCCCCCTGATTTATTTTAAGACCTTTATACTTTGATAATATTTGTAGAGGGTTGATTTTTATTTCCCATTTTTTTATGAAAGCTTGATGTAAACAGGGAAGTTCATTGATGCTATTAGGAGTTAAAGTTTTAAACCACTTTTTTACTTCTCCTCCTAAACTTTGAGCAAAGATTCTCATCTTAATGGTCTCATCTTCTATTTCCATATAATCAAAAGCATCTTATATCCTATCTACATGTTGTTGAGCTGTGGTAGATTCTTTCCCAGTGAAATGGGGGATTTTAGACTGATAGTCATTGGGTAAAGGAGCTAGAGGCTGTGGCAACACTAGAGGAGCATACCATGCTACCATGATGGTGTTTTGTAGGGGAAGAGGAGTGGCTTGGATAGTAGGTATGTGGATTGTAGAAATGCTTGGACCAACCACAAACTGTTGAGCAGACTTAGGGTGAGAGAGACCCAAGTTATGAATGAAGTGGATGTCAGGAGGTGTTGATGGAGAGGTTCCTCTATCACTAATATTTTTACAAATATGCTGTGGTGAACTTGGAGGCTCAAATTCTATCTGATCTATACCGCTTAAAGACTTAGTTCTTGGTAACTTACTTGGTAAATCTAAGTCAACTTGAGTATCTGATAGAGCTGCAAGGTTTTCAGGTGTTGAGTTAGCTCTATGAATGGGTCTGAAAATAGTTGGATCCCTAGATGTGAGAGACTTCCAAAGAATTCTTTCTGGATTTTCAACTATCTTAGGAGGATTTGGATCAAGATAAGCTCTGGTATGGATTGTTCTTGAAGCCAGTATGCTAATTATAACAATCTTTAAGAGGCAGATGGTCCTTAAAAAAGAAGCTTAATCCTATGTGTTTCCTTTAATATGGATGATGTTGTGACGAAACGGGTCTCCCAACGGAGTCTTGTGAATAACAGAGATAACCAGTAGGCCTAATGATCACCAGTGGAGTATTTTGGTCATTTGGGAACTGTGGAGTCGCCAGGTGGAGGGTTAAAAATGTTTTGAAGCAGGCTGCTATCCACCATCAACAATCTATACCAAACCAAGGCTAATTGGTCTTCTTTGAGTTCTTAGAGATGTTTCAAGGAGTGTTTTAACTCAAATTCCCCAGTGGAGTCACCTTTATATATTGGTTCCTGTGATTTGGAAGATTTGGAAATACCAAATGACAAGACAACATCAAACAACTTTGGGATCTCAGGATCTAGCCCTCCTAGATCCAAAGAGTGATCTCTCTATAAAAGCAAAGAATAATATGTCTTTGAAGTCCAATTTTTGGTATTAGGCTAGCTATAGGGCACAAAGGTTTATATTTTATTTGTTTGGTTGGGAAACATGAATGAAGGGTTCAGTGTAAGGTCAAGAAATGAGAAGGGAAGGAATTTTGGAAATGGGGAGATAATTCAAAGAGAACACAAGTCCGTTGGGAAATGGGGTCATAAAAGGGTTTACTTGCAATTCAAATATTCAAGGCTTTCAAGGGGCTAGTCATCTATATCAGAGGATCTCTTAAGATGATAGTATGGGATGAAACAATAACGAAATGAATGGGAATGACAAGGAAAACCTTCCAAGGTGACCAATTTGGAGAAAATCTAGGGACAGGGCATGCCTTAACCTCTATGATATAAACTCCTAATGAGGCTAACTCCGAAGACAACAATCCCGCAGTCTTCCTGACTACTTTCAGAAAATAGAAAATATTCAAGTTTAACACAAAGTGAAACCTAAGATCGGAGAAAGACTTTTAACCTTCCTTGATTTGACATTCAACTCAAAGGAATCTTAGAAAGGCTAACTGATGGAAAAGGAACCGGGGGACAGGGATTACTCTATATATCCCTGTTTCATAATTCGTTCAGTAGAAACCAAACAAGAACATCTAAAAAAACAAATTCTAAATTCATACATCAGTAAGCACAGACAAACCAACTTCTATAGTGGTTAAATTATGTTGATTTTTTTCTAAGATACACAATTAGCAGAAAACATAAAGATAAGAAAGTGCAAGAAGCATTAGAGTACTTGCATTAGTATATCCTAAGCTAAAATTACTGTTTCTTCTCAGAGAAAATGAAACATGATGTATAACAAAGGGAAAAAAATAACAAAGAAAGAACACATCACCACTGATTTAGATCAGGATCCAATGAATGTTCTTGTCATATTAGAAGAGAAAAACCAGTCACATACATCCTTGTCCAATAACTTGATATCATCCAGAAATCATCTCCCAGCCTATTTACAACTACTACTCACAGAACTCTAACTCAGTAAAACAACTTACAATCAGTGTTTTTACAATATCCAACCAACATTTACAATGTATTTCTCATGAGTTCTTATAGGTGAAAGTGATAGTAATGGCATAAAGAACTTAAATGATTCATTAAAATAGAGGGAGACGTGTTTTTGAAGCCCATTCTGTTTTAATATCTTTACATTAACTTTTAGTACTCTTTAGATGAATTAGGGGTCTTCGTCAGTTTGATAATAACTCCAAGGGTATGTTCTTGAAGTACTCTTTGGCTGTAGTACTCTATTTTATCCTCTGTGACAAGAAAGGATGAATATTTTCCTTTCAGGTCTTCCATGCTTTGTAACTAACGCACTGAACGTTTTAGGAGATTTCTATCAGAATAATAACTGTTATGGGCTTGATGAGGAATGGAGAATGCTGTGGGAACTTATCCTTCTTAAGAAAAGAACATTTTGCTGATATTAAATCACTGACATCGCTTGATGTGTGCTTTATGCTTCATTAAGCCTCCTTGGTCATCTTCGGGTCTGCATCTATGTCCTTTGTGTTTGTAGCTGTGGATTAGGCCTCTTAGTCTTCAATATCATGCTTTTAACACTGTAATCTCTTTCTGATACACCTTTAAACTTTCTGCTGACCTGTTTGAGTGAATATACAGGCTACATAGGCGCTAGAGGGTTTATGTTAGGGTTAATAGCCTTGATCTTCGATAAAACATGTTTTAAACCTTCTTAGCAGTGTCTTCCTCTGCTATCTTTGGCTCTGAGACAATTTCTCGGCACGGTGTATCTCCATTATTGTGACTGTGGAGACAAAATGCATCATCATCTTTAAAACCTGCAAAAGAAAAAAAGCATGTCATAAAAACCAAAGGGAGTGAGGGGGGGCTGTTTCAGAGGCTCGTGGGGATGGAGGGGCAATGACGGAAAAGGTGGATGCAGTGGAAAAATGGGTGAGAAACATGGCAGAAGGAGAAAATAGGTCCGATGGGAGTTTGAGTGCGTCATGAGTTATGGATCGTTGGATTAGATCAATCAACGGTGATCTACGATTGAGATCCTTCGATGAGGTCATTTGGAGGATGGATGAAAAAGTAAGTGAACGGGTCGGGATTAAATGTGGGTCGTTCGATTAGAACAATCGACGATGGAGATCTACGGATGGAGTCATTTAGAAGGTTAGATGGATGAAAAATGGATGGATGCAAGGTTAGATCATGGCCGTTAGATTAGAACAAATAAACGGTGAGGATCACCTGATGGAATCATTTGGGAGAATAGATGAAAAGTAAGTGACCGGGCTACGATATAATAAGAGCCGTCTGATCTCAGAGATCAACGACTGCGATTAAAAATGGAAATGACGTTGTGGAGGGTGTTAAGGCGGAAAACCGGGATGGTTTTCATGCAACAAAAAGGGAGGAAGCAGAAGTGCCCAAAAAAACGTGATTCCACTTAGTGAGTGACACGTGGAAAAATAAAACCACCCATTTCACATAATTTTGAAACGTTAAACACTGGGAGAAAAAATTACATGAAACAGAGTTTAAGCCGTCGGATCTCTTGGTCTTGATCGAACGGTGAGGGTTGTGTGCGATGGTAGGTAAGATGCATGGGGAGGAAGAACTGGTGGGTCTGCCGGATGACGTGATTTCCTTTGTCGCGGGGTGAACGACAGGTTTAATGTGACCCATCCGATCTCTGGATTGAACAGTCACGATATAATATCAAGGCAGAGGTTTTTGAAATTGGGAAAGAGGTGTTAGATGGATGGGCGGAGAGCGATGCAATTTGGGCCATTGTTTCTTGTGGATTCAACGGTCCAGATTCATTCAAAATCTTAATGTCAGGGAAGGAAAAACAAGCACAAAGTGAGGTTTTAATTGGGGTTTCTTGGCCCTTTAGCACCTGATTACAAAGATTTAGGTCACATGGAGGAGGGGCTAAAGGAAATAAGCCCTCGAGCGCTTAATACTTTAATGAAGTGGATAACTGTTTTTTTAAGCTTTTTGAAAATTTTTTGAGGGTTTTTAAAGTGGAGGTTTGTGCTTCTAAGCACCCGGTTGCGGGGTTGGGGTTATATGAGAAAGGGGCTACAACTATAAGCCCATAGGGGCTTAACTCCTGCATAGTTAAAAAAGGGTGTTTTAGGCCAAAAAATAGGGATTTTTAAGCCAAAGGATGGGTTTCGATAGGCAAAACAAGGGATTTTTAGACCAAACAAAAGGGAAATATAAGGTCTAAAAGGGGTTTAGGATGAAATGGGGGTTGAGTTGAAGGATTATAGAGGAGTTTTTTGAATGGAATAAGGATGAAAATTGGGGAATTTTGTGGGAATGAAATAGATAAAATGGAGGCCTTTTGAAAATAGTTTCTTTCACAAAACAACAGGGTTCATTAGTGGAAATAGCAGTGAGGATAATTTTGAAAGATAAGGACATCACAATGGCTTCAAGGATGATAAATTTTCAAAGGAAATTTTCACTTGAAGGCTTCAAATACCAATTTAGCCACTTGTTTTCTTTGACAAGTTAATATAGGTGGCTAAGACACGTCAGATGTGAGGGTATCTCTGCCAGACATACAATTCTAAAAGACAAATTTTCGATGCAATTCATAGATAAGCTCACGGCGCAATATACTTAGAAAGAAAAGGAACCAAATGTGACCCAAACCCTTCCTTTTATAGATGATCCGAGGTATAAATGGTCAGATCTTTATTAAGTGAATCTTAACCCCATAAAAAAGGTCAAAATTCCTGTAAGATCACCTCATTAAGTGCATAAAACCTGCTCCATCGAACGGTAAAATCACTTTTCACCTAAGTTTACTATTCCAAAGGCTAGTTTCTCTTATTATGCACTACCTCTACACTCTCGCCACACCTGTCTGTGCCTTTCCTCTACCCAGCACACAGACAAGTGGATTCCCATTCTTTAGCCATATAGTCATTTTGTAGACACAAGGTTGTTCCTATATGGCTTCAGTCGGTTTCCATTGAAATACCTAGGAAGAATATCACCGCCTAATGTGGCCAAGCGCACCACACCTCCATCAATGATTTCTTTCACAATATATGGCCCCAACGAGTGTTTCCTGAACTTACCTAGGTGGCACGCAAACTAAATGCAGGGAAAATTTTAAGGATGGAAAATTATTTTGAAGTTTAAAAAATTGGCGAATCTGACTAGTCGTTAGTGTGAAAAATATAAAATCTTTATTGATGTATTTGTAAAATTATTCAAATTTATAATTATATTATATATATTTTCTATATAATGTTGGAGATTTTTAAGGTAAAATAATTTTATATTTTAAAATTTGGGTGAATTATTTTTATAAAAAAATGGAAATTGGCGAATCTGTTTTTTGGAAAAATCATGGAAAATTAGCCCCTAAAATTTTCCATGACAGAATTTCATATGACAAGACCAAATCTTCCTCCTTGAACACCTTCTGCCTAATGTGCCTCTCAATCCAGGACTTTTTGTGCGCCTTCTACACTTGTTGATGGAAATTAGCAATGAACCAATCCTCTTATAAGGAAACCAATTGCGCAAGACATTCCTCCATGATGTCAGGCTAAGGCATATTAGTGAATGTTGCAATGCACAGGCTTGGGAAAATATATTCCATTGGCATGATTGCTTCTTTCCCATATACCATTCTGAAAGGGGTTTTCCCAGTCAATTTCTTGCAGGTGGTCCTATAAGCCCATAACACAGAAGGGATGCACATGTCCCAATCATTCCAATTTTCATTACAGATCTTTGTGAGTGCATTCTCCAATTTTTTTTTGAAAGCTTCTACTACATCATTTTCCTGAGGGCAATAAGGAGTGATTTTCTGGTGATGTATCTAAAATTCCTCTGTTAGTCCTTCAATGGTTTCATTAGCAAAGTGCATACCCCTATCACTCATCAATATCTTTCGGCACCCAAACCTAGTCAGAATATGTCCAAAAATGAAATGTGCAGAAGTATCTGCGGTATAATCCTTGATTGGCTTAGCCTCTTCCCATATAGTTACATAATATGTTGCAGTGATGATGTAGCGCGCACTAGTCTTCTTCCGAGGAAGATTGATAGGTCCTACAAAATCAGTAGCCCATTTATCAAAAGCCTCCAAGGCCATGTAAGGCCGCAACAAAATTTCATCTTTGTGTAATGGCTTCCCCATTCATTGGCATGCATCACAAGCCTGACAGTATGTATGTGCATCACTGTGCAGTGTGGGCCACCATAACCCAGCTCACATCTCCTTCTCCCTAGTAGCCTTCCCTACATAGTGGCCTCCTGCCACACCTCCATGAGCCTCAACCAAGATGTCATGTCTCTCATGTTCCCAAACATACCTTCTTAATACTTCATCTTCTCCCAACTTGTACAATTGACAAACAATCGGGATAAAATTAGATGCACGCGAAACCAAATCCTTCTTTTGTTGCACCAAATATTCAGCAGGCGCCCTTCTAGTGGTCATAAAGTGAATAATATCACCAAAGTGTTCATCAACCACCTTGATAGCAAAGAGTTGCGTATCAGGTAATCCCTCCTCCAGACTAGTTGGTTCCTCCCCATTTTCGATGCATGACAGTTGATAAAGTCCAACATTCAATCTACCAGGCTTTACAATGATTTCAAAATCGTATTCCTGAAATAACAACATCCATATACAAATCTTCCCCCCCAACATAGGCTTATTAAGCAAGTATTTCAAAGAAGAATGGTCAATGAACATCTTGAAGTGCACTCCTAGTAGATAGTGCATGTATTTTTGTAGAGCATAGACCATGTCCAATCCTTCCATTTCAGTGGTTGAGTAGTTACACTATGCACTAGAGAGCTTCCTATTGGAAAAAACAATGGGGTGGTAAATGTCTCCTTCTTCTGGTTGCATTAAAACAACTCCAAGTGCTATACCAGATTCATCCACACGTACATTGAAGACCTTGGACTAGTCTAGGGATATTAGAATAGGTGCAGTAACCATATTTTCCTTTAGAAACTCAAAGATCTTTTGACATTCATCATTCCAGAAAAATGACACATCCTTCTTCAAAAATTTCTCCATAGGAGCCGTGATCAGAGCATAACCCTGAATGAATTTTATGTAATATCCGGTGTGTCCCAGAATGGAGTGCAACTACTTTTCATTAGTGGAGAATTCTATGTTGATGATAACTGCAATCTTGGTTGGATATACCATTAATCCCTGCTGACACACAATATGGCCCAACAAGATTCCAAAAGGAACATATAATATGATTTTCTTCAAGGTAAGATAAATCTAGTGCTTCCTACAAGTGTCAAGCATCATGTGGAGGTTGGAAACATGCTTCTTTACCAGAGAAAATACAATCCAGTCATCAAAATACACATCCAAGAACTTCTACATGAATTGTTTTAACAAGGCTACTACTACGCGCAAGAAGATAGCAGGTGCATTCTTTAATATGAAAGGAATGACTGTGTATTGGAAAGACCCCCATTCCATTTCAAAGCTAGTCTTTCTTCATTCTTATGGCACAATTCTAATATGATGATATCCTAAAAATCCATCAGTAAAATAATAAGACTATTTTCCTCCCACATTATCTAAGATATCATCTAAAAATGGAGTAGGTAAGGGGTCATGCACACATGCATCGTTCAGCTTGCACAGATATACACAAATCCTTATCTCTCCCTTGGTCTTCTTTTCTTGAACAAGAATTGGACCCACCCAATCATATTTCTCTACATGTTCAATTATTCCTGCAGCAACCATATTCTCTAATTACTCTTTCACTTTCTTCTTATACTTGGGATTTAATCAGTATGCTTGCTTCTTGACAGGGCACACATCTCGTTTCAAAGTGATCTTCATAACATCTATGTATCCTACAATTCCTTCGAGCTAAGAAAAATTTATGGGAAATAGGTCCTTATACTTTGTCAGCAACTCCACAACTTTTCCCATTGTCTCACCATCCCAATAATCTCTGTTTTTGGCCAACTTGGGTTGTTCTTTTGTCCCAATGTTGACTTCCTTTAACTTCAGAGGCTTAGTTACATCTACCATTCCCAATGAGTGCCCTGAAACTACGCTCTCCCCTTCGGACTCAAGGATGTTGATATTTCTTGGATCTTCCTCATTATCTTCTACTGACATGTTCTTAAAATTGACAATATCTTGCATTTTCGCTTCCCAGGTTGGTGCAAAACACTCTATCTGAGGCTAGGAGTGATCAAAGACAAGCACTTCTATATCTCTTAGGGCTTCATAAAATCCATCTGATCCCCCAACCAAGCCAAAGGTTGATATAAAATTGTTAGTCATCGTAATCCAATGGCAAGTCCCTCAGCACAGCTCTGTTTCCAAATACCATGTAGTAGGTATCAGTCCCAACGAATGGAAAAACATATGAACCTATTCATTCCAGGTCTTCTCATTCCAAACCTCCATTCACATGGCCAGGTTTTTACGCGGGTCACCCTGACCATAGAAGGGGTTAGTTGGTGGGGTAGTAGGTGGTTCAAAGCACAAATTCATCATTTTTCTACATTCATCCCAATCCTTAAAACTTCCTTTATGTGTATCCCACCAACGCTTTGGGGTTGTGCACATGGCCAAGTTAAGTGCCCAAAACCTCCGTTCTTCTGGGACAACCTTTTCAAAAAATTTCAAAAATAATACAACACTATCAGAACCATCAAAATAGGGAAATTATCTTACCTCTTAGGAGATTCATCGAAAATTTTTAGCGATCTTGAGGCAGCGCAATGTAGAAACATCATGCAATTGATTCTTCCAGTTCTCCATCTCCCCATCTGAATTTGAGAAACATGAGCTATCCTTTTCACAAATCAGCATTCCATTAGTTGTATGGTTGGTCTAATCGTCATCCTCCATAGTCATCTCGTATATATGTTCGACATCATCTCGTTCACATGCTTGTTCTGTATATCTTCCTCCTCCTACTGGATCTAGAGGTACTATTACCCACATACCATAATTTTTAAAGATCATGATCCCGCGATTCAAATTGATGATGCCTCCCATATCGATGACCCAGTCTGGCTCTAGAAGTGTAGGTTAGGGGTGTGCATCATCCACTATTTGTATCACTTCAAATTTTGTGCGTACCTTTACTCCAGCAATGTCTACCAGAACCTGGGGGAGTCTTCCAAGTGGCATGATATTCTACTGATTTTCCATGCACAGCTGAATGGTGGACCATTCCAACTTTGGTTCTCCCATATTTTGCTAGGTCTACTTAGGTAGCACATTTACATCAGACCTTAAGTCCAAGATTACCTTATGCATCTCATAATCTACAATTTTCACGGTCATGCACATCTCTCAACCAGTTCTCTTATTGTTCTTATAGATCTTGTTCATGGCCTTAGTCTTCGTTCGAGGAAATTCCTTGTCAGCATAACTGTTTATCAGGGCCTGAAGATTGTCTACTTCTTTCTGGTTGTGAAATAACTTAATACATTCTTGTAGGAAAGGTTGGACTTCATCATCAATATTTTATTCCATGCTAGACTTGGATGTGGACGCACCTGCAGCAGAAAAATATTTCTTGGATTCAAAAGAAGTCACTTTTTCCTTCTGTAGGTTGAGTCCTTCCTTATTTCTAGAGGCCTTTCAAATCAATAGCTCTTCATCAACTTTCTTTCTATCAGCTCCTCGAATGGTAGCACCACTACATGTAATTATATCTACACTTGGATCATTGTTGTGTGGCTCAACTTTAACCATTTGTATGTTCTGCGTAGGTGTATGTTGTTTCTTTTCCCAAATTATAGTAATTAAAACATGATAGTCTTCAATAACATGATCAATTTGTCTACAGTACCTGGAAGACTATCGTGCAGGGTTCGACAGTCACAGTATAATGTCTAATGCCTCCATAGTTATAGAAAATTAATTTTCCGCATCCACGACCTGCGCCTCCACCTTTCCCCCCTCCCCTTCCTCTTGGTGGGGATCCTCCATGCCCAGAGAGAGATGATGGTGAAGATGGATTGTCCTACATCCTATAGAGTTTGGAACTGTCTATCATTAGCTCTAATTTGCGGCAGTGGTGCTCATCATGACCCACTAAATAGAAAAACCTGCACCATTTTTTCTTCAAGTCTAGCACATAAATAATCGAGGAAAATGGTCCATATCATCTCATCCAGAAACTCTTCAATTATTGCACCATAGTGTGGGAGTACCAATCAACCCTGTAGCATCCCTGGGGTGCAATGGATTTGGCCCTCCAACTTGCATGTAATATGAGAACAAAGTGCACTGATATTCGGTGTGGACAGAACCCTTACAACATATACACCATACATATGCGCCAAGTTCCTTTCCTCTATATTTGATTAGGTTCTAAATCTCCATGTGCATTGTATCCAACTGAACTTGGATTTTTAGAGTTCTGAATTGATCATCTACTCTAGGTGCAACTTCCAGCTTCATAACAACTTCCAGAGAATCAGCCTGAGAATCGATCTTCTGTTGATTCATAGGCATGTGAAGATGTGGAAAGAGCATGGAAATAAACCATTCCTTATGCTGATTATCATCATAGATAAATCCTCCCTTCCTGATAGTGTGCTTTAGCCACTGATCCGCCTCCCAAACAGACTCATTTGGTTCTTGCTTTATTTCCTTCAACTCTATTACACACTGTGAGTAGGACTTTGGATTTCGAAAACTTTTTTTCAAAGCATCCTTAATATGAGCAATAATGGGATCAACGTGTTGAGTCAGATATCCCATAAACCAATCTAATGCACGACCTTCAAATGCCATATCTATATGCACTCTCTTGATAAAATCAATGCTAACATTTTTCACAGTCCATACTACATTGGCAACAAACCAAAACCTATCCATGTCCTCATCTCCCACACCCTTGAAGGTGGATAGCTTCATATGTGCAGCCATATCTTCTTTTGGTGGTGGTGATGGTGGGGTAGGAGATGTATTACCCCTATGCAAGTTCGACTATGGAGTAGCAGGAGGGCTACCTCTGGTGCGTGTAGCCTCATTGCTTGCTATATCACTATCATGCGAGTTTCTCAGAGGGTTATATATAGATTTTTCTCCTCTCTGATTAGCGCGATAATACTTCCCACTGCACGTAGTGATTTATAGCTTATCTGTGGTTATTAAATCAGTGTGGTTTCAAAAAACACCCTTTTCACACAATAGCATCTTAATCAGCAAAGCAAGAGAGTGTACGAATTTACCTCTTAGTTCCTTGTGTTAGGCGAATAAATAATTCTTGCGGACAAGAAAGATCTCCCTAGTATCACAAGGATAGCTAGAAACAAACAGGACAAATGTAAACTACTTTCTCTAAATTATATATGATTTAGAATTTTCTATGATGAAGAAAGGACCTACTTGTGATCCAATGCTAGTTGAATTCATCTTTCTCGTCGCTTGAAAAAGTCACCTCTTAAGACCTGCAAACAAATACATGGAAGGGAATCAAAAACACCTGCAACATATACTAATTCAAAAATCACAAATCTATCTTAATGATCAAGGAATTTAAGAAATAAGCCATTCAAGTAAACACATAAACAACTTATTGAGAAAAAAGGATCCATTTGTATTATCTTTAAATGAAAGAAGGAGTCTTACAATCGTGTTCACCTTGATGTCATACAGGTCCTTCCAGAGTCCCGAACAAGAGTTTTCCTTTGGTTTTACAAGCCCTTCCACTCTTTGAACTAGCCTAAATACGAGTGTGTAATCGTTCTCGCATGGATAACAGCTAGAAAAAAGAGCATGTTTTTATAATGTTCCTACTTAGCCTTAGCTAAGAGGAAACATTCAATTTTGATTTATTTTATGTTTTATGAATAAATGAATAAAGGAGGACATGTAAAACTCCTAAAAATTCTAAATAAATAAATTCCCTTGTGAACAAAGACAAATCAGGGCTATGCAAATAATCAATTGTAGGTGTGAAAGAGGTTTGAGCCAAAGAATGGGTCCACCTTGACTAAATCAACTGCACTGTCTAGGTTCATTGCATCTCCAAGAGGGACTGCGCAGTTTTATAAGGGAGCCTCTAATGTGAAGAGGGCTAACTCATCGAAGTGGTTTAGGGTTTGCAAGAGTTTCCTCATGTTATAAAATAAGGAGGAGAGCAACATGAAGGGGTTGTTGATAGATCATATTTCTGAAGTATTTGTGTGCTTAGACAAATACCATTCTCTGCTGTTTAGTGGAGGATTGTGATTGGAATTCCTATTTAGGGGTTTCATATCTTCCCTTGAGGATCATTGGAGGATTTCTTTTCCTAATTGAGCCACTATCTTTTTTGAGACCAAGCTCTATCTTTCATGAGCAGCGCTGGCCCATTGAGGGTTTTGCAGCTACTATCTTTTATATCAAGTGGTGTTCTAGATCTGCTAGATCTAGCTTGTTTTGAGAGGCTTTCTCTGTTGGAGTATGTTCTTTAGCCTCAAAAGAGATAGCTGATCCATATTTTGTATCATATCTGTAATTTCATTCAAGTTATTCAGTCTCCTTCACCCTTTGCGCAGTTTTTGCTCAATACTACGTTATTTTGTGAGAGGAATTTCTTGTTTCAGTTTGATATCAGTTTGGAGGAAGATCTCTTGGTGTTAGGCTTGCCTTCCCTTGGTGATCCATGGATTGGGGTGCTGATACATGTCTCTATAGATCTGATCTCTTTTAGTAATAAAATTTATCTTCAGAAATTTATGGGTTTTCTGCAACACTGCAATTTGTAATTTAGATCTACAGCTTATTATGCAATATTTTGATGTAATTCCAATTGGATCTTGTTCTTAAAGACTTATAGTTTCCAGATATTTATTAGATCTGATGTTTTATCCATACATATTTCAGAGATCTTAAATTTAATGTATAGCAGCTGAACTATCTAAAGAATAATGTTGTCTATGTATTTCTGCAGTATATTCCTAGTTGCAGCTCTAATTTCTGAAGGGATTTTTCCCTAGTTCTCTTTGTAATCTATTATAGAGGAAATAAGATCAAATATAAATCTTATTGACTATTATATCTCTGAAGTATCAGATCTTTGACTTTCCTCCTCTAATTTTCAGTCAAAACTACGCAATTCTAATAGCTAGGATTTTCATATTGTAACAACTATTCTCTTTGGCTGATTTCTAGCTAGTCTTGACTGTGGGAGATATGTTTAGTGTACTTAAACTATTTTTTTTCAGCTGAAATTATATATATAGGTCACATACAGCATAAATGAGGGTATCTCAGCCCTGATCTATGCTATTCTTTCTCATATTTGATTATACATTGTTTTCATTGAAGACCTTGTTGAGATTCCTCAAAGGGATTATTCCAAGTTCTATAGGTAGAGTCTATAGTTGGCCAGGTAGCCTCTATTCCTCACCCTATTTTTACAAGTGACATAAATATTAAATTCCTATCTATTCCATCTCTAAAATAGAATCTTGAGAATCCCCAAAAAGGAATATTACAGTGGTATTGGAGCTCCAATCTTGGCAAAGCTTGTGTTAGCATTGGAGCCTCGGTCATGTTGGATTATGAAGATGAAGATCCTATTTCTAAGAGGGAGAGGAGATACCAGAATAGAATTCATAGAAAGTATGACTATACTACTATTGACCTTGACAAGGGTCAAGACAAGGGGAAAGCCCCTGAATTGGTGAATGACAAAGATAAGGAGGCAGAGGAGTTTTCAAAAACTCTCTTGGAAGCTATGCAAGATCTGTCCAAGAAGATAAAGGAGATGAGGATAGATAGGGTGGGGGAGTCCCTTGGAAGGCTCCATCAAGGAGAAAGTTCTGAAATGTCTCAGTTTGGGACTGGTCAACCTGTGGGCTTGCCACAAGTTCCATAGATCTCACGACGCTCTACAATGCCTACCTTCTTGGCTATAGAGAATGAAGGGCTTCCACAACCAACCTCTTTGGAAGGATACTTTGCAGAATATTATTCAAAAATTCAAAGGTTAAAGGATAACTTGAGCTTTCAAGACTTATGCCATCTCAAGGATTGGAGGAGGCCATTGCAGTAGTATAGAGATGGTGGGTTCCTTCATGGGAGGCACCACACCATGGGCAGGCTTTTCTTGCCTAAGTTTGATGGATCACCCTCTTTTTCTGCTAAAGAATGGGTGGAGAAGTTGGACATCTATTTCCAGCTGAATAAAGTGCCTAAAGCAGAAGCCATCAAGATTGTTGCACTGCATTTTTAGGGAGAAGCTCACAACTGGTGGTTTCATGGACTTTCTACATTGGGGCACAGCAATGTGTCCACTTATGTTGAGTTCACTAGGAGAATAGTGGATATATTTGATCGAAAGGATCCAGAGGCCCCTTTCATAAGCTTGGCAATGCTTAAACAGACAGGAGATGTTGAAGCTTGTATCTCTGAATTTTTGAGGTTGTCTGTAATGGTTCCTGATCTTTCAGTAGCGAGGAGAGTCTATATGTTCATTGATGGCGTGGAAGAACCTTTTCATGGGTTGGTTAAGTCTACCAAGCCCATCACTCTGCATGATGCCATTGAAAGAACTCGAGATCTCCAATATGCCTTGCCAAGGGAAAAGGAAACCTTCCCAAGCAAAGCCACTCACTCTTCTAAGGGGAAGGAGGGGAAATCTACTCCACCCAAGGAGAGCTCACTGAGGAAGCCTCTTGATAATTATCTACAGAGGGAGTTGAGGAAAAATAAATTATGTTTCACTTGTCAAGAGCCATGGGTATTGGGACATAGATGTGCTATTGGAAGAACACATTATATTGAAGTCTTCTCTGATTTTGAGGAGGAATAAGGAAATCATGGACTTAGGAGAGGTCACAACGCTGGTGATGATGAGGAGGAGGATCCATCATCATCTAGATAAGAAGAAGGAGCATTTGTTCCAACCAGTGGGACTCTTGCTTATTTGAGAGGAGTGCCCAAGTATTTGACTCTTAGAGTGCAAGGTTCAGTTATGAACCAAAGAGTATCTATTCTGATTGATAGTGGGGAAACCCACAAATTTATTGATGCTCACTTTGTGCAGAGGAGAGGGATCCTACCGATACTTTTTTGATGTTATCTTCCGTTTTGTCCTGAGATTAGTGGATGTTGCATGCAATATGTTCCATCACTTACCGTGACTATGGGGACCTGGAACCTACACTTTGGATGACCATTTGTTTAGTGGATATACCACACCAACATCATCTTGGGTGTCCAAAGGGTTGATTACTTGGGAAAAGTCACCACCGATTGGAATTCCACAAGATGGAATGGGCTGATTTGAAGAGTGGAAACAACAAATCATTCAAGACATGCACACCTACCCTTATTTGATGTTTCCCATCCACACAAAAGATGGAATTGTGTGGTGCGTTGGGGAAGCACCCATAGCTCCTTATCTCATGTTTATGAGAATGTTGCAAGGAACATTCCTCACATCATGGCAGCCACGTGGGGTGCCATTAGATTCGTGGGGCAAGCTTGACCGCGGCCGAAACAAAGGAAGAAAGATTCACAACAAGGTAGAAGAAAAGGGGAGGATCAACCTTCCCAAAAACAATTTTGGGATGCATAGTGCCAAATAAACAAGCAGCAACAAGGCAAGCACTACCATAGATGCATAAACAACATTGTCTTTGTTGAGACGTGTAGATACATATTGGAGGTCTCAACTCCTTGTGGAGTACTCCAAAGATCTGCACACCGGGATGATCTTAGATGACATGAAGCGAGGAGGAGGCTATTTGGTCCATGAAGGGGTCATATATCATCTTGGTAAAGTATTCTTGTCTCAAGCCTCCAATATTAAGCAAGATATACTACAAAGGGCACATAAGGAGTTCTTTTCCAGCTACATGCAGTCAACAAAAATCTACTCCCTAATCTTGAAGAGTTTTGATTGGGAGGGTATGGAGGAAAAACTACATCAGCATTATGATTGGGAAGAACTATATCAGAAATTACAATAGTGCACTAGCTATGTGGAGATGGGGCAGCCAAGGAATCCTATGCAGGATACATTTCAACCATGTCTTTCTTCTCTTAAAAGAGGAGAAAAACCCATGCCTAACTCTATGTGTATGGGAGACTTGTATGGTAAGAAATCTGATCTTGTGGAGCAAATTTATTTTTCTGATTTGTCACATTATCTTACCATATGTATGTAGGCCATGGCTCCTACAAGGAGTAATGTTACATGCATATCTCATGGCAATGATGAGGCCAATAAAAATTCCAAAGCTGGCCACTCCCTTGAGGTGCAAAGGGAGATTATTTATCATGATGAGTGCATCCCAAAAGCACCTAATGAGGGTTTCACTTTCAGCCATGTCAAAGTGACCCATGCAGCAAATATGTGGTGGGAGTACCACCTATCACACTCAGATATACTCAAAACAAGGAGTGCACTGCACTGGTACCTTATGTGGGATTGTGACCCACCTCCTCAAGTGCAAATTTCAGTTTGCCTTTTTGTGATTTTGCTTCCATACATAGATGACATATTGGTATTGTTTATGGGTATGTATGGGAAAAAAGTAAGTAGTTTACATGTACCACATGGGATGGAAATTTATCCTCTACTTCATGATACTTGTTTCAGATATGACATTGCTTCACCCATCTTCATTTCTGTTGAGTTTTACACTCCTAAAGGGGCAGACTATGCACCTATCATGTTAGCATTGGAGGAGCAATTTCTGATGTATTGGCTTGGTGAGCACTTAATCCATGATTAGAGCTTGATTATTCATGGTGCCATCAATGGAGAAGGAGAAGCAGTACAACTCTTACTCTATCAGTTTCTTGAGGACAAGCAACATTTTGGAGGGGAGGACTATAATGTTCCTACTTAGCCTTAGCTAAGAGGAAACATTCAATTTTGATTTATTTTATGTTTTATGAATAAATGAATAAATGAGGAAATGTAAAACTCCTAAAAAGTCTAAATAAATCAATTCCCATGTGAAAAAATACAAATTGGGGCTATGTAAATAATCACTTGCAGGTGTGAAGGTCCACCTTGACCAAATCAACTGCGTTGTCTAGGTTCATTGCATCTCCAAGAGGGATTGCGCAGTTCTAGAAGGGAGCCTCTAATGTGAAGAGGGATAAATCATCCAAGTGGTTTAGGGTTTGCAAGCATTTCCTCATGTTATAAAAGAAGGAGGAGAGCAACATGAAGGGGTTGTTGATAGATCATATTTCTGAAGTATTTGTTTGCTTAGACAAATACCATTTTCTGCTATTTAGTGGAGGATTGTGATTGGAATTCATGTTTAGGGGTTTCATCTCTTCCCTTGAGGATCATTGGAGGATTTATTTGTTGAAGTGAGCCACTATCTGGTTTGAGCCCAAGCTCTATCTTTCATGAGTAGCGCTGGCCCATTGAGGGTTTTGCGGCTACTATCTTTTATAGCAAGTGGTGTTCTAGATCAACTTATATCTAGCTTGTTTTGAGAGGCTTTCTCTATTGGAGTGTGTTCTTCAGCCTCCAAAGAGATAGCTGATCCATATTTTGTATCAGATTTGTAATTTCATTCATGTTATTCAGTCTCCTTCACCCTCTGCGCAGTTTCTTCTCAATACTTCGTTATTTTGTGAGAGGGCTTTCTTGTTTCAGTTTGCTATCAGTTTGGAGGAATATCTCTTGGTGTTAGGCTTGCCTTCCCTTGGTGATCCATGGATTGGGTTTCTGATCCATGTTTCTATAGATCTGATCTCTTTCAGTAATAATAGTTATCTTCAAAAATTTATGGGTTTTCTGCAGCACTGCAATTTGTAATTCAGATCTATAACTTATTATGCAATATTTTGATGTAATTCCAATTGGATCTTGTTCTTAAATAATTATAGTTTCCATATCTATATTAGATCTTATGTTTTATCCATACATATTTCAGAGATATGAAATTTAATGTACAACATCTGAACCTTCTGAAAAATAACGCTTTCTATGTATTTCTGCAGTATATTCCTAGTTGTAGCTCTAATTTCTGAGGGGATTTTTCCCT
The DNA here is from genome assembly GCA_034641835.2 of Pinus albicaulis. NCBI lineage: Eukaryota > Viridiplantae > Streptophyta > Pinopsida > Pinales > Pinaceae > Pinus > Pinus albicaulis. The sequence goes on along the minus strand of CM076577.1, from coordinate 1,282,692,256 downwards.
AGTTCTCTTTGTAATCTGTTGTAGAGGTAATAAGATCAAATATAAATATGATTTAATATTATATCTCTGAAGTATCATATCTTTGGCTTTCCTTCTCTAATTTTCAGTCAAAACTACGCAATTCTAGTAGCTGGAGTTTTCATATTGTAACAACTCTTCTCTTTGGTTGATTTCTAGCTAGTCTTGACTGTGGGAGATCTGTTTAATGTACTTAAATTGTTTTTTTTAAGATAAAATTATATATATAAGTCACACACAACATAAATGAGGGGATTCCAGCCCTGATCTGCATTATTCTTTCTCATATTTTCTTATACAACATTTTCATTGAATACGTTGTTGAGATTCCTCAAAGGGATTATTCCAAGTTCTATAGGAAGAGTCTATAGTTGGCCAGGTAGCCTATGGTTCTCACCCTCTTTTTAGAGGTGACATAACCAGTAAATTCCTCTGTAGTCCATCTGTGAAATAGAATCTTGAGAATCCCCAAAAAGGAATATTACAGTTTCTTCAGCAATTCCCTTCTCTATCGTAGTTACCAGGTACAAAGAAAGTACTAAGTGTATAAAAAATGTATAGAGAAGTTTTACATATATGAGAATCTACCCTTGAGACTAAACCAAAGCTTCAATTTATAGGAGAAGGAAATTGGTGACAGCTCCAAAATGGAAGGGATAGAGTCCTCTTCTCAAGGGATTAAGTTCCAAAGTCCAAGGAATAGGCTCCTTTTATGAAGGGATGAATGTTCATCATGAATGGAGGGATTGAGGCTTCGACTGGATAACGCCTTCTAGAAGCTTCCAGTTGGGAGAATATTCGGCCAGTTGGGCTTCTGAAATTTACTTTTGCCTTGAGTTTACCTTTTACAGGGGTCCGCACCTTTAATGAAGAAAACGTGCGGTCGGCTCTGCTATTTTTAGAGCAAAAGGGTGTGGTGCCATAGATAAGGCTAAGGAAAAGTGTGGTACAAGTGTTTTTATGATTTTTACAAGATTTTATCCAAATTCAGGACTTGGTTTAGGAACTTTAGGGTTGTAGACTTCTAAGGGAGTATTATATAGGTATTGATGAGCCCATATAGACAATAAAATGTCATGGTGACAAAATAATGTGTAACATATTTCCCCCTAAAGTGTGAATTCTGAGATAATTCGAAGAATGAAGTGATTTATCATTCCGAGGATCCACTCGTGGACACACCGGTTGAGACCTGTAAAAACATTCAATGCAAACATATATATATATATATATATATATATATATATATATATATATATATATATGTAATACATGTATGTATGTATGTATATGTATGTATGTATGTATGTATGTATGTATGTATATCAATGACGGTATTCCCCATACTTTTCGAGATTGAAACCTTACTAAATGTTGATGTCAGAAAACAGTTTAATATTACATCAATAGTAGACATAGTATGGACACAACCGTCTATTATGAATAGTCTAGTGCATAATGAATAATAAAACTCCTCGCAGCCTGGATGGTGGAAACTAGATCCAAGGTCTTGATTTCCGCTACCCGAACTAGTACGATTCTATCCATGCGATTGATTGTGTCGAAGTCGAACATGGTAGAAACCACTTGATTACCAGTCAATGATGTGAAATGTTAACAAGCGTGAGAGAAACTACCAATAATAACAATGGCTTTCAAATTACTCAATACAAACTATGAAGTGTGAATAGAAAATTTGAAGTCGAACACTTCACGGAATCATTCGATCAAAGATCAATGATGTAATCTATCGTCGAAAGCGAGAAACCTCCCATTAAGGCATGCAAATTCCAAGGTACTGAAGGATTCTAGATCAACTTCCTAGATGATATGTTGTCATCGATAGGAAGTGACCCATAGTAGGAAAGCCCACAACACGAAACCATTAGATCAAGTTTTGTAGAAATATTTTTCAAGGAGTAACTGAGGGATGGTTAACGCGAATGGAGACAAATGTTTGCAAATGAATGGTTTATGTGAACTTTCCTCTTGAACACATAACAACACTACAGATGGTTTGGTGAAAATTGACCTAAAGCTAATACCCAGAAACAGGCTGAAGACTTTCAATGTGGTTTGATTAACTGATAGGCGAAGGATTTTCCCAACCCAGGTAGAATTGTGACAAAAAGTGTCATGTTCAAGAGAAGTATACTACTTTTAAACAAATTTTAATAATTGGATCCATTTTCTCTCTTTTGCCCCCACCATTTCTGGCAAGTACCTCTTTATTTTTGACAAGCTTGAGGAGGATAAAATTTTCTTGTTATGTAAGCTCATCCTTCAGATGAGTCCAACTTAGTATAAAATTGAACCTTAAGAAGGAGTGGTTTGTTCCTATTTGTAATCAACAGGTCCTTTAATGTTAAATTTTAACGAGTCCAGTATAGGAGAAACTCAGTGTTTTTCAATTTTAGGGAGTCAGAAGAAAAAATTAAGAAAACTATGTGGGTGTAATTTTTCATAAATTTAGTCTCTCAAGCCAAAAAAAGGATAAAATAATATGGGAGAGAACTCTATTAACTATGATTATTCAATGTATACCTTTTTCGAAAATATTCCATTTCATTCTGGAAAAGGGGTAAACTTATACTGAAGGGACGAACGTTCATTTACTTTAACGAGTTTGAATAGTCAAGTACTCGGAAACCTTTTCATGTTTCGAGAGTCTGGAAAGGGCTTAAAAGAGAACTCAAGATTTCACTTTTTCATAAGTTTTAACATGTTCGAAAAAGGGATAAAAATGTACTCATGGTTTTCTCTCTTTTTTTTTAATTTTTAACGAGTTCAACAAAGGGATAAAAATGTACTCATAGGTTTCTTTTTTTCATAATTTTTACTGAGATCAAAAAAGTGATAAAAATTATACTCCTTTGTCAAAATGATCATTTTACCCAAAAAATCTTGTATTTTGCACAAAAACTCAAAAATTAAACATACATGTTTATGATTAATAAAAATAATTTGGAAAACAACTTTTCAAAGTGGAAAACAAACAAAATTATATTTCATTTATTCAAAAAATCTTATAAAAAGGAGTTTTTCTCAATCATTTCTACCATTTTATTCCAGAGTGAAAGTTGAGAGCTTTTTGTATAAATTATATGCACTAAGCATGCATATGTTCTTGATTCACCTAATCTCACACTATTTAACTTTATGCAAAATATTGAATCAATTCCACTTGTTAATCTTTTGCAGAAAAATTAATTGCACACACATGTGAAGCATAAACAAAAATAATCAATTGCACATAACACAATTTTTAACTGGGAAAGCCTGAAGCTAAAAACCCCAGCTATATATTATGTATCATGGAATCATATGACAATCCTCATACAAAGCTTATGAAGTTCCCAGTACAGTACAATTGTCATACACTAATCAGGACCAATCTTGCAAATCCATGCACCGATCTTTTCCTCCTGCTAGCCCGCCTTCACTGCACAATCCCTACTAAAGAATAGCTCTAAATGAATTTTAATTACCCTTGCCTTGACTGCAGAATCCTCATTAGAAACTCCAATGTGTGTATGATGCAATCAATACATCACTATAGTCACAACAGATAGTCTCTCTTGCCCTTTCACCTACCTCTCCACTAGGTCTCCACTGAAACTGCCATGCAGTGTAGTTGACTGTTGTATTGTTCAGTTGATTAATGAGTTATTATTTGTGAATTAATTAACTAATTAATTCACTCCACTCTCATTAGTGTATCATTCAGTTAGACTAGATACAACTAGCTCAACTGAGTCTAACTGAGTTAAACTAAATACAACTCCATAACTACTTCTTCCAACTGTGTGATAACTCTGCCACTTGAGTTCTAACTGAGTCCTCCATGCATTAGCTCTAGTAAACCCTTGGGAATTGCGTAATTCCCTCATTCCACTGATGTACCACATCTGTGCACTAAACTGAAGTTCTCTAAGAGAATAAGTTGATGTTTAGTGTCTAATTATTATTAAGAGCTAATAATAATCGACATGCATCTATTTTTAGATCAGCAATCTATAAATAGACTTTGCCCAATATTCTAAAAATATAATTTCATATATTTTTCTAACTTGACCAACCATCCACAAATAACATCCTGCAACTTCTGAAATATGATCATCATGTCTAAAATTAGACATAGTCTAAAAATATACTTGTGCCAAAAATAGCCTGCGGGCCCACTTAGTGAAGGTGACTCTTTTCAATAAGCTCATCATCTTGTTGAATCTCAGCACTTTTGGTGAAAAACATTACAGAGGAGATTACGGAAAATTCGACCGTCGGAATTGAAAATTATCAGCTCCAGGTAATCCACATCATCCTCGCCTCCATTTTTTTTCGTTCACTTTCTTGATTTAGGTTTTAAATTCATTTTTTAGGAGAAAAATATTTTCAAAATTTCACCCACGGGGGTCCATAGGTAATACACATTGCACCTGCAGACCCCGACAATTTTTCAAAGAGAAAATTTTCATGGTCCCACACTTTCTATACAGGATGCGTGCGGACCTCCGCACTTTCTCTATGCAAAAGGTACGGAGGCACCGTGAATAAAATAAAATGATAGATTGTCCCAAAATAAACCAAAAATTTTCACTCAAATTGTTTCTAATCTTCCAATTTTCTCATTGCAGAATATCTATAATTCTCATGAGGCCGCAATGGTACATGCACCCACATTGCGTGTATTGAGGGAATGTGGTTGATATAAATTCTTGGCTATTCAGGGTATGAGGGCCCAAGTAGACTTACTCATATGGCTAGTAAACAAGTGGGACATCCAGGAATAATGCTTCATAATTGGATATCACCGGCTCGAAATCGAGCTGGAAGATATATATTTTCTTACTGGTTTATCAAAGAGAAGTGAACCAATTTCTTTGTTTGGGGCTAGGGAAGGTGGCCAATCTGTCACTAGCCTTCAGCAAGAGTTTTGCAATGAGGAAGCGGATCCCAGAGACAAATGCAATTATATAAAAACAGTCATCCATCCTGAACTCAAAGTGGTTGCATTTATTGTAACCCAGTTGTGTGGGAGTGTAGCTCCACATGTTGCTACTATATCCCAGATGCAGAATGTTGTTTATTATTTCAGAGGCACCATATTTAATTGGTGTGAGGTAGTATTGGCCAATGAAAAAGGCCAATTGACCCGGGAAAAGAACTCAAAGTTGAAAAAATTTGGGTATGAAGCTATTGTTGTCACATTTGCTCTGGAAAAAATTTCCTCACTTGCCCCACAGCTTATCTCAGTTGATCTTGGTACAGTTAGGGAGCCTCGGATGGTCCGATGGGTTGCACTAATGGCCCGTCATAGCAAGTGCAGTGAGATTATTCATTTCAATCCAGCTTATTTCCATTGGTTGGAGAACCAAATCTTTGCCATAGAATATTTCCCATATGTCGGGATGGACTTCCGTGGTGATCGAGAGATGTCCCTTCCTCTGTAAACATAGTGGGATGACTTAGGTAAGAGTCATTTTGACATGTTCTAAATTCTAATTTTTATTTTTATTTTTTTTTTAAATCGTCCAATACTGATCACAATTTTTTTTTAAATGGAGATGTTTGTCCACGCAGGCCAACCACTCTCTTTCACTTCAACAGGAAGCAAAGAGAGCCTTTTGCATCACCATAGGATCAGGCAGCTGAGATTCTTACTGACCTAGAACAAAACCTAGAATGGTTGACCTTGGATATCCCAGAGACTTTGATAGGTAATATCCCTCTCCATCTTCAGAGTTATGTTATCAGAGTCCTTGGTCAATTCACGAGATTCTTGAATAGAGTAGCGCGAGCTATCATGTACTATCATGATCACCACCACGGATAGTGGATGATTGTGAAGACTATGACATTTTTGTTTTTTGTATCACTATTTTTTCCGATCATAAGTTGTTTTAAACCTATAATCGAGGACGATGTAATATTTTTTGAAAACATTTCTCTACTCTATGATGTTACTACTATTTCTGGCTATCTGTTCAACATGTTTATCGAATGTTGCTTTGATTTACTCCTTTAATGTTTCAAATGTCTGTTTATAACACTAGTAGCTAAAGCATTAGCTAATGTGAGCAAATTTCTCGGAATGTGTTGATATTCAATGTAATTGTTAGCCATTAGTAAATTTTTGTCATAGCAAATGATGGCTAAAATAGATCTTGAGCCTTCAAGAGATTATTTTCATAGAAAATTTCTCATTCTTGAAGCCTTTTGGTGCTTTCTAACTTAAGAGTAATCTTCACTACTGTTTCATTCAAAAAATCCACCAAGAAACTGTGCTGATATCAAAAGAGACTATTTTTTAGTCCATTTTCCATCATTTTCTAAACCTATTCATTCATTTTTCCCTTTTATTTATCCTTCATTTTTCCTTTGAAAATCCCCTTTTCTCCTCCTCATTTACCCTTCATTTTCCTAAAAAACCTTCAGAAATCACTTTTAAACCTATAAAAAGCACCTTTTTATTGTTTGAGTTACCCTATTTTACCTATCGGGACCTCAAAAAACACTAAAAAACCCCTCTTTTGGCCTAAAAATGCACCCTTTTATATACAGGATTTAAGCCCCTGAGGGCTTAAATCTTCAGCTCCTTCTCTGTCATATGACCTCCACCCACGACGAGAGTGCTAAGCCCATCGGCATCGGCCTTTTCCCTTTCCCCGTGAAATTATTTCTTTGTTAAATATTTTCTGCCAATGCAATCCTCTGAGGGCTTATATCCTCAGCCCTTTTCCGTTCCCCGCCATAAAACCCTACGCCCGCGACCAAGGCCTTAGTCCCATCGTGCATCGCACATCGGCATTTCATTTTTCTTTTTCCACTTATATTTTTTATGCCAATGGGCCGATCGCCCGATGCGATCGCAACCGTCAATCATGATTTATCGGATGGCCAAGTGTTTAGCTCTCTGCACCAATTCCTAGCCCCGTTTTCCTTTTCTCTTCATATTCTGCTCCCGGTTCCCCTTTCTCCATGTGACCTGAGGGCCCAACCATGGGCTAATCCTTAAAACCCTTAGCCCTTTTTGTTTTCACCCCCGGTCCTAATTTTCCTCACGGGACCACACTTCTACCTTATCCCCATCCCCTTCCATTACCTTTTATTTTTCCTCGATCCCCTTGCAAAATGAATTTTTCTTTATATTTTCCTCCACGCTATATTTTTCCCTTGGGCTATCTTGACCGTTGATCTCATCGATCTGATGGTCATCGCACCTCCCCTCCCATCCTTCGATCACCCCATCATCCTTTCTCATGCATCTACACAAACGCATATCCACTGTTGATTCATCTCATCCAACGACCCTCGTTAAAACCCGCATCTCTAACACCGCCCATTGAGATTTCACCCTGCGACAAAATAGGTGATGTCACCTGTCAGCCCCACCTTCCACCATGCAAGACATCCCCCAATCCCGTCTCAACACCTGGCCTCTACTACCATCCTCGCCCAAGCATCTTCCACCTGTCGTGCTCCCCTGTGATCATTGGATCTACACCCCTAGATCCAACACCCCACGTTCTATTTCGCACGGATTTTCATGTCAGGGTTTAACAACCCGAATCTACGCGTAATAGGCGATTTTGGGGTGGACAGGTGTCACACCCTGTGTGGTGTCATGCTCAAAACGCGCAAAACCACTTACCGCTTAACTCTTGCGCGAAAACCATTCGTGGTTTCACAAAATAATTGTTCTATTTCCACGCCATAATTCGATTTTTAACCCATTTTCTTCATATTTTCACCTCCCTCCACGCATTTCTCCTTCTGCCTCCTTTAAGCCTCTATTACTAGTTTAGCCCTAAAATTCACAGGTTTTACATAAAAATTGTGTGTTTGGTTGCATGTTTTAAAAGGCGGATTATTCATAAAAATCGTTCCATAGCTAAGGGAACAGTGGCACTGGGCTGAGGATCACAATCCTCAAAACCTAATTGATGCAGAAAAGAAGCTTTTTGGGGTGTAAATTTTGGATTTTAATCAATGTTTCGTAGGCATTGGTTATACAATCAAACCCCCAATGCATTAAAAGCCACCTGTACACTAAAAATAAAACATAAGAAGATTAAAGCATAAATCTTGGAGATTAGAAGATTTGATCCTACAGTTTAAAGGATAAAGACACAGTAAATCAAGCAGAAAGATGATTAAAGGTTAATACGGTCATCAGAGAGAAACAAATAAACACAGGTTTAAAGTAGTATATAAAGGGAAAAGGCAACAATGATGCATTATGAAGGCCAAAAAGCGTCATCAAGCCTTAAAATTGTTTAATGATGAAATAAATGAAACATAAGCTTAAGAAGGCCTCAGGTAAATCAAACACAGTCAGCCAGAAGAAATAATGAAGAAATTAAGGCAGAAGACCAAAGGGTTTGATCAAATATTAAATTTGAGAAAGAAAAGATTAGCTTTTTAAACCAAAAAATTAAAGTTAAATGGATAAGAGAAGTTGTTTAAAGAAGAAACAAGAGAAAGGTAGTAAGGCATTTTAACTAAAGGCCAAATGCAAAATCATAGGCCTAATCAGAGTTAAAGGCCTGATTAGTGAGTTTAATGATGAAATAAAGGAAAATTAGGCTTAAATATAGTGTCAAATACATCAAAAGGAGCAGTTATTCCCTTAAAATATCAAATTATTTTATTAAATGGAAAATTGGCAGTTATTATATTAAAGAGATGCCCAAGCGTAGAAATAAGATAAAGCATTAAAGTCAATATTTTCCACTTATCTTTATCTTAGAGAGTAAATATAGAGTTATTAAAACAGAGAGGTATCTACAGATGTTCCTACCTTATGAGTTGCATGGTTATCAAGGTCAAGAACGTATTTACTCTATCATAAATGACGTTTGAACCCTAAAACATAGTTCCATTTCCTCATTTGTAGTATAAATAATGCACTATAACTCATTGTAAATGTTGGATTTTTATGTATGATGCTAGAATAATACATAGTCCTTTGAAACTATTGAAGAGAAATTTGATCTCTTGGAACTCATGCATGATCTGATTTGCTTGTTGATGGAGAAGAATCATTTGCAGGATCCATAGGCTTGGTTGATGATGAAGTGTTCTTCTGTTTATGTTTTTCTAAGTTTTCCATTATGTTTTCCATCTTGCTATGTTGCAGTAGGACAAAGAATTTAGATTAAGAAATGTTTCTAATGGCACCTTAAATCTGTTTGTCCTTCACCGCCTTAATGTTTTCTTCTACTAGGATATATTAGAGAATTCATATTTTTTCTCTCTAATAAGTTATTAGCTCGTCCATTTCTTGAACAAATTAGATCATTTAGCATCAATTATGGCTTATGGTTAGCCCTGCATATTGTTGCCATTGAAATTTTCTATTCTCGAAATCATCTCTTTAAAGCAACTTTGTCTAGGTCTCTCAAAGAAGTATGTTTAAAATCATGCTCTTTGCCTTTACTTAGATAAAAAAAATTAAGGAAGCCTTATGGCTGTAACTTTTGATTTTAGAATTTTCTCTCCTTCAATGGTTATAGTTACTTGTATCCCTTAAATGTGTTTCTGCTCTAGATGATAAAAGCTTTGAAAGTTGAATAAGTTATTTACCTTTCTGTGTTTTTATCTGAATGTTTGTCTTGGTTAATTATCTATTTTCAGTCTGAAACCAAATGTATTAGGTTCTTCTTATGCCTTTGATGCTCTTGTTGTTCTTATCAATTTTCCAACTTCGTCAATTTACAAGTATATAAAGGATTTTGTTTCAGCCCTTTATTAGTTTGTTGTTTTCAATATTTATGTCCATTTCATAAATCTGTCATAACCTTAAAAGATCCACTAGCCAAGTAAACTTTCCCTTCACATTCTCCTAAAACAATTAATAAACTAATCTGGACCTTGTTAGACTCCATTGACCAATGACTTAACAATCTTCCATGTTTCCTATCTAAAATCTGTCAAAGTATCATGCCGAACCAAACCCAAACAAACAAAACTTGCACTTAATAACTAGCCTAAAATAAACCTCTAAAAGCATCAATATATATCCTTATAAACATATTTGAGAGATCCCTCTATGAGACTAGGAGGGCTAGATCCTAGAAACTCTAAAGCTTGGTTTGATGTTGCCCTTGTCAATTTGTATCTTAATAAATCTAGAAAATTACGAGGTGCTAACATAGTGGTGATCACGGTGGGACCCTGAGTTCATAGCAGCCTGAAAAAATCTTATAGACTCATATACATCCCTAGTTTGACTTAAAAACCAACCCATAGCCAAAGTAGAAACTAATTACTTCATCATCCTAGCAATATAATGACTTAGTTATGAGATACTCATTGACATTAAGGCTGCATAAAGAAACTTAAAACCCAAAATTAATCCCTATATTGATATTTTATCAAGAATTTGGTGGTGGACCATAAAAAAAATTGCCTTTAGAAAAGCTAAAAATTTCCACCTGGCGACTCCACTAGCCTCCAATAGGCCTTCCTCATTTCACTAGTCCCATAGGTTGTTGTAGGATTGTGTCAAATTAGTCCAAAACTGTTTTTAAGGCCTAGTTATACCTTGTGAGAATAAAGAGATCTGGCTTCATGAAGAATCTATATCTGATCACACTCGGATCCAAATCCTCCTGAGATAGTTGATAATCCAAAAAGTATCCTTAGGAAATCTCCTAAATCCAAGACTTCAACTGTTGCCAGACCAATTCATAGAGTTAATTATGTCCCTAAAAATCTCTCAGCTCTGGAAGATACACAAGTTGACTTGCCATTCATAAGAAACCCATCCAGAACTAAGCCACTTAGTGATATAGATCAGATAGACTTTGAGTCTCCACACTCACCCCAACATAGTGGTGAACATATTGATATTAGAGAAACCACTCCACCAGATCTTCATTTCATTCATAACTTTGGTTTCTTTCATCCTAGATCTACTCAACGGTCTCTTGTTGTTCCAAGTACTTCTGTTATCCATACACCCACTTTTCAAACTAATCCATTCCATCCTCCCCCTCCTTTCATAAACCCTCCACTTGTAAACCCCTCATTTTTTTGACAACCTCCTATCATGGCAACATGGTATGCTCCTCTAGTCCTTCCTTTACCTTTAGCAAATTTTCCACAGGGCTATCAGTACAAGATTCCATTATATGACACTAATAGTTCTATTACTGCTTCACAACATGTGGACAAGATGAATTACTTTCGTGATAGAAATGAGATAGATGATGAAACCATTAAACTCAGATTGTTTGCTCAAAGTTTTGGGGGAGAAGCAAGAAAATGGTTCAAGAACTTAACTCCTAATAGTATAAATGATCTCTCTTCTTTACTTCAAACATTCATAAACAAATGGGAAGTTAGGAAGAACCCTCTCCAAATACGTTCAGACTACAACAACCTTAAGAGAAACACTGGGGAAAGTGTTCAAAATTATTGCACTAGATTTAGTAATGTTTATAACGCACTACCCCCAGATTTGAAACCACCACAAGGCTTAGCTTTGGCCAAATTCCCTGAAGGATTTGATCCTGAAATGGCCTATCAGCTAAGAGAAAGGGACCCCTTAACTTTAGAAGACATGCAGAAGGGAGCTCTTAGTGTAGAAGAAAATCTAATTGAGAAGAGAGCTAGAATGAAGACTGAGAAGAGGGTATCATTTAGGGATGAAGTTGCACCTTCGACATTTGAATCAAAAATGGAAAGGATGATGGAGAATATGATGAAGAGGATGAGCACATATGAAATATCTCAATCTAGAGAAATATTAACACCTCCTCAAAATAGAAACCAATCCCAGAATCAAAATCAGAACTTTAGGAGAAATCAACCTCAAATCAAAAAGAGAGAGAGTGACCAACAAATCAGACCCCCTTTCCAAGACAACTATGTAGATGAAGAAGAAAGAGAGCCTGAGCAGTTGGAAGAAGACCATGTAAATTTCATAGGTTTGGATGATGAGGATAACACATTACTTACTGAAGAAGAACAAATGATGTTTTCTTCAAAACCAAATGAGAAATCATATGAAGATTCTGAAGACTATAGATTAGGATTTGAGAATGCCATAATGGAATTCCATAGGCAGTATAACCTTAGGAGAAAGAAGAGTCAAGATGTTCCTAAAACAGATCATCCAAACACTGTTGTTAGAAAAACCTCTGAACTTATCCCTAAAAAGACATCAGAAAACACAAATACTATGGCTAAAAAAACTGAACTAAATAAGCAAAAGAATAGCCAGCCTAGTAATGATTCAAGTTTCCCTAGTACATCAAATAGTGGCCCTAAAAAAACCTCATTGTCCAAACCTTAAAATCAGAATCAACAAATTAAAAATGTAGAAAATTTCATGGCTGATAAAACTGATGTAAATGCAATAAAGACACCTATGCCTTTTAGTTTTGAGGGGGAGATTGCCAAAATCAATATCACTATACCCCTCACTAAATTAGTAACCCAAGAGGTATATAGATCCCATATTTCAATGTATTAAACATAGGCAATGATACTGATACCTTGAACTTAACTGATGATAAACCAGAACTGTTGTTTGGTCCTGAAGTATAAGGAAGATATCAAGAAGGAGCAGTCTGTCCTTTCTATGTCAGTCTAAACATACATGACAAAATTCTGCATAATGCTATGCTAGACTTAGGTGCCTCACACAATCTCATGCCGAAGGTTGTGATGGAGAGATTGGGCCTAGATATCACAAAGCCCTACAAAGACTTGTATTCTTTTGATTCCAGTAGGGTTAAGTGTGTGGGCCTAATCAAGGATCTGTGTGTCAATTTGGCACAAATCCCTGCTAAAAGTCTAGTCATGGATCTAGTTGTGGTTGACATTCCCCCAAAGTATTACATGCTTTTATCTAGATCATGGGGGACCAAACTCCAGGGCAGCCTTCAAATGGACATGACCTATTCCACCATCCCAGTCTTCAATCAAACAAGAAGATTGTACCAGGAATCCCACATGAAATACATGGTGAGTAACATAGATAAGCCAAATAACACACCAGTTTATTCCATTCACTCAGACCTCGACTCCTTCATCCTGTACAATGAAAATGACATAATTGAATAGGTGAATAAAAATTAGAGAGAAATAATTCCCCTAGAACAATCAAACCAGCTCTCTAATCAAGAAAATGACTCCCAAAACTCTAGCAGCTCTGAAGTACAAAACATTGACAAAACTGAAATTGAAACCCTTTGGCATATGAGCTTTGATGGTTCTTATGGTAAGTTCAGATCAAGGGCTGGTGTTTCGATCCACAACACAAATGAAGGCCATTCCTATAGGTTATATTTTCAATGCACCAATAATGTTGCAGAGTATGAGGCTCTCCTTATTGGTCTATACTTACTTAAAAATCTCAAAGCTAAGAAAATCTTGATCCAAGGAGATTCTGAACTAATAAACAATTAAATTAAGGGAGAATATTCAGCAAAGAACCCTAGGTTAAGGGAATATAGAAATGCTTCCCTAGATCTTCTCAAAACCTTTGAGAAATATGAGCTTACTTTCATCCCTAGGGCCCAAAAATTCCTTGCCAATGAGCTTGCCTTTGCTGCCAGCAATTGCTCTTTACCTTGCGAAAAAAATTAGTGCCTCATCAAAATAAAGAATAGGCCTACTGTACCAGACAATTTGAACCATTGGAAAGTGTTTGAAAATGATGACCAAATAGATGATTTTTTGCAATCCAGAAATGACTTTTCAAGCACAAATCAGAGTTTGAGATTTGAAATAAATAATTCTGCTGAAAAAGAAAATCCCAAAACACAGCTACCCTTTGATAATAATACAAACCGCCTTCAAATCCCTTGTATTGTAGAAGTATTTGATAAATCAGATCAAAGAGAACTTGAAATTCTGTAATACAAAGATGACACCTTGCCAAGAGGCCTTACACCACTAGAAGAGTTGTTTGATTTTAATGATGTAGCTAAAAAGCCCAAGATGGAACCCACAGAAACAAATGTAGAAGAGTGTAACATTGGAGGGATGAAAGAGCCCAAAATAATCAATCTATCCAAAACCCTCCCATCTCACACAAAACAAAAATACATTGATATTTTTAGAGAATTTAAAGATGTGTTTGCTTGGGGGTATGAATACTTGAAATCCTATGACACCAAAATCATCCAACATAAAGTTCCTCTCAAAGAAAATCAGAAACCATTTAAACAAAAGTTGAGAAGAATAAACCCCCTCTTGTTACCCTCATTTGAGAAAGAAACCAAAAATATGTACGATGTTGGGATCATAGTCCTTGTCTAATACTCAGAGTGGATGTCTAACCTTATGTCAGTTAGGAAGAAGACCGGGGAAATTAGGCTTTGTATTGACTTTAGAAATTTGAAAAGAGCCTCCTTGAAAGACAATTACCCCTTGCCTAAAATGGATCACGTACTCCAAAAAGTAGTTGGTTCACAAAGAATCTCATGACTAGATGGTTTCTCAGGTTATAACCAAGTTCTAGTCTTTCCAAGTGACCAACTTAAAACTGCTTTCACTACACCTTGGGGTACGTTCCTCTATGTTAAAATGAAATTTGGTTTAATGAATGTAAGGGATAATTTTCAAAGGGCAATGGACATAGCTTTTTCAGAAGACATTGGTTACTTCATAGTCATGTACCTTGATGACATCACTGTCTACTCTAAGACTGATGAGGATCACTTAGTCCACTTGAGAAAGGTCTTATAAAAATGTAGAAAGTATGGCCTGTCTCTAAATCCTAAGAAAACTTTGTCTGGCCTTCAAGAAGGAAAACTCTTAGGTCACATCATCTTTGAGGAAGGAATAAAGATAGATCCCAAAAGAATAGAAGGCATCTTACAAATCAACCATCCTAGGAACATTAAAGAGCTGCAATCTTTCATTGGAAAGATTAACTCCCTAAGATGATTCATCCCTAACCTTGCTAAGATCCTAAGAAATATCACGAATATGTTGAAAAAGGAAGTAGGAGTGAAGTGGAATATGGAAGCAAAACAATCTTTTGAGCTTGTAAAACAAGCACTCACACAAACACCAGTGTTAATCATCCGTAACTTCACCAAGAAATTTTACATTTTATCCTTTGCCTCTGACTATACTGTGGCAGTAGTATTGTTGCAAAAGAACATCATGGGGCAAGAACAACCCATAGCTTTCTTCAGCAAAGCGTTAAGAGATTCCCCTCTAAAGTATAACATTATGTAGAAACAAGACTTTGCCTTAATCAAAGCTTTGAAGGATTTTAGAGTTTATATTTTGTATTCACATATCATAGCCTTTGTCCAAAACACGACTGTCAAAGATATACTTAATCAAGACCTTGATGGTAAAAGGGGCGAGTGGATTGCTACCATTTTAGAATATGATTTGGAAATCATACCCACGAAATTGATTAAAGGGCAAGGACTTGCAAAACTCATGGCTGAGTCAAACTTCCAGGCTTTAGATATGAACATGGTTGATGTTTTGGAAGAGATAGAAGAATGCAAAACACCATTCATTGAAGAAAAAATCATGAAATCTCCTTAGTATGCTGACATAATATATATGTTGCTTTATCTAAATGCTCCTCCTTATTTTTCAAAAACAAAAGCTATATTTGTCAAACATAAGGCTTTAAATTATTGTATATTAGATGGAGTTTTGTATTGGAGGAATGCCATTGGAATATTTCTTAAATGTTTTCTTGAGATTGATGCAGGAAAAATCATGTATGAGCTGCATGAGGGAGAATGTGGAGGAAATATTTACTGGAAGACTACAACAAATGAAATCCTAAGATCTAGTTACTACTGGCCCACCCTTTTCCTAGATACTCAGAAGCTTTTCATGTCTTTCCATAAGTGTCAATTTTTTTATGGCAAGAGAAAAATACTACCTTTACCATTACATCCCATCAGTGTTGAGGCTCCCTTTCAACAATGGGGTTTGGACTTCATTGAGGAAATTCACCCATATTCTTCAGCCCAACAAAAGTGGATCCTCACTGCCACTGATTATTTTACAAAGTGGATAGAAGCCATACCAGCTCCAAAAATAGAAGAAAAGAGATATCAACGCCTTATAAATAAGCCACTTCAAGGGGGAAACCTCCAATACATTATATAAATGAACAATTCTTGGATGATACAATTTACAAAACCTCCTTTATATATATAGGCATCCATGTGGCCATAATATAATCCTAGTGGGCCACAATGTAATCCTAGCTGACCTAGCAATAATAACTTAAGGGCACAATAATAACAAAATGGGGGTTACAAGGGTACAATAATAACAATAAGGGGGTTACACTAGTAACAATAAGGGACTATACTAGTAATATAGGGACCTAACATGCCCCTCTCCTTCAAAAAAGTGTTTTCCTCAATACTTGAGTAGCTCTGGGTGCTTCTGTATAAACTTCTCATCCTCCCATGTAGAATCTTCAATGGGTAAGTTCTTCCACTTGATGAGATACTCTGAAATTGATCGATTCCATAGCTATCGAGTTCTTGTTTCCGTGACCGCTTCAAGTTCCAATATGATTTTTCCTTCCTCATCAAGTTTTGGAAATATTTTTTGAACTGGAATATTTTCACCTATAACCTTATTTAACCATGAAACATGGAAAACTGGATGCACTCGTGAAGAAGCACGAAATTCCAATTTGTATGCCATAGTACCAATATTTTGCAACACCTTGTAAGGACCATATTACTTTGGTGATAATTTATTATCCTTCTTAGCTTGCTTGAGGGACATTTGTTTGTATGGTTGTAGCTGTAAAAATACCCAATCTCCTACATCAAAACTTCTCTCACTGCGATGTTGATATGCCTATTGTTTCATTCGATTTTGTGCCAAATTCAAGTTATCCTTTAAGAGTTGGAGAACTTCTTGTTGATGCTCGATGTGATCTTCCATTGCTTGAACCTTCGAATTTTCCCTTAAAGATGATGTGATGGATGGTGGATGATATCCATAAAGTGCCATAAATGGGGTCAATTTTGCTGCAGTATGGAAGGAAGTGTTGTACCACAATTCAGCGAGAGGTAACCACTTGACCCATTTTGTTTTTTTATCAGATACAAAACAACGAAGATATCCTTCCAAAAATTTATTTACTATCTCAGTTTGACCATTAGATTGAGGATGATAAGATGAGCTATGAGCTAATTGAGTACCCAAACAAGAAAATAACTCCATCCAAAAGTTTCCAGTAAAAATGGGATCTCTGTTGCTCACAATAACCCTTCGTCTTCCATGTAGCTTTTGAATTTTGTCCATAAATGTAGTAGCAATTGTACTTGCTTTAAATGGATGAAATAATGCACAAAAGTGTGCATACTTGGTAATTCTATCAACTACCACCATGATGACACTCTTTCCTTCAGACTTAGGTAAACCTGTGATAAAATCCATTAAAATCTCCTCACAACGTTGACTTGGAATGGATAAAGGCTGTAGAAGTCCCCGGGTCTTAATTGTCTCAACTTTATTCTGCTGGAAAACCAAACATTCCGCCACAAACTTTTGAATATCAGATTTAAGGCCATCCCAAAAAAATTCTTTCTTCACCCTGTGGTAAGTTTTTAAAAATCCTGAGTGTCCTCCTAAAGGAGAAGTGTGAAATTCCAGAAGAATATTTTGTTTAGTTGGGAATTCTTACAAAGATATAAGCGATCTTTGTACCATAAGGAATCATTTTTCCAACTAAATGTATCAGATGTACTAGGATCTTGCTGCAACTTTTGAATGAGTGTCCATACATCTTTGTCCTTCTTCCATTCATCTCTTGCTTCGGTTATCCAATCTAGTTGGATAATATAAATGGCACAAAGAAATGCTTCCACCTCTTCATTCTTTCTTGAGAGTGCATCTGCAACAACATTAAGCTTTCCTTTTTTGTAGATTATTTCAAAGTCATAACCCAACATCTTTGTGACCCATTTTCGCTGCTCTTCTGAAGATAGTCTTTGTTCCAAAAAGTGTTTAAGACTATCATGATCAGTTTTTACCTTGAAGTGTCTTCCCATTAAGTAAGTTCTCCATTTCTTTAGTGCATGCAGTATTGCTAACATTTCCTTCTCATAAATAGGTTTCTGTAAATACTTTCCTTTGATTGGATGACTTTCAAAAGCAATGGGTCTTCCTTCTTGCATTAAAACAGCACCAATTCCACTTCCTAAGGCATCAGATTCCATAATAAAGGTTTTTGTGAAGTCTGGCGTAGCTAAGACCGGTGCTAGGCACATTGCCTCTTTAAGATGTTCAAAGGCCTTAGTTGCTTTAGGAGTCCATGAAAATGCATCTTTCTTCAATAATGTTGTTATAGGTTTTGCTATTCTCCCATAATTCTTAACAAACTTGCAATAATACCCTGTTAACCCGAGAAATCCTCGCAACTGCTTTATGGTTGTAGGGACTTTCCATTCCTTAATGGCTTTAATTTTTTTAGGGTCTAATTTAACACCCTCGTGAGATACAATATGACCCAAATATTCCACCTCTTGTACTCCAAATAAACATTTGGATGTTTTTGCATATAATTGTTTCTCCTGCAATAGTTTGAGCACCCTGTCAACATGTTCAACATGATCTTTCCAAGACCTGCTATATATTAGTATATCACCAAAAAATACTAGCACAAATTTTCTAAGGGTTTGAAAATGGAATTCATCAACCCTTGAAATGTAGAAGGTGCATTGGTAAAGCCAAAAGGCATGACCAAAAATTCATAATGACCCTCGTGAGTTCGAAATGTTGTTTTTGGAATATCTTCAGTCTTCATTCTAATTTGATGATATCCTGAATAAAGATCCAACTTGGTATAATAAATTGTTCCATGTAATTCATCCAATAATTCATCAATCACAGGAATGGGAAATTTATCTTTAATGGTGAGCTTATTGAGCTCCCTATAATCCGGACGCATTCGCCATGATCCATCCTTCTTGTGTACCGATACTACAGGAGCAAAGAAAGAACTTTCACTAGGTTGAATTATACCTGCCTTTAAAATTTCTGCAATCATACGTTCAATTTCAGTCTGTTAGCGCTCAAATCTACCTTAGGCTGAAATAAGGTAAAACTCAAGGCTACATCAAACCACGCTCAGCCTCGTAGCTAGCCCTACGAGGACAAGAGAGGGCTCTCTCCGGGTCTATCTCGGCAAAGGATCTTCAAAGGGGCTGAGATGACTTATAATGAACAATGAATACTGATTTTAGGCTAGTAAAGAGATAGGAATGTTTGATTTTAATTTTTTGGGTTTTTGTTGGAGAAATGGGAAAAACAAATTTTGGGTCCGGGGATAAGGCCAGATCTTTGCAGAATTTGAGTTGGGGCAAGGTAGGCAGTAGTCTTGATGCTTTTGATTGAGTATATGGATAGATCAGAATGACAAGGAGCTGAAGAGGGCAAGGAAGAACATGGATCCTCTCCAAACAGCCGAAAACATGTAAAACTAAACAAATTTAAAGGCAAAGCACTGCAAACAATGGATTCAACCTTATTTACTCATTCATTTAGTTTCAGAAGCATAAGAAGATAATGGCATACATCACACATGAAAGAACTTACAATAAACTGAGAGAAAACACCATCAAGAACTGAAAGCCACAAGAATCCCAACAGGTGCTGCAAAACCTCTGATCTTTCCTTAGCCAAAATATGAAAAATATGTACAATAGTGTGCCAAAGTTCTCCCAAGAGTCCAACCTGTCCAACCTGTAGAATGTCTCAAAAATTACATCATATAGGCCTCCTAACCCCTTCCCACACCTCTAGCGGTCGAATTCCTCCTCCTAGGAGCAGTTCCAACTAATTCTAAACAAAGAACTAGAATATAGGCATCTAAACAACTTGCCTCTAAAAGGGAGGAAACTGATTCTTACATCTGATTTCTACTTTTTTTAGGAGTGAATCATCTAGAATAGGTAAAAGTGAGTCAAAGTTACATTCCAACCATCAATTTACATCATGATAACTCAAAAATTTCATCCACAAGCAAAACTGGTTCAACTGGCCGAAATTTTGAGCTGGAAGATGAAAAATTGACCAAAAATCCATATGCGTAGCGCCCCTGAGCCATACGCGTAGCGCGACTTTCAGCCTGATTTTGGGGCACTTCCCGGTATCCAAATTGAGCTCATGATAGCTCGTTGGAAAGCCTTGGATGTTGGCTATCCAACCCAAGTGGAATTTCCCAATTGGGATCTCATTTACCCCTCCAAAACATCATTCTCCCAGAAGTACTTCCTGCTGGTGCAAAAGGTGGCAGCAAGGTGGTTTTCATGGTGTTTTTGGGCCTTTTGATCATCCAGAACTTGATGAAATGCTTCAGAAATACTTAAGAATGCATAACTTACCATGAAAAACCCAAAAATATAAATATTTCCTTCAGCAAGTGTCCCAAACAAAAGCGAGCACGTCGACGCGCTACTCGTATAGCTGAAAAATCTGTTTTTGGACCAAAATATTTCAAAATGACAAAAATTTCTCCGAATTTGCTCAAATTCGGAGAGAAGACCCTCCATCATGTATCATGCCCAGCCAACAAAGCCTCGGCCAAAATCCGGAGTGGATCAGGTCTCTTTCGCCGTTTTAGTGCTTCGCTCAACCTCCTCTTCAGAATCTTCATTTTTGCCTTGCAGACATGCATGCGAGCCCAATAATGATCTTTCATGTGACGAAGCATGTATTTCTCCCTATTGGCCTTTGCCAACAATTTCTCCAGATGAATGTTAACATGCGTGAGGCACAAATCTTGATTAGTCGGTGTCATACCAACAGGTCTCTTCCGGGCCAATTGTCGATCCTCACGGATTCGCCGCAGCTTATAAAGTGTATGCTCATCCTCCAGCTGTTTGTTATGCTGCTCCAGGTAGTTTATCACCCACTGAGACCTATGCAATTTCTCTTTCAGCGTGTCATCCTCGGCCTTTTGCTCCTGGATGATCTCTTTCAGTTTCGAGCTAGGAGAGCTCGCATCAACATCAATGATCGTGAAATCCATGTCCCGGCCTCCTGATGGGCCCTCATCATGCATGGGCCTCTTGCCCCTGTCCTGAAACTGTACCTGTGCTGAAGAAGAAGGCGAGACCCCTTCCACCCTTGGTGGAGATAATACTCGCTCTGCTGATGTAGTCAACGAGACCCCTTCCACCTTGGGTGGAGATAGTACTCGTCGTGTCGCTGCAAATAAGGCCCTGTGGCCTCGCTGGTATGTCACATACAATGGAGCAGTGATATGCTCGATCTCAGGAATGTCAGGCTGATGTAAAGGCTCTCTCTCATCATGAACTACCTCAAGAGGCGGCTGTGGCACTGTAAATAAGTCATGAGAGATGAAATCCTCCCAAGTGATGCCCTGCTGTGTCAACTGATGTACCACTACGATCTTGATCAGCGCGTAATGATATATACTTCTATGCTGCTGTGCTGGGGTCTTCTTCTGTACAAAAATCATCATCCTCTCTATGTTGCGATACATGAAGTACGGAATGTTCATCATACGTACCCTCGTGAAATGCATCAACAAACGGACATGGTATGCATAGAGACGCGAGAATCTGCCCTCGTGTAAGGTCCCACCTTACCTACCATAATTATCATAGAGAAATATTATATTAAATCAAAATGTGATATTTTTTTTATTTTTTTATTTTTTATTATATAGAAGTTATTGGTGTCCTTTACACTACACCCTAAATTCTACCAACTTATCTTCAAAGCTACAAAGTTCAAGGTTTATCAAGATCCAAAAAAAAATACAACCATAATACTTGCTTTTCAAGACTAAAATCACCTTTAAAATATAAATTATTTAGTGGGATGAATAAATGTCAACCTTTATGAACCACAATTTACAATAAACTAATTGTTAATTCCGTTGTAATTAAATGTGTTCAAGAGTGACTAATAACATGCTTATGAATTATTTTCTTAAAAGGATAATTTAAATTGTATAGAGTTGGCATCTCATAATTTAGGAATTCATATGTGAGCTGATATTGCAACAAATTACTTACTACAATTTTGAATTTTCAGCAACACCCTTTAACTCAATGAGTTATTATACTAGAAATACCTTGACTGCAAATCTTAAATTAACTTAAGCCTTTTGTTTTATGGACGGTTCATAAACATAATTAGATGCAACCATTGAACATTATGAAAACCAATTTACAAGCATGAAATGTACAGCCATTGAGGCATTTCGTCAAACACTTACAACCATTATCTCTTTAAGGTGTTTTCACAATAATTAGCTAACATGAATCCAAAGTTGCATGACTTCTTCTTCTTCTTTTTTTTAAGTAGTGCCAATAATTGAACTTAAGATATTAGTAGACTATCAGCCATATTCATTTTTGAATATATACCAATGAATATAAATATTTAGAAATTTCAAACATAGCTCACAATGTTGTAAAGTACAGCCATTGAGGAATTTTGACAATTAGTTGGCAGTCATAAAACAAGTTGCCATATGATTATTCAAATTTTCAAATTATTAACCATTCATACTTTAAAAACAATTTCCAAGTGGTTAGCCTAAATCAGATTCATCACTATAAATTATCAGGCAGTTCCAAGATAAAAAGAACCAAACAGCAAGACAAACAACAGGCGGTTCTA
The DNA here is from genome assembly GCA_034641835.2 of Pinus albicaulis. Lineage (NCBI taxonomy): Eukaryota > Viridiplantae > Streptophyta > Pinopsida > Pinales > Pinaceae > Pinus > Pinus albicaulis. The sequence goes on along the minus strand of CM076577.1, from coordinate 1,282,669,618 downwards.
CATGTAACAGCAAATCTGCAAAACAGAGCAGAGTTGGGAATTGATGTCCGAAACCTTGATTTTTGGAATCAAACGTGGGGTGAAATGGCCTATTGGTATGGATACCCCCTGACGTGGAGCTGAATCGCAACAGGGACGCCCAGAAATGCGATTCTTTAAAACAACAAAATTTATAGCCTAAATGTTTCATTTATGACTTTTGTCAAACATATGGAATGAAAACTTACAGCTACACCTCTACATGAGGAAAAACAACCCAGAGTCATGCTACTAATATATGCTCATTGAAATCACACATTTCTAAATCCGCCGTATGAGTTCTTGAAACATTTTACCACCCACAAGCTAATTCATTTGACATGAGTGACAAGCTTTTTGCACCAATTGCTACAATTTAACAAACACATGGAAACCCTGAATGCTACAGCCATTAAGGCTTTCTATCAAAATTCTGATAGTACTATTACAATAACTTGAATAACAAAACATTGAAGAATATGAAACATAAGCCATAACTAAAATTTATCTCCAACTTACCTCAAGCATTTGATCTTCCAAACTATACTTTAGTTGCCATTATTTTTGCATTTTCTTTTAAGAGTTGATTCCTCCAAGCATATTTTGGGTACATGTCCATTTTCTTACTTCTGCAAGTTAGCACTTATTCGTGCATAAATAAATTTATATCATTACTCATTCACAGATTTTGTCAAACACTTTGCAAACTATCCTAAAACCATTTATAAAACATGCATCTATTAATTACTTGAAACAGAACCATAAATCATGAAATGCTTACCCAAGTCCTTTGGAATTTATTTATTGAAATTACCTTCAACAATATTTGGCTTTCCCTTCTCAAATGCTACAATACCAAGATTAGTACCATAAACTATACCAATAATAACTCCAATATTGAGATCTAAACATCCATACATATAGATTGATCTAGTCTTCATTTTTTAACTAATCAATAATATTTTAGATAACATAAGCTTAAACCAAAATTAGATGCTTACAACAATTTAAATTTCTACCTTTTATTTTATGCTAAATCTATACTATAATTTTAGGAAAATGGAAATTATACCTGAAGAGATATTGAGCTCCAATCATTGAGAATATGATCCACCTTCGATCCCTTAACCAACTCATTTGAACCATCCGGTTTTCCACCCAACCATATCCAGGGAGAACTCCTCCCCCTGGAACCCCCGAGCTGTAAAAGCTCACAAACAGTACCCAAAATACAACAATAGAGAGAGAGATGCAAGGAAAACTAAGGAAGATAGTTTTCACTTCCTCTAAATACCACTCATGTTCAACCTCAATAGATACTTAGTAGATTAGTAAGAAATTCAGATTTTTGTTTTGGAAGTAATTGGATACTCTCCATATCTTTCCCTCTCACAATATTCCTCAAGTCTCTTCCACTCTTGGCATTACCTCCCCTCCCCCCAAATGAGAATACATGAGACTCATATATAGGAGGAGCAAAAAATTCATGTCATAAAGTAGGAGTAATATGCATGCATTGTATTCCTTTTAGAGGAGTGTAACTTATGCCATTAAGGAGAGGTATGCATGCCTTATTTAAGGAGAGTGTAACATATGCATTAAAGTGAGTGTAAAAGGAATATTTTATGACACATATTTAATGAGTGTAAGAATATTTTATGACATATATTTAATGAGTGTAAGAGGAATATGCCATTCCTTGATGAGTGCACAAAAGAGAGTGTAATGTAATATTTAAAATAGAGAGAGTTACATAGATCCATGAGAGTCATGAAGGAGAGAGGTGTGAAGTGATTGAGGAGATATAATTTCCTTTTAATAATAATATCATAGTCTCATAAAAGATAATAATATTAATAATATTAATAATATTGAGGATTAAGTCGAGATTGAACTATTACAATTGATTAATCATAAGTTAAGTGATTTTCCTTCAAGTATACTTGTTTACCCATTGATTGGAGGTGATTTACTATTTTTGGAAAGTCATACTTGAAATGGTAGACACGACTTTCTAATTTTAGAAAGTCACTCCAAAATTGTTAGGAATGAGATTATTAAGGAATTTCATCTATGAGTTGCCCATGAGTGGTATTTGAGATAATAGGGATTCCGCACCCCTATTGTATGCATCTTCGTGCCTTAGTAGATTGAGGACTCCGCGCCCTGATCTACTCTAAAGATCCAAGATTCCACACCTTGATCTTTTTAAATATTTAGGACTCCGCGCCCCAAACATTTCATTATAGATTCAAGACTCCGCGTCTTTATATTTCATGGATTTAGGACTCCGCGCCCTAATCCTTTTATCATATATCCAAGACTCCACGTCTTTATATTTCATGGATTTAGGACTCCGCGCCCTAATTTCCATGGCATCTCATCTACTTTTCTTTGAAACTCCGCACTTCACCTTAAGGTACTCATTGTGAGCTCATACCCATCTGATGGTTCGTTGGTAAGGTCTTCTTCCAAGACCTGCACACATCACAAACTCATTGATCAAATAAATCAAATGAATTTCATAATTAACTTATTCAAATTTTACCAAATATTGTGCATGACTTCCACAGTCATTTTGGTTTTGGAGAAATGACTTCCACAGTCATTTATAACTTGAGCATCCTTGTTGGCAATGACCAAGTCCCCTGCCACATCATGCTTAGTACGAGATTATGCACATATAATCATACAATCATGTATCATCCATAAATCATAATTAACCATATGTTCCACATAACTATGATTGTCCATGGATCTGTGTCTCAATTGTAAATCACCATTCATGTCATACACCTATGTCCAAAATAGGATGCCAAAAGAGAAAACATCGCTAATATTCTCTTAACCAAAATCAATTCTTGTGCACTCAACCATAGATATTATCATAAGCACACAACAACCAAGTGACCAGGTCATAGCATATAAGCATGTACATAAGTCTTTCATACATAATATTATATCAAAATCACCATCTCTAAGTGTCATCAAAGCTATCTCACTAATAAGGGACACTACACCTCGCAACTGAAATACCGAATGATGAGTTTCATCAATGGTGAAAACTCATCCTTCAGGAATCTGAAAGGAAAAACTCTGCTCAGATGCCTCATATACCTAGGTTTGATGTATGGCTCATAGTGGAATTTCTCTAACTGCTGACGTTTGTTCCATTCCTCTCCTATATTTGGTATGCCGGTGGCCTGAGCAATAGTCATTGGTGACAGAATGAAATCTACTCCGGTGAGGTTTACACGGCCATCATGTAAATGTAGAAAAAATAGACGAGCTAGTTCATGATGAAGCTGGGTTTGTGAAATCATCTCACAGTATTGGAAACATGACTGACGCTGAAAACAATCCATTGCAAGCGGGCAAGCCTGCAATTGAGCCAAAGAAGTAGGCTCCTCCCTGAGATGCTTACCACCTTTGCCACCTTTGTGAGACCTCCGTGGCACATTACCCTCTACTGTGGAATCACTGTCAGACTCCTGCTCATAAACTGGATCTGTCTCTGACATGGCTTTGAAAACAAGATGTCTGCAATGTGAATGTTGATATAGGTGTAGTGAAGTCAAAAGTTTCAATGTATGCTCAAAACCCAAACATGTTACATATGTATCAAAGCATCATAGGAAAACAAGTCACAGTGGTAATAGCTCTGTTATAGTGGATAGGCATAAAAATAGTCTCTGTTTTGATCACAAGTGAATTTGACAAATAAGTACCAAGTGCAAATGTAGTGTGCAGCCTTTGTAATGCTGGATAAAATTTGTCAAAGGGAAAAATGAGTATAAGACTATGTTTGTCAATGGGAAATGAGAAACAATGTGACAATGACCACAGTGACACAAATATCCATGACAGTGGTAATACAATGGCAATAACAGCAGTGGTAAAATGATAAACTGAGAGCGTGAGGTCCGTGACACTTTGACAATAGATGCGTAGGTATATATATCAACCATACAAGTTGGGAAAATCTTCACAAGGCCATCAACATGTATTCAAAACCCTAAGGAATGAATCTGCTGTGAACATAGGGTTTCACCTATCCACATCAAACACTTGTTTCCCCCACTTCAAACACACTATTTTCATGTTCAAAATTTATTGAGCAACCATTAAAAACCTACTTGCAAACTGATTGAGGCGTTTGGGCATGAAACTGGACGCAAGGGAAAATTTTTTTTTCTCTGGGACTGTATGGGTAGCACGCTCACCCAATGCATAGTGCACTGCATGTGCGTAGCGCTCTTGTTATTTTACACTGGCTGGGGAGGCTATATGCGTAGCGCGCTTCTTGTGCGTAGTGCGCCTCCTATATGCGTAGCGCGCTACATAGTGCATTTTTCAGAAGGCTTTTGGAGGCCTTCCCTATGTCAAAATTGAGCGTGTGATAGCTCGTTGGAGATCCCTTGGAGTCTACTTTCCAAACCAGGTAGAATTGTTCAATTTGGAGTTCATTTACCCTGTCATAAATCAAATCTCCCAAAACTTGTCAAAATGAGCAGAATGAGGCTACCTCAAAGAAGAGCGCTGTTACAGTCAACTTTTGAAGGTCTTCCTCAACTCAAAATTGAGCTCATGATAGCTCATGGGAAATATATTTGTGTCTAGTTATCCTTTGAATCATCAATCAAGTCATTTAGCCAACCATGCTAGGAGAAATCTTGATTTTCCCAAGGTCACTTCAGAGGTGCATTCAATTCTCCTGAGGCAACGGTATTTTTGACATTTCTTTCAAAACATGATGCCTGTGTAAAAAGTGAGGGAGGTTTCTCTTCTTTGGCATGTTTTTGAAAAAAACCTCTCTCAATTTTCTAAAATTCATCTTTTATTGCTCTGAAAAATCTTTTGAGTGAGACTTATCCCGATGTGTGAAACAAGGGATTTTGTCGAAATGAAGCGAAATGAAGGGGATAAGGGGCTTCTAAATTCTTGGGGAAATTTTGGGAAGTAGGGAGGGATGTCAGGAAGTAGGGGAAAGTGGAATCTCTGAGATTGAGTGAGGGGAAGGGGTCCAAAAGGGCAAAACACAGGCCTAGCCTAGAAAATTGCCAAGTTGTGGCAAGAAACTAGGGTTTGTGGAAAAATAATGAATTTGGGGGATCTCAGTGATGGGAAGTGTTTAATAAGGTATATTAAGGATATGGGAAGGTGTGTGAACATCAAGATACAATTTTTTCCGATGATTTGACCATCCAAGAGAGATTACCTCCAAAACCCTAGGAGAGGGAAATGGACCTTACCTAGGCACAACTGAAGCATGAACAAGCTGTAAAATGACCCAATGGAACTTGACATGATGATGAAAACCCTCTGAATGATGGTACACTCAGCTGAATGGTGACATGAACCGACATTTGGACAACTTTGACAGGAGTAAAATCAACCCCTAGACCTAATGCCTAGTGACCAAATTTTGCTTGAAGACTCATTGAAATGACAAAATTTGACCTTGAAACCTTAAAATAACTTTGTAAGAGCATGTTTGATCACTGGAGGAAGGCTGCAAAGGCTGACTCTAACATTGTCTCCAATGGGGATGGTAGCTCCTTGGAGGTGCTAAGAACGACAGATCTTTGGGAGAGAAGACTAGTGCCTTCATCCATTGGGCGATGGAATCATTATTTGAAAAGATAACACAAAACCTTTGACACATTTATTGAATGAAAACTTGACTGAAAACTGACTGAAAATTCACTGAAACTTCACTGAAACTTGACTCAAACTGACCAAACACAAATGACTCATGACTGACTTAAAACAAGAATTTACAAAGCTTTCGGAAAAAAGGCAACAGTCTATCAAGATTTGGAATCATGATGACAACCACCTGCATACTAATGAAATATGTACAATCATGTATAATTGGCTTTCCAATGTAACCAATCAAGAAGATGGCTTCTTGATTGATTCTCCTGATCAGATCTCCTAGTCAACAATACAAACTGATAACTGGGCATCCAAAAACATAGCCGACCATGATCTCCTTCATCACTAAACACTGCAATAATCACTTTCACTGCTGACTGTAACAAATCTGCCATTGGATCCTGAAAAACATGAAGATTTACCTCCTGTTGAGGAAACAAGGTGTCTTTCTCTCCTGATTCTGATCTGTCTTCATCATGTACTTCAGTAACAATATGTTCCTGGGCTTCAAAAAACTCTGAACAGGTAGATGAGCAGATCTCCTCTTGTAAAAAAATTTCAACACATGAAACATATGAAGAAGAATCTGAATGGAAATCTTGAATGGTCTGATCTTCTGTAGTCTGAAAATATGATAGGTCATCTTCATATGATAGGACAGCCGGATTTTCATTATCTTCATCAATCATAAGGAAGATAACTTCAGCTGATTCTTGATGCTCAACACTATCTACCAATGTTTCATCCAAAGGAACTTCTTTACTCACTTGAACGGAGATGTCATATTGTTTTTCATTAACTAACTGGATTATCTCTTTATGAAGGCTCTGTTCTGATGACATGAGAACATTTGGATCAAAAACTCTGTCTATGATCTCAACAGCAAAATTCTCCTTTTCAGAATTCAACACAAGGTATGCTTGGTCATTACAATCTGAATCTGGATCTGATATGACTGAGTGGACATTATCAAAATCTGCAATCTGCATGCTGTCTTCTTCCGTGGGCAGATCTGAAACAAGCTCTTCTCTTTCATCATTTTCCGCCATATAGACATATTCAACCTGCTGATCTATAAAGCTGCTTAGAGGACTGTCATCCTTTTCAGAAAAGGAAGAAGGTCCACCATCACCTTCTTGACCATGTGCACACTGCAGATCTGCGTTAACTTGAGCTGGAACAAGACCGTTCAATAGCTGATATATCTCGTCTTCAGATAGAGGAGATAATACCCTTTGTTTTATTTTTCTCAAATAGTGATTGTCTTCATTGATTTCAAGTGAAGGAGTATACATATTTTCCTCATACTGCTGATCCATTTCATGTAATTCCTGTTGACTGTCAAGATGCAAAATTCCTTCATCTTCCACCGCACTAAAATCTTGATTCTGCTGCAAATTTTCATGATCATCTTTATGCTGCTGAAATGGATTTTCATACAGGGCTTCCATGATCTCATCATCCATAAAATTATCATCTTCATAATATTTCTCAAGGCTTTCAATAAAAGTAGAAGCATGTTTGCAACAGTCATGAACTAAATTTAATGATGGATAAGATACTTGATATCTTTCAATGAACAGGGCATGAAAATCCTTTAAACAATAAATGCAGGCCAACGGCAAATTTTCATACCAAGATTGGGCTTCACCTTCCAGTGTGGCCAGGAGTATCTTCATCAAGCAATCTTCAAGAAAATCCACCTTCAACTTGCGAATATGCATGTGAAATCTAACCAGATGTAAAGCAGCATCTTTCTTACCATCATCATTAAACGTAGGCAGATTCCTTGACCAATCTACCTTGGGCATCTTATTCGGAAAACCTAGGATGTGATCTCCGCTCATGGGAGCATATCTTCTCGTGATTCAGTCCATCCTGAAAATCTCACAGCTACTGATCTCCCTGCAGTGAAGTCACCATGAAGCATCAATTTCTGGATTGTTCAGTGAATGAAGTCGCTAGGTGAATGTTTTCAACCTTCTTATGTCTGATCATTGTCCACCATCAACCATCAGATCTGAACTCGATACATGTACTAGGGCAATTTATAATTTAAGTGTTACGATTACAAGCTAGACCAGAGATCGACTGAAGCAACGTTTATCTACTATGCACTCGCAGAGCAATGTGCAGTTCGAAGGCTACCTGGCGTGATTTCAGACTCCGTCTATAACTATAAATCAAACAAAACTAACCAGCAAACCAATTTTTTCCCCAGTATGGTCTCCACTATGTTAGCGCTCAAATCTACCTTAGGCTGAACTAAGGTAAAACTCAAGGCTACATCAAACCACGCTCAGCCTCGTAGCTAGCCCTACGAGGACAAGAGAGGGCTCTCTCCGGGTCTATCTCGGCAAAGGATCTTCAAAGGGGCTGAGATGACTTATAATGAACAATGAATACTGATTTTAGGCTAGTAAAGAGATAGGAATGTTTGATTTTGATTTTTTTGGGTTTTTGTTGGAGAAATGGAAAAAAACAATTTTGGGTCCAGGGATAAGGCCAGATCTTTGTAGAATTTGAGTTGGGGCGAGGTAGGCAATAGTCTTGATGCTTTTGATTGAGTATATGGATGGATCAGAAAGACAAGGAGCTGAAAAGGGCAAGGATGAACATGGATCCTTTTCAAACAGGCGAAAACATGTAAAACCAAACGAATTCAAAGGCAGAGCACTGTAAACAATGGATTCAACCTCATCTACTCATTCATTTAGTTTAAGAAGCATAAGAAGATAATGGCATACATAAAACATGAAGGAACTTACAATAAACTGAGAGAAAACACCATCAAGAACAGAAAGCCACAAGAATCCCAACAGGTGCTGCAAAACCTCTGATCTTTCCTTAGCCAAAATATGAAAAATATGTACAATAGTGTGCCAAAGTTCTCCCAAGAGTCCAACCTGTCCAACCTGTAGAATGTCTCAAAAATTACATCATATAGGCCTCCTAACCCCTTCCCACACATCTAGGGGTCGAATTCCTCCTCCTAGGAGCAGTTCCAACTAATTCTAAACAAAGAAATAGAATATAGGCATCTAAACAACTTGCCTCTAAAAGGGAGGAAACTGATTCTTACATCTGATTTTTACTTTTTTTAGGAGTGAATCATCTATAATAGGTAAAAGTGAGTCAAATTTACATGCCAACCATCAATTTACATCATGATAACTCAAAAATTTCATCCACAAGCAAAACTGGTTCAACTGGCCGAAATTCTGAGATGGAAGGTGAAAAATTGACCAAAAATCCATATGCATATCACCCCTGAGCCATACGCGTAGCGCGCCTTTCAGCCTACTTTTGGGGCACTTCCTGGCATCCAAATTGAGCTCATGATAGCTAGTTGGAAATCCTTGGATGTTGGCTATCCAACCCAAGTGGAATTTCCCAATTTGGAGCTCATTTGCCCCTCCAAAACTTCATTCTCCCAGAAGTACTTCCTGCTGGTGCAAAAGGTGGTAGCAAGGTGGTTTTCATGGTGTTTTTGGGCCTTTTGATCATCCAGAACTTGATGAAATGCTTCGGCAATACTTAAGCATGCATAAATTACCATGAAAAACCCAAAAATATAAATATTTCCTTCAGTAAGTGTCCCAAACAAAAGCGAGCACGTCGACGCGCTACTCGTATAGCTGAAAAATTTGTTTTTGGACCAAAATATTTCAAAATGACAAAAATTTCTCCGAATTTACTCAAATTTGGAGCGAAGACCCTCCATCATGTATCATGCCCAGCCAACGAAGCCTCGGCCAAAATCCGAAGTGGATCAGGTCTCTTTCGCCGTTTTAGTGCTTCGCTCAACCTCCTCTTCAGAATCTTCATTTTTGCCTTGCAGACATGCATGCGAGCCCAATAATAACCTTTCATGTGATGAAGCATGTCTTTCTCCATATTTTCCTTTGCCAACAATTTCTCCAGATGAATGTTAACATGCGTGAGGCATGAATCTCGATCAGCCAGTGTCATATCACCAAGTCTCCTCCGGGCCAATTATCGATCCTCACGGATTCGCCGCAGCTTATAAAGTGTATGCTCATCCTCCACCTATTTGTTACGCTGCTCCAGGTATTTTATCACCCACTGAGCCCTCTGCAATTTCTCTTTCAGCGTGTCATTCTCGGCATTTTGCTCCTAGATGATCTTTTTCAGTTTCGAGCTAGGAGAGCTCGCATCAACATCAATGATCGTGAAATCCGTGTCCCGGCCTCCTGATGGGCCCTCATCATGCATGGGCCTCTTGCCCCTATCCTGAATCTAAACCTGTGCTGAAGAAGAAGGCGAGACCCCTTCCACATCATGTGGAGATAATACTCGCTCTGCTGATGGAGTCAATGAGACCCCTTCCACCCCGGGTGGAGATAATACTCGTCGTGTAGCTGCAAATAAGGACCTGTGGCCTCGCTTGTATGTCACATATAATGGAGCATTGATATGCTCGATCTCAGGAATGTCAGGCTAGTGTGAAGGCTCTCCCGCATCATGAACTACCTCGGGAAGCGGCTGTGTTGCTGTAAATAAGTCACGAGAGATGAAATCCTCCCAAGTGATGCCCTGCTGTGTCAACTGATGTACCACTACGATCTTGATCAGCGTGTAATGATATATACTTCTATGCTGATGTGCTGGGGTCTTCTTCTGTACAAAAATCATCATCTTCTCTATGTTGCGATACATGAAGTACGGAATGTTCATCATACGTACCCTCGTGAAATGCATCAACAAACAGACATGGTACGCATAGAGACACGAGAATCTGCCCTCGCAACTGAAATACCGAATGATGAGTTTCATCAATGGCACAAACTCATCCTTCAGGAATCTGAAAGGAAAAACTCTGCTCAGATGCCTCATATACCCAGGTTTGATGTATGGCTCATAGTGGAATTTCTCTAACTGCTGACGTTTGTTCCATTCCTCCCCTATATTTGGTATGCCGGTGGCCTGAGCAATAGTCATTGGTGACAGAATGAAATCTACTCCGGCGAGGTTTACACGACCATCATGTAAATGTAGAAAAAATAGACGAGCTAGTTCACGATGAAGCTGGGTTTGTGAAATCATCTCACAGTATTGGAAACATGACTGACGTTGAAAACAATCCATTGCAAGCGGGCAAGCCTGCAATTGAGCCAAAGAAGTAGGTTCCTCCCTGAGATGCTTACCACCTTTGCCACCTTTGTGAGACCTCCGTGGCACATTACCCTCTGCTGTGGAATCACTGTCAGACTCCTGCTCATAAACTGAATCTGTCTCTGACATGGCTTTGAAAACAAGATGTCTACAATGTGAATGCTGATATAGGTGTAGTGAAGTCAAAAGTTTCAATGTATGCTCAAAAACCAAACATGTTACATATGTATCAAAGCATCATAGGAAAACAAGTCACAGTGGTAATAGCTCTGTTCTAGTGGATAGGCATAAAAACAGTCTTTGTTTTGATCACAAGTGAATTTGACAAATAAGTACCAAGTGCAAATGTAGTGTGCAGCCTATGTAATGCTGGATAAAATTTGTCAAAGGGAAAAATGAGTATAAGACTGTGTTTGTCAATGGGAAATGAGAAACAATGTGACAATGACCACAGTGAAACAAATAGCTATGACAGTTTTAATACAATTGTTAGTATGAATCCTTTGTCGAAGTGTACGAAAAAGGACCACTTTAGCTACGCATAACTAATAGCCCTAATAACAAAAGTGGCTGCCAATATCTTCAGATCTGCGATTAGTTAGACAAGAAAATAGCTGCAAAATACCAGATCTATGTATGGAAAGACATTAAGCAGTAAAAACAAGGGTTTGCTCCATATACCAATAGACAAGACAAGAACAATTTTTGAAAGAATTTTTGTATTAATGGGGCACTTGGGAGGAAAACTAGAAGGAGTATCCAATTCCCCTCAGTGGGATGGGTTCTTGGAAGTCCTCAGCACTTCAGATCTAAGATTTCTCTCTCTAGTTGATGTAGAAAACCCAATGCAAAGAGTAGAGCTCAATGGGAGAAAATGATGGAGATATGTGACCAAGTGTATAGATCCAGAGTGATCTAATAGGCAACAAAAGGTGAAGAATGGTAGGAAAAACCCTCCTATTTATAACAAAATATTGGGTCATTCTAGATCTTGGTGCATGATTAAAATAATGTTAAACAAATCTAGATCCACCTTTTATGGAATACTTTATTATATTTGTTGGAGGGAAAGGGTCTTTGACTTGGGTCAAATCCCTTGATTAGTCAAAAATAAATAAATAAATGATTTATTTATCTTTTTAAGGAAGTGGTTGGAAGATAATCAAATAAATAATGATTTATTTAATTATTTAAGGAAGTGGTTGAAAGATAATCAGATAAATAATGATCTATTTAATTATTTGTGGGTGATTTGGTCATATTTAACAAGGAATATTATCTAAATAAGATTTAAATAACTATTCCTAGAAAATAATAAGATAAATAAAGGTTTATCTAATTAATTTCTTTGTTTTTGGGTTAAACATGACTGGGAATAATAATTAAATTATGGTTTAATTAATTATTCCATGAGGAAAATCAAACAAACATAGGTTTGTTTAATATTTCCTTTTGGGGTTTCCTATTTTAACATAGTGAAAGTAGTTTTACTTAGGGTAAAACTGGTCTTACATGGTGTACTTGGGTCCATCTAATGATAAAAGGTTAGATGACCAAAAAATGGTGTAACAGATTGCCCCCCAGCGTGTGAGTGTCAGGAGCAAATCGTATGACCGAAGTACGTTGTAAGAACACAATCACTAGACAACAAAAGGGATGTCAGAGAGAGAAATGTGAGGTAGATAGTGTGCTGAAGGACTAGACCTTGAGGAGACGAGACTCGCAGGTGCAACAAGTCTCTTTTTATGAGAGGGTACCTGTGCTGAAGGCGGCGGGGGAGGCATACCTATGCCCGCCGAGACAAAGTACAAAAGAATAGTGTGTCCAATAAACAAGGGACCGAACCATAAAGTACAGCTGGCATAATCATGAGCCAGATAAAAATACAATGAGGAATCCCACATACATGCTGTGCCTGGGATAACATCCAGGACTTGTACAATAATATCTGAGTACATGAGATACAAATACAACCCAAATGCCCCCTGTAAATGGGGAAGGGCTCACAAAATCTAACTGATACATGCAAGTCGAAGAGGCGCTGCAAGTGGCTACGGCCAAAATCATCAAATATCTGGAGTTGCATCGAAGGCTACAAAGAAGAGGTCATCCGGGCATGTGGGGGGCTACCTGTAGGGCCACCCCCTCATGAGGGTTGAGACATCTCACACACACCAGGGAATCATCAAGAGCTGTTGCTGGATCACTGGACCATCAAGTATACGAATCTCGATCATGCTAAAAGGAGCTGGAGAAACAATCAAGTCAAAGGGAAATGAGAGATCCCTTGGCCTGATCCGAGGCACCGAACAAGAGTGGAAGCTGGAACCAAGGTACACCACCCTCTAGACCTGGCTTCTGGAATGAAAGTGTTGATGTCGACAGAAGGAGGTCCGCCATAGTTGAGGGAGTGAGATGTCCCCAACTAAGGCACGAGAGAAAACAGTAAAGCGACGGACAGACTGACACTAATGATGATGGTGAAATGGAAAGGACTGAGTAGCGAATGGACGACTTCCCTTGTTAGAGCATAAAGGGCATGAATGACATGGCAGCGACTGACACAATATCATATGGGACAGGGGACAGTGGGACTGAAGGTCATAATATGCGACACAAGAGAGAGACCAAGCAATGAAGGATGGAGGGCTATAGTGGGGTACCAAGGGACGCGGGATAGACTCCATGAATGCGATGATGACTCAACTTGGATGCTCTAAACAAGGGCGACTCGATGGTGCTGCCACACAGTAAAGGCCCAATGGGGGACCATGAAAACATGAGTACAAGATGGTAACTCATGATGAAAATCGACACGAACAAAGACAAGTAAGGAGGCAAAATGGTGCCCCAAGTACAAGTGTTGTAAGTGAGGAAGTTCGATTTGAAGGAGAGGTGAAGTGATCCTTCTTGGAAAAAATAGTTCCTGGTGAAGGATGAAATTACAAAAAACATGCTGGCTATCTAACAGAACATAAAACACACATCTCAGAAGGGAAATGCTAAGGGTAATATTTCTTAAGATAGAGTGCATTGCAAGGTATGCCCCCTTACCAAGATCCTTACTGATAACGTAAAGGCCTAGCCATAATGAGTCGAACTTCTCCTGACCAAGGACATCATGGGCTTGGTCACATACTACAACAAGGTCGCCTTTGTGAAAAGGATGAGTCTGGACTTTTCAGTCATATTGAGATTTGGTGCGTTTCTGGGCCGCTTCCATGGTTTGCAATGCAACACGACGGTCTTCAGAGGCACGCTCAGGCATGATAAGTCGTTGTTCTAGAGGTTGGGTGTCAGGGAGAAGTTCAACAGCTAGATGAAGGGAAGGGATTTCACACTCGATTGGTAAGACAACCTCCTCTCCAAAAACGAGGTGAGGAGGGTTATGGTTGAGGGGCATAGGTGCCCCCGAGCATGGTATGGTCATGCCAAAATGTATTTAGAAAAAGGGGAATCTAAACACATTTAAATGATGTGGTGTGCCATTTGTTCTCGTTATGGTTATGCAGTTTGAGAAAGGCAATGGAGGATTACCAATCTCTTTTGGTACTGCATATAGGGATCAAATGGAATTTAAGTTTCCGAGTTGGCATGCCTGGTGTCACTATCCCAAAAAGAGGATTTGGAGATAATGAATTGATGCTCTCGTAGAAAAGCTATAGGTTGGTCAACAATAATGTCTAAGAGACTGGGTTGCTGATGTAAGATGACGGAACGATAAGGGGTATCATCCTTAGAGTGATCTGAAGTGATATGGGATTCTAGAGGTTCTTCTAAATGTGGAAGAATACTGGGACTAAAGTCAACACGACCAGATACACTAGGAGAGTTGTGGAGAATTGCTTCTCTTGGTCTCTCAAATGTGGGTGCCCCCTTACCCAAACATTGGGTTTCAATGTAATGGCCACAAGGTGGATGTGGTGTGAACTCATGGGTTCGATGTAAGGGGGAATAGATAAAGTCAGGGGTGGGAATTTTTTCCATAATGTCGTCATCGTGATAGAAGATGGGGTGACTGGTGGAAGAAAGATCGCCTGACGTGGTGGAGTGACCGGAATCATCATCATGAGAAGAGAGGTTCAAATGCGCATCGTCACAAGGGGTGACCGAAGAGTAAGTAGATAAAGGATCTACCAATGTTGAGCCCAAGATGATCGCTGAAGGAAGGTCAAGCGAAACAACAGGGGAGGATTCAGATGGAATGTTCCCCGAGGGTCTCATGGATGATGATAGGTAAAAAATGTTGGACGAAGTCTCCGTCATCTCGACATCTGGAGGGGGAATGTCAATGGGAGCAGTCATATCTGGTAGTTCTGCTGAAGAAGAATGCGCAAATAGGGGAGAGGTGGACTCATTGCGCTTGGCCTCGAATTGGTGGACCGCGGCAATAAAGGTGCGTAAGTCCTCGAGGCGGGGACAAAGATGGGTGTAATGGCCATGGAGATAACACAAAGCACAGGGGTGGTTGGTGTGAATAGTCTTGGGGTTCTTGGTCGCAGTCGTGGAAGCAATAGAGGCTTCTGGGACCGCGGACGCAGGGAACGTGACATTAACCATGGGCTTGAGATGAAGCAATGCAGGACAGGTATGGGAGGCGTGACCGACAACATCACACAAAGAACACTGGATGGTATGCTTTGGAGGCTGAGAAGGAGCAGGTTTTGTCGGGGGAGCCTTGTCCTTTGATGCCCCCTTGCGAGCTTTTCCCTTCTTACTCGAAGCGGTCACAACAGGAGGTGGTTCCTGTTGAGGTGACTGAGGCACTGATGCCGCGGGAGAAGGCATGGGGGCCGGTTGAACCGGGGTCAAAGCAATATAAGGTTTGGGTTGACCAGGCAAGGTGGGGTCTAGAGGATCAAGGTACCAAACGGGAATCCAAATGTTCAAGTTAGGAAGAGAGAGGGTGGCCATGACTAGTATCGTCTACACTCCTGGTGGGGGAGCTAGGAACGGTATCTGACCAGAGGGGGAATGGCCAGGTGGGACGGCTCCTAAATGGCTAAGGCCTGGAGGAACCGTGCCAGGGGGATAAAGGGGCTCATGACTGCCAACTGCAGGTGAAGGGCTAAGAGCAGGTTGCGGAGGGCAAGGTTGCTGACTAGCCGAAGCAGGTTGCTTGAGAGCAGCCCGAGACGATTGTATCATGCAAACATTCGATGAGCTGGGGTCAGAGATAGGAGGAGGGGGGAGACTAGGAAAAGTTCCAAGCAGGGAGGAATCCTTGTAAACGCCGGGGGAGACACTGGTCAAGGAGTCGACGGTTTGCTTGTTGGCTATAGAAGAGATGGTCGTCTCAGGTGAGGTCTGAGATTTTGGCTCATGATATGTCAACTGGTCAATGGTGACTATCTTTCCATTATGGGGGAAAGACATCTTGCGGAAAACTGCGGATGGGACAGCAGACATAGCATAGGTGTAGCTTCGCCCCAATAGAATGTCGTAGTCTAGCGGGGCGTTTATGACTTCGACGTCAACGCAAACAGTCTTACTGGCGAGGGTGATAGGACAATTACGAAACAGGCCAATGGGCTGGGAGGCATGACCATCCCACGCTCGAAGGGTGATCGTGGAAGGGGCCAGCTTGGGGGATCCGAGTTGCTTCCAAACCGAAGCAGACATCACGCAGGTGGATGCCCCCTCATCAATTATACACCGTGACACGTTGGCGTTCCGGATTTTGATGGGGATTTGGAAGGCGACGAAAGGAGGAAGAGGAGGATGGTCTGATTGAGTGGCGTCCAAAACAATCATTTGGTCATCAGTAGGATCTACAGCACCCACGGAAGATAGTAGAGCCTTCTTTTGGGAAGGGCACGACTGGAGGAGTTCTAGTGTGGAAATGGCAGCAGGAGATTGCCCCAAATCATCTACTATGCTATATGAATGGGCAGCTCGACCGGAAGCAACATTTCGATGTAATGGTCCCTTAGGAATCTTGGTGTGAACCTCAACTCTGGGTTGAGGGATATGTAAGGGGCCATTGGATGTCGAAAGAGGCTCTGTAGAACCTGAAGAAGGAGGCTCGGGGGCAGACTGAGTGGGAGGCTTGAGGTACTGGCGAGACCGAGTTTGAAGGTGAAGATCGATGGATGGGGATGGATCAGAGTTCATCATGAGGATCTGGTAATTGGAAGAACCAGAAGGGGAAGGTTGAGGGGCCACCTGTCCTTCAGGTGGTTGGGTAGCCATGAATCCCTGCTGGGCATCCACCTGCTCTTGAGGGGGCGGTGACTGTTGTTGCAAGGGTTGAGAAGGAAAGGGAGGAGAAAGCGCATATGCTGGAGGAGCCAGTGCACCAGGCTGCAGATAAGGGTAATGGTTGGGTTGGGCAACATTGAGGTAAGCAAGAGGTTGGGAAAAAGGATGAGGCATGCCGTATTCTGGATGCGTGCTACTGGGAGGGGGAGAAGTGCGGGAAGTGGTGCCCCCTCCCCCAGGAAAACCATAGCTCATGAGAGGTTGAGCAGATGGATGAGAGATAGATCCAACGATACTGTCGGCGGTATGAGGTGCCCCCGGTGTATAGGCATCACCAGGTTTGGGGAGATCAGGTAGGACAGTATGATCATAACCTGTCTGAGCGTAGATCAGGTCATATTTTAACGCCATTTGGAGGGAAGCTTCTTCGGTTTGAGGAAAATGTGATGCGACATCTTTCCCGATAGGGGACAAGAGAGATCTAAGGAACCAGTCCATGTAGACACAGTCTTCGAAGGTAGGAGATTGACATAGGCTCCGTCTTCTTCGCCATTCCTGGACATGGGTAGAAAGGCGGGTCGAAGAGGTTTGCTTGAAGGAAGTCAAGAGTTCGATACCAAGGTCACAACGAAGGAAGTCTGGAAGCAAGATAAAAAGCCCTGCAAGAGTTGCAAAGGTGGTATGGGAGAAGTGGCTGATCAACATACCACTTAGAAGTCACTGCAAGCGTACAAGGAACAATCAAAGATGAACAGAGTCATCGGTAATGGAGGTAGATGAACACCACATGTGGAAAGACCGAACATGATTTGAAGGATCTTCTCCAACACGACCTTCAAACTTTGGGATGTCAGAAGGGAGCTTTGTCGGCATAGCAGGCCAATTAGTGTCATGATGTATAGGGTCATTTATCAACCGGTCTAAATCTGGCAGGCTGAGGCCTGCCAAGAAGGGGAGCAAGGGTGTAGTTGAGGTAGTTCCCATGGTGGTTCCGCTAGTAGTAGTTCCGGCATTAGGGCCGGGAGCACCGCGAGCGTTAGGCCCTGGACCAGACATAGAGAAGGTGACAGGGGGAGAACCTAGAAGGAAAAGAAGAACCCAAAGAATCAGAAGAGGAGTCGAAGGAGGACTGTCTCGACGACGGCGGGGTGGAGCAGGTCGATCAACCGGAAACTGAGGGTGAAGGCCAAGAAGTCTCCAGGAAAGGCGCCTTGGGGGCGCAATGATGACAGGAAGAAGGAAATCGACAAGGGTAGAAAGGGACAGAATCAAGCGATGTCAAGGGCAGATAAGGTGCAGTGAAAATTGATTTTAGAGTCTTTTCCAAGCGGTGTTAACCAGGCGCTTCTTCACTTAGGGTCAGTGTGTGATGTGCGTTAATTTTAATTTTTAAACCCTTTTCATTTTGAGAGCAAGAAAAAGTGTGATGCGTAACTGAAAAGAAATCTGCGTAGAACAATATAGATTGCTAAAAGGACAGAACATTTAACAACTAACTATGCATCAATCTAACCCAAAAAGGCGGGTCTCTCAAAACTACTCTAAAAGAGGGCAAAAATCTACTTCAAAACACACATAAAAAGAGGCCAATAGATCTAGGGTCGAAAGGGACAGGGATCTAGAGGACAAAGCTCCTGAAAAGAGTTGCAGATCACAGCCAAGAGACAGAGGCAAGGTGGCTGGAAAAAGGAAGGAAATCAGCAAAAAACGGAGGGGGCAAGGGGGAGGCCTAGAAAGTAGGTCCAAACAAAACGACAGGAGGTGATTTGAAGGGAATAAAGGCTGATTTCAATGGATCTGAAAGGGAGGTAACAGATCTGGAAAAAAGGAGGCTGAAGCTCTGAAAAACAGACGGCTGAAACAGCTTAAAACTCTTCCAAAAAAAGTGGAGGGTACTAAAGCCCTAGGGGGCTAGGTTCCCACTTAGATGAGTAAAATAGACTAGAACTGGTCAAAGCGGGCCGACGCAGGCTGGAAAACCTCGATAAGCCGCAATGGGTAACCTTAAAATTGCGTAAAAATCACCGAAAAACTCGGTAGTCACGTCGACCTTTTTTCAAAGGCAGCCGCGTAAAAGGGGCAGAAAAGTGCGACCCGGAGGTCTGGTGTCGAGTTTTTGGGCCAAAAAGTGCGACTCCCTTGCTCGGTTGTCTCATGCATTTTCAGAAAAGTTGCCGTCTCGCCTGTCACAGTGTCGCTTACTCACGAACAGGGCTAGAAACACATAGAAGTTAGAAATTTTAATGTTTTAGGGTTTTATGTGAGAAAAAAAACATAAAAATAGGAAAAATAAACAGTTGAAAAGAAACCCTAGGGTCTGAAGTAGCTGGATATGCAGGAATATGAAAAACGATAGCGGTCGTAATTTAAAACCCGTGTGGAGTCGCCATTTGTTAGTATGAATCATTTGTCGAAGTGTACGAAAAAGGACCACTTTAGCTACGCATAACTAATAGCCCTAACAACAAAAGTGGCTACCAATATCTTCAGATATACGGTTAGTTAAACAAGAAAAGAGCTGCAAACAACCAGATCTATGCATGAAAAGACATTAAGCAGTAAAAATAAGGGTTTGCTCCATATACCAATAGACAAGACAAGAACAATTTTTTGAAAGAATTTTTATATTAATGGGGCACCTGGGAGGAAAACTAGAAGGAGTGTCCAATTCCCCTCAGTGGGATGGGTTCTTGGAAGTCCTCAGCACTTCAGATCTAAGATTTCTCTCTAGTTGATGTAGAAAACCCAATGCAAAGAGTAGAGCTCAATGGGAGCAAATGATGGAGATATGTGACCAAGTGTATAGATCCAGAGTGATCTAATAGGCAACAAAAGGTGAAGAATGATGGGAAGAACCCTCCTATTTATAACAAAATATTGGGTCATTCTAGATCTTGGTGCATGGGTTAACCAGATCTAGATCCACTTTTTATGGAATATTTTATTATATTTGTTGGAGGGAAAAGGTATTTGACTTGGGTCAAATCCCTTAATTTGTCAAAAATAAATAAATAAATGATTTATTTATCTTTTAAGGAAGCGGTTAGAAGATAATCAAATAAATAATGATTTATTTAATTATTTAAGGAAGTGGTTGAAAGATAATTAAATAAATAGTGATTTATTTAATTATTTGTGGGTGATTTGGTCATATTTAACAGGGAATATCATCTAAATAAGGTTTAAATAATTATTCCTAGAAAATAATAAGATAAATAAAGGTTTATCTAATTAATTTCTTTGATTTTGGGTTAAACATGAATGGGAATAATAATTAAATTATGGTTTAATTAATTATTCCATGAGGAAAATCAAACAAATATGGGTTTGTTTAATATTTCCTTTTGGGGTTTCCTGTTTTAACGTAGTGAAAGCAGTTTTACTTAGGGTAAAACTGGTCTTACATGGTGTACTTGGGTCCATCTAATGATAATAGGTTAGATGACAAAAAAATGGTGTAACAACAATGGTGATAACAACAGTGGTAAAATGATAAACTGAGAGCGTGAGGGCCGTGACACTTTGGCAATAGATGCGTAGGTATATATATCAACCATACAAGTTGGGAAAATCTTCACAAGGCCATCAACATGTATTCAAAACCCTAAGGAATGAATCTTCTATGAACATAGGGTTTCACCTCTCCACATCAAACACTTGTTTCCCCCACTTCAAACACACTATTTTCATGTTCAAAATTTACTGAGCAACCATTAAAAACCTACTTGCAAACTGATTGAGGCGTTTGGGCATGAAACTGGACGCAAGGGAAAATTTTTTTTGCTCTGAGACTGTATGGGTAACACGCTCACCCAATTCATATCACGCTGCATGTGCGTAGCGCCCTTGTTATTTTACACTGGCTGGGGAGGCTATATGCGTAGCGCGCTTCTTGTGCGTAGCGCGCCTCCTATATGCGTAGCGCGCTACATAGTGCATTTTTCAGGAGGATTTTGGAGGCCTTCTCGGTGTCCAAATTGAGCATGTGATAGCTTGTTGGAACGCTATTGGAGTATAATTTCCAACCCAAGTGGAATTGTTCAATTTGGAGTTCATTTACCCTGTCAGAAATCAAATCTCCCAAAACTTGTCAAAATGAGCAGAATGAGGTTGCCTCAAGGAAGAGCGCTGTTGCAGTCAACTTTTGAAGGTCTTCCTCAACTCAAAATTGAGCTCATGATAGCTCATTGGAAATATATTTGTGTCTAGTTATCCTTTGACTCATCAAGAAAGTCATTTAGCCAACCATGCTAGGAGAAATCTTTATTTTCCCAAGGTCACTTCAGAGGTGCATTCAATTCTCCTGAGGCAACATTATTTTTGACATTTCTCTAAAACCATGATACCTGTGTAAAACTTGAGGTATTTTTTTCTTCTTTGGCATGTTTTGGACAAAAACCTCTCTCAATTTTCCAAAATTCATCTTTGATTTCTCTGAAACATCTTTTGAGTGAGACTTATCCCGATGTGTGAAACAAGCGATTTTGTCGAAATGAAGTGAAATGAAGGGGATAAGGGGCTTCTAAATTCTTGGGGAAATTTTGGGAAGTAGGGAGGGATGTTAGGAAGTAGGGGAAAGTGGAATATCAGAGATCGAGTGAGGGGAAGGGGTCCAAAAGGGCAAAACACAGGCCTAGCCTAGAAAATTGCCAAGTTGTGGCAAGAAACTAGGGTTTGTGGAAAAATAAGTAATTTGGGGGATCTCAGTGATGGGAAGTGTTTAATAAGGTATATTAAGGATAGGGGAAGGTGTGTGAACATCAGGATACAAGTTTTTCCAATGATTTGACCATCCAAGCGAAATTACCTCCAAAACCCTAGGAGAGGGAAATGGACCTTACCTAGGCACAACTGAAGCATGAACAAGCTGTAAAATGACCCAATGGAACTTGACATGATGATGAAAACCCTCTGAATGATGGTACACTCAGCTGAATGGTGACATGAACTGACATTTGGAGAACTTTGACAGGAGTAAAAGCAACCCCTAGACCTAATGCCTAGTGACCAAATTTTGCTTGAAGACTCATTGAAATGACAAAATTTGACCTTGACACCTTAAAATCACTTTGTAAGAGCATGTTTGATCACTGGAGGAAGGCTGCAAAGGCTGACTCTAACACAGTCTTTTGGACATAAGGATATCTATAAGGCCTGATGTTTGGAGGAACACTTCCTGGAATAAAATGAATAGCATGATCATGATTACGAATAGGTGGGAGTCCTTTGGGAGTTTCAAACACCTTGGAATGATTGTCCAAGACTTTTTGGAGATCTGTAGAAATAGATGATTTTGATGTTGGAAATTCTAGTGAGCATAATTGTGCAATTACGCCTCGTTGTTCTTTCTTTAGAAGTTTTTTCATGACATTAGAGCTTATTATATTTCCCGGCTTCCCCCAAATACCCCGTAATTCGACTTCCTTTCCTTCTAAAAAAAAATTCAAGAAAAGTTCTTGAAAATTAAAAGCTATCGTCCCCAAATATTGTAACCATTGTACTCCTAGTACAACATCATCACCTCCCATAGTAATTGAAAACATTGGACTAGTCAATACATATTCCCCCATGACTAGCTTGATATTATGGCATTTTCTAGAGAAATTTATAGTTCCTCCATTTGCAACCATCACTTGACATTCTGGTGCTGGGTAGAGGAAACAATTTAATTCCTTCGCTACCTTACAATGAATAAAATTATGGGTGCTACCTGAATCAATCAACACTATTACTTTTTTCTTCTTGATATGTCCTTCTATCTTGAGAGTTTGAGGAGTGGTAATCCTGCCAGCACATTACATGATATGGTTGGATTCATTTCCTGCTCTTCTAGGGATGGTTCCTGGTGTATATCCTCTTCTTGTTCATTTTCTTCTTCTTCTTCACAATCTATGTAAGATAATTTCTTCTCAGCACACTTATGAACTTTAGCGTATTTTCTATCACAACTATAGCAAAGCCCTTTTGCTCTTTTTTCTTCCAATTCTTGTGGTGTCAACATTGTATGTTGTGAAAATCAAGGCGTAGCAACACTTCCTTCTTTATAGAATTGAGTGGTAGGCTTCCTTGTCGCCATTATTTTACATTCAACCTTTCTTGCCAACCTGAATGCCTTCTCCAATGAATCTTGTTCCAAAATGCGAACTTCATGTTGGATGTTATCCTTTAAAGTTCCTATGAGGAGATCAATCCTGTGTTCCTCTGGAATATCAATTACCCTTATATTCAATTTTTGGAAGTCCTCAATGTGCTGCTCCACTAAACCCTTTTGTTTGAGATTTATCAATTGGCTAAATAAGGTGTTTCTCTTTGTATCCTCATAATGTGATATCATTTCCTTAGTAAAAATTGACCAAGTGATAATTTTTTTATAGGAGCAAAGCCATCGATACCATACAAATGTATTTTTTTCTAAATTTAAAGTTGCAATGTGTACCTTTTGTGTGTTTTGCACGTTATGTAGATCAAAATATTGCTCCATCTATAGTATCCATGTTACAATATCCTTTCCATCAGACTTCCTCATATCCATTTTTGGAATATGGTGGTTCTTCCCACCAACATTAGAGTTTATGAAATCAAGATTAACATTTATTTTGTTCTCATCATGAGGTTCTTATACTATCTTTTCACCATTAGGAAGCATTTCTTGTATCAAATTTGTCAAACCTTTGATGTCTTATTTTAGATCATTCTTCATGTTTTCCATGTTGTCTTTCATCGCATCCATCTTAGCTTCCATGCAATCCATCTTAGCTTCCACGCCTTTCTTCAAGCCATCCACCTTCGCTTCCACGCCTTTCTTCAAAACTTCCATTTCATTTTTTGCTGCTCTTTGCGAGATTGAAATTTGTTGCACTTGCTCTTGTAATTTTGATAGATCATGTTGCAATTCTTCATCTTCACGAGTCATAGTAGAGCCTTCTAAAGGCTTAATGGGTGTTGAATTATTTTTATGGGGCATATTTTAGAACCCAATACTGATATCTATTCTACAATATGCCCTTGGAATCAGTTCAAATTGATTCTCCAAACAAGACTTATGGAATTCGGAAAAAAAAAATACACACCTTTTCCTTGCTTTTGAGGAGCTCGATATTGAAATTGGATTATCTCTGTGATTGTAGCACTTCAATATTTTAATTTTGGTACCACCATATCCATCTGAATTATCTTTCAAATGCCACAGGTCTGACCTGATTTGGATTCTCCAAGACAAAGTTGTGTCCAATCTCCCACAATGACCTAATTATGGACTGGTTCAGTAGAGTGAAATTGTACGACTTGCTTCGTGTCACTGTTTTGTCCTTCGACTCTAAAATTGGTAGCCACAAAACTACAGTCTGTGTGCTTGCAACCAATTTTTACGGCACTCCAATCCGATGCTCAGAGAGAGAGTTATGAAGATTTTCCCACGATCACCTCCTTGAGATGAAATTCAGGAGCCTGAAAAAGCACTACCTTCCATAGATCCTATCTCTAAAAATATTTCGAACCAAGCTCTATATGTTTTTGACGCTTTTCCTTAGGATTTCGGCTTCACACCCTAAAAATTTCAGCTTCTGAAACTTCGTAGAAAAAAATTTATAGCGCAAATTCCACGATGACCTGTCTCGGAGCCTGAAAAAAGACCTCACTTCCACAAATCATATCTCCAAAAGTATTCTGAACCAAGCTCTGAAATTTTTTGATGACGTTCCTCAGGATTTTAGCTTTGTACCCTAAAACTTTCAGCTTCTGAAACGTCATAGAAAAAAATTTATAGCGAAAATGCCACGATGACCTATTTGGAGTAGCAAAACCCTAGAATCCAAAGCTCTGATACCAAATGTTGTGTAACTAGCTCCAAAACTAGACGAAAAGAGATATCAACACCTTATAAATAAGCCACTTCGAGGGGAAAACATCCAATACATTACATAAATGAGAAATTCTTGGATGATACAATTTACAAAACCTCCTTTCTCTATATAGGCGTCCATGTGGCCATAATGTAATCCTAGTGGGCCACAATGTAATCCTAGCCGACCTAACAATAATAACTTAAGGGCACAATAATAACAAAATGGGGGTTACAAGGGTACAATAATAACAATAAGGGGGTTACAATAATAACAATATGGGACTATACTAGTAATATATGGACCTAACAATAAGTGTCAATTTTTTTATGGCAAGAGAAAACTCCTACCTTTACCCTTACATCCCATCAGTGTTGAGGCTCCCTTTCAGCAATGGGATTTGGTCTTCATTGGGGAAATTCACCCATCTTCTTCAGCCCAACATAAGTGGATCCTCACTACCACTGATTATTTTACAAAGTCGATAGAAGCCATACCTACTAGGAATGCTACTGACTAAGTCATTATCGAGTTCCTGAAACTAACATACTATCTAGATTTGGTTGTCCTAGAAAAATTATCACAGATAATGTTGCTGCTTTCAAATCTAAAAGAATGGTTGAATTCTACTATAAATATCATATCACATTGGGTCATTCTACTACCTAATATCCCCAAGGGAATGGATTGACCGAATCCTCCAACAGAAGCCTTGTCAATATTATCAAAAAACTGTTGGAGCAGAATTAGAAATCATGGCATAGTAAGCTTATTCATGCTTTATGGGCTGACAGATTAACCACCAAAAATTCAACAAATATATCTCCCTATCAGTTAGTTTATGGTATGGATGCAATCTTCCCAACATCCTTAGGAGTTACAGTCATGAAACTTCTTCAAGAAGTACAAGTTGAAGAGAATGATATGCAGAGAAGGATCAATCAAACCATTCATTTACAGCAGTCAAGAGAGGAAGTGTACAACAAAACACAAATAGTCCAAGAGAACATCAAGAAACTATTTGACAAAAAGACTAAAGAAAATGATTTCCAAGTTGGAAATATAGTTCTAAAGTGGGATTCTAGAAGGGAAGAGAAAGGAAAACATGGTAAGTTTGAAAATTTGTGGAAAGGTCCCTATATCATTGATTTAGTGAGAGGCAATAATGCTTTCTTTTTTAAGTAAATTGATGGAATAGATCTATTTTGAGGTCCTGTCAATGGTAGGATGCTCAAGCACTATTTATGACAAGAATCTTAGTTTCAAAACTTTTTCATTGTATATAAAATTTCTCTTTAAAATTTGAAAAAGAAAAACACAAAAACAATAGAAAAAGGAAAAAGAGGACAGATTCAAAAACAAGGTACAACCCCATACCCAAAAAAGAGAGTTTCTGAAAGTGAGAAAGTCTAAATGCCACTGCTGATTCAAAATGATATCTTGTTTAGTCATCTAGCCTAATCATGGATGAACATGCTTTAAATTTATGTTGATAAGTTAGTAGAAACTTTGATTTATAAAACATTATTTCAGACTTAACTTATTCAAAGAAAGATAGATTAGGAGATTGAAAAGATATTGGTTCCACATGCTTAAAGCAGAACCAAAGAGATAGATAAAGATGCCTCACAAAGGATAAACTCATGGCCTTATCTTTCTGATTTACTTTTATGCTAAATAATGTTGGTGTGCAAGCTCAAATGCCACTACTTGTAATTATTCAATCATACAGCCTAAACATGATTGAGTAAATTTGAATTTCATGTTGATAGGTTAGTGAAGAAGATTTTCCAGATTGATAGGCTTATCAGTGAAATAGATTACGATAGAAAAGGATGGTTCAAACATGCTCAAAATTTGAACCAAGAAAAGGAAAACGATAGCTCTAAATAGATCAAAACCAGAGCTAGAAAGAGAATAGAAGGATGTTTATAATTTTCAGATCTTAAGCCTTCACAGTTTTTTTAAAAATTTTCTGCAAATAAAGTCTATGTGCATTTTGTACATACAACCATAGGCACCATAGAAAATTAGAAAGCTTAATCCTAGTTTGGCTATATTTCAATTTCTGTTTTAGAGAATAGAGAATAAAATTTGTTAGACAGTTTAATCCTGGCAGATAGTGCTTAGGTAGAGAAATAAAAATAGTTCAACAGCTTAATTTTAATTCTTGGAAGAAATAATGGTAGATTTAGATTAGTTTTTCCTGTTTTCAAAAGAATAAAATGATGTTGCAAGGGTTTTCAAGTCCAAATGCACCCACAGAAGAAAAAATTCTAGGAAAAGTAGGAATGGGTAGGTAGAAGGACTGTGTGAAAATATTATATGTTGCAAATTGATAAAAGTTGTCTTTTTCGGAGAGAAATCAGCGTGATCAAGGAAGAAAAGGTTGTCAAGGATAAGGCACAGGTCTACATTCCAGACATAAAATTTTGAAGTTCTTGACACCTCCAAGGAGTTTTCATCCCCAAGTGGAGCCACTATTAGCCATCAGTAAATTTTTGTCATAGGAAATGATGGCTAAAACAGATCTTGAGCCTTCAAGAGATTATTTTCATAGAAAATTTCTCATTCTTGAAGCCTTCTGGTGCTTTCTAACTTAAGAGTAATCTTCACTACTGTTTCATTCAAAAAATTCACAAAGAAACCCTGCTGATATCAAAAGAGACTATTTTTTAGGCCATTTTCCATCATTTTCTAAGCCTATTTCATTCATTTTTCCCTTTTATTTATCCTTCATTTTTCCTCTGAAAATCCCCTTTTCTCCTTCTCATTTACCCTTCATTTTCCTAGAAAACCTTTAAAAATTCATTTTAAACCTATAAAAAACAAATTTTTATGGTTTGAATTACCCTATTTTACCTATCAGAACTTCAAAAAACACTAAAAAACCCCTCTTTTGGCCTAAAAATGCACCTTTTTATATACAGGATTTAAGCCCCTGAGGGCTTAAATCTTCATCTCCTTCTCTGGCATATGACCTGTACCCATGACCAGAGTGCTAATCCCATCGGCATCGGCCTTTTCCCTTTCCCCGTGACCTTCTTTCTTTGTTAAATATTTTCCGTTGATGCGATCCTCCGAGGGCTTAGATCCTCAGCCCTTTTCCCTTCCCCTCCATAAAACCCTACGCCTGCGACCAAGGCCTTAGCCCCATCGCACATCAACATTTCATTTTTCTTTTTCCCCTTATCTTTTTTATGTTGATCGACCAATCTCCCGATGCGATCGCAACCGTAGATCGGGCTTGATCAGATGGCTAGGTGATTAGCTCTCCATGCCAATTTCTAGCTGCTTTTTCCCTTTCTATTCATACTCCGCTCCCGGTTCCCCTTTCTCCATGTGACCCGAAGGCTCGACCATGTGCTAATCCTTAAAACCCTTAGCCCTATTTTTTTTCACCCCCGGTCCTACTTTTACTCACGGGACTGCACTTCTACCTTATCCACAGCCCCTTCCATTACCTTTTATCTTTCCCCGATCCCCTTGCAAAACGCGTTTTTATTTATATTTTCCTCTGCACTATATTTTTCCCTTGGGTGATCTTGAACGTCGATCTGACGGTCATCTCACCTCCCCTCCCATCCTCCGATTGTGTGATCATCCTTTCTCATGCATCTACACAAACGCATATCCACCGTTGATTCATCTCATTCAATGGCACTCGTTAAAACCCGCATCTCTAACACTATTTGTTGAGATTTCACCCTGCGACAAAATAGGTGATGTCACTTGTTGGCCCCACCTTCCACCACGCAAGACATCCCCGAATCCCATCTCGACACCTAGCCTCCACTACCATCCTCGCCCGACCATCTTCCACCTGTCACACTCCCTTGTGACCATTGGATCTACACCCCTAGATCCAACAACCCATGTTCTATTTCATGTGGATTTTCGTGTCAAGGTTTAACAACTCGAATATATGCAAAATAGGTGGTTTCAAGGTGTAAAGGTGTCACACCCTGTGTGATATCGCGTTCAAAACGTGCAAAACCACTTACCGCCTAACTCTTGAGCGAAAACCATTTGTGGTTTCAGAAAACCATTGTTCTATTTCCATGCCATAATTCAATTTTTAACCCATTTTCTTCATATTTTCACCTCCCTCCATGCATTTCTCCTTCTGCCTCCTTTAGGCCTTTGTTAGCAGTTTAGCCCTAAAATTCACAGGTTTTACATAACAATTATGTGTTTGGTTGCAGGTTTTAAAAGGCGGATTATTCATAAAAATAGTCCCATAGCTAAGGGAACAGTGACATTGGGCGGAGGATCACAATCCTCAAAGCCTAATCGATGTAAAAAAGAATCTTTTGGGGGTGTAAATTCTGGATTTTAATCAATGTTTCACAGGCATTGGTTATACAATCAAACCCCTAGTGCACTAAAAGGCACCTGTACACTGAAAAGAAAACAGAAGAAGATTAAAGCATAAAGCCTAGAGATTAGAAGATTTGATCCTATAGTTTAAAGGATAAAGACATAGTAAATCAAGCAAAATTATGATTAAAGGTTAATAGGGTCATCAGAAAGAGACAAATAAACAAAGTTTTAAAGCAATATATAAAAGGAAAAGACAATAATGTTGCATTATGAAGGCAAAAAAGCATCATCAGGCCTTCAAACAGTTTAATGATGAAATAAATTAAAGATAAGCTTAAGAAGGCCTTGGATAAATCAAACACAATCAGCCAGAAGAAATAATGAAGAAATGAAGGCAGAAGACCAAAGGGTTTGAACGAATATTAAATTTGATAAAGCAGAGATTAGCCTTTCAAACCAAAAAATTAAAGTTAAATGGATAAGAGCAGTTGTTTAAAGTAGAAACAAGAGGAAGACAGTAAGGCATTTTAACTAAAGGCCAAATACAAAATCAGAGGCATAGTCAGAGTTAAAGGCCTGATTACTGATTTTAATGATGAAATAAAGGAAAATTAGGCTTAAATGTAGCCTCAAATACATCAAAAGGAGCATTTATTCCCTTAAAATATCAAATTGACACCTGTGGCCTACTTTCTGTCCCAAAAGGAAAATTGGAAACTATAATACTGAAGACGATATTCAAACTGTCATGACAGTTATTGTGAAAGATAAGATAAAGCCTTAAAGTCAATCTTTTCCACTTATCTTTATCTTATAGAGTAAAGACAGAGTTATTAAAATAGAGAGGTATCTACAGATGTTCCTACCTTATGCCTTGCATGGTTATCAAGGCCAGGAACATATTCAATCTATTATAAATGACATTTTAACCCTAAAACATAGTTCCACCTCCTCATTTGCAATATAAATACTACACTGTAACTCATTGTAAATGTTGGATTTGATGACTGATGCTGGAATAATACATAGTCCTTTGAAGCTCTTGAAGAGAAATTTGATGTCTTGGAACTCATGTGTGATCTGGTTTGCTTGTTGATGGAGAAGGACTTTTTGCAAGATCCATAGGCTTGGTTGATGGTGAAGTGTTCTTCTGTTTATGTTTTTCTAAGTTTTCCATTATGTTTTCCATCTTGCTATGTTGCAGTAGGACAAATAATTTAGATTAAGAAATGTTTCTAATGGCACCTTAAATCTATTTGTCCTTCACTTCCTTAATGTTTTCTTCTGCTAGGATATATTAGAGAATTCATCTTTTTTCTCTCTAACAAGTTCTTAGCTCGTCTATTTCTTGATTAGCCTTGCATATTGTTGCCATTGAAATTTTATGTTCTCAGAATCATCTCTTTAAAGCAGCTTTGTCTAGGTTTGTCAAAGAAGTCTGCTCAAAATCATGCTCTTTGCCTTTACTTAGTTAAATTTGTTTTAAGGAATCCTTATAGTTGTAAATTTGGATTTTAGAGTTTTCTCTCCTTCAATGGTTATAGTTACTTGTATCTCTTAAATGTGTTTCTGCTCTAGATGATAAAAGCTCTGAAAGTTGAATAAGTTTTTTACCTTTTTGTGTTTTTATATGAATGTTTGTCTTGGTTAATTATCTGTTTTCAGTCTGAAATAAAATGTATTAGGTTACGCTTATGCCTTTGATTCTCTTATTGTTCTTATCAATTTTCCAACTTCCTCAGTTTACAAGTATATAAAGGATTCTGTTTCAGCCCTTTATTATTTTGTTGTTCTCAATCTTTATGTCCATTTCATAAATCCATCATAACCTTAAAAGATCCACCAACCAGGTAAAATTTCCTTGCACATGCTCCTAAAACCATTTATAAACTCATCTAGACCTTGTTAGACTCCATTTCCCAATGACTTAACAATATTCCATGTTTCCTATTTAAAATCTATCAAAGTATCATGCCCAACCAAACCCAAACAAAAAAAACTTGCACTTAATAACTAACCTAAAATCAACCTCTAAAAAACATCAAGTTATATCCTTATAAACATATTTTAGAGATCCCTCTCTGAGACTAGGAGGGATAGATTCTAGAAAATCTAAAGCTTGGTTTGATGTTGCCCTTGTCAATTTGTATCTCAATCAATCTAGCAAATTACAGGGAGCTAACATTAATCAAACTATTGTTCCAAGAGATGTACCTTCAAAAATAATCTCAATAATACTGGGTTTTTAATTGCGTATACTTGATGTAATACAATGAGTTTAGAATCTAACCTAACGATCAAATGTCAAATTCCAAATGAAATCGATTCAGATAATAAATCAATCATTGCACTATATTCTGCAACATTATTCGTTGTTTTACCGAGGCTTACCCCATGCATAGATATTAACTCATCAGTAGGTGAATAAATAACCCAGGCTGCGGAAGAAATGTTCCGTGTACTACGAAAAAAACCATCCGCAAAACCAATATATGTTTTAATGGATTTTAACATTTCCAATATCAAGAGTAATCCAGATAAGCAGGGATAGTAGTAAAAACAAACTTAAACTAGGCACACTCTTCTAATCTAAGGCACATTAGCTACGAAAAGAACTAATATACAAGTAAGATCTCCACACAAGATTTAAGCATAATATCTCTTCAGATAAAGCCCATTTCTGGGTCTATATAAAGAGACCTTGTCATAATCAGTCAATTCATAGGCCCCTTTTGCAAGCACTCGCTTGAAAATATAAGGACCATGCCACAAGGGTTCGAATTTCCCAGCTCCTAGTTTATCATTAGCTTGGTTGTATACCAATACTAGGTCACCCTCTGAAAAAACACGAGGTGTAACACTTCAATCGTACTAAGATTTAGCGCATTTTTTGTGAGCTTCAACTGCCAATGCAATGGTGTGTTGACTCTCATCTAATTGTGTCAGATACAAAAATCATTTCTCCTCCTGAGAGGTGGCTTGTAGTAATTCTATGGCTAATTGGAGTTGTTAACCCCCTATAAATTTCTTGACAAGCAAAGTAGGGGGCTAAATTGTTTTTGAGCCTTCAAGGAATGCATCTCCCCTGAAGAAACATCATCCTTGAAGTCTCCTACACTTTGGCCTTTGATAAATTTCCCTCTGCTGACTCCCTTTATAAGGTCTCAATGATTAAAAAAATTATGGTCCAAAAGCCTATATTTACCCTTGTATCCCTACAGAATGCCCATTTTAACCTTTGTTTTCCCCTTTTCCAATTCCCCTATAATCCCCTAAATCTTCCCAAAGTCCCTTTACATCTTACACGTCCTCCTTGTTTGGCCAAATTTCGCTCTCTTTCCCCTATCGTTACCCTTTGTTGGCCCGAAAATGCACTAAAAATGGGACAAAAACGGTATTTCCATATCTATGGGTTTAGCACCTTTCGGCCAGCCCCCTTAACCTTCTCCACCATGTGATCTGGGTGCTAGAACCACCCGCCAGCCCGAAAAGCGCTTATTTCAAATCTGTATCGGGGGCGCCGTGAGCCGTCGATCTCTACAGATCGGATGGTCATCGCAAGCTCCGTAGTGCACGTGGCCCAACCCGTTCATTGTCTCGATCACATCGCAGCCATCCATTAACCTGCCAGATCAACAGTCCGTATTTTACCTGCCTCGATGGTCCCCATGCGTTGTCATAAACCACCGGTTTCTATCGCGCCGTCATTGGGGGTAGGCGGTAATTCTCGATTGGCCAGCGATTCCACTCACCAATGGACGCGTGTCACGGGCAATGTTTGAAAACCACCGCCTCATCGTGCATTATTGTTTGGTGTTTTCCGAGGCGTGATATTGCTATGCGTCGTCAGATCTGCGATCGCCCATCCAATGGTTGTCACTCCACGAAGCTGCATGCAGGTTAATCAAAGGCATCCATACCCCTCGCCCACCATCCATCGCCCTCTGATGTGTTGTCCGCCGTCGATCTCCTCCTCAGATCTGACAGCCTAGATTAAATGCATGCCTGAAAATTAATCCAGTACTGCCACATCATTTTTCCATGTGTTTTGTCGCATTGTCGCCCATCCCTTTATATATTCCCTTCAAAGGTCAATCTTCAAAGATTTTGCATTAAAAATTGGCTGCGCTCCGCCCACGTTCACCAGACCATGTTCTGCTATTATGCTGCAGTTTCCACTGTAATCCTGCACGTTTTCACCATCTCACCAGTCTGCATGGCCATCCTCGTCATCCTCGTTGCATCCACCACCTTCATGCATGTTTTTCTTAACAGGTTTTCGTGTTTTGCAGGGTTATCAGAGGGTGAAAACCGCCATGATTTCACAATATTTATTACAACGGCAAAAAATGTAGAAAGGATCATTTTTCAGAGGTTGAGATCACGAAGAAAGCCTGGGAAGGAACCATGACAGGACTTGCATTAAAAAATCAGGGTTGAACTCTGCAAAATCTTCCCCAGAGCCATTAAAGCACAGATTTCACCGACAGATACAGGAGATGGAGCAGCAGAGAGTTTGAGGCATGAAAACGGAGATATTTGAGCCTTAAATCAGTGGTTTAGAGGAAAAGTACCTAATTGAAGACATCATGGATCACACAGAGGATACAGAGCACATAAATTAATGTATATCAGTTTTTCTGCATCAGCAGAATGTTTTCCCCATGAAGGGACATGGTAAACGTTTGGTTTTAGTCTACATTGTGTCCAAGCAAAGATTTCCACCCTGACGAAGCAGTCCTGACGCTATCAGAGCATTTGATTCATAGTATGGCAGACCCTAGCATCATTTATTTACCTTTTTGTTAATTCACCAGAAGTACTATAGATTACTACAGCCAAAGTACACCAGAGACATACCGGAGTAAATGGAGGCCTGAAGAAGATCGCTCCTTCATCCAAAGGAGTATCAGGGATAAATGCACAGGATTTAAAACTGAATGGGTTTCGACCCTCTTTATTTTCTGAGTTTAATGCTTCATTTAGTGTTTCACCTACCTTCTTTGATCCACTGGAGCTATAAATTCATGAAGAGACTCATTGTAAAGGTTGTTGATCAGTTATCAGAGAATTGCAAACTATTTCTTTTGAGACATAGTAGATAGGCTACAGAAGATGATCTCAGACTGAGCATCTAGCTATTAGTAATGTTATACTTGACTGGTATTGCTATTTAATATGAAAAGCGCATTTCTTTGGATCATGATCTAAAGCAGTGGTGATGTTTTTCTGTCTCCGTGTTTCTTTCCATTTCATTTCATTTCTACTGGCTTGCATCAGAATATTGGCATAGGATTTACCCTTGTTAGGTACCCTATGTTTCTGCTCTCCTTGCCTTCAATGTTTTCTACTAAATGTGTTATCTAAGAATTGATTTCAGTTAATTTAACCAGTGTAGTGGATGTTATTGCCTACTCTCTAATGTATGAATCAAATGAATCTATTCTTAGATGTTCTTATTAGGATTTAGCTGGAAATTTTGGGAACACTAGGGATTAGAGTTAGCCCTGTCCACTAGGATCCTTGTGCAACCAGTTGGCCTTTCTAAGATCCCTCAAGCTGGAGGCTGAGGCATTGAGAGTTCAAATTATCTCCCTGATATTAGGTCTTTAAATTTGTTCTCTAATCAATTTTGTATCCTCCTCTCCTACCATTCCATTCCACACTATCATCTTTAAGATCCAATGTTTTAGATTACTAGCCCAATTGAAAGCCTGCATATTGATTAGCAAGAAAATCCTTTCCTGACTCCATCGCCCAATGGTCTTAAATGCTCCCTGGAATACTTCACCTCTTCCCAAATCCTCTTTGCTCATCCTTGTCTTAGATTGAACCCTTCTTCCCTGATGACCAGCAACCAAATAACAATCAAACAAACAAACCTTGAGTCTATAACTAGCCTAATATCTCAGCCCTTGAGCTTCAAAGTCATATATCCTTGACATATCATAGAGAGATCCCTCTCCGGACCTAGGAGGGCTAGATCCTAAGGTCTGAAAATGGTTTTATGTTGTCTCATATTTTGGTATTGCCAACCTTTCTAAAACATTGGAACCCCAATAGGAGTGACAATATTTCGCATTCAATCGGTAACACAACTTCTAAACCATAGACCAATTGAAAATGAGTGAAACTTGTTGCAGTTTTTGCTGAGGTTTGGTATGCCTAAAGTGCTGAGAAAAGCATAGTATGCCAATTTGATTTATGAATTTCGATTATCCTTTTAATCATAGTGGTTAAAACTTTATTTACAGCTTCAACCTGACCATTAGCATGTGGGTAATATGGTGTAGAACTATCATGGTGTAGGCCAAGTTGGTCGGAAATTTTGGTCATCATAATGTTTTGAAAATCTCTCCCATGATCAGTAATGATAGCTTGGGGTACACCAAATCGAGGAATCACATGATTGAATACAAAAGTAGCTACATTTTTTCCATCTGCCGCAAATGTAGGCATTGCCTCGGCCCATTTGCTAAAATAATATACTATGAGAATAATATACCCATGCCCCCCAGCCGAGTGAGGGTTACATGTAATGAAGTCAATGCCCCATTTTCAAAAGGACCGACAACAATTATTGGGTGAAAAGGATCTTGTCGTGCATGCATTCTATGTTCAAAGATCTGACAATTGTGGTATTTTTGGACTGCTAGAATGCAATATTTAAATAACGAAGGCCAAAAATAACCAATGCGCAATATCTTTTGGTCTGTGGCATACCCAGAAATATGACCGCCACATGCTCTAGAGTGGAAATCATTTAAAACGTTTTCAGCCTCTTCATGAATAAGACATTGTCGAAAAATAGAGTCCGCACCTCAATGATAAAGAGTGTCGTCGATAATATTATATTGTTGAGATTGGAAACGGATTTTTTGTCTATGTGAACCTGAGATTTTAGGCCGAAAAGTTTGGTTTTGGAGATAAATGAAGATATCTCCATACCACGGATCAATGGTACTGATAAGAAAAAAGGATTCATCAGTGATCGGATGTTCTACCACGGTTTCTGCCTCAGTATTGGGGAAGTCACATATAATTTCGGCGAACACTAGTGATTTCTTTGACTTATATTTTTCAAATTATAAATCAAACTCTTGTAGGATGAAAATCCATTTAGAGTGTTTTCCCCTAGTAATTTTTTGGTCAAAATATACATCATAGGGTGACAATCAGAGATCACTATTGTTTTTCGTAACAGTATGTAATGCCAAAATCTTTGGACAGCTTGAACTGCTGCCAAGGCCAATTTCTCCACATTTGAGTATTTGATTTCAGTCGAATTCAAATTGTGACTGAGATAGTAAATCACATGTTCATTTTGAAATTCATATTCTTGAACTAAAACCTTTTTGATCATGGAATTAGAGGCTGCTATGTATAAAAATTAATCTTGGTTGTAGTTGGGTGGATGCAATAACAGTGCATGGGTCAACACATGTTTTAGAGCATCAAAAAATCTATCAGCGATCTCATCCCAAATGAAAATAATTTTTTTTTTAACAACCTGGTAAAAGCTTTGGTTAACTTAGCATAGTTAGGAATGAATCTACGCAGAAAGTTTGCTTTCCCTTTCAAACTTTGGAGTTGGCGAAGTGTAGAAGGAGGAGGTAAACTGATGATGGCCTCAAACTTCAATGGGTCGACACGAATGCCTGACTTTGAAACAATAAATCCCAACAATCTTCCGGATTTTACACAGAAAATGAATTTGTGAGGATTCAGACGAACTTTATAATGCCTACATCTCATAAATATTGCTCGTAAATGAGTAGGATGATCTTTCCTGTTTAATGAGTGAGCAGGAAAATCATCGAGATAAGGTTGCAAAATGTGTTTAATGTCATGAAATGCATAATACATTTCCCTTTAAAAAGTTACACCAACATTCTTAAGTCCAAATGGTAATTTACGGTAAGCAAAAGTTTCCCACATAAAAATGAATGTTGTCTTTGTTTGATTAGCAGGGAGTATGTTTATTTGATTATAACTGGAAAATCCATCCATAAATGAAAAAAATTCTCTTCCGGCACAATTTTTGATGATTTGATCGATATAAGGGGTTGGATAATTGTCTTTTGTACAAGCTCTGTTTATATCCCTATAATAGATACATACTCTGATTGTTCCTTGTTTTTTATTAACAAGAACAATATTAGATACCCAATTCGTGAGAGGGATTGGATAAATAAATCTTGCTCGAAGTAATTTTTCAACTTCATCTTTGATTGCAGTAGCTTTTCATGGATGTATCTGACGTAATTTTTCTTTGATAGGTTTAGCAACCAGGTGTGTTTTAATTTCATGAAAGACAATGGAAGGATCAACTCCTGGCATTTCTTCATAGGACCAGGCAAAAATTTCACAAAATTCTTGAAATATGGCTTTGTATATATCAATTTCATCTTTTGTATAAGAAGCACCTATATGAATGTTTTCAACAATTCTTGGTTTCACTGAGATGTCAATGGGAACCATTGTAGAAATATTTTCTAAATTCATTTCAGAATCCGAATTTGTGATCGATATAGGATTTTGAGGTTCTGTGACATATTCAATAGTAAAAATCGACGAAAAATCATTTTCAAATCGATTAAGGCTAGGTATAAATTAAGATATATGATGTAGATCTCCCCATGGTAATTCATCCATAGAAAAAAATTCACGAATATGTTCATCAATATTGAATACTTCTTGAAAAGGATCATGAATTGATGTCAAGGCTGAGCTTGATGTCGAAAATAATTCTTCATTTATCACATTCACTAGATCAGATGGAGTTGAAGGGGTATTAGAAAATTACTGTACCACTTGATATGCTATCTCAAAAGGACTAAAAGGCATCTTTCCATCGAAAGAATCCGGCTCTAATTCTGAAGGCACTATCCAAGGATCATCAAATGGAATAGTGCTTGCTGTAATCATATTGATATTAGCAATAGTATACAATACGTTGGGCGCAGGAATAGAAAAATTCTCTAATAAAGCAGAGTCTTTAATTAAACCTACCCCAACATCTTCATAAGGCATAGTCATTTTTCCAACTTGCTGGATACTATCCGTAGAACCTGGGTCGGATGAATAATATGAAAGCTAGTCAATTTTAACGATATTTTCTTTGTGAGGGAACATGATTAATCGAAAGACCGATGATATGACAACAGTAATAGCATAAGACCAACTTTGACCCAGGAGAAGGTTTTAATCTAGAGGGGCATCAACTACTTCCACATCTAGATTAACAATTTTTCCTTCGACCTTTATAGGTAGATACTATAAAATACCATACTGATGGAATCCTCTTCCATCAAAAGCTTTGCGGATGGTCGGAGATTGGTTAATCGTCAGAGAACCAAGTGATTTCCAACAACTCAACGACATGATACATGTAGATGCCCCTTCATCAATCATAGTATGAAAGCAACATATGTTTTTGACTAACAATGGAATATGGAAAGCCATTTGATGGGGTAGGCGAGGTGTAAAATTTTCTAAATTGAAGACCATAAGGTTCGAATCTTGCAGATCTATGGCTCCTAAAACTGACAATAGTAATTTCCTTTCTGCTGGACATGATTGCAATACTTCCAAGGCCGACATTGTTGAAGGGAAAATTTCCAAATCCTCAACAATGTTGTAGTTCTGAGCAGCCCTCGCATGTGGATTGAAAGCTGATTTACAAAGCACACCTTTAGCATGCGGTTTGATTACTAAGTTAGGATTTGGTTTCTCGATATGAATATGATCAGAAACTAAGGGAGATGTAGCTGGTGCTAAATTAAAATTTTCTATTTCTTTACCTGTAATGGGATTTTTACTACCATAGTCCTGCGATCGTGTCGCAACCATCAAAATATCTATGGATGTATTAGAAGAAGAGCCAATCCTTTTATTATCTTGAATTGGCAAGGGATCCTTCAAGACAGTGGTAGTGGGTGAACCTTTGACGAACTTAGAAACTTCAGCCCTATGTGGACATTCCTTGGTGATATGATCCTCGTCACAGATAAGACAAGGATAATGAGGTTTTCGTTTATCATCAGTTGATTCAGTGCTATCATTTTTTTCTTTAGGAGATGAGGTATTTTTATTTTTTTTCTTCCCCTTTTTCTTGTTGCTGGATTTCGACTTAGTAGATGAATTTGCAATGTGAATATCAGCAGTAGTTTCCAAGGAAGATTCTCCTTTTGGTGAATCAGGTAAAGTTATTATAGGAGAAGTAATCTTTGAAGATTTCTTATTATTCTTAGTTGTAGTAGCCAAAACAATTACACCATCAGCGACATGAGACCCTGAAGGAGTTGTTGTTATCTGACTAGGACACGATAAATAAGAAATTTTCTCGTAGAAAGTTCTGGACTGGGTATATACCAAGTCTAGATATTGAGCTTGAGAAATAACTTGTTCTTCCA
The DNA here is from genome assembly GCA_034641835.2 of Pinus albicaulis. Lineage (NCBI taxonomy): Eukaryota > Viridiplantae > Streptophyta > Pinopsida > Pinales > Pinaceae > Pinus > Pinus albicaulis. The sequence continues at coordinate 1,282,630,026 of CM076577.1, read as the reverse complement.
TGACAAATCCTGCTTTGGCTACATCTTCAATGATTTTTGGTAGCAATGATTTAGCAAACCATTTTGCCAATATTTGATTCGGGATAAAAACTTTTACCAAACATCTTCTATGTCTCCATTCATGAATATGATCTAATATATATGTAGACGTATATTGTTTTAGTGAAGTTAATAATTTCGTGCCATTGTCATATCTAACTGGCAACATAAAATGAATTAAGAATGCATTTTCCAGGGCGTTGAAATTGTTGACGAGCCTCATGGGAGTTCAATGTACCACTTAGCAGCTAATCCTATTAATGTTCTCTGAAAAAGTCTAAGTCTAACAAAATCGTTGATTAATGAGTTAGATGTGCACTAAAGGTGGTAAGCCATAACATGATTGGAAGGATCCTCTCCTGTTTTTCCTTCAAATTTGTGGATATCACTAGGCAACTTATGAGGCATTGGTGGCCAATACGGATGATAGTGTATGGGATCATTCGTAAGGTGAGATAAATCCGGTAAATCTAAAGTTTCTATGAACAGTAATCGACAGGTAGGTTTTTATGGATAGCCTTATGAAACTAAATCAGTCCTAGAAGGAGGATATCCATGATAACTTGGAATAGGTTGTGCATTTGGAATCATATTACCCCCTGGACAACTAGGAATAACTGGACCATACTAAGGTTGAATAGGTGTTTGATATATATATACAGGGTACGATTGTTGCAGGTAGACTGGAGTTTGTGGAATAGGTCCATATTGGTACGACCCTTGATATGGTTGATAAGTAAATTGAGGTTGACTCGTTATAACAGTACTTGTACTAGTTTTTCCTACAGGTATCTAAACAATAGTTTGAATTGTCGGTCCAGACTGCAGAATAGAAACCTAAGGAATCTGTATCGATGTTTGAGGGGCAGATGTAACAGGAACTATAGACACTGCAGGAATAGGTGTGATAGGTTGAACATAAGTCTGAATAACTGTTTGTGATGGAGTACTAGGTGAACTCGGACCAAGTTGCTGAATAAGACCAGATGCAGGTGTTGGAATTGAAGGCTAGGCTGGTTATTGGGGTTGATTATAGCCAATAGGTTGTCCTGTTTGATAATAATGTACTTTTATATTTGGTTGTAAATTCTGTTGGGCTTGGGATGGATCCCACACCATTTCGGGATATGAGGGTCCCATTGAAGGTTGTACGTAAGATGGCCCATAACTGGGTTGAACAGATGGCTAATAATTAGATGGATAATTTCCACCCCCTTGTAACATTTGTTGTTCTGGATAGAACTTTTGTGCTAAAGGAGGTTGCAATCCTTGAGCAGGATACTTCCCTTGAGGTTGATATTGACCTTGAGGCATGTACTGACTCTGGAGTTGATATTGACCTTGAGGTATGTATTGTCTCTGGGGTTGATAGTGACCTTGAGGTATGTACTATCCCTAGGGTTGATATTGACCCTGAGGTATGTACTGTCCTTGGTGTTTCCCCCCAGGCTACATTTGGTTATTTTTAGGTTGCCCCCAGGCTGTATATTACTACCTTGAGATGTGGGGTTCAAAATATTTCTAGACATTATATAAAATTTCTCATTGTTCAAAGTTCCAGTATTTGATTCATTTAGGCTAGATGATGAAATTAGTGTGCCTGGAAAATGAGATTCTTCTGAGAATGTACCAGAGAGCGACTAATAGCCTGCAGGAACAGATGAACCACCATAGAGAAATGTTTCTGGTGATTCAAAAAACATAGATGAATCACCTGACATGTCTATCTGAGGTCTATAACCTGTTGGTGTAGAGTAAAAAGGTATTCGAGGTGGTGAATACTGAAGGCCTATGTTTTGCAGAAAATATGTCAATGAAGAATACGAAGCATCTTGTCTAAAAGGACTGTAAAAAATTGATTCACATTCTCTATGCTCTAAATTTTCCTGAGTTGAAGGGAGAATTACTTCTTTTTCTATATCAGTGATTTCTTCAATACTAATGAGACCAGGAGGAAGATATTTTGTGATCTGATTCTTCACTCTAGGTGAATCATGATAATCAAGAGTTGGAGTAGTGAATTCTAAAGTAGGTTTTGATGTAGCAGGTTCATTTTCTGGTTCATAAATTTCAGGTTCTTCTGGTGACAATTCACTTGTTGTAGAAGCAACTTCGGTTAATTCAGAAATTGAAACCATCTGTGGAGTATGTTCTTCTACTTGTGATTGATCTACTTCAAAATCAATATGAGTGATTATAGATGATTCTTCTTGTTTCTTTAATCCAGTTCTACTGATAAAATTTGGTATCAGAGATTTAAGTCCTTCTAGTTGGCTTGGTGTGTACTCAGGGGGTTTCCCCTAAGTTTTGCATGATCATCTTGGTAATTTAGCCACGATTAAAACTTTTAACACACAAAAACAAAGAAAATCTCAATCAAAAATTCCTAAAGCTGCTAAGAAACAAACAAATGATCACACGCATAAAAAATCTGAGAGATCAAACCACACATAAACAGTAGATTCCCACACTAAAAACACTAGTTGGTGATGAAATCCAAAATCATAGTATTTTAATGCAGAAATAGTGGTTAGACTAGTTACCCCGACAACCTGCTTAATGAAACAGATCAGTGCAAGTTTCTCCACTTAAACCATCTCAAGTGAAGATAACCCTCCAGAGATTCCAAGTGAGTCTAGCTGACGTTTTCTCCAGGTACAGTGGGATCTTCCTTCCACTGTCACCTTGGGAAATAATCTTAAATTTTATGGCCACTAAGGTCACCAATAGGAACAAATACACCGGGGGCAACAGTCTATGATCCGATACACATGCAAGGGCAGAGTAACAAAGCTCAATCCCCTTGAAGGCTCCTTGAAATAATCCAAGGTTTACCGACAAGTGACCCCAGGCTCCTTGACAATGGTCAATTCGAGGTTTACCGTTGTTAATATGTGTATATCTTCTATCATTCCCAATGAGGGAGGATTGATTACCTCACTGGTTTGGATATGATCTCATGCTTGACTCCTTTAGGAGGAGCTTCCTAGAGCATACATGCTACTATTGGAATTTTCCTACCGCAAGATAGATTACTTGTTTGTTTTAATTTTCTTGGAGAGTTAATTACACCCTACTACAAGACACTAGCCTAAGTAATGTTGGTGGAAATGAGCCCTAGAAAAATAAAAATTTTCTAGATTGATTTTAATTAAGCGTTACTTTTAGTTCACTATTTCTTAGGACAATGGGCATGAAAGTGAAACTTCAATGATGTATAATGACCTAACTCCAAAAAACACTGAAATGCATCTATATGAGAAATAATTCATTCCATTTCAATGAAACCTATCTAAAAGAAAGAGTTGAGGGATGCAATTGATTTTAAAACATCAATCCTTCCTTTTAAAACAAGAATATATGAAAAGAAATATTTTTCATGAGAACTCAATGATTAATTGCTCAAAAAGAAATCCCTTTTTATCATTCAAGTCTTAAACTACAAATAAAACAGTTTCCAAAAGAAAAGTATGATTACTTAGAAACCAAAATTCAAAACTAATTAAACTAATTTTGAACTCTAAAAATTTCTAAAGATTTAAATTTTAAGACTAAAAACTCTAAAAATTTTGAGGATGTTTTGCTCAGTTTGTAATCTAACCAAGAAATCCTTTGCTTATCGCAGCAAGAAATCAAAATCATCCAATGGTGGTTTTAAAGTGAAATTCAAAACTTATTGAAGTAAAAGTCTCTTAAGATTTGCAAATAAAAATAAATAAATATAATTCTCATAGAAGAAATTTCTGCTATAAAGTCAAAGGCTCAACAAGAAAAGAATAAAATACCAGTGATCTAACGTATATAAAGGTTTCTGATCTTTGAGCAACACAAAGACAAAGCAAAAAATTACTAATAAAATGAAAATATTTAGAAGATCCCTCAAAACTTAGGAATGCTAGAAGAAACATTCAAAAGAGGCTTTTGATAGTGAATACAAGTCTGGGTAATCACAAAAAATCTTGTAAGCTGGTACCAGAAAAGAGAATTTTGAGTTTTTCAAAAAAAATCTCAAGGTCCACAGGTTTTTCGTGTAAAAAGGTGTAGTACCGCATTGTTTACACAGATAAAATGCGAAGGTTACCGCACTGTTTTCAAAGAAAAAGTGTGGAGACCAGAAAACATAAAAAAATAAAAAATTATAAATCTACTTTTCAGGGATTCTAAGGCTAATTTACCCAAACTAGTGCAGACTAATCAAAATTAGAAAAATTCTTTCAAAAGTCAAACTCAAAGAAAAATAAAACTAAGTTCATGAAAAAATAAAATCCCTAGTGGAGTCTCCATTTTGTTAGGCAGATAAATCGTTCTTATAGACAAGAAAGATCTCCCTAGTATCACAAGGATAGTTAGAAACAAACAGGACAAATATAAACTACTTTCTCTAGATTATATATGATTTAGAATTTTCTATGATGAAGAAAAGACCTACCTATGATCCAATGCTAGTTGAATTCTTCTTTCTCGTCGCACCAAGAATTCACCTCTTAAGACCTGCAAACAAAGACATGGAAGAGAATCCAAGCACCTGCAACATATACTAATTCAAAAATCACAAACCTATCTTAATGATCAAGGAATTTAAGAAATAAGTCATTCAAGTAAACACATAAACAACTTATTGAGAAAACATGACCCATTTGTATTATATTTAAACAAAATAAGGAGTCTTACAACCACGTTCACCTTGATATCATACGGGTCCTTCCGAGGTCTGGAACAAGCATTTTGCTTTGGTCTGACAAGCCCTTCCACTCTTTGAACTAGCCTAAATATGAGTGTGTAATATTTCTCGCATGGATAACAACTAGCAAAAAGAATATCTTTCTTCAACAATTCCCTTTTCTATCGTAGCTACCAAGTACAAAGCATGTACTAAGTGTATACAAAATGTATAGAGAATTTTTACATATATGAGCATCTACCCTTGAGACTGAACCAAAGCTTCAATTTATAGGAGAAGGAAAGTGGCTACAGCTCCAAAATAGAAGGGATAGAGTCCTCTTATCAAGGGATTAAGTTCCAAAGACCAAGGAATAGGTTCCTTTTATGAAGGGATGAATGTTCATCATGAATGGAGGGAGTGAGGCTTTGACTGGATAACGCCTTCTAGAAGCTTCCAGCTGGGAGAATATTTGATCAGCTAGGCTTGTAGAATTTACTTTCGTCTTCAATTTACCTTTTACAGGGGTCCGCACCTTTAATGAAGAAAACGTGTGGTTGGCTCCGCAATTTTTAGTGCAAAAGGGTGCAGTGCCGCAAGTAACGCTAAGGAAAAATGCGGTACAAGTGTTTTTGTGATTTTTACAAGCTTTTCTCCAAATTCAAGACTTGGTTTAAGAACTTTAGCGTTGTAGATTTCTAAGGGAGCATTATATAGGTATTTATGAACCCATATAGATGGTAAAATGTCATGGTTACAAAATAATGTGTAACACCTTGAATAACCTACTTTTAGCTTCATAAGATGACACAAACTGAACTACTGCAAATTCTGTTACAAACCCACCCAAAATGCTATCAACCTAGTGATATATAGTTTGGGTGATGGAGTTATCATTCTTCTCTAAATGTTGGATCAACTCAGGTGTCCACTGAGTGATCTTATCATCCTTCTAGTGGGTTTGGAACTCAGCTAGTCTTGACATCCACTCCTGCAATTCTTGCACCAAGGCCACAAAGAATATCTCGTGAACCTCTGTGAAAATATAATTTTTTTTCCAATATTTAGTAGATATTATCTTACTTTTGTTTTCCTTAAGAGAAAATTCTTGAATTTTCTTCTCAAACCAGTCTTCTAATTCAGGGTTTAATGGCCACCACATCACCCAATCTCTCTCAAAATGATCGTAGTCCCAGCAACGGAACCATTTGTTGGCTTGAGTGGTCCTGATGCAGGTTAAAAGTTAATTTTAACCAACAAAACCCTCTTACTACTGGCCCTTTCGACCGTGACCTACTTGCACAGTTCAAAGTCTCACCCGAAGCAATATGGGGGGGTGCTAGAATCAGTTTTCCACACCCTGAGAGAGAATTAAATGATGTGGGTGTCTACAGATATATAACAATAATGGTCTAACCTTTGCAACAAGAATCCTAACCAGAAACCTTAACCAGGAAGATCTAGGTCAACTTGCATAGGCTATCCTACGCGTGCATAGACAAAGGTCTCCTAATATTGTTAAAAGACTTAGCAAGAATATATTTCATTCTTATTGTAAAATATCATGCATTCACCATTCATATGTTGGAATAAATACTAAGAGGGGGGGTGAATCAGTATTTAAAACTTTTTAGTTTTTCTTTCTTAAAACCATACACTACTTTACTGAATCCAACTTGCATATACATGTGGATATCTAGTATGTCTAGAGATCTTATTATGCATTTAATTATTTACTTAGATCATTGCATCATTCATTCATCAGATGTTTAGTAAGTAGTAAGCATGTGTAGTAATAATAGAATAAACCATCACACATAAGCAACACACATGAACACCAGTATTTAAGGTGCAAACCCAATTCGGGAGAAAACCACCGTTGTTGTCATCTCTGTCTTCAATATTTATTATAAAAGAAAACTTCTTACAATTTTGTATTGGCACAGACTTATAGCACCACGCAGGCACCCACCTATAGAAGGCTACCACCTTCTCTCGTTCTCCAGTCACTACTGGAAAGGAGCTCCAACCCCTTGATCTCGTTTACCAACCTCACCTGGAAGGGAGATTCGACCACCTGATTTAACACCAGCTTGTAGAAAGCTTCCACTTTCATACTGAAAGCTTCAACCCTCAGATCCACCAACTTTCTTCAATTTCTTCATCAGACTTGCGTCAGGTCTTCATGATTTCCTTTGTAGATCTTCCTAGAGATTCATCATTTCTAGATCTAGAGATCTTGAACCTTCATAATATCCATAAGTGAATCATAGATTCAGATTTATCAAAGTTCGATCATGCAGATATCTCTTAAATAGATTTATTCATTAATAGTCCCTCCCATGCACACGTTGAACTGTGATCCTCTTCTCCTTATATAGTTTTAGCCTTTATTAATACCATGAGTCAAAACCACTCAACAGCTGATGGCATTCCTGGACGAGATCAAATAGATAATCCAGCGGGGTCTACCCAAGCCCCAAACAGCTTCTCATTGTTCTATTTTCTTGGTCTGGCAATTAGATAATTAATCTAAGGCTTTTTTCATATCTCAATCTCAGATTGAGATATTAATCCAATTCCACGTTTAGTTATGAACTCCCCAAGGCATATATATATCAACCCCAGGTTTATGTGTTTGTGAGATCAATGCATATATTAACCCATGTTCATTACATCACATGTTTCATATTTCGCCAACTTCACATATTCAACATCCTTTATTAACCCTGCAAACCTTAGTTTAAAAAGGTCCCAATTAATATAATTTAAACTGGGACCTCATATATAATCAATGACTCAATCACATACTCGCACCATACCATGGTTATCCATCGTGCACCTTCCTCATACAGCCACCATCTGATGGCTCCCCTCTGGATCAACGACGCACAAAAATATCGCGTGGCTTCCTTGGTCCGACATTAATGCGTGATGGTGTGCAGTGATGGTGGTTTTGCAGATTTGTTTAGGGATGCATGTCATTCGTTCTATGGAATCGCTCCCAACCTCTTGAATACCGCTTGCCCGTCAAAAGCGGTGCGATGAAAACCAGAAACCCCCTTCAATGTTCATTCCTCTCGTAGTTCCTCTCCTTCGATCAAGGTTCCATCTGCCTTTATTCCGTCATCACTACGTTTCTTCATGAAGGCATAACCCTGTTTTAATTGTTCTTCCTCTGCATGATTATGTTAATGTAATCAAAGTATATATATATATATATATATATATATATATATATATATATATATATATATATATATATATATATATATGTGTGTGTGTGTGTGTGTGTGTGTGTGTATTCCAGTAAACATGCTCTGCGATCATGTGTCCATTAAATTGCATTCTTCAGCAAGCAGGTTAACCCTATCGAATCCACCATACAGAATTACATCCTTTACCGATTTGCTAGCTCGTGCTTTTACATAAATAAAATCCATCATCCCTTTACTCAGATTTACTCAGCCATACTTAATACATATTGCGAAGAGACTAGAACCCTCCAACTTCAGAGGTTTGTCAGGATGTATGAATACACCGAACTTATTCACACATGATTTAACACGTCCTTATTCACATCAATTTTCTCAGAGCTTCGATTAATGTACATTCAGTCTTATATTCTGCTTGTATAGAACTGTTGATGGTTTTCTGAGTTCTTCATATAGTCATTATCTGCATCCTTTGTCAAAGAGTTTCCATCAAGGACAATCAATTCAATAATAGGATACCAGAAACATATTTCCAACAATCTCCCCCTTTGGACTTGATGGCAACCATGAACATAAATACTTTCAGCAATATTCTCCCCCTTTGACATCAAGGGCAAAGGATAGATCAGGCTCCCCCTGAGATCATGCTGCATCTTTAAACATAATATTCAATGAAATAACAGAAATGACTTATACACTCAAGATCAAATATTCTTAAGCATGAGATCAGACTACAAAAAATAATTAGAATGCCAAAAATGCATCCTTGCCACATGACCAATGCTCCCCCTTAGCATGTGCATCCTTAACACTTTCAACAGGAGTGTATCCAATTTAATCTTTTGAGTCTAAGCTTATCTGATCTTCTGCATGGTAGAGACTACTCCCAAATTCTGTCTGAGATATTCGAACGCTTCCCTGGGTAAAGGTTTGGTAAATATATCAGCAACTTGTTCTTTTGAGGGAACATACTCCAACCTCACCTTTTGTTCAAGCACTTGTTCACGTAAGAAGTGATACTTGATGGGAATGTGCTTGGTCTTGGAATGCATAACATGATTATTTGAGATACTAATGGCACTTGTATTATCACACATAATGGAGATAGGAAGTGAACATTTGATTTGAATGTCTTGTAAGGTTTGCATCATCCAAAGAAGTTGAGTGCAACATGATGCGGTAGCCACATATTCTGCTTCTGCTGTAGATAAGGCAAAAGATTTTTGCTTCTTGCTGAACCAAGATACTAACTGGGGCCCCATATAGAATGCACCACCACTAGTGCTTTTCCGATCATCAACATTTCTAGCCCAATCTGCATCAGTGTAAGCATGAAGAGTAAGATCAACATTCTTTGGATACCATAGTCCAAAGTCTTGAGTTCCTTGTAGATATTTTAATATTCTTTTCACAGCCTGAAGGTGAGACTCTTTGTATTAGCTTGGAATAGTCCAACAATCCCAACTGCATGCATAATGTCTAGTCTTGTCCCAGTGAGATAAAGTAGACTTCCTGTCATAGATCTGTATTCTAGTTGATTCACCGTGGGGGAATCATCATTAGAACTGAGATTACATCTAGTTATCATTGGTGTACTTACAGGTTTTCAATCTTTCATATCATACTTCTTCAAGATTTGCTTAAGATATTTTGCCTGTGATAATAATATGCCATCTGTTGCTTGTTGCACTTGTAAGCCAAGGAAGAATGTTAGTTCCCCAAGTAAAGACATTTCAAATTCTTGTTGCATAGCAGAAGCAAATTTCTGACCCATAGATTCTTCATTACTTCCAAAAATGATGTCATCAACATATACAAACACAATTAATAGTTTATCATTTTCAGTTTTAGTTTATAAGTTTCTATCAGCAGACCCCTTTGAAAATCCTTGTTGATGAATATATTTGTCAAGATGATAATACCATGCCCTTGGAACTTGTTTGAGACCATATAGAGACTTTTTAAGTTTACAAACAAGTTTTTCATCATTTCCCAAAATGAACCCTTCTGGTTGTTCTATATAAACTTCTTCTTCTAGATCACCATTGAGAAAAGCATATTTAACATCCATTTGATACACTTTGATTTGTAGGAAGCTTGAAAAAGCAAGAAACATTCTTATGGCTTTAAGTCTAGCTACAGGAGCAAAAATTTCTTCAAAGTCTATACCTTATTGTTGAGCATACCCCTTGCAAATAAGTCTAGCTTTATTTCTTATAACATCCCCATTCTCATTTAACTTGTTTTTGAATATCCATTTAGTTCCAATGACATTTTTGTCATGTGGTCTTGGTACTAAGTCCCAAGTGTGATTCTTTTCAATTTGATCAAGCTCTTCATTCATGGCTTGAATCCAACATTCATCTTTGCTAGCTTGATTGACATTGTGTGGCTCAATAGTGGATAGAAATTCCAGATAGCTAGAATATCCCACAAGAGTCCTTCTTGTTTGTACACCTGATCCCTTATCTCCCAAAATTTGAGATTCTGGATGATTCTTTTGAACATATCTGGATGGAGCTTTTTCAGATAAATCATCTTCAGGTTCTTCATTGGGTTCATTGTCTATATCATTTCTATTTGATGTAGAAGGATATATGTCACCATCGTCTTCATCTGTTGTTTGTTTTTCTTCTTTTGGAGTTGCAGGAGACTCATCAATAACAACATCAATACATTCAACAATCTTCCGAAGTCTTTTATTGTAACATTTATATGCTCTACTCCTAGAGGAGTAACCAAGAAGTATTCCTTCATCTGCTCTGGGTTCAAACTTGCCAAGTTTTTCATCATTATTTTTGATAAAGCATTTGCTTCAAAAAATTCTAAAATGCTTTACAGTGGGAGGATTACCATACCAGAGTTCATATGGAGTTTTATCACTATTTACACGAACATGTGCCTTGTTGAGAATGTTTACTGCTGTATGTGCTGCTTCTCCCCAAAATGTGTCAGGTGTTCCGGAATCATCAAGCATAGCTCTAGCCATTTGTTGAACTGCTCTATTCATTCTTTCTGCTACGCCATTTTGTTGTGGAGTGCCAGCTACAGAAAACTGTCTTTTTATGCCATGTTGTTCACAAAATTCAAGGAATTCATCTGATGTATATTCTCCTCCTCGATCAGATCTAAGACACTTGATTTTTAGATATAATTCATTTTCAACCAGTGCTTTGAAGATCTGAAATTTCTCAAATGCTTCATCTTTGTGTTTAATCAACCCAACCTAACACATTCTAGAGAAATCATCAATAAATAAGATATAGTATTGTTCACCACGTGGTGACTTTTTCCTCGCAGATCCACATATGTCAGTATGAATGAGTTCAAGAGACTTACTTCATGATCCTTCCTTGGCATTAAATTTCACTCTGGTTTGCTTACCGAATTGGCAAGATTTGCATATGATACTTTTAGGTAGAGTAATATTGGGAAGATCACGAACAACTTTAAGTCTGCTTGATTTGTTGATTTGAGAGAAGCTCAGATGCCCCAACCTTCTATGCCATAGCTATTTTTCTGAATATTTACTCAAGTAACATTGTTCTTTGTAGTTCTTCAATACATACAGGTTGCTTGGAGTTCTGTTTCCTTTTATAATTGTTTTACCTGTATCAAGATCACGTACCACACATTCTTTTGAACTAAAGACAACTTCAGTTCCTTGATCACACATTTGACTTACACTTAACAGGTCATGCTTTAATCCATCCACATACATGAAATTATTGGCTTCCACCTTTTCTTTTAGAAAAAAACACCCTTTTCCCTTAATGACATCAGGAGTATCATTTCCAAATGTAACATTCTTTTCTTTTTCTAGATTACTATATGCAAGAAGTTTTTGTTTGTCAACTGTCATGTGTTTTGAGCATCCACTATCAATGTACCATTGATTTTCTTCACCTTCTGCAAATAAGCTATGCCACAATTTTCAACCTGTAATTCCTTCTTTTTCCACACTTTGTCGTTTGAGGGAAAATGCTCTTTTGGCTGAACTTTGCTCCTGCATTCAGATTCTTCATGGCCAAAGTTATTGCAATAAGCACATTCAACTTCATTTTGAAGAGGAGAAAAGTTGTTATATTTATTCTTCTTTGTTCCAATATCAATCCATTTCTTTCTTTCTTCTCTGGTCATGATGGTTTTATATGCAAAACATTGAACAACTTTATGACCAAAATTGTGACATGAGAAACATTGTCCATTGAAGAAGAAATTTCTACGATCATGAAATATTCTACTTGAATTTACCTGTTGATTGGTGTTTCTTTGAAAGGTACTCCTGTTAGTGTTCTTTGAATTGAGATGGTCATGCTTTACCTGTAAAGATTCTTTATTCCCTTGCTGAGTGGCAAAATGTTGTGTACTGGCTGTAGCTGCTTTTAGATAATTTGGTGCTGAAGCCTGAGAAGATTCTTTGATATATCCGAGACCTGTCTTTAGAAGAGGAGAATGTTGTACCTTGATAATCTCATCTAAGGTTTGAGATACTTTAGCAAATCTAAGATTCAAAGTCTTTACTTTCTCAATTTCTTTTCTTAGACTTACGATTTCACATTCTAATTTCTCATTATGTTTCTCCTTTTCTTGAAGCTTGTTTTTCAAAGTTTCTATGGATATTTTACTTTCTTCTAAGCATATTTTGAGTTGATTTATTTCATCAAGAAAATCATTGTCCTCTAAATCATCGATAAAAGTATCCTCTTCTTCTCTAGACTCCTTTTCAAATGCCATGAGAAGTCTAAGATCTTGTTCACATTATTCCTCATTGTCTGATAACCCATCACTGTCTTCATGAGTATAGTAACTTTTTCTAGTGCTAAACCGATTCTTATTCCTTCTTGCTACTTCCTTCCATTTTTCATGTGTTTCTTTATGAGGAAACTTAGCAGCATAATGACCAACTCTTCCACAAGAAAAACATTTGAAAGGACACTTACCTTTGAACCGTCCTGTGCCAAGTTGGAGTTTCTTTACAAAATTTACCTCATCATCTTCCGAGATATACACTGACCCTTCTATCTCTTGTACTTCTTTCCCTTTTGTAGAAGCTCTAAAGACGGCTTCTTTGACTTCATATGGTCTTCCTATTCTCATTTCACATGCAGTTAGTATGCCATGAAGTTGCACCACAGTAAGATTTTGAAGATCCTACTTTTCTTCAAGAGCAGAAACTTTTGACTCAAATTTTTCCGTTAGTGACCTTAAAAATTTCTCAACCAAAGTAGATTCAGTTATTTTTTCTCCCAGATTTCTCATACGGTTTACAATATCATCAAGACGTAAAAAAAAATTGGCAAATCTCTCCTCATTATACATTTTTAGATTCTCATATTGAATTCTGAGAGTTTGGAGTTTAGCACTTTTTACCTTTGCATCACCTTCATAACTTAGAATGATTTTGTCCCATATTGCCTTTGCTATATCCAGCTGCATGACTTTGACAAATTCTGATTCAGTTAGACTTCCCAATAGAGCATTAAATGTCTTTGCATTTGTTTCATAATTATTTCTTTCCGTTGGATCTGTTGGTATTGTGGCTAAATATTGATATCCTGCTTCAACAATAGCCCATACATCTGCTCCTAGAGACTGAAGATAAGATTTCATCCTTGTTTTCCAGAATACTAAATTGTTTCCATTGAAGAGTGGAGGCCTGATGGATGATGTTCCATCTTGATTGCTAATCTTGATTGATCTTCCTTCTAGTGGCTAAGATTTTCAGAAGGACCTGCTCTGAAACCAATTGTTGGAATAAATACTGAGGAAAGGAGGGGGGGGGTGAATTAGTATTTAAAACTTTTTAGTTTTTCTTTCTTAAAATCATACGCTACTGTTAGCCACATATAATATTTTGTTATACCAAAAGGTGGCTAAGATCTTTTTTGAGCCTCCAAGGAACAAATTTTATCACTAAAAATTTGTTGGCTCTTGAAGTCTCTTTAAGGCCTCATGCCTCTGTCCCAAATCCTCATTACTGTTCCTATTAATTCTGCTGATTTCCTGTAAGAAACTGCTGAAGAAACCATCATTTTTCCCCTTTCTCCCACTCATAGCTAACCTTCATTTTCTCCTCCTTTTTTCTCCATATTATTCCTCTACTTTTCATAAGTTTCTCCCTCCATTCGTGAAAATCCTCCTGACATGGTTTAAAACTTCTTCTTGAGCTGTGCCGAAACCCCCAAATCCATTTAAAACCTTGAAATTTTTCATAAAAAACAAAGTTTTATTGCTATGGACCTAAGCCCCTTGGGCTAAGTCCTAAACCACTTTCCCCCACATGCCCATGTGTCAAAACCAAACGCCAAAGCTTTTCGGCGCTAATCGCATCGCAAATATCCAAGGGTGCATGTCTTTGAACCATTACAAAACTCCGATTGCGATTAGCCTTTCATATAAAACCCCTGATCATATTATTTTCTCATATAACCATAGAGCCTGCCTTGGCACTTAAAGCTTGTAATATTCCATTCCCAAGTACAGATTTCCTTTATAAACCCAAAAACCCACTTCCCGAAGTTTTAAATTAAAAACTTAAAATCACGTGATAAATATAAATGGGTTGATTGAAAAGAGCCGATCGCGCAATCGCAATCGGAAACAACACAATGGGTTGATCGGAAATACCAGGCTCAATGGCCCGATTGCGATTGGCCCTTGTCTTTATACTCCCGGGCATATTACATTCTGTGAAAACCACTGGCCCCGCAATCGGGCGCCTTTTCCCTTTACTTATATATTTTTTCCGCCCAACCCATTTTTACTTGTTTTTATTAAAAACTTTGGTTTTCATATGAATGAAAGGTTTTCCCCCTGTTCCATCTCCACCGTCGATCACCGCCGATCGAAAGGCCATCGCTCAATCGCATCAGTGTTTTCCAATCGCGCCCTTTGTTTCTCCCCTCCGATTGCGATCCCTCCGATTCATTCCCCGCCGTTGATCTGGTCCTCAGATCGACGGCCTGCGCTCAATCGCATCGGCGTTTTCCAATCGCGCCCTTTGTTTCTCCCCTCCGATTGCGATCCCTCCGATTCATTCCCCGCCATTGATCTAGTCCTCAAATCGACGGCCTAAGCTCAATCGCATCGCAAACTTTTAAATCGCATGAGTTTTTATTTCACTCTCGATTGACGATCCCCGATTGGTTGTCCGCCGTTGATCTCCTCTCCGCCTTCGAAGATCCAACGGTCCTTATTCCCTCCGATCACAAGTCTTGTTGCTGTTTCAAAACCCGCCAATTCGTTTCCCACCGTTGATCTGATCCTTAGATCAACGGTCATTACTCAATCGCTTTGACCCTCCCGATCGCGCAATCGCATCGGAGTTTTTCAATCGCGTCCATTTTTGTTTACCCCCCGATTGCAAACCTCGATTGCGACCTTCCAATTTAATCTGGACCGTCCACGTGTCCGGATCGGACGGTCCAAAACCACCCCGCCTTATTTCTTCTCCCCGCTCTCCTTTTCCTGTTTTGCGCTGATCTCCACCGTTAGATATTTTTATCCAACGGCTACGCTCCTCCCCCGCCATCTGAAGCAGTTTTAAACCTATTTTTCACAGGATTTATTAATTGTTTTGTGTTTGATGCAGGTGTTCTAAATGGTTTTCCATTGTATCACGAAGAAATGCCAAGGGCTGGGAATGACGATTCTCATGCCCTCGTTTCATTAAAGAGAAGCCATCCACGGGGCTCCATTCCATGTTTCGTCAGTACTCTATGAGTATTGATGTCGTAAAGCCCAGTGCGGGTCTGCACATCGACAAGACACTGTTTTAATTCGAACACAGTTAAAGAGTATAATTTTGAAGACAAAGCATAGCAGATGAAGATCGAAGACAGTTTACGGGGATTACGGCTAAGACAGTTATCAAAAGCCTAATCCCCAATCTAAAACACAGTTTAAAAGAAAACCTAAAGTGTTTTATCAGACAGAAAGCCTCCACCGCTACATATGAGGCAAATTGATTCCTCAGCTACCACCAAGCCACCTGTTGCCTCAAACCTTTCAAACAGAGGCCGTAGTTATTGAAGAAGATCAGATTTCACCTCAAAGCAGCCAGGGAGTTACTTCTACGAGGTAATCAATGCAGAAATATCTGCAGAAGTTACTCCCCACATTACACAGAGCCCCAAAGTCAAAATAAAGCTCCCACCGAGCTTTGATATTTATTGTAAAAAGTTAATACAGTGATCCACCTGTAAATTTCTCTCTCAAGCCCCTCAAAGGGCCGAGAAGTCTTGAACCTGTATTAATTATCCTGAGAGATATTTTCTCAGATCGCCTCCTCATTCTTCTATAAATGCCTCAGAAGAAGATGAGAAATTGTTGGTTGCAGAACTTTGAAATACACTTGAGCTTGAGACTTCTATTTGTACATAGTGTTCACTGGCCCTTGAAGCTCTGTTTGTGCTAGAGTAGTTAGGTTGAATAGTGAAGATGATTGCTAAACTGAAACATTGGACTTGAAGATTGTAACTGGTTTGACATCAATATAAAAGTTGTTTCTTGGGATCCTGGTCTTTATCACTGGTGAAGTGCTTCTTTCTTTGTTAATCATTTTCCTTCTATGTATGCCATATTGTCCATTTTCCCTCTGTAAAGAACAGTTTAAACGGGGTTAGGATTTTCTGTATAGCAGTAACCTTCTCTGGCTGAGAAATCTTTATCTTAATGTTTTCTTCAGATTTGTGTTTATTTAAGAATGATTCCATACAGTTTAAACAGTTAGGAATGTTGGCGTTCCCTCGTCCTTCTGTTTGCTCAAACATTGTTCTCGAATGTTATTTCCATTATTTGCTATTAAAGTTAGACTAGAGAAGATATGGTTTGCCCTGATTCCTAGATTCTTTTCTCCAAAGGCAGTTACGAAAGTTTCCTTGGTGTTGAGTGACGATTAGGTTTAAAAGTAATTATCGATCTTAAGTTACCTTATGTTTTCTTATGTTTTTTCATACTTTACGAAGGTAATTATGTGGATTCTTTTGGATTGTTTATCAATTAAAAAGTTGCTTTAATAAGAACTTGCCCAAGAAGTCTATGGTTAGCCTTTGTCCTTGGTTGGTTTTAAAGTAGTTACTTAAGGCTTTTCTTGTTTGAATCCGACTATAAATCCTCAGAAATTATTATCCGGTTTTTCCACCCCTTCAACACTTTATTGTTTCCATTCCATCACTCTAATCTCAATAATATTGTGGTATAGATGACTTGCCCCTTGGATCACTCTTGATGTTGTTGCCCAATTAAAGCCCTATTATGACTCCATAGCCCAATGGACTAAAAACTAGCGTTATATCTATCTTTTAGCCAAAGATGTTCTATTTTCTTGCAACTTCTCACCTTTGAAACTCTTTGCATTTAGGACTTTACGCCTCAAATAGTAATCATGCTCAACCATCCAAAAAAAAAAATAAACCCTTGGCCTTCATAACTAGCCTAATATCAAAACCCCAAACTTCAAAGACAAATCCATCTTTGTACATATTGGAGAGATCCCTCTTCGGATTCAGGAGGGCTAGATCCTAGAATCCCAAAGTTTGGTTGAAATGATGTTAACTCTGTGATTGGACTCTCCCAATCTTGCTAATAAATTACAGAGACCTAACAGCTACTTTACTGAATCCAACTTGCATATACACATGGATATCCTGTATGTCCAAAGATCTTATTATGCATTTAATTTTTTACTTAGATCATTGCATCATTCATTCATCAGATGTTTAGTAAGTAGTAAGCATGTGTAGTAATAATAGAATAAAACATCACACATAAGAAACACACATGAACACCAGTATTTAAGGTGGAAACTCAATTCGGGAGAAAACCACCACTGCTGTCATCTATGTCTTCAATATTTATTATAAAGAAAACTTCTTACAATTTTGTACTAGCGTAGACTTATACCAGCACACAGGTACCCACCTGTAGAAGGCTACCACCTTCTCTCGTTCTCCAGTCACTACTGGAAGGGAGCTCCAACCCCCTGATCTCGTTTACCAACCTCACCTGGAAGGGAGCTTCGACCCCCTAATTTAACACCAGCTTGTAGAAAGCTTCCACTTTAATACTGAAAGCTTCAACCCTCAGATCCACCAAATTTCTTCAATTTCTTCATCAGACTTGCATCAGGTCTTTATGATTTCTTTTGCAGATCTTCCTAGAGATTCATCATTTCTAGATCTAGAGATCTTGAACCTTCATCATATCCATAAGTGCATCATAGATTCAGATTTATCAGAGTTTGATCATGCAGATATCTCTTAAAGAAATTTATTCATTAACAGTCCCTCCCATGCACACGTTGAACTATGATCCTCTTCTCCTTATATATTTTTAGCCTTTATTAATACCATGAGTCAAAACCACTCAACCGTTGATGGTATTCCTAGACGAGATCAAATATATAATCCAGCGGGGTCTTCCCAAGCCCCAAACAACTTCTCATTGTTCTATTTTCTTGGTCTGGAAATTAGATAATTAATCTAAGGCTTTTTTAATATCTCAATCTTAGATTGAGATATTAATCCAATTCCTCCTTTAGTTATGAACTCCCCAAGGCATATATATATCAACCCCAGGTTTATGTGTTCATGAGATCAACGCATATATTAACCCATGTTCATTACATCACATGTTTCCTATTTCGCCAACTTCACATATTCAACATCCTTTATTAACCACACAAACTTTAGTTTAAAAAGGTCCCAATTAATATAATTTAAACTGGGCCCTCATATATAATCAATGACCCAATCACATACTCGCACCGTACCATGGTTATCCATCGTGCACCTTCCTCATACAGCCACCATCCGATGGCTCCCCTCCAGATCGACGTCGCACAACAATATCACGCGGCTTCCTTGGTCAGACTTTAACGTGTGATTGTGCACAGTGATGGCGGTTTTGCATATTCATTCAGGGACACGTGTCGCTCATTCTATGGAATCGCTCCCAACCTCTTGAATACCACTTTCCCTTCGAAAGTGGTGCGATGAAAACCGGAAACCCCCTTCGCTATTCATTCCGCTCGTAGTTCCTCTCCTTCACTCAAGGTTCTGTCCACCTTTATTCCGTCATCGCTACGTTTCTTCATGAAGGCATAACCCTATTTTAATTGTTCTTCCTCCGCTCGATTATGTATAGATATATATATATATATATATATGTATGTATGTATGTATTCCAGTAAACATGATCTGCGATCATGTGTCCATTCAATTGCATTCTTCAGCAAGCAGGTTAACCCTATCGAATCCACCATACAGAATTACATCCTTTACCGATTTGCTAGCTCGTGCTTTTACAGAAATCAAATCCATCAGCCCTTTACTCAGATTTACTCAGCCATACTTAACGCATATTGTGAAGAGACGAGAACCCTCCAACTTTAGAGGTTTGTCAGGAGGTATGAATACACCGAAATTATTCACACATGATTTAACACGTCCTTATTCACATCAATTTTCCCATAGCTTTGATTAATGTACATTCAGTCTTATATTCTTCTTGTATAGAACTGCTGATGGTTTTCTGAGTTCTTCATACAGTCATTATCTGCATCCTTTGTCAGAGAGTTGCCATCAAGGACAATCAATTCAATAATAGGATACCAGAATCATATTGCCAACATCATATAATAAAGATAAATAGCTATGCATATGATCCAAAAAGAAATAATGCAGTAACCAAAACAATACACAAAAAAATATCATAGAGTGAAGTACTGATGCATTTGATACTCATAATTATCCCAAAACAATTGCTTATTCATTCTGAATTCATAGTCCCTTTATAATAATTCAGTTCCCCCTGCGTACACAGCTAGCAGGGTATGCACACAACAGGAGTAAGATCTTTGTGCACACAATTAGCAGGAGCCTTCTAAACCCACATAAGTTAAATTTTAAGCTTGGAACATCATACCAAAACTTACTTCAAACTTAACTTCTTATCTATCTAACTCAATCTAGACTCCTATTTATATCTTTAGCCTGCACTCAACTAAAGTCTGTAAACTCTGGTTTGCAACCCCTAGTTATACCCTTTTTCCCATTACAACTCATGAGCAGCTTTGACCTGACCCAAAGCCCCTTGACCTATGAATTTCTTAGCGCTCATGACTTAACTTACAAAAAATACTATATTTTTCTCCAAAATTGTGTTTCTAATGGACCCCTCTGTAACACATGTGATGCACATTTATTCACAATTCTAGTCACAGATGATCACTTCGTAGATATTATTCAGTTTATGGCCACAAGAATTGCACCTGCAGAGTACACTACATAGAAAAAGAATGAGTTGGTAGTCAAATTAACTGATTTTTCATTGATTGTAGGAAATTTTTATAAGATGGGACCAAATAAAATACTGCCCAAATAATTCCCTGAGCATGAGAGGCATAGTAATATGAAAGAAGCTCATGGAGGGGTTGTAGGAGGTCATTGTGTAGGAAAGGATATTGCACAAAAAATATTAAGAGATGGGTTATGGTAGCCCAAAATGCATAAGGATGCAAAGAAGTTTTGTCGAGCATGTGATTCATGCTAGAGAACGGGGAATCCATCTAGAAAGGATGAAATCCCATAAAATCCACAACTAACGTTCCAAGAATTTGAAAAATGGGCTATTGATTTTGTTGGACATATTAACCCACCAGGAAATAATATTCACACAAGGTACATAATTACTGCAATATATTATTTGAGGATGTGGGCCGAAGCAAATCTAGTGAAGGACTGCAGTGCACACATCGTCGTGAAGTTAATATTTTAATATATTTTGTCTAGATTTGGGTGTCCAACGATATTGATGAGTGATAGGGGTTCATATTTCTTGCATTAGACTATGAAGATTGCTATTTGAATATACTCCAGTATATCATCAGAAGAGTACGCCTTATCACCCTCAAGAAAATGGGACAGTTGAAGATTTTAATAAGATTCTAGAGAATACAATCAAAAAAGTGTGTAATGTGAAAAAAAATGATTGGGATCTGAGAATTCCAGCAGTGTTATGGGAATATCGGAAAAAATGCAAGAAATTGACAAGACAAAAACGTTTTAGGTTGGTCTATGGACAATAAGTATTCATTTCTCTGGATTACATTACAGCAAGTTTGAGAATTGCAACCTTCATAAACATGGGAGACCGTGATATAACCAAAGAAAGAATGGAGAAATTTATTGCTTTGGAAGAAGACATGTTTATTGTAGGTTTTTATTAGCAAGCACAAAAATCAAGGGAGAAAGCCTAACATAAAAGGCACATCAAGCATAAGACATTCAAGGAAGGATATATTGTCCTATTGTATGATAGAAAAATAACGTAGTTCCCAGGAAAGTTCAAAACACATTGGTTGGGACCATATATCATCGAGCATGTCCCTTTGATGGAAACGTAGTTTATCTCACAAAGTTAGATGGTCAGTTGATGCGAGAAGGAGTGAATGGTAACAGATTGAAGATATACAGGGAGGACTTTCTCCCTAGAACTTCACACTAAAACGAATTGAAGGGGAACATCTTATTGCCACCTACAGTTGAAAGTAGGCACTAGACTATAAAATACTCTATATAAATGGGCTTCACTAAACAAATATTACTGCTCGATTGTCAGGAGTATGGAAAACTCTGGAAGGACAACGGAAAAGGAGGATTACTATGCAATATCCAAGAGCATGTTGAGGTATGAAACTGAATACAATCAGGGATGCATTGTTATGACACAATAGAAGGCTCGTCAAAGATCACCAGAAATATGCACATTGGAAGGAAGAAAATGATGTAAAAGGAAAGTTTCCATTAAAAGAAGTGGGGCCAACAAATTTATTAGACACAACTAGTCAAATATAGCGCCAAATATTCATTAAATGAGCCAAATATGAATATGATCATGAGGTCTGAAATTAAAATTCACTATAAAAGCAAGGTATCACTACACATTTTGATAGTTTTCTTCCTGATAATTCAAATTGTGAATTTGAGCCTAAGTTAGAACCAAGAAATTATTTGTATGTATGAGAGGAGCTTTGAAGTGTTTTCTAAGGAATTTATAAAGAAAGGACTAGCACAAATAATGGAGGCTACAACACGAAGCGTAATAGGCCTGAGGTTGCCGTGAAATAAAACAACCACAAAATAAGTGAAACTAAAGAGAAAGAAGGTAAAGAGACCAGTTTCAATCCCTAAAGTTAGATAATCTTCGAGGAAGAAACTATCCAAGGAGAAGTGCACAAAGAAACAATAGGAAAATACGTAGAAGAAACCAATGGAGATTTATGACAGTGAGGAATAAAATGACATCCCAGAAGCAAAGATGCCAAAAATTGAGATGGAAGCTACAGAATAACTCTTTCTACTACCACGTCGGGTGCTCAGCCAGTCAAATACCCTGATAATGTGAATTTCGGTGTCTTCACACTACTCCTTCTTGAACAAATACCATTTGAAGGAGAAGCACTCGGGAAATTTCCATAGCTGAAGATGGAGGATTGGGACTTCAATGTTGGAAGTAATTACCCATAATTTGAACCAATAAGGTATCTACACCAAGTGTATTATCTAGAGGCTAAAGTCAATAGGTTTGAGCCACACCAGTGGGCTGAAGGATTGAAAAGGGAAGGGATAATAAATATGTTAAATGTGCCACACTTTTCTAAAGTTTATGTTGAGAAAAATACTGAGACGGGGGGGGGGGGGGGGGGGTGAATCAGTATTTAGAGGTAACTGATAAAATTTTTACTTTTCTTTTCTCAAAACCCATATGCTACTTTACAGAACAAAACTAGCGTATATACGAGGATATCCTTAAGGAAAATCGTGTATGCTCAGAGCTCTTATTATGAATTTGATTCTTAAATCATTGCATCATTTATTCATCAGATGTTAAGTAGTAAGCATGTGCAGTAAAAGCAAAATAAACCATCACACATAAGCAACACACATGAACACCAGGATTTAAGGTGGAAACCCAAGTTGAGAGAAAACCACCGCTGCCTTCGTCTCAGTCTTCAATATTTATTATAAAGAAAACATCTTACAACCATGTACTAGCACAGACTCATACCATCACGTAGGCACCCACCTGCAGAAGGCTACAACCTTCTCTCGTTTACCAGCCTCTCCTAGAAGGGAGCTACAACCCCCTGCTCTCATTTACCAGCCTCTCCTAGAAGGGAGCTACTACCCCCTGATATTAGCACCAGCCTCTACAGGCAGAAAGCTTCCACTTTCATACTGAAGGCTTCAACCCTCAGATCCACTACAGACCACGTTTCATCAATTTTCAAACTGGATCAAACAACTTCAACACAACCCTTCATTAATCAACAAACATATTTTGCCCAGAACTTCAAACAGAACAGTGAGACCACTATAGCCAGAATATCAGAGATAACCCAGACTTCAGAATAGATATGCAGATGTAAACGGAACCTAGAAAATTCATTAATAAAATATCATACGCTACTTTTGTTTATTGAAACCACGTGTATACACGCTTCCCTTCTTACCAACCTGTGTATGCCTCTGTGCATAACATGGAGTGCATACGCTAATTCTCTTCGCTGAAGTCGCGTGTGTACACACTTATATGTGTAGAAACCTGTGTATACTTCTGAGAACACTAATTTTTCAGAATGAGATCAGACTCGGGTTCAGATCTAAAATCAGATTTCTGTTTAGACAATCTATCAATCATGCAGAACTATTTAGACAGTCATTCTTCCTTCATTGAATCATCAAACAACAACCAACAACTTGATCTTTCATCAAATTAATCAGCAGCATAATAATTATTCAAACAACTCAAATCTGTATGAATACATCATTGACATATAGCAGCAAAACAGATCAAACATTTCATTCCACATACTTCAGCAAAAACCTAGATTCCATACGTGCTTTTGCTGAAGAAAACCCACGTATATACGCGCTTTATCTGCCACGAACTTGCGTATAGATATGCAGACATTATAGGGCAGCGCAATTCTTCAGACTAGATAAACAACTCAGATCTTACCCTTTACTTCAACAAAGATTCGCCAGATCATAGATCTAAACATTCCATAAACAGATTTAGAAAATACATAGACATTTCAGATCTAGAGATCCCTCTTCATCATTTTCTTCATAGGTGCATTATGAATTCAGATCTATCAGTAAATTGCTACCCATTCCATGCAGATATACTTCAGAGTGAAGTATTCGTTAAAACCCAGACCCGTGCACACACTTGCACTATGATCTTCTTCTCCTTATATAGATTTAGCCTTTGTCAATACCATGAGTCAAAACCACTCAACCAATGATGGTATTCCTAGACGGGATCAAATAGATAATCAAGCGCTCAATACTTTGGGTCAATACCATGGTAATGTCCCCTGGTTTCCTAAATTTAGAGCGCAAATTGGCATACTCTACTTGTCACGTACATTTTTGCATACATACGCGACTTATCCTTAACAAACCTGCGTATTCCTTGTGACATACCTTGTTCAACATTATTCTGGCACTTTCTGAGCTACTCCTGAACTGATCTATAGATACATCAGATTTACATCATCAACAACTCATCAAGTCAGTTTTCATCAAGGACAACTTCATCAAAGTCAACACATTGTATCACATTGCCAACAATCTCCCCCTTAACTCATCAAGTAGGTTTCCATCAAGGACAACACATTGCACCATATAGCCAACAATCTGATTTCATCAAGTAGGTTTCCATCAAGGACAACACATGTCAACAATCTCCCCCTTTGGACTTGATGGCAACCATGATAGTGTTTGATCACCACAACAGACAGATACATTGATTATAACCATTATGCAAACACCATGATATTCTCCCCGTATTCAAACACCATGATATTCTCCCCCTTTGACATCAAGGGCAAAGGGCGAATCAAAACCAAAATAAGAGATCTGTAGATCTGATGTGCACTGAAGCTACCATGCTCCCCCTAAGTTCATGCTGAATCTTCAAACACATTTTTCAATGAAGTACATGACTCTATGACCTTTCCTATCACCAAGGACTCATACTTACATCAAGGATCCAACCAAGTGGATTTACATATATGACTCAAGTACCCAACCAAGTGGGTTTACAAATTTGATCAAGTCCTTACATGACTGAATATTACAATTTTACATCATAGGTATCAACATGACCTTTTCATCAAAATACAAATATGATTTTTTATGACCAATACCAAAAAGACCTCAAGAGAGAGAGATAATATTTCAAAACCATCATAATGCCAACAATGCATTACTTTCCATATGACCAATGCTCCCCCTTAGCTTGTACATCCTGAACACTTTCAACAACAAATCATCAAGGCATCTTCACCCAATATCAGAGAATGAAACAGAAATATAAGAGTTGAAACATCACTAGAGATACCCAATAGCACCATAGCTATGCTGAAGAATGCTGACCCAGAGAAAAATTGTCAACAACCACCCATACGCGGTTTTATCTGTATAAACTCACGTATATACGCATTTGTATTTCATGAAATCCGCGTATCCAATTTAATCTTCTGCATTTAAGCAGATCTGATCTTCTGCATGGCAGAAACTACTCCCAGCTTCTGTCTGAGATATTCGAATGCTTCCCTGGGCAGAGTTTTGGTAAATATATCAGTAACTTTTTCTTTGGAGGGAACATACTCCAAGTTCACCTTTTTTTCAAGCACTTGTTCACGTAAGAAGTGATACTTGATGGGAATGTGCTTGGTCTTGGAATGCATAACAGGATTCTTTGAGATACTGATGGCACTTGTATTATTACACATAATGGACATAGGAGGTGAACATTTGATTTGAAAGTATTGTAAGGTTTGCATCATCCAAAGAAGTTGAGTGCAACATGATGCGGTAGCCACATATTCTGCTTCTACTGTAGATAGGGCAATAGATTTTTTCTTCTTGCTGAACCAGGATACTAACCGGGGCCCCATATAGAATGCACCACCACTAGTTCTTTTCCGATCATCAACATTTCTAGCCCAATCTGCATCAGTGTAAGCATGAAGAGTAAGATCAGCATTCTTTGGATACCATAGTCCAAAGTCTTGAGCTCCTTGTAGATATTTGAATATTCTTTTCATAGCCTGAAGGTGAGACTCTTTTGGATTAGCTTGAAATCGTCCAACAATCCCAACTACATGCATAATGTCTGGTCTAGTCCCAGTGAGATAAAGTAGACTTCCTATCATAGATTTGTATTCTGGTTGATTCACCGTGGGAGAATCATCATGAGAACTGAGATTACATCCAGTTATCATTGGTTTACTTACAGGTTTGCACTCTTCCATGCCATACTTCCTCAGAATTTTCTTAAGGTATTTTGCTTGTGATAAGAATATGCCATCTGTAGTTTGATGCACTTGCAAGCCAAGAAAGAATATTAGTTCCCCAAGTAAAGACATTTCAAATTCTTGCTACATAGTAGAAGCAAATTTCTGACTCATAGATTCTTCATTGCTTCCAAAAATGATATCATCAACATATACAACCACAATCAATAGTTTATTATTTTCAGTTTTTGTGTATAAATTGCTATCAACAGACCCCTTTGAAAATCCTTGTTGATGAAGATATTTGTCAAGACGATAATACCATGCCCTTGGAGCTTTTTTGAGACCATATAGAGCCTTTTTAAGTTTGCAAACAAGTTTTTCATCATTTTACAAAATGAATCCTTCTGGTTGTTCTATATAAACTTATTCTTCTAGATCACCATTGAGAAATGCATATTTAACATCTATTTGATAAACTTAGATTTGTTGGAAGCTTGAAAAAGAAAGAAACATTCTTATGGCTTCAAGTCTAGCTACAGGAGCAAAAGTTTCTTCAAAGTCTATACCTTCTTGTTGAGCATACCCCTTGCAGACAAGTCTAGCTTTATTTCTTATAACCTCCCCATTCTCATTTAACTTGTTTTTGAATATCCATTTGGTTCCAATGACATTTTTTTCATGAGGTCTTGGTACTAATTCCCAAGTGTGATTCTTTTCAATTTGATCAAGCTCTTCATTCATGGCTTGAATCCAACATTCATATTTGCTAGCTTGATTGACATTGTGTGGTTCAATAGTGGATAGAAATGCTAGATAGCTAGAAGATCCCACAAGAGTCCTTCTTGTTTGTACACCTGATCCCTTATCTCCCAAAATTTGAGATTTTGGATGATTCTTTTGAACATATCTGGATGGAGCTTTTTCAGATAAATCATCTTCAGGTTCTTCATTGGGTTCACTGTCTATATCATTGCTATTTGGTGTAGGAGGACATATGTCACCATCGTCTTCATTTGTATTCTTTTGGGGCTACAGGAGACTCATCAATAACAACATCAATACATTCAACAATATTCCGAAGTCTTTTATTGTAACATTTATATGCTCTACTCCTAGAGAAGTAGCCAATAAGTATTCCTTAATCTGCTCTAGATTCAAACTTGCCAAGTTTTTCATCATTATTTTTGATAAAACATCTGCTTCCAAAAACTCTAAAATTCTTCACAGTGGGAGGATTACCATATTAGAGTTCATAGGGAGTTTTATCACTATTTACTCGAACATTTTCCTTGTTAAGAATATTTACCACTGTATGTGCTGCTTCTCCCCAAAAAGTGTCAGGTGTTCCGGAATCATCAAGAATAGCTCTAGCCATTTGTTGAACTGTTCTGTTCATTCTTTCTGCTATGCCATTTTGTTGTGGAGTTCCAGCTACAGAAAACTGTATTTTTATGCCATGTTGTTCACAAAATTCAAGGAATTCATTTGATGTATATTCTCCTCCTCGATAAGATCTAATACACTTGATTTTTAGATCTAATTCATTTTCAACTAGTGCTTTGAAGGTCTGAAATTTCTCAAATGCTTCATCTTTGTGTTTAAGTAGCCCAATCCAACACATTCTAGAGAAATCATCAATAAATAGGATATAGTATTGTTCACCATGTGTTGAATTTTTCCTCACAGGTCCACATATGTCAGTATAAATAAGTTCAAGAGGCTTACTTGATGATCCTTCCTTGGCATTAAATTGTACTCTAGTTTGCTTACCAAATTGGCAAGATTTGCATATGATATTTTTGGGTGGAGTAATGTTGGGAAGATCACAGATAGCTCTAAGTCTGCTTGATTTGTTGATCTGAGAGAAGCTCAAATGCCCCAACCTTCTATGCCATAGCCATTTCTCTGAAGATTTGCTCAAGTAACATTGTTCTTTGCAGTTCTTCAATACATACAGGTTGCTTGGAGTTCTTTTTCCTTTTATAATTGTTTTACCCATATGAAGATCACATACCACACATTATTTTGAACTAAAGACAACTTCAGTTCCTTGATCACAAATTTGACTTACACTTCACAGGTTATGCCTTAATCCATCCACATACATGACATCATTAGCTTTCACCTTTTATTTTAGAAGCACAGACCCTTTTCCCTTAATTACCGTAGGAGTATCATTTCCAAATGTAACCTTATTTTCCTTTTCTAGAGCATTATATGTAAGAAGTTTGTTTTTGTCACCTGTCATGTGTCTTGAGCATCCACTATCAATGTACCATTGATTTTCTTCACCTTCTGCAAATAACGCTATGCCACAGTTTTCAACCTGAAATTCCTTCTGTTTCCATACTTTCGAGCTTGAAGGAACATGCTCTTTTGGCTAAACTTTTCTCCTGCATTCAGATTCTTCATGGCAAAAGTTATTGCAATAATCACATTCAACTTCATTTAGAAGAGGAGAAAAGTTGTTATAGGTATTCTTCTTTGTTTCAGTATCAATCCTTTTCTTTCTTGCTTCTCTTGTCATGATGGTTTTATATGCAACACATTGAACAAATTTATGACCAAAATTGTGACATGAGAAACATTGTCCATTGAAGAAGAAATTTCTGTGATCATGAAATCTTCTACTTGAATTTACCTGTTGATTGGTGTTTCTTTGAAAGGTATTCCTGTTAGTGTTCTTTGAATTGAGATGGTCATGCTTTACCTGTAAAGATTCTTTATTCCCTTGCTGAGTGGCAGAATGTTGTATACTAGCTGTAGCTACTTTTAGATAATTTGGTGCTGAAGCCTGAGAAGATTCTCCGATATATCCAAGACCTGTCTTTATAAGAGGAGAACGTTGTACCTTGATAATCTCATCTAGGGTTTCAGATCCTTTAGCAAATCTAAGATTCAGAGTCTTTACTTTCTCAAATTCTTTTCTTAGACTTACCACTTCACATTCTAATTTCTCATTGTGTTTCTTCGCTTCTTCAAACTGCTTTTCCAAAGTTTCTATGGTTATTTTCCTTTCTTCTAAGAGTATTTTACTTTCTTCTAAGCGTATTTTGAGTTGATTGTTTTCTTCAAGAAAATCATTGTCCTCTAGAGCATCCACAAAAGTATCCTTTTCTTCTCTAGATTCAAATGCCATGAGAAGTCTAAGATCTTATTCACATTCTTCCTCACTATCAGATAACCCATCACTGTCTTCATGAGTATAGTAACTTTTTCTAGTGTTAAACCGATTCTTATTCCTTCTTGCTACTTCCTTCCCTTTTGTAGGTGTTTCTTTATGAGGACACTTAGCAGCATAATGACCAAATCTTCCACACTCAAAAAATTTGAAAGGAAGCTTACCTCTGAACCGTCCTGTGCCAAGTTGGAGTTTCTTTACAAAATTTACCTCATCTTCTTCTGAGATATATCCTGATCCTTCTGCTTCTTGTACTTATTTCCCTTTTGTAGAAGCTCTGAAGACAACCTCTTTGACTTCAGATGGTCCTCCTCTTCTCATTTCATATGCAGTTAGTATGCCATGAAGTTGCACCACAATAAGATTTTGAAGATCCTGTTTTTCTTCAAGAGCAGAAACTTTTGACTCAAATTTTTCCATTAGCGATCTTAAAATTTTCTCAACCAAAGTAGATTTGGTTATTGTTTCTCCCATATTTCTCATACGATTTACAACATCATCAAGACGTAAAAAGAAACTGGCAATATTCTCATCACTATGCATCTTTAAATTTTCATATTCAATTCTGAGAGTTTGAAGTTTTTCACTTTTTACCTTTGCATCACCTTCATAACTTAGAATGATTTTGTCCCATATCTCCTTTGTTGTATTCAGCTGCATAACTTTGACAAATTCTGATTCAGTTAGACTTCCCGTTAGAGCATTGACTGCCTTTGCATTTGTTTCATAATTCTTCTTTTCAGTCGGATCTGTTGGTACTGTAGCTGGATATTGATATCCTCGTTCAACAATGGCCCATACATCTGCTCCCATAGACTGAAGATAGGATCTCATCCTTATTTTCCAGAAGAATAAATTGCTTCCATTAAAGAGCGGAGGCTTGATAGATGCTATTCCATCTTGATTGCTCATCTTGCTTAATCTTCCTTCTAGCGGCTAAGCTTTTTCAGAAGGACCTGCTCCGATTCCAATTGTTGGGAAAAATACTGAGAAGGGGGGGGAGGGGGTGAATCAGTATTTAGAGCTAACTGATAAAATTTTTACTTTTCTTTTCTCAAAACCCATACGCTACTTTACAGAACAAAACTAGCGTATATACGCGGATATCCTTAAGGAAACTCGCGTATGCTCAGAGCTCTTATTATGTATTTGATTCTTAAATCATTGCATCATTTATTCATCAGATGTTAAGAAGTAAGCATGTGCAGTAAAAACAGAATAAACCATCACACATAAGCAACACACATGAACACCAGGATTTAAGGTGGAAACCCAAGTCGGGAGAAAACCATCGTTGTCGTCGTCTCAGTCTTCAATATTTATTATAAAGAAAACATCTTACAACCATGTACTGGCACAGACTCATACCAGCACGCAGGCACCCAGTTGCAAAAGGCTACAACCTTCTCTCGTTT
Organism: Pinus albicaulis; assembly: GCA_034641835.2. Classification (NCBI taxonomy): domain Eukaryota; kingdom Viridiplantae; phylum Streptophyta; class Pinopsida; order Pinales; family Pinaceae; genus Pinus; species Pinus albicaulis. The sequence continues at coordinate 1,282,599,200 of CM076577.1, read as the reverse complement.
ACCAGCCTCTCCTGGAAGGGAGCTACAACCCCCTGCTCTCGTTTACCAGCCTCTCCTAGAAGGGAGCTACTACCCCGTGATATTAGTACCAGCCTCTACTGCTAGAAAGCTTCCACTTTCATACTCAAGGCTTCAACCCTCAGATCCACTGCAGACCATGTTTCATCAATTTTCAAACTGGATCAAACAGCTTCAACACAAACCTTCATTAATCAACAAACATATTTTGCCCAGAACTTCAAACAGAATAGTGAGACCACTTTAGCCAGAATATCATATATAACCCAGACTTCAGAATAGATATGCAGATGTAAACTCAGCCCAGAACATTCATTAATCAAATATCATATGCTACTTCTGTTTACTGAAACCACGTGTATACGCGCTTCCCTTCTTACCAACCTGCGTATGCCTCTGTGCATAACATGGAGTGCATATGCTACTTCTCTTCGCTAAAGTCGCGTGTGTACACAATTATATGTGTAGCAACCTGTGTATACTTCTGAGAACACTAATGTTTCAGAATGAGATCAGACTCAGGTTTAGATCTGAAATCAGATTTATGTTAAGACAATCTATCAATCATGCAGAACTGTTTAGACAGTCATTCTTCCTTCATTTAATCATCAACCAACAACCAACAACTTGATCTTTCATCAACTTAATCAACAAAATAATCATTATTCAAACAACTCAGATCTGTATGAATACATCATTGACAGATAGCAGCAAAACAAATCAAACATTTCATTCCACATACTTCAGCAAAAACCTAGATTCCATACGTGCTTTTGCTGAAGATAACCCGCGTATATACGTTCTTTCTCTGCCACGAACCTTCGTATAGATATATAGACATTATAGGGAAGCGCAATTCTTCAGACCAGATAAATAGCTCAGATGTTACCCTTTACTTTAGCAAAGATTCGCCAGATCATAGATCTAAACATTCCATAAACAGATCTAGAAAATACATAGACATTTCAGATCTAGAGATCCCTCTTCATCATTTTCTTCATAGGTGCATTATGAATTTAGATCTATCATCAAACTATTAAACATTCCATGTAGATATACTTCAGAGTGAAGTATTCGTTAAAACCCAGACCCATGCACACACTTACACTATGATCTTCTTCTCCTTATATAGATTTAGCCTTTGTCAATACCATGAGTCAAAACCACTCAACCGCTGATGGTATTCCTGGACGGGATCAAATAGATAATCAAGCGCTCAATACTTTGGGTCAATACCATGGTAATGTCCCCTGGTTTCCTAAATTTAGAGTGCAAATGGGCATACGCTACTTGTCACGTACATTTCCGCGTACATACGCGACTTATCCTTAACAAACCCGCGTATGCCTTGTGACATACCTTGTTCAACATTATTCTGGCACTTTCTGAGCTACTTCTGAACTGATCTGTAGATACATCAGATTTACATCATTAACAACTCATCAAGTCAGTTTTCATCAAGGAAAACTTCATCAGGCAGGTTCCATCAAAGTCAACACATTGTATCACATTGCCAACAATCTCCCCCTTAACTCATCAAGTAGGTTTCCATCAAGGACAACACATTGCACCATATATCCAACAATATCATTTCATCAAGTAGGTTTCCATAAAGGAAAACACATGCCAACAATTTCCATCAATAGGATATCTTTTAGACAAATTTTTTCTTTAGTGCTTGACGGATAAATTTGGTTGGGAGAGATGATCCAAATAGAAAAAAGGTTGATAAGAAGAATCATCGCACTACCATACTAGGAAAAGAACCCGGTCGAGGAGTTCGTGGGAAATATTTAAGATAAATTAGTCACTGAAGACATGAAAAATAAGTATGAGCTAATCAGGAAGTCAAGGGGATATGAAATAAATGCAATCAATGACCAATGGGTGTGCTTCATCACACACCTTCTTTTGGGGAAAATTATGTGCAAGTGTAGAGCGAACGAAGTCCCAGTGGTCGTGGTCTCTTTAGCCGCACAATACAGTAAAGGGGTTCAGTTTAACTAGGATAGCTATCTATGCAAGGAATTCTTAAAGGATTAATGAGAAGTGCAGGAGGAAGAAAATATGTTCCACTATTTGTGGTTTTTGTTAATAATCGTATTATTGGCATGGAAGGAACCAACAGAGTAATAATTTCCTACAATCGACCTCGATGTGTGTGAAGCTACAAGGTATGCCTTGCTCTAGTTTTCCAAGGAGGCTACGTGCACACAGGAAAATAAGACTTTTTTGGTTTTAATGGAGATGGATTTGTGCATGGTGGTGAATCAATGTTCCAGGTTTTCAATAGTTTGTAGGAGAAATATCAAAGCATCACAAATTTTAAGGTTGATTTTCACAGGATATATGCTAAATCCAAAATGGATCCAATGAAGGAATGGCTCACATAGGATGACCTATTGGATGTCATAAAGAAATGGTCGATATACTAGATGAATCCACCCATTGGGGGAAGCATATAAATAGGGATAGATACTGCAAAGCATGCAGGAACTAGTGGAAAGGACATAGAAGCAGGGAATGATTGTGAGTAAGAAACACAGAGGGAAAGAGAAGAAACTGAAGGAACCTAGCCATATCAAGGTGACCAACACCCTCCTAGAAATGTAGAGCTAGTGATTTCACTTTTTATCATAAATAATAGGGTACCTACAACAGGTACACATAAGAAGCGCCAGGTAGATCGATCCAAGCGCGTAGAGCCCATGGTCCTCACTAAAGGGGATATTGATGAAGTTGGAGACAAGGTACATCACATCATCGAAGAAACATGGAACAAAATTGAGGATCACTGCAAATAAATATTGAAAAAAGTGTAGGAAGGCATCCAAGAACTGAAGGTTCCAGTGCAAACATCGAAATAACAAGAGCATCAAACTAGCCAACAAGCGCAAATAATTCAACTGGCACAACCATAGCATTGACTAGAGACCCAATTTGGTTTGATAATTTTGTAGGTACCTGATGGAGCACTACATTTCGAAGTAGCCGAAGACAGGGAGCATGAAAAATGATGGGAAAACATCAGCGTGAAATTTTCCATGCTCCCCACTCCAACACTGCATGAATTTCTCTAAGGGATCATATATGAATTAAGGGGGCGCGAACAACTAATGTTATAGTCTAGCATACAGGTGTAGTAGGAAAGAACTACGATGAAGACATAACTCAATAGGGTGATCAAGGAAATAAATGAGGTGTGGAAACAACAAAATAAGTTGGCAGAATCCATAGGAAAAACTTGTAGTGAAGTTCCTTATGTTTAGGACCTTGCAGAAGAGCCACCAACAGCAAAGGTTTTGAAGCTCGCCCTTGCAATCTGATATTCAAAGGAAAAAATTGAGAAGCTGAACTTTTAATATGAGATAAATATTTTTGAGCTACAAATGAGGTTGTATCTAGCCACACCACCAAAATTTAGAGGGCATAAGGAAGCGAACCTCAAAAACGCACTAAAAGGTATCACTAACTCAGTGGAAAAGTGTGGAAAAATATTGGATGAAACCATGGAAATTTGGACCTTGCTGCAGGAGGATCCAAAACTTCATATAATTTAATATCAGATACAGACAAAGAATAAGCACTTGGACTAAATTAGGGCAACTGCGAGGACCCTAGCACCTGCACAAAAACTAGCTCGGATCGTATGAGGAAATAATCTTCAAATCCAGATCACGGATCTTCAAAGAAAATAGTAGCTTATAAGAGCAAGGAATCAGCCATGGCAGGAAGAGGTTGTCCAAATTTCGCAGACAGTGGATGGAAATCTTAAGGATATGTGATAGAGGTAGAACGAAGAACTACAAAAGACTGTCATACCAAAAACAAAGGAACTACTGGAGCAAGTGTGCAACGAGGAAAATAAGATGGTAGATATATTTCAATAGTATAATGATTCCTACATAAGCATTGCATATAGGTTTGGGGTGCACTAGCTGAGTGACCCAAGACAAGTCATATGTGAGTGTTGGGGCCTGTTCGTAGAAACCCAACTTTGGTCATTTTTGGTTAAAATATTCAGAAGCTTGAGGAGCGAAGTGCACAATACCGTGAAGATAAATATACCATGCGATGTTTAAGGGCTTCAGGGCAAGCTAAAGCCCCTCATTTTTGTAACATTTTTTGGGTTTTAGTCTATTTTTTGGTCTTCCTATTATATGTGGACTATGATTTTGTATGATGTAAATGCTATATAAAGAAATTTAATATTGAGTAGAAGTCATAATATGAATAGTTGATGAGCACAAGCACTTGAGAGATCTCTTTGATTCTATTTTGGGCCTAAAGGGAAGGCTACGCAACTATGTGCACAGAGGCCTTAAAGAGTGTGCAACTTTGTGTACAAACCACCTGCAGTGGTGTGTGTAGGTCGGAGAGGTGAATGTACTAAAGAGACTTATCATAATAAAGAGGAATTCTTGAAGGCATATTTGTGGTTATGAGTGAATTTTTTCATTATATGTAATACAAAGTGATTATTGTTGATTATATGTTGTGTATCATGTTGGTTATCACATAATAGTAATCAAGGCACAGTGCGCATCATGTTAATTGATTAATTGCATATAGAATATTAAAAGAAAATAAATTCATCAACGTAGTTGGAATTAATCCCTAAGAAGAATTTTAGTAGTAAATCAACACTCCATTGTCCCTCTGATGCAAAAACCTAGTTATGACATCCCCCAATATTTCCTCGGGCTAGACTGTGATCTACGATGTAGGTTGTTGTTGAACAGGCTACTAATAGAGGGTTTTGTTGGTGTGCAACTAAATCTAAACCTGTGTCAAGCCCAACTGATCCAACACTTTGGATGATCCTTGGTATGGCAACATCCTTACATATTTTTGAAACCAAAATTTAGGCCCCCAAATCAACTATGATGATCGACAACATATACAACATCAAACCCCTCGCTACCTACTCATCGGTGATGATCTCTATCATTGAAGTGTTGATACTGTCCTCCATCATTTCCTCACTCATGTTGAAGCTGAGCAAGTCCTTAATGCCTGTCAGTGTGGTGGTTTTGGTGGTCACCTCTCTGGTACTAACACTACCCAAAAATTCATGCTCGCTGGTTATTTTTGGCCTTGTCTCTTTAGCGATTGCATTGAGGTAGTCAAACACTATCCCAATTACCAACTATTTTCCACAAGGGAAATAGATCCACCTTATCCCCTCCATCTTGTCATCTCAATAATTCCTTTTTGTAAATGTTCCATTAATTTTATGGAATTTCAACCCCCATATGCTAATAGCCAAAAGTATTTTATTGTGGTTGTCGACTATTTCACGAAATGGGTTGAGGAAATGCCTACATTCAATAACACTGTGACTACCATGACCCTATTTTTATTTAGCCATGTTATCACTTGATTTGGGGTTCTGAAACAATTAGTTTTTTACTATGGCCATTATTTAGAAGATGACATATGGCGTGAGATATCCTGTCTGTTGGGTTTTGAACATCAATACTCATCATCTTATTATCACCAGGGTAATGGAAACATGATGCGATCAATAAAATCCTTAAAATCATGCTTCAATGGATGGTGAATGAACACAAAACCAACTAGCACCTTATGCTTTTCCCATCTTTGTGGGCCTATAGAACCTCGGTTAAAACTGCCACCAGGTTTACTCCTTTCCACCTTGTTTTTGGAAAGGAGGTCATCCTACTGATCGAGTGTGAAATACCCTCCCTTAACCTTTCCATCAAACTCCTCCAAGGCACAAAACCTTTAGAACAATGAATTATCATGCTTAAGCATTCCAATCAAGGTTTTTGTGTTGCATTGCAAACCATTGAAGTGACCAAAAAGTGCACCAAATCCCACTATGACTGAAAAGTCCACACTCATACCTTTCATGAAGGTGACCCTGTTATTGTGTATGACCAAGCTCATGATGTCCTAGGGTATGGGAGGTTTGAACCATTATGGTTAGGACCTTACATAAATCTTAAGGATTTCGGCAAGGGGGCTTACCTGTTGGATGATTTTAAAGGGAAAATCCTTCCTAACCCTCGTAATGCACTCTACCTCAAGAAATTTTACCCATAGCATTTCCCATTGAAATGCATGTATCTATTTCTGTTATGCATTTAGGTAGCCTGCATTCACCCCCATAATCTCATTCATTATATTATTGCATATTTTATATGGATCCATCATCCACACCCTATATCAATTTTACCGATTGTGTGAGTCACTTCTCTAGGAATCTAGCCTCTGAAACTTGGGCCATTTTTACCCCTCTTCATTCGTTAGTTCACTCCAATAGTGTGTACATCATATTTTCCACCAATAACTAGGTTGAATATGATGTTGTAATAGGTTTTTTAGTTGACGCCCTTCATCATCACATCCTTCACCTTCATGATCATCTTGATTCCTTGCTACTTTTCATGCAATTTAATGGAATTTATGATGTTCCTAATCATGTCCTATTTAGAAAATATCTACGACTTAAGATTTTGGCATGTGAATTTGAATCCATTACATTTAGTCATGTTCCTAGACCCCAAAATAACTATGTAGATATAATTGCAAATACCATTTTGGATTGGCATTTATCACATGCATATAACAAAATAAAACCACAATATAAACAAATGGTGAATCATGATCATCACAAAAGATCCATAACCATTTTATGTATCGTCATATCAAAACATATAGGTGTTTAGAGTCCACTAGTATAAATACATTTGACATGCCCATAGCATGTTATATAATCAAAAAATGGGAACGATATGTCCCTATCCCTAGTCACTATCATCTGGAGGCTCCCGAGCCAATGGCTCCACACCACCAGCTCATAGATCTCGAACTACCTGATCATCCATCGCCACGTGCCACGTGATACCTCGCCACTCTGAGGGAAGACTTGTGCACTCATACATATACCAATATTCTAACTCATGCCACCCATGCTATGACACCCAGGTTAGTATCACATCGAATATACAATGGAGGTCATCCAACAAAGCGTCACTATCTAGTCTTTCTCATGACGTTGATCCACCCTGATCTCCAGCCCCGGCATTGCAACTAGACCAACATATCCTACGAGTTTCACCTATTCTATATCTACATCACATAATTTTGGAAATCAGTACCATATATACATAATTTATAAAAATATAAATTCAAATAAAAAATATAATAACTTTCACTTTGGATCCCATGCTCGTCCCAGTGGAAGTGGAATGTAGGGATCACCCTACAAGTTCATACCACCATATGGATAATCATCTATGTAGACCGGCATCTAATCCCAATGAGTAAAAGACTCTAGTCAGAACACTCATCCGACTCCCCCTCCTCCACCTTCTTACAGTAGATTCCCTTGTCGGCATCTTGGGATCTTGTGGGCCCCCATCTCAAATATTCAAAAAGAAGAAGGATTATATAATATTCCAAAATTAGCATGCATCTAATTGGAATATTAATTTTTTCTTTTGACACCTAGGAGATGAATAAATGGGTAAGGAGGCCCATACATATCAAAAACAAGAATAAAATCCCTCGTGATGTGGAAAGAGATCATAATACTAGCTGGATTTTACAGTCTCATGTGTGAACAGGGACAAATGCATGTGGACAAGGTCAAGTTTGACCAAGTCAACTACGCTGGTATGAGAGGATGAGATCATCCATAGAGACAACACAGTGAAAGTGGGAGGAAGATCCCTTGGTGGAGGAAACCCTAATGAGTGGGACCCAAGGCAAGAAGGCTCACACTTGTTTATATGGAGGGAAAGGCAACCATAGTGGGGCATGTTATTGATTATTGGATTTATGGTCTAAATGACTATTGTGCATTCTTTAGCTGTTTAGTTTAGATTGTTGTGCTGCTTAGCATCAGGTGTTCCCGAGCGGGAATCCCATTTCCTTCCTTGAGAGGCCTCTTGGGGGATCATTTTACTTCAGTTTTCCACACTCAAGCTTGAGGCCAAGCATCAATCTTCAGTTGCATGTTATTTCGGTAGGAGGTAGTGTTGTGTTGCAGGGTGTTGCAATGGAGGGTTGAGAAACCCATTTCCGAAGCTAGTTTCTCAGAGGAGGAACCATTTCTCTCTTTGGGATATTAGTGAGGAAGATCTGAGAGAAAATTTCACATCTTGGCACTTGGCCAAAGTACTTCCCATTTTCTACAGTGCAGTCCCTTGCAGGAACTGTGTCATTTCTTGCAGTGTTGCAGTGAGAGTGTTAAAACCCTTGTTTTTGAGCTAGTTTCTTAGGGAAAGGGCCAACCCTTCTCCCAGAAAGCTAGTAAGAAGGATACTAATCTACTTCTTGTATTATTCAGCTATATATATGTATATTTTCAACTATATTTCATTATTTCAGATCTATATATGTAGATCCACTCTTTGTACTCATGCTTTCAAGGAACCCTTGCTAGTTTATCTTCATAATGTGTAAAAGGGGCTAGATCTCCATTTTTATCAATACTTGAATAATATAACTCCAGATATATTGTTTAATATCATATTTTAGTAGAAACCCTGACTAATTCACGCAGTCACTTGCTTCAGAAATTCTGCATGGTATATGTCATGGGGTTTGGGTGTTTTTAAGCCTTGTTGAGGTCAAGAGATCTGTTTAACCAAGCTAGAGGGATTTTTTTCTGATCCCCTTCTGTATATGAGGGAAATAATACATTAAATGAAGGATATAAGTTTCATTTCTCACTTTTATAGCATAATTTTATGGAAATAACATTTTTATGGTCTATATTGCTGCTTTTCCCAATTTGGAATATTATAGTGGTATCGAAGCATAGTCTTCGCTTAGCCTATGATTTTCAGCCATTATGCTATAATAAGAAGAGGATAAGGATAAATATTATAATTATGGAGAGAATGAGCTTTGTCTCATCACTTTTTAGATCTATGAAGAACCTCTCGAAGGAGGTTAAGCAGATGAAGGAGGAGCGATGCAATGAAACTCCTAGAGGGTTTCAAGAAGAGGAAGGACCATGTAATTCCTATTATCATATAGAAGAAGGCAAGAGGCATGGAGGAAAATTTGATCACATGATTCTAAGTGAATACCTTGTTGAGTACAAATCTCAACCTAGAGCCTTCAAGGAGACTCTAGCTTTCCCGCAGTTCATTCAGTTAGAGGAAGAGAGGAGGCCTTGTAGCAAAGGGATAATCAAGGGAAATAGGTGTTAGAAAATTATATATTATAGAGAAATGCAACACATAAAATATGTGGAAAACACAATCACACAAAACACATAAAACAAGAGAGACATAGATATACGTGGTTCACCAAGTTTGGGCTACGTCCACCCCGAACAGCTAGTTCTTCCTTTCTATTATCCAGCAAAATGAAGAGACACAACCTACAATAGATCTATTTTAATATCCTTTTTTCTCTCTCACAGACTCTGTATCTATTTCTCTCTTTGAGAATACACATACAATACACAACCGCAATACATTACCTTCATACATGCGAGGGGTTGCCTTCTAGGGAAAAAAACCCTAAGCTAAACATAACTTCTACCATCAAATCATCTGTCTAATGAAAAACCTAGATTGACTAGAAATTACTATGCTTTTACAAGGCAATTTTACATATTCTTTTAGCTTTGGGGGTGCTGCCCCCGAAACCCCCCCGCCAAGCAGGGGGGGGGTGCTCAACAATGGGATCAAAGATTTTTGAACTTCTATTTCAAAGCGTCCTTAATTTGAGCAACAATGGGATCAATGTGCTGAGTCAGAAATCCCATAAACCAATCTAATGCACGAACTTCAAATTCCATAGTTATATGTGTTCTCTTGACGACATCAATGTTGACATTTTGCACAGTCCATACTGCATTCGCAACAAACCAAAACCTATCCATGTCCTCATCTCCCACACCCTTGAAGGTGGGTAGCTTCATATGTGTAGCCATATCTTATTCTGGTGGCGCTAGTGGTGGGGTAGGAAATTTATTACCCCTATGCGAGTTCGACTATGGAGTAGCAAGAGGGCTACCTTCAGCGTGCGTAGCCTCACCATTTTCTATATCACTGTCAGGCTAGTTTCGCAGAGGGTTGTATATATATCAGTCTCCTCTCTGATTAACCTGATAATACTTCCCACTATGCGTAGTGATTTGTAGCTTATCTAGGGTTATTCACTCAGTGTCGTTTCACAAAAAACCCTTTTCACACAATAACATCTTAATCAACAAAGGCAGAGAGCATATGAATTTACCTCTCAGTCCCTTGAATAACCTACTTTTAGCTTCATAAGATGACACAAACTGATCTACTACAAATTTTGTTACAAACCCACACAAAATGCTATCAAACTAGTGATATATAGTTTGGGTGATGAAGTTGTCATTCTTCTCTAACTATTGGATCAACTCAAGTGTCCACTTAGTGACCTTATCAACCTTCCAGCAGGTTTGGAACTCAGCTAGTCTTGACAACCACTCCTACAATTCTGACGCCAAGGTCACAAAGAATATCTCGTGAACCTCTGTGAAAATATAATTTTGTTTCCAGTATTTAGTAGATAGTCTCTTAATTTTTTTTCCTTAAGAGAAAATTCTTGAATTCTTTTCTCAAACCAGTCTTTTAATTCAGGCTTTAATGGTTGCCACATCACCCAACCTCTCTCAAAATGATCCCGGTCCTAGAAACAGAGCCATTTTTTGGCTTGAGTGGTCTTGATGTAGGTTCAAAGCTAAGTTTAATCAACAAAACCCTCTTACTACTAGCCCTTTCAACCGTGACCTACTTGCGCAGGTCAAAGTCTTAGCCAAAGCAATATGGGGGGGTGCTAGAACCAGGTTTCCACACCCTAAGAGAGAATTAAATGATGTGGGTGTCTTCAGATCTAAAACAATAATGGTCTGACCTTTACAATATGAACCCTAACCAAAAACCCTAACCAAGAAGATCTAGGTCAACTTGCATGGGCTATCCTGCGCGCACACAGATAAAGGTCTCCAAATATCGTTAAAAGAATTAGAAAGAATATATTTCATTTTTATAGTAACAGATCATGCATTCAACATTCATATAAGAAAGATAAGTAGCTATGCATCTGATCCAAACAAAAATAATGCAGTAACTAAAACAATACACAAAAACATATCACAGAGCAAAGTATTGATTCATTTGATACTCATAATTATCCCAAAACACTTGTTTATTCATTCCCAATTCATAGTCCCTTTACAATAATTCAGTTCCACCCGCGCACATAGCCAGCAGTGTACACACACAACATGACTAAGGTCTCTGTGCACACAGCCAATAGGAGCCTTCTAAACCCAGATAAATTGAGTTTTAAGCTTGAAACATAATACCAAAACTTACTTCAAAACTTAACTTCTTATCTATCTGACTCGATCTATACTCCTATTTATATCTTTAGCCTGCACTCAACTACTATATTTTTCTTAGCGCACGTGACTTAACTTACAAAAAATACTATATTTTTCTCCAAAATTGTGCTTCTAAGGGACCCCTCTCCAACACGCGTGATGCACAGTTATTCGCAATTCTGGTCATAGATGATTACTTCGTAGATATTATTCAGTTTCTGGCCACAAGAATGGCACCCATGGAGTACACTACATAGCAAAAGAATGATTTGGTAGTCAAAGTAACTAATCTTTCATTGATTGCATGACATTTGTATAAGATTGGAACAAATAAAATACTACGCAAATAAGTCCCTGAGCATGAAAGGCATAGTAATATGAAAGAAGCTCATGGAGGGGGTTGTAGGAGGTCATTAGGCAGGAAAGGCCATTACAAAGAAAATATTAAGAGATGGGTTATGATAGCCCACAATGCATAAGGATTGAAAGGAGTTTTATCCATCATGTGATGCATGCTAGAGAATGGGGAAGCCATCTAGATAGGATGAAATCCCATAAAATCCACAAGTGACGTTCCAAGAATTTGAAAAATGGGCTATTGATTTTTTTGGACCTATTAACCCACCAAAAAATAATATTCACGCAAGGTACATAATTACTGCAACATATTATTCGATGAGGTGGGTTGAAGCTAATCTAGTGAAGCATTTCAGTGAAAACATCATCCTGAATTTAATATTTGAATATATTTTGTCCAGATTTGGGTGTCCAAAGATATTGATGATTGATAGGGGTTGATATTTGTTACATTAGACTATTGAGGCGCTAACTGGAGAATTTCAAGTACATCATTAGAAGAGTACACCATATCACCCTCACGAAAATGGGACAGTTGAAGCTTTTAATAATATTCTAGAGAATACACTCAAAAAAGTGTGTAATGTGAACAAAAATGATCAGGATTTGAGAATTACAACAGTGTTATGGTAATATCAGAAAACATGCAATAATATTAATGACCCAATGTTTCGGACTTCTTAAGTGAGTCCATCATCAGGGGTAAGTCCACAGAGTTCTTTGAAATATTTGTGATCATTAGGGACAAAAGAATAATGGTATAAATAGAGATGACAGGTTAGAAAGGAGTTTTTCCCTAGATAACCGTAATTTTTCAAAGAGGGTAGTGTTGTCCATCAAGTCCCTTCCATGGTAGGACTGAATATTTTTAAAAAGGGAGTCCATACAGGTGAATTAGTTTTCAGAATAGAGGAATAACATGTTCGGGTGTATTAATGACCCAACATTTCAGACTTCTTAAGTGAGTCCATCATCAGGGGTAAGTGCAAAGAATTATTTGAAAGATTTGTGATCATTAGGGAAAAAATAATAGTGGTATAAATAGAGATGATAGGTTAGAAAATATTTTTGCCCTAGATAATCGCAATTTTTCAAAGAGGGTAGTGTTGTCCATCAAGTCCCTTCCATGGTAGGACTCGATATTTTTAGAAAGAGAGTCCATAGAGGTGAATTAGTTTTCAGAATAGAGGAATAACTTGTTCGAGAGTATTAATGACCCAACATTTTAGACTTCTTAAGTGAGTCCATCATCAGGGGTAAGTGCACAGAATTCTTTGAAATATTTGTGATCATTAGGGCAGAAGGAATAATGGTATAAATAGATATGACAAGTTAGAAAGGAGTTTTGTCCTGGATATTCACAATTGTTCAAAGAGGGCAGCGTTCTCCATCAAATCCCTCCCTCTTTGAAAAATTGCAATTATCTAGGGCAAAACTCCTTTCTAAATTGTCATCTCTATTTTTACCATTATTCTTTTTCCCCTAATGATCACAAATATTTCAAAGAATTATGTGCACTTACCCCTGATGATGGAATCAATTAAGAAGTCCGAAACATTGGGCCATTAATACAATTGAACAAGTTATTCCTCTATTCTAAAAACTAATTCACCTATATGGACTCTCTTTTTAAAAAGATTCAGTCCTACCATGGAACATACTTGATGGAAAATGCTACCCTCTTTGAAAAATTGCGATTTTCCAGGGCAAAGCTCCTTTCTAACCCGTCATCTCTATTTATACCATTATCCTTTTTTCCCTAATGATCACAAATCTTTCAAAGAATTCTGTGCACTTACCCCTAATGATGGACTCACTTAAGAAGTCTGAAACGTTGGGTCATTAATACACTCGAATAGGTTATTCCTCTATTATGAAAACTAATTCAGCAGTATGGACTCTCTTTATAAAAAGATTCAGTCCTACCATGCAAGGGACTTGATGGACATCGCTACCTTCTTTGAAAAATTGTGATTATCCAGCGTAAAACTCCTTTCTAACATGTCATCTCTATTTATACGATTATTCTTTTTTCCCTCATGATCACAAATATTTCAAATAATTTTGTGCACTTACCCCTAATTATGGACTCAATTAAGAAGTTCGAAACGTTGGGTCATTAATACACTCGAACAGGTTATTCCTCTATTCTGAAAACTGATTCACCTAAATGGACACTCTTTTTAAAAACAAGCAAGAAACTGATAGGACAAACACCTTTTAGGTTGGTCTATGGACAATAAGTATTCATTCCTATGGATTACATTGTGACAAGTTTAAGAATTGTAACCTTCATAGAAATTGTAGACCATGATATAATCAAAGAAAGAATGGAGAAATTTCTTGATTTGGAAGAAGAGAGGTTTATAGTAGGTTTTCATTAGTAAGCGCAAAAATCAAGGGATAAATCCTAACATAAAAGGCACATCAAGGATAAGACATTCAAGGAAGGACATCTTGTCCTATTGTATGATAGAAAAGTCATGAAGTTCCCAGGAAAGTTCAAAACACATTGGCTAGGACCATATATCATCGCGCACCTTTGTGATGGAAGCGCAGTTCAGCATGCAAAGTTAGATGGTCAGTTGATGCCAGCACGAGTGAATGGTAACATATTAAAGATATACAGGGAGGAATTTCTCCCTGGAACTTCACACTAAAACGAATGGAAGGAGAACGTCTTAGTGCCACCTACAATTGAAAGTAAGCACTAGACTATAAAATACTCTATAGAAATGGGCTTTGCCGAACAAAGATTATTGCTCGATTGTCAGGAGTATGGCGAAATCTAGAAGGAATGCGGAAAAAGAGGATTAATATGCGATATTCAAGAGTGGGTCGAGGTACGAAACCAACTACAATGAGGGATCCATTGTTGTGACACAAGAGAAGGCTCGTCGAAGATCACCAGAAATATGCATGTTGGAAGGAAAATTTTTGATGTAAAATGAAATTTTCCATTAAAAGGAGCGAGGGAAATACATTTATTAGACACAACTAGTCAAATATAGTGCCAAATATGCATTAAATGATCCAAATATGAATTTGATTGTGAGGTCTAAAATTCAAATTCGTTATAAAAGCAAGGTCTCACTCCACATTTTGATAGTTTTCTTCCGGAGAATTCAAATTGTGAATCTGAGCCTAAGTGAGAAAAAATAAATTATTTGTATCTCTGAGAGGAGCTTTGAAGCGATTTCCAGAGAATTTATAAAGAAAGGACTAGCACAAATCATGGAGGCTACAACACCAAGCGTAACAGGCCCGAGGTCACCACGAAAGAAAATGACGACAAAAGAAGTGAAACCAAAGAGAAAGCAGGTAAAGAGACCAGTTTCAATCCCTAGAGGTATATAATATCCAAGGAAGAAACTATCCAAGGAGCAGCGCACAAATAAACAATAGGAAAAGACGTAGAAGAAACCAATGGAGATTTATGGCAGTGAGGAATAAAATGACATCCCAAAAGCAGAAATGCCAAAAATTAAGATAGAGGCTACAAAATAACTCTTTTTACTACCATGTCGGGTGCTCAGCCAGTCAAATACCCTGATAATGTGAAGTTAAGTGTCTTCACACCACTTCTTCTCGAACAAGTACCATTTGAAGAAGCAGTGGGGAAAATTCCACAGCTGAAGACGGAGGATTGGGACTTCAATGTTCGAAGTAAGTACCCATAATTTGAACCAATAAAGTACCTACACCAAGTGTATTACCCAGAGGTTAAAGTCAATAGTTTGGAGCCACACCAGTGAGCTAAAGGACTGAAAAGGGAAGGGCTATTAAATTTGCTAAATGTGCCACACTTTGGTCAAACTGCCATCAATAGGATATCTGTTAGAAAACTTTTGGCTTTAGTGCATGACGGATAAATTTGGTTGGGAGAGATGATCCAAATAGATGACATGTTGATAAGAAGAATCATCGCACTGCCATACCAGGGAAAAAACCCCATCAAGGAGTTCATGGGAAATATTTAAGATAAATTAGCCACTGAAGACATGAAAAATAAGTATGAGTTGATCAAGAAGTCAAGGGTATATGACATAAATTATATCAATGACCAAGGGGTGTGCTTCTTCGCACAACTTCTTGCAGGGAAAATTATGCGTAGGTGTAGAGAGAACAAAGTCCCAGTGGCTGCGGTCTCTCTAGCTGCACAATACAGTAAAGGGGTTCAGTTTAAATAGGCTAGCTATCTATGAAAGGAGTTCTTAGAGGATTAATGAGAAGTGTAGGAGGAAGAAAATATGTTCCACTATGCATGGTTGTTGTTAATAATCTCATTATTGGCATGGAAGGAACCAATGAAGTAACAATTTTCTACAGTCGACCCTGATGTGTGCGAAACTACGAGGTATGCCTTGCTCTGGTTTTCCAAGCGGGCTACATGCACAAAGGAAAATAAGACGTTTTGGATTTTAATGGATATGGATTTGTGCATGGTGGTGAATTAGTGTCCTAGGTTTTCATCTAGTTTGTAGGAGCAATATCAAAGCATCGCATATTTTAAGGTTGATTTTCACAGCATATATGCTAAAGCCAAAATGAATCTAATGAAGGAATGGCTCATATAGGATGACCTATTGGATGTCATAAAGAAATGGTCAATAGAATAGATAAATCCACCCATTTGAGGAAGTAGAGAAATAGGGACAGATACCGTAAAGCATGCAAGAACTAGTGGAAAGGACATATAAGTAGGAAAAGATTCAGAGTAAGAAATAGAGAAGGAAAGAGAAGAAACTGAAGGAACCTAGCCATATCAGGGTGACCAGCACCCTCCTAGCAATGTAGAGCCAGTCAATTCACCATTTATCATAAATAATAGGGTACCTACAATGGGCATGCGGAAGAAGCACCAGGTAGATCGATCCAAGTGCGTAGAGCCCATGGTCCTCACTGAATGGGATATTGATGAAGTTGGAGACAAGGTACATCACATCATCGAAGAAACATGGAACAAAATTGAGGATCACTGTAGATAAATATTTAAAAAGTGTAGGAAGGCATGCAGGAACTAAAGGTGCTAGCGCAAACAATGAAATAACAAGAGCATCGAACTAGCCAATAAGTGAAAATAATTCAACTAGCGCAGCCATAGCACTGACTAGAGATCCAATTTGGTTTGATAATTTTGCAAGTACCCGAAAGAGCACTACATTTTGAAGCAGCCAAAGACAGGGAGCATGCCAAATAATGGGAAAAAATCAGCGTGAACGTCGCCATGCTCCCCACTCCAACACTGCATGAATTTCACCAAGGGATCGTAGATGAATTAAAGGGGCGCGAACAAATAATCTTATAGTCTAGCATACATGTGCAGTAGGAAATAACTACGATGAAGACATAACTCAATAGGGTGATCAAGGAAAGGAATGAGGTGCAGAAACAACAAAAAAAGTTGGAAGAATCCATAGGAAAACCTTGTAGTGAAGTTCTGAATGTTCAGGACCTTGTAGAAGAGCCACCAACAACAAAGGTTCTGAAGCTCGTCATCACAATATGATATTCAAAGGAAAAAATTGAGAAGCTGAAATTTTAATACGAGATAAAGATTTTTGAGCTGCAAATGAGGTTGTAGCTAGCAACACCACCAAAATTCAGAGAGCATAAGGAATGAAACCTAAATATCGCACTAAAAGGCATCACTGACTCAGTGGAAAAGTGTGGAAAACTATTGGATGAAACCATGGAAATTTGGACCTTGCTGCAGGAGGATCCAAACCTTCAGAGAATTGAATATGAGATACAGACAAGGAAGAAGCACTTGGATGAAATTTGGGCAACTACGAGGACCCTAGCACATGCACAATGACTAGCATAGATCGTATAAGGAAATAATATTCAAATCCAGATCACGGATCTTCAAAGAAAATAGTAGCTTATAAGATCAACGAACTAGCCATGGCAGTAAGAGCTTGTCCAAATTTTGCAGACAGTGGATGGAAATCTTAAGGATATGTGATAGAGGTAGAATTATGTGCTACAAATGACTGTCATGCCAAAAACAAAGGAACTACTAGAGCAAGTGTGAAATGAGGAAAATAATATGGAAGATATATTTCAATAGTATAATGGTAACTACATTAGCATTGCATATAGGTTTGGGGTGCACCAGCTGAGTGACTCAAGAGAAGTCATATGTGAGTGTTGGGGCCTATTGGGTGCAACCCAACTTTGTCCATTTTTGGTTAAAATTATCAGAAACTTGAGGAGCAAAGTGCAAGGTATTGTGAAGATAATATACCATGCGATGTTTAGGGGCTTTGGGGTAGGCCGAAGCCCCACATTTTTGTAACATGTTTTGGATTTCAGTCTAATTTTTGGCCTTCCCATTGTATATGGACCATGATTTTGTACGATGTAAATGATTTATAAAGAAATTTAATATTGATTATAAGTCATAATATGAATAGTTGATGAGCACAAGCACTCGAGAGATCTATTTGATTCTATTTTGGGTCTTAAGGGAAGGCTACACAACTGTGTGCACAGAGGCCTTGAAGATTGTGCATTTTTGTGTGCATACCACCTGCAGCGGTGTGCATAGGTAAGAGAGGTGAATGTACTAAAGAGACTTATCATAATAAAGAAGAGTTTTTGAAGGAATATTTTTGGTTATGAGTTAATTTTTTCATTATATATATTACAAAGTGATTATTGTTGATTATATGTTATATATTGTGTTGGTTATCACATAATAGTAATCAAGGCACAGTGCGCATCATGTTAATTGATGAATTGCAATAGAATTGTAATATCCCAAAAGAGAGAATGCAGTAATACTTCACACAATATAAGAACTACCAACAAGATAAACAATAAATCTAAGACAACATTAGAATTTACGGAGAAGTTGAGCCATTTTATGATATGGGAGAAGATTCAGTTACACAATGTACAAAATGTGAGTAGATCTAGCAAGAAGTTGGTCTATAATCACTCAGAAAACATGCTGCAATAGGTACAACGTAACTGTAGAGGAACTGGAGCAAATACTGTGCTATCCCTTCAGCAGAATATGAACATATAGTTGTAGGATGAATAGGAAAATGTATATATACTCAAAACTAGAGCTCATATTATGCCAAGATTCAAGATTTGGCCAATGTGATGGATTCCCAAGATAACCCAGAAAGGATTTTCCAAGTCTGCAACTTTGGAAAAATCACCTCCCTAGGGTTTGATCCTTGATCTGTTGGGAAATACAAATATAAAGCTACATCTAACAAATATATGGCTGAAATATGATATCATATCATATCTAAGCTTGAATGGTTGATCCCTTCTTCAGATCTATGAGCTAGAAGCTCTAGATCTCGCTTCTAAATCCTCTAATGATGATTGCAGCTACTGCAACACAACTTCCTCTAGAAATTGTGTTGTGAGGGAAAGAGAGGCCTTATGCCTGCTGAAAAACGATTTAACAAGCTCTAGGCTAATGTAAATACTGAGGGCAATGTGAGGGGATGATCCCTCACAGGATTTCTATCTGAAATACTAGCAACTTCCTTCCTCCTTTTAGCTTTGCAAAATGAACAGCATTATTCCTAAAGGGAATACTGCTGCTAGGAGGACAATAATTTTTTTCCTGATGCGAGATCTGAAATGAAGCTCTGGGAAGCTGATATTTAAGCCCAAGGTGATAGGAATAAAACCTCAATAGTTCTCCAGCTGAAGTACTGAAGACAACTTCCTACTTCAAAACTGATCTTCAGAAATCTGCAATTTTTGAATATAAGTGTTCTGCAGAAAGTAGGAAAAGGAGATGGCACTTAAATCCTGATGTATAATGAAGTAAAATCCTATTTCTATAGCTTCTCTAAGAAATATGTGGGATTCCCAACCAGGAACACCCTGTGCTAAACAACACTTGCAATCTCTACTAAATAGCCCAAGAAAGCAGTGGAATGTCACATGAAAATTCTAGATCTGAAAAGATCTTACATCAAGAAATAATCAACATGCCATCATCCTTCACTTCATCTTCTTTAAATAATATTTGAGCCTTCTCAAGCCTTGGCCCTCTTCTAGACTACGTTGTCACATGTGGACAAGATCCTCCAAGTTGTACTGCACTGTTTGACCAAATCAACCATCATGTTTAGATGCAATGTACACCTTCCATCAAGTGTGCCTTGTTGGCACAACGTTCTTCATCACTTTATCATGAATGTCCCATGATATTTGACATATTCAAGATATTATTTGACTGAATCGTCCTCTATTTTATCCCTTCAAGATCTTAGTTGACTGTGTCAATCTCCATGATCTATCTAATCAATGAGGCAGATTCTCCAATTTCATTCACATTTGTAGTTACTCAACTACCGTCTTATGTAGATCTATGTTTAATTAATCCACATTCACACACATAAAAGTGGATATTTATTCATATTTAGGATTTTGGGTCCCTCCACCCTTTTATTTATTTAATTTATAAATAAAAACAAGGACTCTAATATTCCAAATATGATGTGAAAACTTGGGAATATTACAGTCCCCCCAGCAAAATTTTTCTTTTCCTCAAGAAACTCCAAAAGTAGATGCAAGGCCATCTATTCCCTCCCAAATGGCATCCACATAAGGAAGGCTTCCTCCATTTGCTGCAATGTGTTATGTATGTTTGGTTCCAAATTTGTCTTTTAAAAGCATAAAGAATGACCTCCAATTGTTTAGTTAGATGTCCTCCTTCCATCATGAAGTACCAAGTGAGAACCTTATGATGTCCAACATCACGATCAATACTTGAGGTGCATAAAATAAGGTGGTTCTATTCACAAAGGAAAAGCTCCATCACACAATACATGTCTCCATCCCATGTCTTATGAATTAGATTGAGCATTGATATGCTCTCATACTTAGCCATGTTTGCCTTGTTGGATCCAAGCGCCATTCCAATGTTATTCAAAAGAACAAGGAAAGGAGCTATATGGGTAGACAAAGATGTCAAACCATATTCTCCTAAGAGTAACCACCAGAGTAAAGCCCTTTGTTGCCATCCTCCATCTCCTCCATGTAAGATGGACAAGCCAAACTCCCCCAAAAGCAACCAAAGAAACAAGAGGTCTTGATGCTTTCTCTCCTCCTCATGTGCATCATGAAGCAAAAATCCTAATGGACATATGGAATGTCACATCATCCCAATACAAAGAACCATCATCAATGCACATCATGAGAGCATCATGCCAAGATTTACCCAAGACAAAACACATAGACATAGGAGATGTCATGTGGTGGTCAATCTCTCTCAAGTGAAACCAAAATGAACATGCCTACTTTTGTTGCATTCTTTCATTGATACACAAGGCATGACTCAGAAAAATATGAGCTATTGGGTGGTAACCATACTCGCCCAAGAGCAGCCAGTGCAGCCATGCCTCCTCCATTTCATGAGTGTTCTTCAAGGCATGGATCAAACAAATAGGAGCCTTTGGGCAGGGACAAGAACCTCCCAAGGGCATCCAACATAACCAAGCTTGTTGGTCCATGTAAATCTACAAGTGTTCATGCAACCCCTTCCTTATCCTCCTCATCCACTCACTCCAATATGGAATATGAGTGATGTGTTGCATAAGCATGGTATCCTCCCTTTGTAGAATACCATCTTCCCCAAACTGATGAAGAACTTTGCACTCCATGTAATGTTGAAGTGCACCTCCAATGATATCTTTTAATGAGACCTTATTATCATCAATGGCCTTCCAAAAAAAATGAGGTCTTGGATCTGTTGTAGGTAGAAGTCTCTCTTTGAGCTATGAGGTGCTCATTGAGAAAGTGTCATCAAGAAAGGAGAAAAGGTTTCTCAGATCTAGATGTCTACCATTTTTCATCTTTACCTCCATTGATTCATGAGTGAAGCTACCTTCATAATGCTCCAAGAATGATGGGGCCTCATCATTATCACTGCTTCTAAGTGAAAATGATGTAGATATGCAAGGTAATACATAAACTGTCCTAAAGAAGGGTACAACATTGATCTCATAACCAGTCATTATACAAAGGATTATGCTCATCCCTTCTTCTGAAACCCTACACTTCAAATCAAGAGGTTGAATGTAGTCCATCCATGACAAACTGAGATATATTTTCATCTCCTCCTTGATTAGATCAAGGGTACTCTGCGTTGTGATATGTTGCTGCCCCAAATCAACACTATGTTATAACCCTTGGTTATGCATTGGCCCTGATGGCATGTCCCCATAAGTTCCAATAAGATCTACTGAAACCATAGGTGATGAATGTGTATGCATACCTCAGATCAACTAATATGTGAGAACCTCTTGATAGAACACAAGAGTTCCTCCAACCAGGACAGTAGTGCCTCCAACTGCTGGTAAGAGTGATGACTGCTCTCCTCCAAGTGTACTAGCACTAGAATTCTCCTCCTCCTCCTAATGCATCTCCTGAATTATGCTTGGGATTCTATGTGTCAAGAGCTCAAGACTATCTTGCAAAGATGCGAAAGTCTCTCTCCGGATGCAAGTACTTATGAAGCTGGTGGTGAATGTAGTGACTTCTTGTCCAGAGTGACAAGATTGACAACCTCCTCCTTAGGAATGTCTCTTTGTGGCACATCTATGTCTTCTTCACATCAAACTTCTTTCTCAACTTGTGAAATAAATCTGAATATTTATCCACCTTTGCATGCTCCATGTGACAAAACCACCAATCATTGGCTTCATCTAAAAGATGAAGTGCTACAATCTAAACAACCTCTTCTTAAATTACAGGATTTAGTCTAAAAAATGCATCTAAATCTATCCTCCAAGCCTTAACATTGCTTAAGGAGGATCCATCAAATGTAGGAAAATAGAACCTATTGTGCCTCTTCCTTCTATTTCTGCTATAGGATCCTATTTCTTCTTTGATTTTGAATAATTGTTGGAGAGTTAGCTTGTCCTTGAATGCTCTAGATTATGCTTTGTACTCTTCAGGATATAGACTGAGAGTCTCATGAGTCTCAGGTTCATTCCTTCCTTCATTTCTACACCCTTCACCTTTTTCAAAGAAAGTGGGCATAATGGATCTATGAGGAGATCTAGGATTCTCCAGTTTTCTTCTTTGCTGATAGGAAGTGTTGGGGACTTCCTCATCACATCTTCTTCTTGGATCTTCTTTCTACCATTCCTCTTTCATTTGATAGACCTCCTTGGAGAGATATTGCATAGATCTACAGAAATGAGTGGCAAACGTTTCTTCCTCCATGTTAGATCTCATCTATATGCTTCTTCCTTAGATGCAAAAGATGAAGTGTCCACAAGCGGAGCCAAAGATCATGCTCCGATACCACTGTAATATCCCAAAAGGGAGAATGCAGTAATACTTCACACAATATAAGAACTTACAACAAGATAAACAATAAATCTAAGACAACATCAGAATTTACAGAGAAGCTGAGCCATTTTATTATATGGGAGAATAATCAGTTACACAATGTACAAAATGTGAGTAGATCTAGCCAAGAAGTTGGTCTAGAATCACTCAAAAAACATGCTACAATAGGTTCATTATAACTGTAGAGGCACTGGAGCAGTTACTGCGCTGTCCCTTCAGTAGAATATGAACATATAGTTGCATGTTGAATAGGAAAATGCATATCTACTCAAAACTGGAGCTCAGATGATGCCAAGATTCAAGATGTGTGATGGATTCCCAAGATAACCCAGAAATGATTTTCTAGATCTGCAACTTTGGAAAAATAACCTCCCTAGGGTTTGATCCTTGATCTGCTAGGAAATACAGATCTGAAGCTAGATCTGACAAATGGATTGCTGAAATATGATATAAGATCAGATATAATCTTGAAGGGTTGATCCCTTCTTGAGATCTATGAGCTAGAAGCTCTAGATCTAGCTTCTCAATCCTCTAATGATGATTGCAACTGCTGCAACACAAATACCTCTAGAAATTGCGCTGTGAGGGAAAGAGAGGAATTTTTCCTACTGAAAAATAATGTAATAAGCTCGAGGCTGATGGAAATAGTGATGGAAATATGAGGGGATGATCCCTCACATGATTGCTAGCAGAAATGCTAGCAGCTTCCTTCCTTCTTTTAGATCTGCAAAATGAAAATTGTTATTCCTAAAGGGAATACTGCTACTAGGAGGTCAATAAAATTTTTCCTCATGCCAGAACTGCAATGAAGCTCTGGGAAGCTGATCTCTAAGCCCAAGGTGATAGGAATAAACGTTCACCAGTTCTCCAGTTGAAGTACTAAAGACTTCCTCCTTCCAAACTAATCTTCAGAAATATGCAATTTCTGAATATGAGTGTTCTGCAGAAAGTAGGAAAATGAGATGGCACTTAAAGCCTGATGTATAATGAATTACAATCCTCTTTATAGAGCTTCTCTAAGAAAGAGGTGGGATTACCGACCAGGAACACCCTGTGCTAAAAAACACCTGCAATCTCTGCTAAATAGCCCAAGAAAGCAGTGGAATGTCACATGACAATTCCAGATCTGAAAATATCTTACATCAAGAAATAATTAGCATGCCCTAATCCTTGCCTTCATCTTCTTTAAATAACATTTGAGCCTTCCCAAGCCTTGGCCCTCATCTAGACTTCACTGTCACATGTGGACAAGATCCTCAAAGTTGGACTGCACTATTTGACCAAATCAATGATCATATCTAGGTGCAATGTACACCTTCCATCAAGTGTGCCTTGTTGGAACAACGTCCTCCATCACTTTATCATGAATGTCCCATGATATTTGACATCTTCCAGATCTTATTTGATTGAATCATCCTCTGTTTGATCCATTAAAGATCTTATTTCACTGTGTCAACCTCCATGATCTATCTCATCATTGAGGCGAATGTGTGGTAATGTTGTTTCATATTCGAATTGATAAGTTATGATGATTGATAAAATATGAACCATCAAAGATATATGGTTTAGCCTTGGACTCAGTTGCAAAGTTGGGTGCGCACATAAGAATTTATATATGTGAGTTGATAATTGCCCATTAATTATATGATTGTTGTGGGCTCGTTAATAGAAAGGTAAATCATTCGCATATATCCTAATGTCCATTTACCTTGGGATTGTTGGAATATTTAAGCATTGAAATAATTCAAAACTTTTAGATGTAAGGTTCTGTTGGGTTTCGCTTTAAAAGGGCATATTATATGCGTTGAAAGTCTATCCTTTGGTTGAACCATAGGTTTTGTAGGTTTCCGCACTTTAAATCAATTTGTCCAAATTGAGGACATAACTGAGGGTGGTTTTGGATGAATTCATGAAGTGGAGCTTCCTCCTATACATAGTGAGAGGGTGGTTTTAATCGTTGAGATTTAAGTGGAGATTCAAGCTTCCAGATAGTGTTAGAGATTTCCCAGATTTAAAATTAGTTGGGACTGAAAGTTGAATGCAGTTTTGTGTGGAAAATAAATTGAAGATTGCAGGTTTAAAATGAAATTGAAGTTTTATATGTGGACGAAGGCAGTTTATACATAAGAAAGTGAAAAATGTGGGTTCAACAGGTAGCTTGGGCATCATGATGGATCAATTATGATGGTTTGTTGTTCTTTATGTTGGTGTTGTTCAACATTTTATTGTCATAGTTTATGCTCTTGAATTCGCTCACAAAACTCAGTTAAATTACATGTTTGACACACATAAGTAACAAGGAAACCTATGTACAACAAGCATAAGATCAACAAATAAAATTTATATCTGAAAAGGAAATTAGCACAAAAAAATTAACATTCATACTCAGATCAAATAACTATTTGATTGGAAAGGAGACTATCATTCACAGAGATCACCAGTCCTTGTAGTACCTCCAATAATAGACCAAGCTACAACATGCACATCATTTCATATGGATGAGTTTTCTTCAACAATTTCATATGGTAATAAATTATGATAACACACTAGCAAAAAAGTGGCATATACGATCTCTCATCCTCCTATTAATGCATATATTATTTTGAAAAATGCTTCATTATATTTTGAAATTTAGGTTGAAAAATATGTTTTTGATGAATATTTTAAGGATATTTATGCAAAAATAACTCATGCATCATAGGTAGATAATTACCATTTGCAGGGAAAACTATGGTACCACCTTGGAGAAATTTTTGTCCACACTAGTGGAAAAATACATGTAATTAGATAGGCACATACCTCTCTTTTGTCAAGCGATTTTGGGTAGGGAAAAATTTGTGTCATTTGCATAGGTTTTGATATTTGTCTCACATGACAAACATTGTAACAAAATATGTAAATTGGTGTGTTATGTGTTCATTTTACAAGCCCACTAATAGAAAAATTGGGGCACTACACACCACTCCCTATTCCTAGTCATCCATGGGAAAGTGGGTCAATGGATTTTGTTCATGATTTACCTATGTCTAGGAAACTTCATGAATATTTGCATGTCATCATTGATTGATTTAGTAATATGTGTTTCCTAATGCCTTGTAAAAAGAAAACCACTGTAAAGAATACTACTCATCTCTTCTTCCAATTTTTGTGGGTCCACTTTGGGTTTCCCACATCCATTGTGTCTAATCAAGACTCTTGTTTCCTTGGATAGTTATGGATGAGCTTGTAGAGAATTATGGACCCCAATATGAAGAGGAGTATGAAATTTCATCCATAGAAAGACGAGAAAACAAAGGTTTTCAACCGCATAGTGATACATTTACTTTAGGGCTATTGTGCAAGCATCCCAAGTTGTGTGACGAGCAACTTCCTTATGTTAACATGCATACAACATGGTTTTGCATTCATCCACTTAGAGCTCACTATTCGAGACATGTTTCAGATACTTTCCAAAGGATCCCTTCGACATGGTATTTTGGAGAGATGAATATTCTAGTGAATGAAGTGATAGGCACAAGGAATGGAAGTTCATTTAACAAATTCAGATGGTTCACCAGGCAGTGCAGGAGCAATTGGAGAAAATTAAATCTCAATAGAAGGCTTGACATGACAAGAACTGATTTGATCACCTATTTTAGTTTGGATACAGGGTGTGGCTCCATATCAATAAATAAATAATGGAAGGGGAAGGAAATAAGTTGATACCAATCCAATATGGTCCTTTCACCATATGAGAGAAGATTGGAGACAATGATTTTTGCCTCGATTTTCCATCATACATCCAAATGTACTCAATGGTGAACGTTGAGAACTTGAATCTTTGTGAGCCACTTTTGATCATTAACACCAAGGAGGTCAGATAGGTTCCTACAGTGGATGATTTTACACCTCAATACTTGGACAACCTACCTTAAGAAATCATTCTTGACAGGAGAACTAGGACTTCATGATAGGAAGACGTTGAGTACCTCTATATTGACTTAAAGGGAATGTATACAAGAAATTCCCATTGGATTGAAAAGGAGAAAGTGAGGGACCAATTCCCTCACTTTAGAATTGACTAAAAGGATTTTGGCAGCCCAAAAGCTCATTAGTGGGGAGGAATGATCCAGGAGGATCCTAAAAAGCCATTTTTTAAAGTACTTAAAATGCAGCAAAAAAAATCTCAAATCGAAGAGCTCACTGTTCTGAATCCAAGTGCATGAATGAAACCTCAATCCGACATTGTATGAGAAAGTTATGGCTCATTGAAGTTTTTGAGAAACAACTAAAAATTTTGCAGGCAGGACCCACAAGGATGATAGGTGGCATTGACATTAGTAGTATGGATGATGATGTCATATATACATATGACGACATCAATAGGGTGACTTGGAAGTACTATCGGTAGGGCACCAATAGGGAGACGAAATGTGGCAAGTGACATGAGAAACCCATTCAATGGTATGAGCCAATCAAGATGTGCCACATGGCACCTAATCAACGGCTTGCCAATTTTTTAACGAGGAAATAGTTTTCACCTTTGAAGATGCTGACAGTGAAAAAATTGTTTCTTGATTAATTTTCACAGTGACCTCCAAAAACAATGATAAGAAAACTTTCTGTTAGGGTTGTTTTGGATTAAAAATAAATAAATTTCACCGGGTGCCATTCGGTCAAACCTCGCCACCCACACCAACGATCGATATATATATATATATATATATATATGAAAAATTTGGAAAACATGGTATTTATAAGTAGGAACCGCCCACTCGACGGTTAATCTATTATATATATAAAAATAAATGTTGAATGGGAGGGTCCGGCAGGTCGAACCCAAGACCTCCAGCCCGCCATTCTTTACCACCAATTGTTGTAACCACTGCACCCTATGAGCTCCTTGTTAACTCTATCCTCCAAAACCTATATAAACTTTCAAATGTGCCGCAATGGGGGGGGGGGGGGGGCAAGACGCTCACGGAACCGTGACATCCATAAGAATTCTACTTTCAGGGACCCTGAGGCAAAACTGCACCCTACCTAGGAACATTATTTGAGAGAAATTCCTAGGACTCTTTGGGAGAATATTCTTACATAGAATCTTAAAAGGAATCTAAAATATTCCCTAGGGCCAAAAATGTCACTAGCATAGAACATGGTCGACTTTATAGCCATTTTTCATGATTTTTCACCACGAACTCAATGGTGCAGTCCGTTTCTTCAGTATATGAGTGAATTTTCAGGCCATCCCCAGAAGTTGAGGTACAAGCTATTATTTTTAGTTTCATGTAATTTTATTTCACTAAATATTAATGAAAGAGGCCTCCCCACATTAAGCAAGGCCTAGAGACATCGTCCACACTGGGTGAACTCCGTTATCAACATATTTTTGTGCCTTTATTCTCATGGTTTCTTTTGATTTCCATTTCTTTTATGTGTATGCATTATATGGATACATGATCTGTTAAATGCAATTATGTATTCATCCTTGAAGTAAAATATCTGAATCATGTCATTTTTCTCCTTTTTCCACCAAAAATTAGCAAAGAAATGAATTTCTTCCAGGTTGTTCCAAAACTTTTCCCACTTCATTCCCAAGAGAGAAATTCGATGCCACTTGTAGTGTAACTCAATTTTTTTTAAATGACATAAAATATGGTAAAAAACTCAATAACATGAGAGGAAAGATATATAAAAATTAAGAAATGTATCTTTGATAATGAAAATAGAGAACAATGTTCACTTTCTTCTTCAAGGGGAAAACCTATGAGAGAGTTGTTTGGGTTTCAAAATGTCATACAAAATCACTCATTACCATTCATTTTTCACCTATGCTTCAATTATATCACTCATTATTCACCACCATGTCACTTCATTTTCCCTATTATTCACCATTAATGGGTCTCATTTATATTTTCCAAATATTATTTATTTTTTAAGCATTTTTAAGAGAAATTCTTGATTAAATATTATAAAATAATATATTTTACTGTATATATGGAAAGTGGATTGTTTTTGTAACATGTGTAGGTGCCAAGGAATCTTCCAAGACACCTTTATGTGGCCTTGAATGATCAAATTCGAATTTGAGAAGATAAACCTCATGGAGAAGATTATGATCTCATGGACAAGATCAAGGACAAAAGGGGTTATGTGTCTAGATGGTTGAGAGATGTATGGAACTAAAGAGAGATTAGTGGATGATCATTATGAGTTTGTTAATCATCCCATTGTATAAATAGGAGTACAATCTCCTCCATTTGTAATCTTGAAGTTTTTTTAATCTTAGAATTTTGGAGTATGTAATCTTAGAAGCTTAGAGTTGTAATCTTAGAGTTGGTTTGTAATGGAGATTTTGAAATAAAGGATCATACTTCAATTTTGCTTCTACATCTGAGTCTCCATTGAAGTGGTGTGCTTGTGGAGTTATGGAGGGCCCCCATGGCCTCACTTGCATGCTTATTTGCTTATTTTAGGTATAATTTATTTTATGTTTTTGTTTGATTTCAGTTTTCAAGTTTTTGTTAAATGTTCTAATATTGGAAGAGTCTTATTTGAAAGTGTTCTTGTAAGAGAACCGTAAGATCTCAGAGAATTATTAGATCTAGGTTTACTTCATTTCAGCTTCTAAGTTCTTATTAGATGTTCTAATGTTGGAAGAGATCTTGTAGAATATGTTCTTGTAAGAGAACCATAGATCTCAAACAATTATTAGATCTAGGTTTGTTTAGTTATTGAAAGAGATCTTAATGAATATGTTCTTGTAAGGGAACTTTATGATCTTGGACAAATTAGGAATCCTTCTAGGTCCATATATTTTAGATAAGCACTTCTAAGTTTACCTTCCTGGGTTGACTTTAAATGAACTCTGATTGACATCATCAATTAGAACCAAACTTAGATAAAACTTAGTTTTTTTCTTAATTTTTAGTTTAAAAAAAAAATTAAAAAAAAAAATCCACATAATAATAATATATATCATATATATATTATTATTAAAAAAAAAAAAATTCTTTTTGAAAAGTAGCCATTTTCTAAGAAATAGGTTCAATATCATTTTTTTTAGATTAATTAAAAATAAAAACAAAAACAAAAACAAAACAAAACAATTAAAAAAATAATAATTAAAACAATAAAAAAAATAATAAAACACAACAAAATGAGATTTTAAACAACTCAAAATAAACTCATTAAAACACAAAACAAAAAAAGAAAAAAAAATAAAAAAAAATCATTGAAAAACAACAACGTATTGTTCCAGCCCGGTAGATATGAATGATTTTTGATTTGCAGAATCGGTTCAAGCTCTGAATTCGCGTAAAGCTCTCAGATCCTTGGTGAACATGTTTAGGGTTTGATCCCATGAAAATCCTTCTCCATTCGCAGTGCATAATCCCTTTCGCCAGAAGGATTTCAACTTTCCCAGTTACTGGAATTATGGTTCCAAAAACTCTGAAGATATATGATTGGCCATGCAATTTCCCTTAGCCATACCAGAATTCGTTGTCGTTATCTTACAACATATGGATATGCTATGAATTTTGTGGAATAGTCAACGAGACTTGGTAGCTCAATTTTTTCCAGAGAAGAAACGTCTTATTGGCTTTCTTCTTCTTGTTATAGAGGAACAGAGAAATCAATTTTATGTAGGTGTTGATATTTTAATATCACGATTAAGTCAATTTCAACACTTTGATTGTCCTTAATATGTTTTATTTGGTATGAAATTTTTGCGTAAGAATCATGAAAGAACTGGCCATTTCTTCTTGAACACACTTATGTTTTCTTTGTACCAAGTTGTTTTTTACAGGTTACAGGATAATCAAGTATTCATTAAGGAGATTACATTGTGCGCACAATTGGTCTTCAAACGAATAAATTCATGAAAAATTCTAAAGACGAATCCATGTCCACAACCACTACCTTGCACCTCCCTTTTTGCAAAAGATTTTGAATTCCACCAATTGTCAATCCATAAAGCATACCATTTCCATGTCCATTTTTCACAGCAAGAGTTCTTGTTCATTCACCATGCATTTCCATTCATCTATTCCTAACCCATCAATAAAATCCAAGAAGTTTACTTACAAACTTCTTGCCATTTTCCATTTCCATTTCCATTTCCTACCATTTTTCATTTCCGCCAATAAAACCCTGCTTCTATGTATATCATTGAGTCAAAGTCCTAGAGTCTAATTATCTTTGTAAAAACACCTAGAGGCTTGCATGCCTTAATGGCAAGTACTCTTGCCAATGAAAAATGGGAGTACGTTAATATCCCTTGTTCGTTGGATCTTGTAGGTGAATCGACCACAACAAACTTATTCGTACCTACAAAGATGTGTTAGGCATCTTGACTCCCATTGGAATCAATGGTGGGAGCTCTCATGTTGGCTAGTGGCATTCATTAATGGCCACTAAGTCAACAACATCTTGCTATGTTTGACACCAACACATTTAATCACATAGTAAGATTTTTGCCATCAACCATTGAAGACTTGAAGACCCATATTTTGTAGCAGGTGAAGCAAATTTCCTTTCATTTGTTTTTCAGCTTGTCATGACTTGAGGACAAGTCAATAAATAAGGCTGGGGGGAGGAAAATGTAACTTCTATATTTTGTATACCTTCCAAGCCTTGTACATTTTCAGCCATATTCAGCAAACTCATCAGATTCATCAAACTGTTCAGTAGAAGATCCAGCAGCAGATACGACAATACAGATCCGTCTTTCATCCACAACTTGCAGAAGAAGCTTCATATCTGAATTGCAGCAACTAAACATGCATGATTCATCCACTTTTGTAGGTAAGTAAGGTATGATGTTTTCTAACCTTTAATCTTGAAATTATTTTTAGATGCTAAAATGATGATATTTGGAAAATATTCCACTATTTCACTATTCCCTTTCTCATTAAAAATTTTCAAAAACCATCAGTTGGGGAGGGGGGAATTTCACACCATTTTTTTTTCCTCATTCATATTACATCTTAACCCACATAGTCTTCCCACAATAAAAGAAAAAACTACTACAAAATGATGAGCATATTAAATGACTTCTTAAAATGATTGATCTCAACAAAGTAAATAATGATTGTAAACACAAGAACCAATCATTAAAAAGAGATCTCAACAAAGTAAATAATGATTGTAACACAAGAACCAATCATTAAAAGATGCAAATGCTTTGCAAAAATAAAAATTTATCCAAAGAACTGCAAAGTTAAAAGGAATTCCATGATTGAAAGATGTTTGTTACACAAGAACCAAACATCTTGTAAAAGGAAGCTCATCCAAGAATCAAATTAAACAAGTCATTGTAGTAGCTTGCATGAGGACATGCAAGAGCTTCAGTTGGGGAGTATGTTTGGGTTTCAAAATGTCACTCATTACCATACATTTTTCACCTATGCTTCCATTATATCACTCATTATTCACCACCATGTCACTTCATTTTCCCTATTATTCACCATTAATGGGTCTCATTTATATTTTCCAAATATTATTTATTTTTAAGCATTTTTAAGAGAAAATCTTGATTAAATATTAGAAAATAATATATTTTACTTTATATATGGAAAGTGGATTGTTTTTGTGACATGTGTAGGTGCCAAGGAAGCTTCCAAGACACCTTTATGTGGCCTTGAATGATCAAATTCGAATTTGAGAAGATAAACCTCATGGAGAAGATTATGATCTCATGAACAAGATCAAGGACAAAAGGGGTTATGTGTCTAGATGGTTGAGAGATGTATGGAACTAAAGAGAGATTAGTGGATGATCATTATGAGTTTGTTAATCTTCCCATTGTATAAATAGGAGTACAATCTCCTCCATTTGTAATCTTGAAGTTTTTGTAATCTTAGAATTTTGGAGTATGTAATCTTAGAAGCTTAGAGTTGTAATCTTAGAGTTGGTTTGTAATGGAGATTTTGAAATAAAGGATCATACTTCAATTTTTCTTCTACATCTGAGTCTCCATTGAAGTGGTGTGCTTGTGGAGTTATGGAGGGCCCCCATGGCCTCACTTGCATGCTTATTTGCTTATTTTAGGTATAATTTATTTTATGTTTTTGTTTGATTTCAGTTTTCAAGTTTTTATTAAATGTTCTAATATTAGAAGAGTCTTATTTGAAAGTGTTCTAGTAAGAGAACTGTAAGATCTCAGATAATTATTAGATCTAGGTTTACTTCATTTTAGCTTTCAAGTTCTTATTAGATGTTCTAATGTTGGAAGAGATCTTGTAGAATATGTTCTTGTAAGAGAACCATAGATCTCAAATAATTATTAGATCTAGGTTTGTTTAGTTATTGAAAGAGATCTTAATGAATATGTTCTTGTAAGGGAGCTTTAAGATCTTGGAAAAATTATGAATCCTTATAGATCTATATATTTTAGATAAGCACTTCTAATTTTACCTTCCCGGGTTGACTTTAAATGAACTCTGATTGACATCATCAATTAGAACCAAACAAGAGTGCTCAAAATACAACAAAAAAGATTGAAATAACATAATATATAATCAATATGTATCTATCCATAGAGAATAATAACAACCTATGGGCCCACTTAATAAGACTGTACTAAATAATTATTTCCTTATTAATAAATAATACCCATTTTACAATGAGCATGTATTCACTAATTATTCAATGAGAATTATTCTACGAAGGTAGTCTCATATGTTAATAAAGTATCTAAATAAGGGAGTTGTTTTAGGGCCATATAAATCATCCACATGTAATAATAAAAACATTTGAATAAAATGATATATAAAAATGAAAATGATATGAAAGTTTTGATTTCAAATAAATGATTGAAACGAAATCTTAGTGTGGCTTCTAACTAACCACTTTTCTCATCTTATTTATGAATTCCTTTATGCTTTCATGAACCTATCTAGGAGTGTTGAATAAAATTGAATTAAAACATATAATTATGCATAATATTTTTCTTTAGGTCCTTATAATAATAGTGTAGTCCCCTTATTGTTATTGTTAAAGTAGCCCCCATATTGTTATTGTTGTGCCCCATACAAGCCCACTATTGTTATTTTTGGGCCCTTACATTATTATTGTGTTGAAGGTTGGAGAGTGACTTCCTCAACATTAGGGATAACACCCAGTCAAGAGGTTAAAGCATCTAATTGAAACTCCTTTTCCATTGAAATGGTTGGTATGACTAGGGATATAGGGACTAGTTTCTTGTGTAAGACAAGATTTTATATAACAATGGACTAAAATCAACACAAATGGGGTCATCTATTCTAATTATAACATAAATAAAACTAATTCTAACTACTTCTTGAGATGGACTGATTTATATGATTACAGATTAAGATTTCATAAGCATGAAACAATATAGATCATTTGCATACTAAATGAATATAAGCACGTTAAGGAAACTAAACCAATGTAATTATTTTAGTTGATGAAGAACAATAATCATATAACAACTTTCAAAGTCACTTATCTAACAACATATCATTCAATATATCTTATCAATAGTAATAAGAATATATATCATTTCAATTCTTATCAGAAAGAGACAAATAGATAAAAACAAGTTTGATAAAATCATAGAAACATAAAAGAATTAATACACAGATAATAGTGCCCATTGCATCATAGCTTAGTTCTGAAAAGATAGCCTATGGGCTCAGAATTTCAATTAGATACTTCTGTTCAAGCAATAGTGTAAGTTCCAAAAGCCTCCTTTTCAAAAATCTGGACCCATTTCTAAATTCATGAAAGGGGTTTAAATACTAATTAATATTACAAAAATATAAAACTTATGAAATAAGTCCTTTTAATCTAATCAAAACTATAAACCAAAAACTAGGAAATTAAAATGCAGAAATTATAACAGTCTCAAGACTGTTTCTCAGATCCAGTCTCCAACTATTCCTTGAGCTGGTGGGATTTGATCATATATTCAATATTGTGGGGGATTTATTGTATGAATTCTCATATGGCCCATGAATATTGCATCATTGGGTGCTAGAAGAATTTTAACTGCTGCGTTGGAAAGACACCTCAACACTCCCAATTGACTATGAGGCTTGATCAACAAATACCAGTAAACTTCCATATTTACCTTTGTCAAGTTTTCTATGTCAAGAGCTTTCCTACTTGATGTTTCTTTCCAATATTGTTACAAAAGGCTGACTTCAGGCATAGTGTCTTTTGGAATTTTCTGGATAATATTGGCTTGTAGAAGAGAATATTTTATATACTTGGAGATGTTGAATGACATGTTTTAGCTTTGATGATAGCTAATTCTGCACTTTTCATTTTCATGTCCCAGTCTCCAAATATTATATCCTTTATTGATTCTTCAAGGTGAGAAAGATTTCCGACTCTTCCTTGCATAGTGTCTTTCCAATCTATATAATTTGGCATATCATCAGTTTCTTCATAATAAATGTTGAAATCAGAAATTTGAGTGACTAACTGATCACTTATTTTAACCTGCTCTTGAATCTGTTTGTACTTCTGATAGAAAATTGTTTGTTGGTTTACCAGAAATGTTTCGAGTCATTTTGTTTATTTATTTACCTCGTTAAGTTCTGGATTCTCTTGGATCTTTTGAATGTTCTGCTGTAATTGATGGACTATTCAATCAGTTTCTTTAATTTGATTTTCAATTTTTAGTTTGAGACCTTCAAACTCTAGTTGCATATTATTAATACTCGATTGCAACTTCTGCTCTATCCTTTGCTTTTCATTAAAGAAATTTTTCTCCATTTGAGCCAATTTCTAATCTTTCTCCATGATTAATGACTCAATTTTTGCTACCTTATGAATAGTTGTGTCTACATAAGCACATGCAAACTGAGATAATATGCTAAGTTTTTTTCCTGGACTTGATTGAGTTCCTTTCTAGAGAACTTTCATTGATGTTGTGTCCATAGCAATTTCTGGAGAATATTCAATATTTCATTTCTTCTTTGACCTGGATACAAAAAATTTATGCGTTGGACTGTAAAATACATCCAATACAGGTATTTCCTCAATCTTCAGAATTATTTTTGTTGTTGGAAAAGAAGGGATAAAATCCATGTCTTGGGCCGGTGTTTCTTCTTGTTTCTCCTCTGTATCACTGATATTTTGTGTATAATTTTGCAGAAGAGAAATTTCAGAAACCTCTGCAGTGAATGAGATTTATAGAATTTCTCTTTTATGTTTAGAATCATTTAGATTAGAGGATACTTGTTGAGTGCTTGATTCACCTACATGAATTTATGTTCTTAGAGAATTTTAGTAGCAAGAGTTTCTATCAAAATAGCATTATGATCAGTAGGAGTATCAGATAATGCTTTTCCAAAACTTTCCCAGTTTTGATTAAACCTCTCTTCTTGTGGAACATCCACGATTCTGGTTCTGCCATTGGTACTTGTACTTGAACTGGAGGAATCATAATTTGAATTTTCTCTGCTTTTGGCACTTGAACCCGAACTGGAGGAATCATAATTTGAATTTGTTCTACTTCTGGCACTTGAACCTAAACTGGAGGAATCAGAATTTGAATTTGTTCTGCTTCTAGCATTGGCATGTGGAACATGTAGTCTCGAAAATGAGAATTCCTTTGTTCAAGATATTGTTTGAATTGCATCAACTCTTTTGGAATGAACCTTACAGTTTCTATTTTCAGAAACCTTGATAATTTTGGAATTGATTCAAACACATCGTCAAATTTATCAGGCTCACTTGAAAATTCCCGCAACTTGACATGATTTGTTATTTCTTTGGAAAAACCATATGAATCATAACTTTTGTTGGGTAGAATTGGGAAGTTGAAGGATTTTAATCAATCAATTTCAAGACATACATGCTTGAAATTTTCGAGAGAATATGATCGACATGAAATAGGAAAAGTTGGCCAAATAGTCTTTTTGGCCACTTTCAAAAATTTAGTCAACCCATTACCTACGGTCTGATAAGAAATATCCTTGGAAAATAATTTTAGTATATATAAGGGTAGGAAATGAGGGAAAGCATGACTTCTAAAAACTTGGATGTATGTGAAAAATTCTTCGCCAAACCATCTTCTTATAGACCCGAGAATTCTATTGGCTTCATGGGTGACTCTAGAGATTTTCCTTTCATTATATCATTACATATTTTCAACATATGAGAGTGGTATTTTGATTCCCACAATAATTCTAAGTGTACAAATATGGGGGTTTTGACTTCTCTGGTCCATTTCCATCCTAATGACAACAATTCAGTAGAAAAACAAACAGCATCTAGGATAAACAAACTCATATAAAAAGGACTGACTGTCTTGGATGGAAGATTACGGTTTTATCTATAGAAATTGATACATCTAATCAAATTATCATACATAATATTAGCCCAATCAATAATATAGTCGTCAGAGGCTGCTTCTATCATGGCTGTCCAATATTCCTTAAACTTGGTTGTATTTGAAGACCCAAAAATATTAAAGATGACACATCATTGCATCAATTTGTAAGAAATGGATTTTAAGATAAACTATTGAGTACATACCCTTATCATCTTGTTTATGGCCATTAGGATCATTTCTCCAATCCTTAATCACATTTTTAGGGTGTTCATTCTCTTACATGAATTCTTGGACAAAATAGTTGTCGTAGCTTTTCTGGGGCTCGGGAAATTTACATATTTCCTTCAAATTTGTAGGCCTAAGAGAACCAGTGACTATTTTATTTTTGGTAACAAACTATATATCTTTAATTTCCACATGATCTAACACCCATCTCACTAACTCAGTGTATGGAAACATTTTAGGGCGTGCAACAATTCTGTGTAGAAAAGAGTTGGCTGCGTTGGACCATGAGTCTGAATTCGTGGATGTAGAGTCATCAACTACAGATTTTATATTGAAAATTACTTGTGGAGTCTCATTCTAAAATAGCTTATAAATCCCTTACCAGATTAAAGAAACAATTTCTAGGTAGCATGTTGTGTCTGAGACTAAAGGAGCCATTTCGTGATCTTCCTCTTGTTGAACAACTAACTGAGGTGGGGTGCCAGACTTCCTTCATGCTTTAATCAGCCTCGAAATCCTTTTATGCCTAAGTTGATGGAATTACCATGTTTAAATAAAACCAGAGAGCGTAAGTTGAGATCACGTCAAATTCTATTAATTGTTGTATCACCTTAACTTATGCATAATGGGAATCCTTGGTATTAAATTTGAAATAATTATAAAATCAATTGCAAACCTCGAGATCATAAAACACCTAAATTACAATTAAATTGATAGCATGGGCTTCTTGTGAGTTTGATAGTTATTATCTTATCGGGATCCGTAAATCATCTTTTTCATGATTAGCGAGTTTTGACATTTTGGAACAATGTGCGACATACGATAATGTGATTTTGCGATGGATTTTATGTTGAATGAAGGAATGCGATATCGGCATATGTCATATGAAAAATTGCAATATCAATATTCGTTACATAACGTACTTCTCAACTTTGTATATCAATGATTCGTAGTTTCGCATATCGACATTTTGCAATTTCGTATATCAACGTTTCCTGTTTCGGTGATTTACACATAAACGATTTAGTTCCCTGTTTCTTGTACTTTTAGTCCTTTATGGGTTCTTTGGAACGCTTTTTTATGATTTTCTTATGTTTTTTAAGAATAACAAAATTTAATCTATTAGATTCAAATTTTAAGTTTTATTTCTAAAATGAAAATAATCCTAAGAATTATTTAAAAGGTTCCCCATTGTTCTTTATATACTATTTATTTAGAAAAATGGGGGGTTGTCGTAATACCACAAAAATTGGCGATACACTCGATGAATCTAGAATCGTTGATAAATATTGATACTTATAAGACAATATTTTAGGAAATTATAAGTGATTTAAATCTGTTTTTAATATAGGTAAATTTTAATCCAAATCGCTTGGTTTTACTTGAAAAAAATTTCTTACTTTTGCAAATGAAAATTTTCTCTAAATGAACCAAATTGTAGTAAGTTGAAATGATAAGTAGGAATTCAATCAAATTTTAGCTTGTTTGATGAACGTATTAGT
This sequence comes from Pinus albicaulis, assembly GCA_034641835.2. Lineage (NCBI taxonomy): Eukaryota > Viridiplantae > Streptophyta > Pinopsida > Pinales > Pinaceae > Pinus > Pinus albicaulis. The sequence continues at coordinate 1,282,560,115 of CM076577.1, read as the reverse complement.
CACTAGTAAAGCCACTGCTACCAGCAGGCATTCATAGCCTCGACAAGGTTACTATTTAACCAAAATGATCCAGTATCCCATGCATAACATAATAAACATTTCCAAAGGTATTGTAATTATTTTTTCATTTTTTTTTGTCACTTCAAAATCATTATCTTGTTTTTTAAGCCATAAGTGATAATTTCATTCACTGGTTATTAGTAAATTTGAACAAGCTGACTTGTGATGAGATCTCTTGTCTCAAGGTTTTAGGCCTAGAGCCATTATCCTGATTTGGTAGCCAGTTTGATAATGTCAAGTTTACTAGTTTCTTATGAACATGATGAGTCAGCTTGCAATGAGATCTCTCAAGTTTACATTTTTTTATATTTTTGAATTACACTTTGAAAAGTATCTAATATGAATGAATGGGGAGGTTATCATTTTTCTCCTTATGAGCTTTTGGAAGACCATTTAAGTAAAAGATGCTAATACTTAAACGAAACCTATACTTTGTAAAAATAACTTTTTGAACCTGATTCATGTCAAAATAATCTTTCAATTTACATGGGTTAGAAAAATTCTTCTTTCTAATTTGGCTATTTTGACTCGAAATTTTCCAAAGAAATAGAGATTTCAATTAAATGATTTATTTCCTAGTTTTATATCTTTTAATATTAACACTTTCATGTTCAATAAAATGATGAAGTGTTTCACGTTTTGTGCACAATTACAAGAACCTATTTTATTATAAATTAAAGTATGTACATATTTTTACAAATAGAACTTCTCGTTCTTTCAATAAAAGTATTTTTTGAGGATAATTGTTGTGAAGCCAACTCCAAAAATATAAGTAAAGAGATATCAACGCCTTAGAAATAAGCCACTTCAAGGGGGAAACCTCCAATACATTACATGAATGAACAATTCTTCGATGATTCAAATTACAAAACCTCCTTTCTATATATAGGAGTCCATGGGGCCACAATGTAATCCTAGTGGGGCCACAATGTAATCCTAGCCGACCTAACAATAATAATTTAAGGGCACAATAATAACAATATGGGGGTTACAGGGGTACAATAATAACAATAAGGGGTTACACTAACAACAATAAGGGACTATACTAGTAATATAGGGACCTAACATGCCCCTCTCCTTCAAAAAAGTGTTGTCCTCAATGCTTGAGTAGCTATGGGTGCTTTTGTATAAAATTCTCATCCTCCCATGTAGAATCTTCAGTGGGTAAGTTCTTCCACTTGATGAGATACTCTGAAATTGATCGATTCCGTAGTTGTCGAGTTCTTGTTTCCGTGACCGCTTCAGGTTCCAATATGATTTTTCCTTCCTCATCAAGTTTTGGTAATATTGTTTGAACTGGAATATTTTCACCGATAACCTTCTTTAAGCATGAAACATGGAAAATTGGATGTACTCGCGAAGAAGCAGGAAGCTCCAATTTGTATGCCATAGTACCAATGTTTTGCAACACCTTGTAAGGACCATAGTACTTTGGCGATAATTTATTATCCTTCTTAGCTTGCTTCAGGGACATTTGTTTGTATGGTTGTAGCCGTAAAAATACCCAATCTCCTACATCAAAACTTCTCTCGTTGCGATGTTGATCTGCCTGTTGTTTCATTCGGTTTTGTGTCAAATTCAGGTTATCCTTTAAGAGTTGGAGAACTTCTTGCTGATGCTCGATGTGATCTTCCACTGCTTGAACCTTCGAATTTTCTCTTAAAGATGATGTGATGTGTTACGTCCCTATATTACTAGTATAGTCCCTTATTGTTGTTCGTGTAACCCCCTTATTGTTATTATTGTACCATTGTAACCCCCATATTGTTATTATTGTGCCCTTAAATTATTATTGTTAGGTCTGCTAGGATTACATTGTGGCCCCACTAGGATTACATTGTGGCCACATGGACTCATATATATAGAAAGAAGGTTTTGTAATTTGTATCATCCAAGAATTGTTCATTCATGTAATGTATTGGAGGTTCCCACCTCGAAGTGGCTTATTTCTAAGGCGTTGATATCTCTTTTCTTCTATTTTTGGAGCTGTTTTCACAACATTTGGTATCAGAGCTTTGGATTCTAGGGTTTTCGCTACTCCAAACAGGTCAGCATGGAATTTTCGCTATAAATTTTTTTCTATGAAGGTTTAGAAGCTAAAATTTTTAGAGTGCGAAGCCAAAATCTTGAGGAACATCGTCACAACATTTCATATCTTGTTTCACAATATTTTCGTAGATATCATCTATGGAAGTTAGGGTTTTTTTCAAGCTCATGAATTTAACCTAAACAGGTCATCACGGCATTTGCACTATAACATTTTTTATACGAAGTTTTAGAAGCTGAAATTTTTAGAGAGCAAAGCCGAATTCCTGAGGAACATCGTCACAAAATTTCAGAGCTTGGTTCGCAATATTTTCGGAGTTCTGATTTGTGGAAGTTAGGTTTTTTTTAGGCTCCCGGATTTCATCTCAAAGAGGCTATTGTGGGAAAATCTTCATAACTCTCTCTCTGAGCATCAGATTGGAATGATGTAAAAAGTGAATACAAGTACACATATTGTGGTTTCTTGTCTATATATTTTAGAGCCAAAGGACGAAACAATGACACGTGGCAAGTCATACAAGTTCGCTATACTGAGCCAGTCCATAATTGGGTCATTTTGGGAGATTGGACATAAATTTGTCTTGAAGAATCCAAATTAGGTCAGACCTGTGGCATGTGAAATAAGATTTAGAGGGTTACTTCAGGACCAAATTTCAGATATTGAAGATCCAAAATCACATAGATAATTTTGTTTCAATATCAAGCGACTAAATAAAAAAAAAAAGGTATGTATTGTTTTTCAAATTGCATAAGTCTTGTTTGAAAAATTAGTTCTAGTTGATTCCAAAGGCCTATTGAGCATAGCTATCAGTATTGGGTTCTAAAATTCCTCCTAAAAATAATTCAATACCCATTAAGACTTCAGAAGGCTCTATTATGACTCATGAAGATGAAGAAATGCAACATGAGATATCAAAAGTCCATGAGCAAGTGCACCAAATTTCGCTATGGCAAAGAGCAAAAAAAAATGAAATGGAAACTAAGATGGATGGTTTGAGGAAAGGTTTGGAAGCTAATATGAATGGTTTGGAAGCTAAGATGGATGGCATGGAAGTTTTCATGGAAGCTAAGATGGAAGCCATCGATAAAAGAATGGAAGACATGAAGAATGATCTAAAAGAAGACATGGAAGGTTTGACAAAGTTGATACAACAAATGTTTCCTAATGTTGAAAATATAGTAGAGGAAACTCATGATTAGAACAAAATAAATGCTAATTGTGATTTCATAAACTCTAATGTTGGAGGGAAGAACCACCATATTCCAAAGATGGATATGAGAAATTTTGATGGCAAGGATCTCGTAACATGGATACTATAGATGGAGCCATATTTTTATCTCAATAATGTGCAAAACACACAAAAGGTACACATTGCCACTTAACATCTAGAACAAAATACATTTGTATGGTATCGATGGCTTTGCTCCCGTAAAAATATTTTCACTTGGTCAATTTTTATGGAGGAAATGATAGCACATTATGAGGATACAAACAGAAACACCTTCTTTAGCCAATTGATAAATCTCAAACAAAAGGGTTTAGTGGGGGAGCACATTAAAGACTTCCAAAAATTTAATATAAGGGTAACTGATATTACAGAGGAACACAGGATTGATCTCTTCATAATTACTTTAAAGGATAATATCCAACATTAAGTTCGTGTTTTAGAACCCGATTCATTGGAGAAGGCATTCAGGTTGGCAAGAAAAATTGAATGTAAAATTATGGCGACAAGGAAGCCTACCACTCACTTATATAAAGAGGGAAGTGTTGCTACTCCTAGATTTCAATAACCTACAAGGTTTACACCACAACAATTGGAAGAAAAAAGAGAAAAAGGGCTTTGCTACAATTGTAATAGAAAATACACTAAAGGTCATAAGTGCGCTGAGAAGAAATTATTTTACATAGATTGTGAAGAGGAAGAAGAAAATTAAAAAGAAGAGGATATACACCAGGAACCAACCTTAGAAAAGGAAGAAATGAGTCCGACCATATCGTGTAATGCATTGGCAGGAATTACCACTCCTCAAACTCTCAAGATAGAAGGACATATCAAGAAGAAAAAGGTAATAGTGTTGATTGATTCAGGTAGTACCTATAATTTTATTCATTGTAAGGTAGCCAAGGAATTGAATTGTTTCCTATACCCAGCACCAGAATGTCAAGTGATGGTTGCAAATGGAGGAACTATAAATTGCTCTGGAAAATGCCATAATATCAAGCTAACCATGGGGGAATATGTATTAAATAGTCCAATGCTTTCCATTCCTATGGGAGGTGTTGATGTTGTACTAGGAGTACAATGGTTACAATCTTTGGGGATGGTAGCTTTTAATTTTCAAGAACTTTTCTTGAATTTTTTTTTAGAAGGAAAGAAAGTCGAATTATGGGGTATTGCAGGGAAGCCATGAAAGATAATAAGCTCTAATGTCATGAAAAAGCTTCTAAAGAAAGAACAACGAGGCGTAATTGCACAATTATGCTCACTAAAAGTTCCAACATCAAAATCATCTATTTCTGCAGATCTCCAACAAGTCTTGGACAATCATTCCAAGGTGTTTGAAACTCCCAAAGGACTCCCACCTATTCATGATCATGATCATACTATTCATTTGATTCCAGGAAGTGTTCCTCCAAACATCAGGCCTTATAGATATCCTTATGTCCAAAAGAGCGAAATTGAACGTATGATTGCAGAAATGTTAGAGGCGGGTATAATTCAACCTAGTCAAAGTTATTTCTCTGCTCCTGTAGTATTGGTACACAAGAAGGATGGATCATGGCGCATGTGTCCCGATTATAGGGAGCTCAATAAGCTCACCATTAAAGATAAATTTCTCATTCCTGTGATTGATGAATTATTGGATGAATTACATGGAGCAATTTATTTTACCAAGTTGGATCTTCGTTCAGGATATCATCAAATTAGAATGAATACTAAAGATATTCTGAAAACAACATTTCGAACTCATGAGGGTCATTATGAATTTTTGGTCATGCCTTTTGGCCTTACCAATGCACCTTCTACATTTGAAGGGTTGATGAATTCCATTTTCAAATCCTTCCTTAGAAAATGTGTGCTAGTATTTTTTTATGATATAGTAATCTACAGCAGGTCTTGGAAGGAACATGTTCAACATGTTGACAGGGTGCTGAAACTATTGCAAGAGAAACAATTATATGAAAAAAAATCCAAATGTTTCTTTGCAGTACAAGAGGCGGAATATCTGGGTCATATTGTATCTCACGAGGGTATTAAGGTAGACCCTAAAAAAATTAAAGCCATTAAGGAATGGAAAGTCCCCACAACCATAAAGAAGTTGTGAGGATTTCTCAGGTTAACAGGGTATTATCGCATGTTTGTTAAGAATTATGGGAGAATAACAGCACCTCTAACAATATTATTGAAGAAATATGTATTTTCATGGACTCCTGAAGCAACTAAGGCCTTTGAACATCTTAAAGAGGCAATGTGCCTAGCAGTGGTCTTAGCTACGCCAGACTTCACAAAAACCTTTATTGTGGAATGTGATGCCTCAGGAAATGGAATTGGTGTTGTTTTAATGCAAGAAGGAAGACCCATTTCTTTTGAAATTCGTCCAATCAAAGGAAAGTATTTAAAGGAGCCTATTTATGAGAAGGAGATGTTAGCAATACTGCATGCACTAAAGAAATGGAGAAATTACAAAATGGGAAGACATTTCAAGGTAAAAACTCATCATGATAGTCTTAAACAATTTTTGGAACAAAGACTATCTTCAGAAGAGAAGCAAAAATGGATCACAAAGATGTTGGGTTATGACTTTGAAATAATCTACAAAAAAGGGAAGCTAAATGTTGTTGCATATGCACTCTCAAGAAAGAATGAAGAGGTGGAAGCATTGCTTTGTGCCATTTCTATTATCCAACCAAATTGGATAACCGAAGCAAGAGATGAATGAAAGAAGGATGAAGAAGTGTGGACACTCATTCAAAAGCTGCAGCAAGATCCTAGTACATCTGATACATTTAGTTGGAAAAATGATTCCTTATGGTACAAAGATCGCTTATATCTTTGTAAGAATTCCCAACTAAAACAAAATATTCTTTTGGAATTGCACACTTCTCCTTTAGAAGGACACTCAGGATTTTTAAAAACTTACCACAGGGTGAAGAAAGAATTTTTTTGGGATGGCCTTAAATCTGATATTCAAAAGTTTGTAGCGGAATGTTTGGTTTGCCAGCAGAATAAAGTGGAGACAATTAAGACCCCGGGACTTCTACAACCTTTATCCATTCCAAGTCAACGTTGGGAGGAGATTTCAATGGATTTTATCACAGGTTTACCTAAGTCCGAAGGAAAGAATGCCATCATGGTGGTAGTTGATAGACTTACCAAGTATGCAAACTTTTGTGCATTATCTCATCCATTTAAAGCAAGTACAGTTGCTACTACATTTATGGACAGAATTCAAAAGCTACATGGAAGCCCAAGGGTTATTGTGAGCGACAGAGATCCCATTTTTACTGGAAATTTTTGGATGAAGTTATTTTCTTGTTTGGGTACTCAATTAGCTCATAGTTCATCTTATCATCCTCAATCTGATGGTCAAACTGAGATAGTAAATAAATGTTTGGAAGGATATATTCGTTGTTTTGTATCTGATAAACAAACACAATGGGTCAAGTGGTTACCTCTTACCGAATGGTGGTATAACACTTCCTTCCATACTGCAGCAAAAATGACCCCATTTATGGCACTTTATGGATATCATCCACCATCCATCACATCATCTTTAAGAGAAAATTCGAAGGTTCAAGCAGTGGAAGATCACATCGAGCATCAACAAGAAGTTCTCCAACTCTTAAAGGACAACCTAAATTTGGCAAAAAATCGAATGAAACAACAGGAAGATCAACATCACAGCGAGAGAAGTTTTGATGTAGGAGACTGCGTATTTTTATGGCTACAACCATACAAACAAATGTCCCTCAAGCAAGCTAAGAAGGATAATAAATTATCACCAAAGTACTATGGTCCTTACAAGGTGTTGCAAAAGATTGGTACTATGGCATACAAATTGGAGCTTCCTGCTTCTTCGGGAGTACATCCAGTTTTCCATGTTTCATGGTTAAAGAAGGTTATAGGTGAAAATCTTCCAGTTCAAACAATATTGCCAGAACTTGATGAGGAAGGAAAAATCATATTGGAACCTGAAGCGGTCATGGAAACAAGAACTCGACAACTACGGAATCGATAAATTTCAGAGTATCTCATCAAGTGGAAGAACTTACCCACTGAAGATTCTACATGGGAGGATGAGAATTTTATACAGAAGCACCCAGAGCTACTCAAGCGTTGAGGACAACACTTTTTTGAAGGAGAGGGGCATGCTAGGTCCCTATATTACTAGTATAGTCCCTTATTGTTGTTAGTGTAACCCCCTTATTGTTATTATTGTACCCTTGTAACCCCTATATTGTTATTATTGTGCCCTTAAATTATTATTGCTAGGTCGACTAGGATTACATTGTGGCCACATGGACTCCTATATATAGAAAGGAGGTTTTGTAATTTGTATCATCCAAGAATTGTTCATTCATGTAATGTATTGGAGGTTGCCCCCTCGAAGTGGCTTATTTCTAAGGCATTGATATCTCTTTTCTTCTATTTTTGGAGCTGGCTTCACAACATGATGGATGGTGGATGATATCCATAAAATTCCATAAATGGGGTAATTTTTGCTACAGTATGGGAGGAAGTGTTATACCACCATTCAGCGAGAGGTAACCACTTGACCCATTATGTTTGTTTATTAGATACAAAAAAACGAAGATATCCTTTCAAAAATTTATTTACTATCTCAGTTTGACCATGGGATTGAGGATGATAAGATGAGCTATGAGCTAATCGAGTACCCAAATAAGAAAATAATTCCGTCCAAAAATTTCCAGTAAAAATGGGATCTCTGTCGCTCACAATAACCCTTGGGTTTCCATGTAGCTTTTGAATTGTGTCCATAAATGTAGTAGCGACTGTACTTGCTTTAAATGGATGAGATAATGCACAAAAGTGTGCATACTTGGTAAGTCTATCAACTAACACCATGATGACACTCTTTCCTTCGGACTTAGGTAAACCTATGATAAAATCCATTGAAATCTCCTCCCAAGGTTGAATTGGAATGGATAAAGGTTGTAGAATACCTGGGGTCTTAATTGTCTCAACTTTATTCTTCTGACAAATCAAAAATTCTGCCACAAACTTTTGAATATTATATTTAAGGCCATCCCAAAAAACTTCTTTCTTCACCCTGTGGTAAATTTTTAAAAATCTCGAGTGTCCTCCTAAAGGAGAAGTGTGCAATTCCAAAAGAACATTTTTGTTTTAGTTGGGAACTCTTACAAAGATATAAGTGATCTTTGTACCATAAGGAATCATTTTTCCAACTAAATGTATCAAATATACTAGGATCTTGCTGCAACTTTTGAATGAGTGTCCACACTTATTTGTCCTTCTTCCATTCATCCCTTGCTTTGGTTATCCAATCCGGTTAGATAATAGAAATGGAACAAAGCAATGCTTCCACCTCTTCATTCTTTCTTGCGAGTGCATATGCAACAAAATTTAGCTTCCCTTTTTTGTAGATTATTTCAAAGTCATAACCCAACATCTTTGTGACCCATTTTTGGTGCTCTTCTGAAGATATTCTTTGTTCCAAAAAGTGTTTAAGATTATCATTATCAGTTTTTACCTTGAAGTGTCTTCCCATTAGGTAAGTTCGCCATTTCTTTAGTGTATGCAGTATTGCTAACATTTATTTCTCATAAATAGCTTTCTGTAAATACTTTCCTTTGATTGCACGACTTTCAAAAGCAATGGGTCTTCTTTCTTGCACTAAAATAGCACCAATTCCATTTGCTGAGGCATCACATTCCACAATAAAGGTTTTTTTAAAGTCTAGCGTAGCTAAGACCAGTGCTTGGAACATTGACTCTTTAAGATGTTCAAAGGCCTTAGTTGCTTCAGGAGTCCATGAAAATCCATCTTTCTTCAATAATGTTGTTAGATTTGCTGCTATTCTCCCATAATTCTTAACAAACTTGCAATAATACCCTGTTAACCCCAGAAATCCTCGCAACTTATTTATGGTTGTGGGGACTTTCCTTTCTATAATGGCTTTAATTTTGTTAGGGTCTACCTTAACACCCTCGTGAGATACAATATGACCTAGATATTCCACCTCTTGTACTCCAAAGAAACATTTGGAAGTTTTTTGCTTATAATTATTTCTCCTAAAATAGTTAGAGCACCCTTTTAACATGTTGAACATGATCCTTCCAAGACCTGCTATAGATTAGTATATCATCAAAAAATACTAGCACAAATTTTTTAAGGAAGAGTTTGAAAATGGAATTCATCAAGCCCTGAAATGTAGAAGGTGCATTGGTAAGGGAAAAAGGCATGACCAAAAATTCATAATGACCCTCATGAGTTTGAAATGTTGTTTTCAGAATATCTTCAGTCTTTATTCTAATTTGATGATATCCTGAATGAAGATCCAACTTGGTAAAATAAATTGCTCCATGTAATTCATCCAATAATTCATCAATCACGGGAATGGGAAATTTATCTTTAATGGTGAGCTTATTGAGCTCCCTATAATCCGGACACGTGTGCCATGATCCATCCTTATTGTGTACTAATACTATAGGAGCGGAGAAAGAACTTTGACTAGGTTGAATTATACCATCCTCTAACATTTCTGCAATCATACGTTCAATTTACCTCTTTTGGACATAAGGATATCTATAAGGCCTGATGTTTGGAGGAACGCTTCCTGGAATCAAATGAATAACATTATAATCATCACAAATAGGTGGGAGTCCTTTGGGAGTTTCAAAAACCTTGGAATGATTGTCCAAGACTTTTTGGAGATCTGCAGAAATAGATGATTTTGATGTTGGAAATTCTAGTGAGAATAATTATGCAATTGTGCCTCGTTGTTCTTTTTTTAGAAGCTTTTTCATGACATTAGAGCTTATTATCTTTATCGGCCTCCCTGCAATACCTCGTAATTCCACTTCCTTTCCTTCTGAAATTTTTTTCAAGAAAAGTTCTTGAAAATTAAAGCTATCGTCCTCAAATATTGTAACCATTGTACTCCTAGTACAACATCATCACCTCCCATAGGAATGGAAAGCATTGGACTATTCAATACATATTCCCCCATGGTTAGCTTGATATTATGGCATTTTCTAGAGCAATTTATAGTTCCTCCTTTTGCAACCATCACTTGACATTCTGGTGTTGGGTATACGAAACAATTCAATTCCTTGGATACCTTACAATGAATAAAATTATGGGTACTACATGAATCAATCAACACTATTACCTTTTTCTTCTTGATATGTCCTTCTATCTTGAGAGTTTGATGAGTGTTAATTCCTACCAATTCATTACACGATATGGTCAAAATCATTTCTTCCTCTTCTAGGGTTGGTTCCTGGTGTATATCCTCTTCTTGTTCATTTTCTTCTTCCTCTTCACAATCTATGTAAAAAAATTTCTTCTCAGCACACTTATGGCCTTTAGTGTATTTGCTATCACAACTGCACCAAAGCCCTTTTTCTCTTTTTTCTTCCAATTGTTGTGTTGTCAACCTTGTAGGTTGTGGAATTCTAAGAGTAGAAACACTTCCCTCTTTATAGAAGTGAGTGGTAGTCTTCCTTGTCGCCATAATTTTATATTCAATTTTTCTTGCCAACCTGAATTCCTTCTCCAATGAATCAAGTTCCAAAACACGAAATTCATTTGGATGTTATCCTTTAAAGTACCTATGAAGAGATCAATCCTATGTTCCTCTGGAATATTAGTTACCCTTATATTCAATTTTTGGAAGTCCTCAATGTGCTCCGCCACTAAACCTTTTTTTTTGAGATTTATCAATTGGCTAAAGAAGGTGTTGCTCTTTGTATCCTCATAATGTGCTATCATTTCCTCCGTAAAAATTGACCAAGTGACAATTTTTTTACGGGAGAAAAACCATCGATACCATACAAATGTATTTTGTTCTAAATGTAAATTTCCAACACGTACCTTTTGTGTGTTTTGCACATTATTGAGATCAAAATATTTCTCCATATATAGTATCCATGTTACAAGATCCTTTCCATCAAACTTCCTCATATCCATTTTTGGAATATGGTGGTTCTTCCCAACAAAATTAGAGTTTATGAAATCACGATTAACATTAATTTTTTCTCATCATGAGTCTCCTCTATTATATTTTCACCATTAGGAAACATTTGTTGTATCAAAATTTTCAAATATTCCATGTTTACTTTTAGATCATTCTTCATGTTTTCCATTTTTTCATCGATCTTAGCTTCCACGTCATCCATATTATATTCCATGCCATCTATATTAGCTTCCATTCCATTCTTCAAACCATCCATCTTAGATTCCACGACATTCTTCAAACCATCCATCTTAGTTTCCACACCTTTCTTCAAAACTTCCATGTCATTTTTTGTTGCTCTTTGCGAGAGCGAAATTTGTTGCACTTGCTCTTGTAAATTTGATATGTCATGTTTCCATTCTTCGTATTGATGAGTCATAGTAGAGCCTTATAAAGGCTTAATGGGTGTTGAATTATTTTTTGGGGCCATTTTAGAATCCAATACTAATATCTATTCTACAACATGCCCATCAAATCAATTCAATTTGATTCTTCAAACAAGACTTATGCAATTCAGGAAAAAAAAATACACACCTTTTATTTGCTTCTGAGGAGCTCTATATTGAAATTGAAATATATCTATAATTGTAGATCCTCAATATCTGAAATTTGGCCTTGTAGTATCCCTCTGAAGCTTCTTTCAAATGTCACAGGTCTAATCTGATTTGGATCCTTCAAGGAAAATTTATGTCCAATCTCCCACAATGACCCAATTATGGACTGATTCAGTAGAGCTAAATTGTACAACTTGCCTTGTGTCACTGTTTCCTCCTATGGCTCTGAAATTTATAGGAAAGAAACTAAAGTTCGTGTACTTCCGGCCACTTTTTACATCATTCCAATATGATGCTTAGAGATAGAGCTATGAATATTTTCCCATGATAACCTCTTTGAGATGAAATTCATGAGCCTAAAAAAGACCCAACTTCCACAGATAATATCTCCATAAATGTTGTGAACCAAGCTTTGAAATTTTGTGACAATTTTTCTCAGAATTCTGGCTTCACTCTCTCAAAATTTCAGCTTCTGAACCTTCGTAGAACAAACATTATAGCACAAATTCCGCGATGACCTATTTAGGTTAAATTTAGGAGCCTGCAAAAATCCCCAACTTCCACTAATCATATCTCTGAAAATATTTTGAACCAAGCTATAAAATTTTGCGACGATGTTCCTCAGGATTTCAGATTCGCACTCTAAAAATTTCAGCTTCTGAACCTTTTTAGAAAAAAAATTATAGCAAAAATTCCACGATGACTGGTTTGGATCAGCGAAAACCCTAGAATCCAAAGCTCTGATACCAAATGTTGTGAAACCAACTCCAAAAATAGAAGTAAAGAGATATAAATGCCTTAGAAATAAACCACTTCGAGGGGGCAACCTCCAATACATTACATGAATGAAAAATTCTTGGATGATTCAAATTACAAAACCTCCTTTCTATATATAGGAGTCCATGGGGCCACAATGTAATCCTAGCCGACCTAACAATAATAATTTAAGGGCGCAATAATAACAATATGGGGGTTACAGGGGTACAATAATAACAATAAGGGGGTTACACTAACAACAATAAAGGAATATAATAGTAATATAGGGACCTAACAATAATTCCATTAACAGGAAGATTTTCCTTCTTCCCTTGTAAATTTTGTAAAACAAAAGTTGATGGACCTATTTTTTCGCTTATTTGAAAAGGACCAAGCCAATTTTTTTTAAAATTTTGTATGTTTTCCTTTGTCCTCATGCACTTTATCCCATTTCAAAGCCAAATCTCCAATTTCAAACTATTTAGTTTTAACTTTATTTAAATCAAATGAAATTTTAATCAATTGTTGATGATGATTATGTACCATTTTAGCCTTTTATCTTTCTTCTTCCATTTTAATTGTTTGGGAAAATCTTGATTGTAATGAAGAGAAAGGTTTTTCGTTAACGAATTTTACTAGGTTAGTTGATAGGATAACTACGTTTAAAGGTAAAACTGCTTCCTTCCCATATACCAATCGAAAAGGAGAAGTTCCTATTAAATATTTTTTAGTTATCTTATCTACCCATAATGAAAAAATGAAAGCTTTGTGCCAATTCTTCTGGTTTTCATCAATGGTGCATTTAATTATTCTTATGAGCTTTTATTTGTGGATTCTGCCAAACCATTTCTCAGGGATAATAATTTTCAAAATATTTCAATTTAAACCCTCTTTTCAAAGTAAATTTAGTCATGGCGTTTCCAGAAAAATAAGAGGCATTGTCAAATACTAAAGCATAAGGGACACCAAACCTTGTGATGATAAATTTATCAATGAACTCAATAATATTTTCATATTTGGTTGTCCTCAGAGGTATTTCTTCTACCTACTTCGTAAAATAATTAGTAAATGTCAATATATATTTATGTTGTTTATAATAATGAGGAACAATCTCACCTATTATATCAAGTTCACATTGTTTGAAAGGTTATTCCATATTTACTGGTTGAAGTGGCATTGAGGCTTTTATTTGTCTTCCTGCCATAGTTTTACAAGTTTTACAATTTCTGACATAGCAGTGTGCATATTTGAATAATGTTGGACAATAATAACCTGCATGTAAAATTTTATGGGTTGTGGTATCTCCACCAAAGTGTCCACCTGCTGGTCCATCATGAAGTTCCTGAAGCACATTAAGTATTTTAGTTTTCTCTAGACACCTGAGTAAAACATAATCGTATTTTCTGTTGAATAACACATCATTGACTAATTGATATTGATTAGCCTTCAATATTAATGCTCGTTTTCTTTTGGAATACAAATTAAGTGGAGCATAACCATTATTTAGATAGAATATTAAATCAACATACTAAGATTGAGGTTTAATATTGAGTACCTCAGTAAAATATTCAATAGTAGTAGTTACCTAATTAAGTGACATATCATTCATTCCTGTAATAAATCTACAAAATGCTTGTCCTTTCACAATTTTAGCAGGTTTAATTTCTAAGTCCTATTACTGCATGGCAGTTACCTAATTGGATATCTTTTCTCCTATTTCCTTCTGTATAAGTACTTGTCGGTTTGATGAAAAAGGAACGATTACTTTGACATGAGCTTTGAGAAGAAAAGGGGGAAAATATTTGACCGCTTTATAAACTGCAAACGCTTGTTTTTTGACCCTTGTATAGTTCAATTCAACTCCTTGAAAATTAGAACTAAAAAAGGCTATTGGAGTTTCAATCTTTTTATCATCTGCCTGAGTTAATACCATGGCATATGATAGATCAAAAGTGAAAATATATAGAATGAAATCATTGGTAAAATTTGGAGTTGAGAGAGAAGGAGGAATGACAGTTGCTTCTTTAATAATTTGAAATGCTTCCTTTTCTTGCTCTCCCCATTTAAACAATGTATCTTTATTTATCATCTTTTGCAATAGAAGGATGATATGCGAAAAATATGGAATGAATTTTTTTACGAAGTTTATCTGTCCTAAAAAGGATTGCATTGATTTTTTTTATGTGGTAGTGGAATTTCCAAAATTGTTTTAATCCTGTCGGGATCAATAAAAATTCCATTTTTTGAGTCGATAAAACCAAGAAGTTTACCTTCACTTAAAGAAAAAATTGACTTCTTTGGATTAAGGGAAATCCCAAATCTTATGCATCTTTCAAAGATCTTCTTTAATTCATGCAAATGATTGTTTCTCTTAATTGAGTATATGGTTATATAATCAAGATAAACGACCATTGTTTCATTAATAAATTCTTTAAAGGCAATATCCATGGCCCTCTAAAAATTTTCTCCTGCATTCATTAATCCGAATGAAATTTTTTGGTATGCATAGGTTCCCCACTTTGTTCTAAATGTAGTTTTCAAACGATCTTCTAGATGAACCAGAATTTGGTTATTTATGAAAATCCATCCAAAAAAGACATTAATTCTGAACCTGCTACTGATTATAAAACTTGTTCCATTGATGGTCAAGTAAAATTATCCTTTTGACATGCTTTGTTCAAATTTCTAAAGTCATTACAAATTTGAATATCACCATTATTTTTTATCACAGGTATTATATTAGAAACCCATTTTGAATGTCTAACAGGAAAAATAATTTTGGCTTTCAAAAGTTTGTTTAACTCATTTTTTATTTGAGTTTCCAAATTTGGATGTATTTTCCTGAGCTTTTGTTGGATGGGTTTAACATAAGGTACCATAGGAATAATATTTTGAATGATGGACTGGTTTTAGGTTTTAAGGTCTTGATAATTCCATGTAAAAATTTCTTTGTATTTTTTCAATAAGGTAATGAATGCATTTATTTCTTCAGATGAAAGGGTAAGCCCTAGATTTATATCTTGATGTTTTTTATTAGATCCTAAATTAACTAGTTCAGACTTCAAAGTAGAACTTTGCAGTTTGCAATTGTTGATTTTTTTGAATCTATCTTTTAAATCGTATAATCTTCAAGTTTTACCACAGATATTGGTAAAATATTCTTATCAGCTTGTTGCTTTATTTGATTATCGTGTTCATCTTCATCTAGAATTTGATCATCATAAGATTTTTCAGAAGTAAGAAAACTTAAAATATCACTATCATCATTAAAAAATCACGAACTAGTAACATTATCCGGCACAGATGGATGAAAAATCAATTCAATAGAGAATTTGTTAAGAATAAAATCTTCTGGTGGAATTATCTTGGATGCAAATTTAGCCAAAAGATTAGCATTGACATTTTATGATCTAGGAATAGGAGACATATTGAATGCGAAAAAATGAGATGTGAGGTCTTGAACCAGAGATTGATAATGTTTCAAGTGAATTGAGAAACATTGAATAGTATTTCATACTTGTCTTACGACAATTTTTAAATCTGCAAATAGTTGAATATATTGTATATCAAGACTTCTTGCTTTACGAATACCTTGAACTAAAGCATCATACTCATAAATATTGTTAGTGCATTCAAACTCAATTCTACAAGCTAGCATGGTTTTTTCACCTTTTGGACTAACATGCACACATCCTGATCCTGCACCATCATTGGATCTTGATCCATCAAAGAAAAGTTTCCAAAACAGAGAATGGATTATTGTTTATTCTTCAAAATTTAATCATTTGGTCAAATCATTTTGGGAAAAATTTCCTATTTTTGAATTAACATAATTGATCAAGAAAGGTGAACTTTTAGCATTAAAATTCCCTAAGAATGAATCTGTAGAATAGTTACGAAAAATATTATTGTTGAATGCAATGGGTTCATTTTCTTCTCCAATATCTGCAACTGAGTATTTCATATGATTTTCACGATCAAATCTGATTTGGTTGGGTTTTCCATTTAATGGAAGCCACATGTGAGACCAGTATGTTGAAAAATATCCATGTAATTTCTCGTACCAGTCTTTGCTAAGAACTAAACTGTAGAATTCATCGATGTCAAAAAGCAGTATATCGATATCTGAGAAACTTTTGGATTTGATGACAATCGAATACTTACCAAATTTATTTCTCCTAAGACCTTAACCTTTTTTCTATCGAATTGAACTATTATAATTGATGATTTTTGGGTTGTATATTTAACTTCTCCCAAATTGAATATGGAATTATAATGGATGATGCTCCATAATCAATCAAACAATTATGAAAATTTCTATTGTATATTTCATAGGTTAAGAGGAAATGAGGGGTGTGATAATTGGAACTATCACCAATCAAAATAGCATCTGAAGCATTTAGTTTGTTTGAATAGTCAATTGGCGGTTTCCCTATCCCATTAGCAACTTTAGCAATAATAGTTGAAGGAAGAGGAGATGCAGTAACCGCATTCAAATATTTCAATAAGATATTATGTTGTTGCTTTAATTTTCTAACTTCGTGAAGAGAAATATTATCTTTAATCTTCATCATATCCTTTACAATGTTGTATTAAATAGTGTTATATACTATCAAAGTTTTAGATTAAGGATTGGGTGCAGATTTAATCGGATGGGATTCAGTAATAACTTGTTGAGATGGTTTGGCTGGTGGTTTTTTATTGACAGGTTTGTATTTATCAATAGAAGTTGGGACCTTTTGTTTCTATATTGATTGATTTGATTCTGCAGAAGCCTTACTTCTAGTGCTAACAAGCATTTCTTCATATTCTATCTCTTCATCAGAGGAATGTAAAATAAAGTCCCATAATCCATGTAATTCAGCTACTTCTTCATCTTGAGATTCGTCAGAAGAAAATGTAGTTTCTTATTCTTCTTCTTCTTTAGATTCAACATTAGAAATGATATTGGGGGGTTGTGATACAGAATACTTATTTTTTCTAAAAGATCTAAAGGGCTCTTTAGCAGAAGTCTCAGCAACTTGTTTTTTAATTTCAACCATTTCATTTCACATGGTCTTCAGGACCTTTTGCAATCCTTCAAGATCGAAAGGATATTTGGGAGTTTTATTCTTTTTCTCATCTTTAAATGTTACATTTTTACATTTTTATCTTCTAACTTGGTCTTATTTTCTAAATCTACAATACTTCTCACAACAGATAAGGCTTCTTTCATATTTTCGACAAGGGTAGGATTATTGGCTCTATCTACAAAAAATGCTATATCAGAAGGAAGAGAAGATATGTACCACTCTATTTGTACATCCAATCCCAATCGAGAGGCAGCTAGAATTTTATTCAATAACTTGTTAAATCTGGAGTAGAAGTCTTTGATATTTTCATTTGACTTAGATTTTAAATTAGAAAGATCATTGATTAGTGAGTCAATTAACTTATCATCACCATATTTAGCAAGAAATAGGTCTTGAAAATTATTCCAACCTCCTATTGAACTGGAAGGGAGGTAAAAATAACAGGATCCTACAGATGCTTGAAAAGTATATGGAAACAGTATTACTACAACATCTTCATGTTGCATACCATGGAGACTCATAGCCAACATAATATTATTGAGATGTTCTTCAGCAGGAAGGCCATAGTCAGGATTATATTTTGGTAACCATTTTTCTGGAAGATACAGGAGAGGATGTAAACTTTGCATTCGAACAACTCTCAGATTAACCCATGGTAGGTTGGCCATTGTTTGATTTTATTCTTGTGAAGATGAGCTAGTGGGTCCAAAAGTAGATATGGATGGAGAATAACTTACTACTGGACTATTACTACTTATAGAAGCACTGATTGTTTGAGTAGAAGTGGGTTGATTAAGAGAAATGGGTTAATTAGAGCAGATGGTGGGAGTAAATGAGAATGAAGATGATGTGATCTCATTGATACTTGATTGAGATGTTGATGCGGTTGTTTTCTTACGATGAGATAAAATAGGAAACTCAAAAGGACTTACCCCAAGTTTTTCGCTTTGTGATCGAGTTAACACACCAGTACTTCAAAACTTAGATTTAATACTTTCTTCAAAAACTTCTGGATTTGTTGTCTTATATGGAGATATAGATATTTTTTCTAATCTTTCAATCAAAGACTAAACTTCGGGACATTCAGGAACTTGTTCTAAAGAAGGTCTATGAGGTAATTTTTTAGGACATGTAAGAAATGGTTCTACAGCTTTAGGCTTATGACTAGGAGATAGTGAATGAGATCTAGAAGTCGTAGAAACTTTGGAGGGAGTTTGACTCTTAAGTTGGCTTTTCAATTGAGATTTATCTTTATATGCCATACATAGTCAGATGGCCCTCCTTCTAACGCCAAAAATGTTGAAGGTTGGAGAGTGACTTCCTCAACATTAGGGATTCCGCCCGATTGGGAAGTTAAAGCAAATCCCTGAAACTCCTTTTTCATTGAAATGGTGATTTCGACTAGGGATATAGTGACCAGTTTCCCGTATAAGAAAAGAGTTTATATAAAAATGGAATAAAATCAACACAAATGAGGTGATCCATTCTAATGATAACATAAATAAAACTAATTGTAAGTACTTCCTGGGATGGAGTGATTTATATGATTATAGAGTAAGATTTCATAAGCATGAAACAATATAGATCATTCCCATACTAAATGAATGTAAGCACATTAAATAAACTAAATAAATGTAATTGATTTAGTTGATGAAGAACATTAATCATATAACAGCTTTCAAACTCACTTATCTAACAACATGTCATTCAATATATTTTATCAATAGTAGTAAGAAAATATATCATTTCAATGCTAGTGTTGGGTGTGGAGCCTGATTATCTTCTTTATTTTGTATCATAGCATTATACCCCTATTCTTAATGAGGCAGCAACACCACCCGTAATTTTACGCTACTTGGGGGGTCCAGGGGGGGCGGCTGCAAGTTTATGGAGCACCCCCCCTCACCCTCACCCCCGAGGCTAAACACGGATGTAAAATTGCCTTGTAAAAGTATATTAATTTCTAGTCAATATGGACCATTCATTAGGTAGATGATCTGATGGTAGAAGTTATGTTTGATTTAGGGCTTTTTTCCCTAGAAGGAAACCCCTCGTTTTGTATGAGGGTATTTTATTGCGGCTGTGGATGGTATGTGTATTCTCAGAGTGAGAAATTGATAGAGAGACTATGAGAGAGAAAAAAGGATATTACATCGAATCTGTTGTAGGTTTTCTCTTAATTTTGTTTGATAATAAAAATGAAGGACTGGTTGTTCGGGGTGGACGTAGCCCAAACTAGGTGAGCCACGTATATTTGTGTCTCTTTGGTTTTATGTGTTTTCTATGCTTGTTTTTTCCACATATTTTATGTGTTTCGTTGTTGTGTAATATATAATTTTCTAACAATTAAATAAAATAAATAAATGTAATTGATTTAGTTGATGAAGAACATTAATCATATAATAGTTTTCAAAGACACTTATCTAACAACATCTCATTCAATATATTTTATCAATAGTAATAAGAATATATGTCATTTCAATGCTTATCAAAAAGAGACAAATAGATAAAAACTAGTTTTCTAAAATCTCTGAAACATAAAACTATTAATACATGGATAATAGTATTCGTTATAGCTTAGTTCTGAAAAGATATCCTCTGGGCTCAAACTTTAAATTAGATACTTTTATTCAAACAATAGTGTAAGTTACAAAATCCTCCTTCTCAAAAATCTAGACCCCTTTGTAAATGCATGAAAGGGGTTTAAATACTAATTAATATTACAAAAATAGAATACTTGTGAAAAAAGTCTTCTTAATCTAATCTAAACTATAAACCAAAAACTAGGAAATTAAAATGAATAAATTATAACAGTCTCAAGATTGTTTCTTGGATCCATGCTCTAATTGTTCCTTGAGTTGGCAGGCTTTGATCATATATTCGAGCTGGTGGGGATGCATTGGCAACATTCTCATCGGGCCCATGAATATTGCATCATTGAGTGCTGGAAGAAGTTGAATTGCGGCGTTGGAAAGACACCTAATCACTCCCAAATGACTGTGACGCTTGATCAACAAATACCAGTAAACTTCCATATTTACCTTTGTCAAGTTTTCTATGTCAAGAGCTTTCCTACTTGATTTTTCTTGCCAATATTGTTTCAAAATTCTAACTTCGGGCATAGTGTCTCTTAGAATTTCCTAGATAAGATTGGATTGTAGAAGAGAATATTTTATATACTCGGAGACGTTAAATGAAATGTTTTTAGCTCTGATGATAGCTAATTCTGAACTTTTTATTTTGATGTTCTAGTCTCCAAATATTATATCCTTTATTGATTCTTCAAGGTAAGGAAGATCGGTCAATCTTACTTCCACAATGTCTTGCCAATATATATACTTTGACACTTTATCATCACTTTCTTCATAATGAATCCTCAAATCAGAAATTTGAGTGAATAACTGATCACTTATTTTATTCTTCTCTTGAATCTATTTGTACTTCGGATAGAAAACTATCTATTGGTTTACCAAGAATGTTTCCAGTTTTGTTGCTTCTTTCTTTACCTAATTAAGTTCTGGATTCTTCTAGAGTTTTTGAATGTTCTCTTGTAATTGATGGATTATTAAAATTTTTTATTTAATTTCATTTTCGAGTCTTAGTTTGAGACCTTCAAACTCTAGTTGCAGATTATTAATAGTCAATTTCAACTCCTGCTCTATCCTTTGTTTTTCATTAAAGAAAATTTTCTCCATTTCAGCCATTTTTTATCTTTCTCCATGATTAATGACTCAATTTTTGTTTCCTTACGAATAGTTGCGTCTACATAAGCACCTGCAAACTGTGATAATCTCCTAAGTTATTTTCATGGAGATGATTGAGTTCCTTTCCAGAGAACTTGCATTGATGTTGTGTCCATAGGAATTTCTGGAGAATCTTCAATCTTCCGTTTCTTCTTTGACCTAGATACAACAAATTTATGCTTTGGAATACATCCAATGGAGGTACTTCCTCAATCTTCAGAATTGTTTCTACTGTTGGAAAATCAGGGATAATATCCATGCCTTAGGCCAATGTTTCTTGTTTCTCCTCTGTATCATTGATATTTGGTGTCTGATTTTGATGAAGATAAATTTCAAAAACCTCTGCAGTGAATGAGATTGCTCGAATTTCTCTTTGATCTTTAGAATCATTTATATTAGAGTAAAATTATTGAGTGCTTGATTCACCTATATGAATTTCCGTTCTTAGAGAATCTTTAGTAGGAAGAGTTTCTATCAAAATATCATCCTGATTAGCAGGAGTATCACGTAATTATTTTTCAAAACTTTCCCAGTCTTGTTTAAACCTCTCTTCTTGAGGAACATCCACGATTTCTGGTTATGCCACTGGTACTTGTACCTGAACTGGAGGAATCAGAATTTTAATTTGTTCTGCTTCTGGCATTCTCCTGGGGAACATGTAGTCTGGCAAGTGAGAAGTCCTCTGTTCACGATATTTTTTAAATTGTATCAAATATTATAGATTAAAGCTTATGGTTTCTATTTGCAGAACCCTTGATAATTCTGGAATTGATTCAAACACATCGTCAAATTTATCAGGGTTGCTTGCAATTGTGCACATATTAACTTGATTTGATATTTCTCTAGAAACACCATATGAATCATAACTTCTATTGGGTAGAATTGGAAAGTTGAAGGGTTTTAATTGATCAATTTTAGGACAAGCATGCTTAAAATTTTCAAGGGTATATGACCTACACGAAATAGGAAAAGTTTACCAAATTGTATTTTTGACCTCTTTGAGAAATTTAGTCAACCAATTACCTACGGTCTGATAAGAAATATCCTTGGCTAATAACTTATCTAGTATATATAAGGGTAGGACATGAGGGAAATCATGACTTTTGAAAACTCAGATGTATGTGAAAAATTCTTCACCAAACCATCTTCCTATAGACCTGAGCCTTCTATTGGCTTCATGGGCGACTCTAGAGTTTTTCCTTTCAAAAATGAATTGAAAAACTAGGAACATTATATCGTTACATATTTTCAACATATGAGAGTGGTATTTTGATTCCCATAGGAATTATAACTATAAAAAGATGGTTGTTTTTACTTCTCTAGTCCATTTCCATCTTAATGACTGAAATTCAATAGAAAAACAAAGAAAATCTAGGATAAACAAACTCATATAAAAAGGAGTAACTATATTGGATGTAAGATTACGATTTTCTCTATATACAATGATATATCTAATCAAATTATCAGACATAATATTATCCCAATCAAGAATATAGCCGTCATAGGCTGCTTCTATCAGGGGTGTCCAATCTTCCTTAAACTTGGTCATATTTGAAGACCCAAAAAGAGGACACATCATTGCAGCAATTTGTGAGAAAGGGCTTTTAAGAGAAACTACTGAGTACATACCCTTATCCTCTAGTTTATGGTGATTAGGATCATTTCTCCAATCCTTAATCACATTTGCAAGGTGCTCATTCTCTCACATGAATTCTTGGACAAAATAGTTGCCGTATCCTTTTTGGGGCTTAGGAAATTTATACATTTCCTTAAAATCTGTGGTCCTAAGAGAACCAATGACTATTTTTTTTTGTAAAAAAAATTATATCTCAAATTTCCACATGATCTAACACCCATCTTACTAAGTCAGTGTATGGAAACATTTTAGGACATGCAACAATTCTGTGCAGAAAAGAATTGGTTGCATCAGACCATGAGTATGAATTTTTGGATGCAGAGCCATTAGCTACAATTTTTCTGTTCAAAATTACTTGTGGAATCTCGTTCTCAAAAAACTTATAAATCCCTTTCCATCTTGAGGAACCAATTTCAGGGTTACATGTTGTGTCTGAGACTAAAGGAGCCATCTCGTGATCTTCCTCTTGCTGAACAACTAAATGAGGCAGGGTGGCATACTTGCTTCATGCTTTAATCATCCCAGACATCCTTTTATGCCTAATTTTATGGAATTACCCTGTTTAAAGAAAACTAGAGAGCGTAAGCTGAGATCACGTCAAATGTTATTAACTTTCATATCACCTTAACTCATGCATAATGGGAATCCTTGGTATTAAATTTGAAATAATTATAAAATCGATTGAAAACCTCGAGATCATAAAACACCGGAATTATCATTAAATTGATAGCATGGGCTTTGTGTGAGTTTGACAGTTGTTATCTTATTAGGATCCGTAAATCAGATTTTTCATGATTAGCGAGTTTCAACGTTTTGCAGCAATGTGCGACATGCAACTATGAAATATTGTGATGGATTTTCTATTGAATGATGGAATGCGATATCAACATATGTCAAATGAAAAATTATGTTATTGGTATCCATTACATAACGTACTTCGCAACTTCGTACATCGACGATTTTCAGTTTCGCATATCGGTGTTTCGAAATTTTGCATATCGGTGTTTCATATTTCAGCAATTTACACTTTGGCAATTTAGTTCCCTGCTTCTTGTACTTTTAGTCCTTTATGGGTTCTTTGGAGCATTTTTTTATGATTTTCTTATGTTTTTTAAGAATAAAAAAATTTAATCATAGAGTCAAATTCTAAGTTTTATTTCTAAAATGAAAGTAATCCTAAGAATTATTTAAAAGGGTCCCCATTTTTCTTTCTATACTATTTATTTAGAAAAATGGGGGGTTGTTGTAATGCTACAACATATTGATATATATGATCTGACTATATTGTGACCCCTTATACTCATATATATAGAAATGAGGTCTTGTCATTTGTATCATCCAATAATTATTCATTTATGTACTGTAAATGAGGCTTTCCCCTTGAAGAGGATAATTTTTAAGACATTGATCTATATTTATTCTGATTTGTGAGATGGTTTCATAACATTTGGTATCAAAGTGAAATTGATTGTACGGTTGTAGAAATGATAGAGTGTGGTATAAGTCAACCTAGTCAAAGTTATTTCTCGACTCCTCTAGTATCGGTGCACAAGAAGGATGGATCATGGTGTATGTGTCCGGATTATAGGGACCTCAAGAAGTTCACTATTAAATATAAATTTCCTAGTCTTTTCATTTACGAATTTTTGGATGAACTACATGGAGAAATTTGCTTCACCAATTTGGATCTTCTTTCAGGATATCATCAAATTAGAATGAATTCTGAACACATTCCAAAAATAACATTTGGAACTCATGAGGGTCATTATTAATTTTTGATCATACCTTTTGGTCTTACTAATGCACCTTCAACATTTCAAGGTTTGGTGAATTCCATTTTCAAACCATTCCCTACAAAATTCATGGTCAGTGTTTTTTGATGATATACTAATCTACAAAAAGTCTTGGAAACATCATGTTCAACATGTTGAGAGGGTACTCAAACTATTGGAGGAGGAACAATTATATGCGAAAGCCTCCAGATGTTTCTTTGGAGTACAAGAAGTGGAATATTTGGTTCATATTGTATCTCATGAGGGTTTTAAGGTAGACCCTAACAAAATTAAATTCATTAAGGAATGGAAAATCCCCACAACCATAAAGCATATTCAAGGATTTCTCGGGTTGACAAGATATTATTGCAAGTTTGTTAATAATTATGGGAGAATAGCATCACGTCTAACAACATTTCTAAAGAAAGATGAATTTTATTAATGAAATTCAAACAAAAATAGCTTGAGTGGTATGGAACATGTTTTGTGTCCCCATATATGTGCACTCAAGTCTTCGATGACACGTTGCATGCTGGCCCTTTTGGCATTTATTAAATTGTTGTTCTACTTGACGAAATAGTGGCAGTCGTATGTACGAAGTTACTAATTCCACTTAGTGGAATGTACGCATTTCTATTAAAAACTTTAAAAAATATTCTTAATTAAAAAACCAACAAATAATGAGGAGAGAGATGATTTATATATAACTATTTATTTTTGTTGGTCAAGCAAGCAGGACAACCCATGAGTTTTGAACTAGTGACCTTAACATCAAGGAGGGTCTTAATAATACTCTCAATCATGAGTCTATTCAAAACCCTGAGAAATATATAATTTATAATTATTATAATAAAGGAATAACCATAATAAAGGTATGAAAATCATGCATTTTTTCTCTACTAAAATCACTTTTTTTTGTCAATATACATTTAAAGCATTCAAAAAAACTTATTGGAAATTTAATGTTCCCTGCTACGTTCTCCAACCACTTCTCTCTTCCTTTATAAATAACCAAGGAAAGAAACATCGTTCTCCACCACAAGAAAATTCATTCAAATGTCACATCACATTGGATATCTATATGTTACTTTAACTTTGGTAATTTAACCTTTATTATTTATTCCATCTAACATTTTTCACAGGAATCTATGAAAGATTTCCCAATATGCATTGTTGGGTATAACTATTTTGTGTTTTGGCCTTTTTCTGGGCATATTTTCCATTCGTTGTTTCCCAAAATCCAATGGGGACTTATTGGAATCATAAATTTGAGTTGTGAGGTTTGCACAATCCAAGTTCCATGTGGTTTATATAGGGTGTTGAATCCATTTATGCATTCAAAATCACATTTAAACAACAAAAAATCATGATCTTGCCAAAAATTATATTTCCAAATTTTAACATAAAAATAATATGTGAAATACATAGAGTGCACCTATGAAATGCTTTGAACAAATGATCTATTAAAAAGTGCTCATACTATAGGAGTTAATGGAATTATGTGGAAATGCAATTCATACCTAAAGGAGGGATATTTAGCTATTCTATTAAGAACTTGAATAAATAAAAATAATCATAAGCTTAAATGTTTCTAAAACATTTCCTACCTTAAAATATTTGCGAAAATACCTTTTAAACATTGAACAAGACCTTCAATTTCAAAATAATGAAATAACAAAGAAAAAACTTATCTTTTAACATTCATATAAGAGTTTATTTTCCTTCATCAATAAGAAGGTTATCACCAATTCTGTCATCATCATCATCTATGGTGACATCCTCACCAATGAGTAAAAAGGTGTCAAAAGGTGTCATGAATCAAGTTATTTATCTCATCATTCACTCATATATCACTATCATTTTGTTCCATTATACTTTGGCATTCCCTAATGTTGTCATTGGTTGGCATATTATCATCTTCATTTTGAATCCCCTTATTAATATTATTTCTAAGAACCTCATCTACCATATTGGACAAAAAAATATGTGGTAAAAAAATATGCATGGGTCATCCTATCACTTAATAATATGCGTCCTCCCGTAATATGTGCCCATGTTTTCGAAAATGGCTTTTAACTAGTAATATTAAAATTCTCCTTACCTTTAAGAACTTTCATTTCATGTTGGAAATATTATTTGTCTTATTAAACAAATGATAACACCTTTCAAAGGTCTTATTAAATGAAAGTTTTGACAATAATCATTATATTCAAAAATATGGAATTCATCAAAATCAATGTCACTAATTTCATTTTTAACTATTATGAGAATTTCTTTGATTTTTTTCTAGCATTCGCATGAACCAATGTCATCTCTAATAGAGATTTATTGATTTGTATCTAATTTAGGTTATGACTCCACCTTGTGCCAAAAAAGAGAGACAATATACTCCCCTTTTTTCTTAAAAAAAGGTTATTAATACTAAATTCTTTCATATATAAAGTAAGGTCATTTTTTTATGTCTTCTCCAGCACGAACTTGTACACCTAGCTATGATCATAACAACTCTATAATTTCAATGAAAATACCTATATACAATGATATGTAAATATTGAAACATGGACAAATTGACATTTACATAGGAAATTTAAGTAACAATGATTGCAGAGGTAAAAGTCAAATCTTCAATTGCATCCTGGTAATTTAATATTTATAAATATATGCAAATAAACATTATAAGATAATTTTAAAAAATTACAAACAATTCGAAGACCAAGAAAAATCTATTTTTTATCAAAATAAAAATTATAATAAAATTTATTTTTAAAATTATAATAAAATCAAATTTTTATCTTATTTAGATTTTTTTTCATATATTTATTAATTGTTTTTTTTTAAATAAAACAATTTAAAAAATATGTTTATTATTGTTTTTATTTATTTATTTTAATATATAAATATTGTCATGTGTTGAAGATTTTGTTTTTACTTATATAAATTAATTCCCCAATGTGAAATTCTCATATTATTATAGAATGTGTAAATAAATTGAATTCATATGACATAATTGAATTTTATTAATTGTTTCAAATAAAAGATGTTTATATAAATTTTATTCTTTAATAAACTCCTTATATATGTTAATCATGGTCCAAGTCCTTAAAATGGACAAAATCATATTAGATTTCAATTTCAATTATTTTATATTCAAATCTAATTAAGTTTTTAACGTATTATAATATTTATAAACATAAAGAAAATGAAAAATGTAAATTTTTTATTATATGTTATTGGTTAGAAAAATTAAATTTATATTGTTAAAATGTCAATATATGGATGCAACTGTAATATTAGATAGATAAAAAATTATTTGTATATAGAATTAATATATACAACTATGTAATGTAATAAAAAAATATTCATTGAATGTTAGTTTCTCATAATTGCATTATTTGTGAATTTCGAGTATGTTAGAGTTGCGCATACATAGACCAAATTTTTTATTGCAATATGCACTCGACCACCAAATTTTTTATTGCAATATGCACTCGACCCCACAACATCTTCATGATCGTAATCATTTCCATCTACATTGACACATCCGACATTATTACTAGTTCCAATCGCTTCCAACTCACTCAAGACATTACTAGTTCTAGATAGTTGCAACACAATTATGACTTTAATGCTACACCACTTTCCTTAACACCAATGACTACATAGCCTTCTTTGACCATAATATTTTGATCACCCATTGGCCTTCTTCAACGATAGTTTGCACACCACCTTCTTTGATAGAAGCATCATCTTACCCAATGCCATTTTTCTACTATGATATAAAACAAGGAAACCACCAGCAATTAACACAACATTTGTTGAATGTAGCAATATTCTAGTAAACATTCCAAATTAATATTTTTTGCATTTCCCTTGTGATAATGAGAAACAACAATAATGTGCATATTCCCATTCCCTATAATGGTTGATAATATACTTAAAAACATAGTTTAAAATTACATAACATAAGGTAATTTAGTGAACCTCTAGCCTGCTTTTACTAATTCACTCATGGTCTATTAATCAACCATTGTAATATATAATATATATTATTTTACCCAATCTACTTTAATTATTTAGTCAATCAATCCATTAAAAATGGTTTCAAATTCAATTAAAGAGATTCACTATTCATTGATACATGCTAACTTGGTAATGAAGGGTAAGTCAAAGTATCATCTCTATAATCCCAATTCCAAATCATTGTAAACATGATAGTTGGTGACCATGTTATTTGCATGCAATGACATGATTTGAAACAAATTGAGACAATTTACCATCCAATGATAATGTGGGTTGAGATGTCAATACTATCACTTCAATCTCTACCAAAAGAACATACTCCTTTAATGCTATAGGTTCAATCTCTAGCGGCCTTTACAACTCAAGATCTAACTTCAAGGCTTTTGTTGCCACAATATATATATATATATATATATATATATATATGGCTAGGTATCGACTGATGAGATAGTGACAGAACATTATAAATGGCATGACACATGCGTGGAAAAGCACGCTTGAAGGAACGATTAGATGGAAGTGGGAAACAAGCATTGATTTATTCATTTATTCAAAGAAATAAGCATTATGATATTTATTTATTATAGTGGCATCAAAGACGTGGAACACCTATCAACTTATTAGGGATATTTTTTATTTTTTGCATACATTTATCGTGTTGTTTATATTTATAAATACTTGTATGATTTTAATAATATCCTTCTTTTTTCAGTGGGGGGCTGTTTCTTTTACCAATCACATACTATTGTATCCACGCGCACGTCCTTGTCAATGGTGGGGCATAAACTCAAAGTGGTGCGTGGAGGGCATGTTTGAGATTATTTAATGGAAGGTGGCAAGATTGTGGCACAATTTCAATTGATGCATGATTGCAAGGTGGCCATATATATTTGGAAAAATATTCACACGAGAAATCTACTAGGGATCTTGAAATAATGTTATTTTGTTATTATATAGCGTGTCACAAACTCTTCAGAGGAAATGTCACCATTGCATTTTTAATCATTTCGAGATGTAAAACTAATTTAGCCATATGATAAGGAAGTGCTCGAGAAGTTAGTGGGCATACCAAAATTATTATAAATTTAACTGTGGTTAAAAGAAAATAATGAGTTCGTGATGATTAATGTTAATAGGAAAGTGAATCAAATAAGTTAAAAGAGCATGTCATTGAACTACTTGTCTACAAGAACAAGTAGTCATTAAATGCTCATCCAATGGAGGAAGGTTGGAATTCATACCCGTGCTATATGAGAAGAATGGTTCTACCAACCTACTCATCTAATTGAAGAGTATGAGAAGAATGCAAAATGTAGTCACGTCAATACTATACATAACACACTTTTTTGTGAAGGTTTTAGAATAGGTTTTCACAATAAATTATGGAAAATTTTTCTATTAGAATCTCCACTTTCCACAATGGAACTCTTAGCAAATGCTTACACTAACTAAAAATTATGGATGCCTAAAGTTTTAATGGAGGTTTTTAAAGGAAGCAAAATGTAGTCACTATTATAAAGAATACACTTTTTAGTAAAGGTTTTAGAATAGGTTTTCACAATAAATTATGGAATTTTTTTCTATTAGAATCTCCACTTTGGATAATGGAAGTTTTAGCAAATTCTTATTATAATTAAAAATTATGGATTCCTAAAGTTTTAATGGGGTTTTTATTTTAATGTAATTAAAATAATAAAGAGCATTAATGCATATCATATATTATAATATTACTTGTATGTATTATATTTTTTTGAGACACATAAATATATTATACATTTGAAAAGTACGATTATATATATATATAAAGTTTTGGTAATGGTTACAATAACAATAATGAAAATGGTTACTATGTCATTGAAAGGAATATAGTTGCTATTGTATTTAGGAGCATCAATGCTTTTATTTTAGATATTAGCATCAATGTTTTTATTCATCTATATTTTACTAGTGCATAAGAATCATTGAAACACATCATACAAATACATATTAATCTTATAGTTAAGTTGGACTATTAACAAATCGAATCAAAGAATAATACAATTCAATCAATAAGGGTCTATAGTAACTTAATATAAATACCAGTTAGTTATGATGAGGAATTACCTAGTTTTCATGAATTTTTATATTATTCAATCATTTCTCGAAGCATATGCTTCTTTTCTAAGAAATAAGTGCATACAAATTATTATGTAGCTAGTAGAAAGAGTTTTTGGATTGTTATGGAGTATTTTTAGGTAGTGTTTATGATCTATATTTATGAAGGGAATGAAATGAAACACAAATTTATAAAAGGAACACAAAAATATGGTGAAACTTGACTTCAATTAATAAATAGAATGTCTTAAAATAGTAAAAATGCATAACGAAACAAACTTGCTAGAATGGTGGCAGCTTATCTCTAAGAATAGATGTGACAACTATGCACATTCACCAGATCACATTATAATGATGTTGAAACGCCCTTTTTAACATAAGCAAAAATGAGGAAATCCTAAACATCCAAAACCCTAGCCCTAGGAGATGAAATGCCAAAAATATTGTGGGTTCCAATGGGGTTAGTTTGTACATAAAATTCTTAGGGTCGTAACTTTTCCATATGATCCTTATTTGGTGTGCCCAGTAGCCCATTGGAAAGGTTTAGCCAATAATTACACATTCTAATCGAACCTAGGCTAGAGCTTATATTTATCTCTTGGGCCTACACCACTTTGAAAAAAACATTTTTTAGGGCCACAAAATGGCCCAAAAATTTTAGGAACTAAAAAACATATATAAATATTCCCAAGATGGAGAATCATTCTTTGAGCTAGTAGAATACGTGGGTGGCCACCGATACCACCTGGATCAGTCTTCCCAACTTAGAAATCAATGGTATCCATTGTGTTGAGTGTCCCCATCATATATGGAAACTTTTTTTGAACTTGGCCCTAGGTGAATGTTATGTATCCAAATCAAAATATCATAGAAACATAAGAAAAGATAGATCAATGACTTGATAATAAGCCACTTCAAGGGGGGAACCTCCCTTTACATCACATAAATGAACAATTCTTGGATGATTCAAATGAAAAGACGTCCTTGGTATATATAGGAGTCTAAAGGGTCAAAATATAATTAGGTCTTACATAAAACTAATAATGTAAGGGAACAACAATAACAATAGTGGGATTCTATGGGGGAAATCAACAACAATATGGGGATAAACTAGTATTATATGGATCTAACATCCCTCTCTCCTTCAAAAACATGATATCCTCAATGATTGAGTAGTTATGAATTCTTATGTATAAAATATTCATCCTCCCATGTGGTATCTTCAATAGGTAAGTGCTTCCACTTAATGAAGTATTCTAAAATTGATCGATTTTATAGCTTTTGTATTCTTGTTTTTGTGATTTCTTCAAGATTAGATCTAATTTTTCCTTCCTCATCAAGTTCTAGAAATATAGATTGAACTAGGAGATTCTCGCCAAGAACATTAATTAAGCATGAAACATGGAAAAGTAGGTGTACTCACGAATATGTAGACAACTCCAATTTTGGATGTCATATTACCAATATTTGCAACACCTTGTAAGATTCATTTACTTGGATGATAATTTGTTATTCTTCTTATATTGCTTGAGGAAAATTTGTTTGAATGGTTGTAGCTACAAAAATACCCAATTTCCCATAACAAAAAATATTTCACTCTAATGTTGGTATGCATGTTGTTTCATTTGATTCTACGCTAGAGTTGGGTTATCCTTTAAGAGTTGGAGAACTTGTCGTTGATGCTAGATATGATATTATGCTGCTTGATCCTTATAATTGTATCTTAAATATGATGTAGTGGACAATGAATGATATCCATATAGTGCCATAAACGGGGTCATTTTTTCTACAGTATGGAAGGAAGTATTATATCATTATTCTGCGAGAGGAAACTGCAACCTATTTTGTTTGTTTATCAAATACAAATAAACTAAGTTTGGTCTTCCAAACATTTGTTCACTATCTTAGTTTTCCCACCAAATTGAGGATGATAAGATGAGCTATGAGATAGTTCAGTACCAAGACAAGAAAATAATTATGTCCAAAAATTTCCAATAAAAATGGGATCTCTATCACTTACAATAATCTTTGGGTTTCCATGTGGCTTTTGAACTATTTCCACAAATGTAGTAGCGATTGTACTGGATTTGAAAGGATGAGATCATGTATAAAAGCATGCATAATTGGTAATTCTATGAACTACCCCCATGATGACACTCTTTCCTTCTGAATTGGGTATAAGTGTGATAAAATCCATTGATACCTCCTCCCAACACTAAATTGGAATGGTGAATGGCTGTAAAATCCCTGGGGTCCTAATTGTCTCAACTTTATTTTGTTGGAAAACCAAACATTTTGCCATAAATTTTTAAATATTATATTTAAAGGCATACCAAAATAATTCCTTCTTGAACCTATGGTAACTTTTCAAAACTCTTGAGTTCCCTCCTATAGAAGAGGTTTGAAATTCCGATAGAACCATTTGTTTGATTTTGGAGTTCTTACAATAGATATAAATGATCTTTGTACTACAGTGAATCATCTTTATAGATAAATGTATCAAATGAAATGAGATATTTCTACAAATTTTGAATGAGTGTCCACAACCCTTCATCCTTCTTCCATTCATCCCTTTCTTCAATTATCCAATAAAGTTGGATAATAGAAATGGAATAGAGTAATGCCTCCACATTCTCATCCCTTCTTGAGAGTGCATATACAACAAAATTTTACTTCCCTTTTTGTATATAATTTCAAAGTAATAGCCCAACATCTTTGTGACTCATTTTTGTTTCTCTTATGAAGATAATATTTTTTCCAAGGAGTATTTAGGACTCTCTTGATCTGTTTTTACCGTCAAATATCTTCCCATCAGGTAAGGGAAACATTGCTTCATGGCATGTAGTATTTCCAGAATTTCCTTCTCATACATAGGTTTGTGTAAATTCTTTCCCTTTATTAGATTACTTTCAAAATAAGTGGGTCATCCTTCTTGCATTAAAAAAACACCAATTCCATTTCATGTGGCATCACATTTGACAATAAAGGTTTTTGAGAAGTCTGGCATAGCTAAGACTAGAGCTTGGATCATTGCCTATTTAATATGTTCAAAGGCCTTAGTTTCTTCTACACTAAAAAAAATGCATCTTTCTTCAGTAATGTTGTTAGAGGTGCTACGATTTTCCCATAATTCTTAACAAACTTGTGATAATACCCCGTCAACCTAAGAAATCCTCGAATATTCATTAATTTTGTGGGGATTTTCCATTCCTTTATGGATTTAGTTTTGTTAGTGTCTACCTTAAACACCCTCATGAGATAAAATATGGCCCAAATATCCCACTTCTTATACCCTAAAGAAAAATTTGGAGGGTTTTTCATATAGTTATTTCTCATCCAATAGTTTGAGAACCTTGTCAACACATTTAACAATATCATTCCAATAATTTATGTAGATTTTTTTGTCATAAAAAAAAACTAACACAAATCTTGTAAGGAAGGGTTTGAAAGTGGAATTCATAAAACCTTGAAATGTATAAGGTGCATTAGTGAGGAAAAAATTCATGTTCAAAAATTCATAATGGCCTTCATGGGTTATGAATGTTGTTTCCAGAATGTCTTATGTCTTTAATCTAATTTGATGATATCCTAAAAAAATATCCATCTTGGTGAAGTAAATTTCTTAATTTAGTTCATCCAAAAATTCATTAATGAAGACAGTGGGAAATTTATCTTTAATAGTGAGCTTGTTGAGCTCTCTATAATCTTGACACATATGTCATGATCCATCACTCTTATGCTCCAATACTACTAAAGAAGAGAAAGAAATTTAGATAGGTTGAATTATACATGCATCTTTCATTTCTACAACCATACATTCAATCTTACTCTGTTGGGCATAAGGATATCGGTAAGGTTCATTGCTTAAAGGAACACTTCTTGGAATCAAATTAATAGCATGATAATTATCGTCAATAGGTGGGATACCTTTGAGAATCTCAAATACCTTGGACAGATTGTTAAGGATTCTTTGAACATATTGAGAATGGATGGCCTAGATGTTTGAATATCTAGTGAGCATAATTGTGCAATTATTCCTCATTGTTCCTTCTTCAAAAGCATTTTCATTCCATTAGAGTTGAATTTCTTCCTAGGATTCCCAACGATACCCTTTAATTCAATTTCCTTACCTTCCCAGAAAAATTCCTTGAATTGTTTTTAAAGTTAAAAGCTATCATTTCCAAATATCGTAGGCATTGGACTCCTAATACAACATCAACACCACCCACTAGAATGGAAATAATTTGATCAATAAACTACCATGGATATTCCATTGGATATTTTTTCACAACATATATACTAAAATTATACTTTAAAGTTCCAAAATATACATTATTACAATTTTATATCTCTTTATATTTATAGATATGTATATTATTGGTAATTGCATATGAATGTGAATTGAAATTATGCATAAAATGGAGAATGGAAAAATGAAATTGAACATACACATTTGATAAAATATATGATGTGGAAACCATTTCTGAAGAAAATCAAGGCTAGAAGGTGTGGTTTCTCCCCTCTTTTTCTCTAAAGGAAAATATGGTTCTGAGTACAAAGAAGTAATGCATGTGGCTCATGGGCTACTACAATGCAAAAATCCTCTTTGTGTGATCTACCTCCTATCCATGTTAGCTATGTTTTCTCATCTATGGAACAAGTGCACTCAAAATAATGGAACCCCTTCCCCCTAGTGTCCCAGTTATAACACAACCCAATAACCTACTAGTGGTTCTAGGATTGACTACCTCAATTATTAACCAGAGTCACAATATTAACTTTTCTAGAGTCTTATGCATCATAGTCACATGGATATCCCATTTTCCATCAATAATGGGGGCTAATGTGTTGTCCTCTCAAATTGTGGTAATGAAAATAGGAAGGTCAACTTATGAGTGACATAACTTTTTCATAAAGACTCCAATTGACATGATTATTACGTTGCTGGAAAGGTCTTTGTGTGTATAATAGGAAAAAATGGTGTAGTGCTAAAGTAGTAATGTTTTACCCCAAAAAAAATAAAATTTATGCCTCAAAATGCTCCTAGAAGGTTTCTGACCCCAATTTTCCAAACTGGGTCCCACTAGTAAAAATGGCCTTGAGAGATTATTCCTTCATTCCACTATGAAATCATAGAGATGGATGAAAAATGATATAATGATCTAATTTGAATCTGAATTGGAATATTCCATACATATTACCCCATGGTCATAATGATATGATGGCACTTCCTTGAGAAATTTATGGTACCTCCATTTGCAACCATCACTTGACACTCTAGTGTTGGATATAGAAAGAAATTAAAATATATCTTACAATGAATGAAATTATGGGGTACTTGAAAAAATCAAGACTATTACCTTTTTCTTCTTGACATATCCTTTTATCATGAGAGATTGAGGAGTGGTAATTCCTGCCAATGAGTTATAATATATGGTAGGATTTATGTCTTATTTTTCAACCCTAGGTTTGGTTGTGGTGTATATCTTCGTATTTTGATGTTTCTTATTCCTTTTCTTCCTCTTCTCCACAATCTATGTAAAATAATTGTTCTCAGCACAACTATGACCTTTAGTGTATTTACTATCACACCTGTAGCAAAACCTTTTTTCTCTTCTTTACTCTAGTTATTGTGGTGTCAAACTTGTAGGTTCTAGGAGGGTAGGAGAAAAAGCACTTTCATATTTATAGTTGTGAGTGGTAAACCTCCTTGTTGCCATAAATTTTCTTTCAACTTTTCTTGCCACCTTGAATCCATTCTCTAATGACTTAGTTTCCCAAAGGTTAGCCTCATGTTGGATGTTATCCTTTAAGGTCCCTATGAAGACATCAATCAGATGCTCCTCTATAATATCAGTTACCTTGATAATCAATATTTGGAAATCCTTGATGTGCTCCAAAAATGAACCCTTTTTTTTGATATTTATCAATTTTATAAAAAATATATTGCTCTTTGCACCTTCATAACTTGCTATCAATTCCTTCAAGAAAATTTTCTAACTGACACGTGATTTAGAAGAAAAAATCCATTGATACCACAAAAACTAATTGGGTTCTAAATATAAAGATTCAATTTTTACCTTTTTTTTGTGTTTCACATCATGTAGATCAAAGAATTGCTTCATTTGTAGTATCTATGTTAGTAGATACTTGCCATCAAACTACCTCATATCCATCTTTGGAATATGGTTGGTATTCAACCCAAGTTTAGAGTCTCTCAAATCATGATTCATGTTCCGTTTTTCTCATCACGAGTTTCATGGAATACCTTGTCACCACCAGGAAGCCTTGCCTGTAGCAACTATGTCAAACCTTCATTCAAAGTTTCCATGTCAGCATTTAAACCATCCATGTTCCATTTTATGTTTTCTTTTATGTTTACTTTTTAACCTTCAATGTCCCCTTTTATGCCTTCTTTTATTTCTACTTTTAAACCTTCCACTTCCCCTTATATGTTTGCTTTCATCACTTGTAGTTCATGTTTGGTTATTCATTCTGAGAGCAAAATTTGTTGCACTTGGTCTCGTAATTTTGATATATCACGTTGTATTTATTCATCTTCTCTAGGCACCATAGTATATCTTTATTCAATATTGCTGGGTGTATAATTTTTTTGTTTGGTAGTAATTTTGGAACCAATTAATGATATTTATGTTTCACTATTCCCTTTGAATCACTTCAAGTTGATATTTCAATCAAAACTTATAAAATTTAAAAAAAAACACCTTTTAAGAACTTGATTTTGAGCATGTTGATCTAGATAACCTTGAAACTATTGTATCTTTATTATTTCATCCTCCTAAGCTCTAAAATTGAGACTTGAGTTAGCTCTCTATGTCTTATTTCCAATGCCACAAGTCATACCAATATTGGATTATGAAATATAAAGTTATTCCATGCTCCTTCAATGTCTTGATTATGCACTGGTTCAATAGAGTGAACTTGTATGGGATGCCACATGTCACTGTTTCTACCTTATGCACTAAAAATAAAACCTGAAAAGCTCAATTTTGTGCAATTTTGGTCACCATTTACATAATTCAAATCAGAGAAAATTTTAGGGGCGAATTTTAGTCCAAGGGAAAATTTTAAAGGGTTTTAAATTTTGGAAGGGCGATTTTTTTATATATAACCCCTTTTCTATAGTTTTATATAGTTAGCCCTATAATTATTTTATAAATAATTAATTATTAAGTGTTAGCCCAACAAAATAAATGTGCATAGAAATGGGAATTCGCTTCCCGATTTTCTAGTTTGGAGAAGATTTGAATGGCATTCACCTAGATTTACTGGGTCGAGGGAGGGATTGGAGTGATTTTCCCTCATTTTTAATGGTTGGGGTTTGGAAGTTGGAGGTGGAATAATGATTTGAATGGAATTCGCCGGAATTTATAGGGTCGGGGGAGGGATTGGAGTGATTCGCCCACATTTTTAGTGGTTGGGGCTTGGAAGTTGGAGGTACAACAAGGGTCACAGTGCCCGGATTATATGCATGGAGGTTGATGCTGCATTGATGAGGGCAACAAGATCTAGTTCCTGATGACGTATTGACGAGGATCTGGTTCTCAGAGATGCTAGCTACCTGGAAAGGGCATGAACTAGGGATTTAGAGTA
Source organism: Pinus albicaulis (assembly GCA_034641835.2). Classification (NCBI taxonomy): domain Eukaryota; kingdom Viridiplantae; phylum Streptophyta; class Pinopsida; order Pinales; family Pinaceae; genus Pinus; species Pinus albicaulis. The sequence goes on along the minus strand of CM076577.1, from coordinate 1,282,521,523 downwards.
CCATTTCCCTGGTGCCGTGGAGCTAAACCCATGAGGAGGTTTTTGTATAGCGGTGTTTCATTGCAAATGTAATTTTTATTTTGTATAAATTTATTGAGTCTGAATGCTTCAAAGTGTGCTGGATATTTCTTCGGCGAGTCTAACAGTGCTCTGTAATTTTATTTTTTAATAAATTTGCGAGTTTGAATGCTTCGAAGTGTGCTGGTGAATGTTGGTGATTGCTTTGGAGAGTCTAACAGTGTTGGTCAGTGGTGAATGCTGGTTCTATATGTGTGATTTTCAAGAGGTAATCCAATATTAAAAAGTTTACACTTGTTCCAGCCTTATTTTAAACTCACAATCGCTAGAAATCCAAACTGTTGACACTTTCCATCACCGGAGAGGTTTGTCAGGAAGAGAAGTTTCACTATAACATTTTGAGAGTCAATTTACCTCAAGGAAAAGAGAAATCGTTTGCATCTGTGATCTGAAAATGGAGTGGTCTGATTATAATTTTGTCTCATAAGTTCTCATGGTTATGTATCTTTACTGGATGCAATTCGAAATGAATGCACTCTATTGACTTTATTAAAGATGATTTTATAAACAATATAAATATGTTTTGTTGAAAATTCGTTCCAGGGTTTTCTTTGCCAACATAGACCTTAAAACCCATACAAAACAAATAAGAAGCCTAGACTTATGTCATAAAGGGCCAAAACCACTCAATGATAGCAGGGTGTGATAGAGACAACATAGAGTTTCATGGTTTGAAACATAGATTTAAATTTTACACATAAGTGAATTTGGGTCTCTCTTAGTTGAATATTTCCAAATGTGACTACATTTCTTATGCTTTGACCGTCCATTTGGTGTGAAAATGCACTCGAAGCAACTATTCCCCCTTAAATCCATACAGTTATCATTTAAGACATTGGTGACGAAGTTGCACCAGCGGAAGATTCTCAACTTGGTTTATTAGGGATAGTCTGGGACACCTTGGATATGCGGCGTTTACATGATGTTAATATATGTTGAATGCATTTTGTTTAGGAATCGATATTATCATGCTGTCAATCTTTGTACATTCATCATTTGAAATGTGAAAATCCTAAATTGAAATTCCTAGAAAAATCCTTGGTGTGGCCATATAATGAAGTTAATTGTTTGTTTGAAATCTTTGTATGTAAGAAATATGAGCTATATCCATATACAGATTCTTGATCAAGCTGCTGTTGGGATATTGTAACTCATTAATTTTCACTAACCTTAGGAATGATATTTTCTAGAGTGAATCTTTTATTGCAGTTGTTATTGGCATTAGTGCTGCTTTTGTGATAACTAACTTGTTCAATCATATAACTAATCATGTGATTGGGGATATCAATCCATGGTTACGAGATGAAGCCTTGGTAAGTTTTTCTTTGCTAGAATATACCCTCATTGTTGAATTATGGTATAGTCTATTGAACAGTGAACTCTCTTTAAGTATATGTATCTAGGGGTACTAAAAAACATTAGTGAAGGAGATTGACGTGTAGTCCCCATGCTCCCATTGCACTTAGTTAGACTAGGTATTATAGTTGTAATTACGTTTTGACTCTGTTTTTCCAATTTCATCCTATATATTTCATGGGTGGTTGGTCACATGTGATCACCCACCTAAATATTTATTTTATAATTATAAAGTTAGGAGACTTGGTTAAAGATGATCACTCTCCACCAATGTTGTACCTCTATAAATAGATATTCCAATGAAGAGTGTACCATAGGTGCACCTTGCAACAATCTCCGCTTTAATTGCATGCTCCTTTTCTTGGGTTCCTCTCTTTCTTGGATGCAATTATTCACATTTCCAAGTCTGGCTATTTAAATTTGAATTGATTAGATTAGTAGTAACATGACAGACCGTGAGACTTTTCCAATTTATTAAATTTGAAACATAAATGGTTTTCTTGAGTTGATTGGTAATCTATTATATAGAAGATTGAGTGGTCGTTATGTAGATCCATGAATTTTATTTTCATCCAATGCAAGAAAGGGATGTTGTTAACAGTAGGTTGAGCTTCTTAGTGTGGTTTTAGTTGTTGGGTTTGATTCAAGCCACTTAGGGCATTAGGGCATATGTTGTGGGGTATAATTTGTGAAAACAATTTATTTCCCAGGATTCAAATGCAACCATTGATTCGCCATTAACACCACTTAATCCTCTCTGTCGGATTGTCATTCAGTATATTTTTTTTTGGTAGTACTTCTAGAAATATAGGTCAAGAAGCTGACACATATAGGGGAATTCTTTCAGCTTAGGTGACAGGTCTAAGGGGTGACTATTTGTTCTTCCAAAAAACAGCCAGACTTACGCCCCACCTTATTCCATTGGAACTTATCTTATAGTACTCATACTTTGCAGGTGGCATAGACTGTAGACTACAACAAGAATTGAAACTCAAACCTCACCAGTGAACCAATTCTTTTATGACAGTTTAAACATAGAAGATTTTCATTAAATGCAAAATTGGTAGGTGAACCAGTACGAGGAAAGAAATTGATGTGAAACGAATTTATCCATTAATAGAAGTTGTTCATGAGAGAGAGAGAGATCATTAAAACTGTTGATATTTCTATTAATTCTGGGTTTTGCACCAATGAAGTCAAGTTTATAACTAACTGCCACTTTTATTCTCTCTCTCTGTTGCTTTGTCTTTGTTTCTAGGCACTTTAGGGTTGAAAAATTGTTGCTGGCATAATATGAAAGCTACATGAAGCATGAGGGTTAGCTACATTTCATTGGAGTAGTATAATGCATAATTTAGAGTAGGGCAGAGAAGAGGATTTAGTGACTGAGTATGCATCATTCATGGTGGGGCGGGGAAGAGGAGGGGTAATTTAATATGCAAAATTCAGAGTTGTGGAGGGAAAACGGTGGGAGATTGTCATGGCAATGTTAAGATGGAATTGGATAATTCATCATGAACAAAACCCTACTTCTATCATCATTTTTACTTTGTTGATTTACTAATTACTCTACCGCATTTATACATTGCACATATGGTCCCTTCATTTTTCCCCAGGAATGACATATCAATGACCTTTAAAAGCATATTTCAAACTTTCTCATGCAGTGAATTCCATGACAATCCATACTGGGATGTTTCATGTGTCTCCAAGCTCCAGAACATAAATACTATGTTTATTACAAGCATAACACACTTAATGATTTGTATCATAACCTATACAATGCATTAGGGATATAATAATGGATCCATCTTTGGACCTTTGAAAATTTAATTCAAATTTCAAAGTATCTTCTCATAGTGAGACAAGGTATAGACCTACAAAGCTAAACTTTTAACACTTTCCATCACTGGCGAGTTTTTTTGGGAATGAGAGTTTATGATTTTTAGCATAACCTTTACATGGGATAAAGGGTGTGATAATGGATCCATATCTATGTCTCTGAAAATTTAGTTCAAAGTAAATTTTCATAGTGAAGCAAGGCATACATTTACTTGTATAGGGCTAGAAATCCAAATTCTTCCATCACCAGAGAGGTTTGTCAGGAAGAGAAGTTTCAGTATAACATTTTGAGAATCGCTTTACCTCAGCAAAAAGAGAAATAGTTTGCATCTGTGATATGAAAATGGAGTGACTGGTTAGAATTTTGTCCTATAAGTTGTCATGGTTATGTATCTTTACTAGATGAAATTCAAAATGAATGCTTTCTGTTGACTTTATTAAAGATTATTTTATAAACAATATAAAGCTATTTTGTTGCAAATTGGTTCCCGGTTTATTTTTCTACCAAGATAGACCTTAAAAACCATACAAAACAAATAAGAAGCCCATAATTATGTCATAAAGGGGTGAAAACACTCAATGATAGCAGGGTGTGATAGAGACAACATAGAGTTTCATGGTTGGTTTGAAACTTAGATTTAAATTTTACACACAAGTGAATTTGGGTCTTTGTTAGTTGAATGTGTCCAAATGTGACTGCATTTATTATTCTTTGAGCATCCAGGTGGTGTGAAAATGCACTGGAAGAAACTTATCCCCCATAAAGCAATACAATACCCATTTGAGGTGTTGGTGATGAAGTTGCACCAGTTGAATATTCTCAACCTGGTTTACTAGGGATAATTCGAGACACCTTGGATATGTTGTGTTTACCTGATTTTAATATATGTTGAATGAATTTTGTTTAGGAATCGATATTATCATGTTGTCAATATTTTTACATTTTTCATTTCAAATGTGAAAATCCTAAATTGAAATTCCTAGAAAAATCCTCGGTGTGACCATAGAGTGAAGTTAATTGTTTGTTTGAAATCTTTGTATGCAAGAAATATGAGCTATATTCATATACATATTCTTGATCAAGGTGTTGTTGGGATATTGTCACTCATTAATTGTGGCTAACCTTAGGAATAATATTTTTTGTATTGAATCTTTTATTGTAGTTGCTATTGGCATTAGGTTTGTTTTTGTGATAACTAACTTGTTCAATCATAGAACTAATCATGTGATTGGGGATACAAATCCATGGTTACAAGATGAAGCCTTGGTAAGTTTTTCTTTGCTAGAAGATGCTCCCATTGTTGAATGATGGTATAGTATATTGAATAGTGAACTCTCTTTAAGTATTGTATCTAGCGGTACTACAAAACATTAGTCCAGGAGATTGAGGTGTATTCCCCATGCTCCCATTGGACTTAGTTAGACTAGGTATTATAATTGTAATTACGTTTTCACTCAATTTTTCCAATTTCATCCTATATATTTCATGGGGGACTTGGTCACATGTGATAACCCACCTAAATATGTATTTTATAATTATAACCTTAGCATACCTGATTAAAGATTATCACTCTCCACCAATGTTCTACCTCTATCAATAGAAATTCCAATGAAGAGTGTACAATAGGTGCACCTTGCAACAATCTCCTCTTTAATTTCATGCTCGATTTCTTGGGTTTATCTCTTTCTTAGATGCAATTATTCACATTTTCAAGTCTAGCTATGTAAATTTGAATTGATTAGATTAGTAGTAACATGATAGACTATGAGAATTTGTCCATTTATTAAAGCTGAAACATAAATGGTTTTCTTCAGTTAATTGGTAATCTATTATATAGCAGATTGAGTGGTCGTTATGTAGATCCATGAATTTTGATTTGACCCAATGCAAGAAAGGGTTGTTGTTAACAATAGGTTGAGCTTCTTAGAGCGGTTTTAGTTGTTGGGTTCGATTTAGTAGTCACTTAGGGCGTTAGGGCATCTGTTGTGGGGTACAATTTGTGAAAATAGTTTACTTCTCGGGCTTCAAATACAACCATTAATTCATCATTAATAGCCCTTAATTTTCTCTATCTAATTGTAATTCAGTACATTTTGTTTTGGTAGTACTTCTAGAAATATACGCCGAGAAGTTGACACATATAGGGAATTCCTTTGGCTTAGGTTCCACATCTGAGGGGTGACTATTTATTCTTCCAAAAATCAGCCAGACTTACACCCCGCCTCATTCCACTAGAACTTATCTTATAGAACTCATACTCTGCAGGTGGGGTATATTGTAGACCACAACGAGAATTGAAACCTGAACCTCACTAGTGAACCAATGCTTTTATGACAGCTGGAACATAAAAGATCGAGAATTGAAACTTGAACCTCACCAGTGGACTAATGCTTTTATGACATCTGAAACATAGAATATTTACATTAAATGCACAATTGGTAGGTGAACCAGTACGGGGAAAGACATTGGTGTGAAACCAATTTATCCATTAATGCAAGTTGTTCATGAGAGAGAGGGAGATCATTAAAATTATTGATATTTCTATGAATTCTAGGTTTTGCACCAATGAAGTCAAGTTTATAACTAATTTCCACTTTTATTCTCTCTCTCTGTTGCATTGTCTTTGTTTTAAGGTGCCTCAGGGTTGAAAACTTGTTGCTTTCTTAATATGAAAGTTGCATAAATCATGAGGTTTAGCTACATGCCATTGGAGTAGTACAATGCATAATTTAGAGTGGGGTAGAGAAGAAACTTTAGTGACTAAATATGCATAATTCATGGTGGGGAAGGGAAGAGGATGAGTAATTTAATATGAAAAATTCAGAGTACTGGAGGGAAAATGGTGGAGATTGTCATGGCAATGTTAAGATGGAATTGGATACGTCATCATGAACAGAACCTGACTTCTATCACCATTTTTAGTTTGTTGTTTTGTTAATTACTCTACCACATTTATAGATTTCACATATGGGCCCTTCATTTTTCCCCAGGAATGATAGATCAATGACCTTTAAAATCATATTGCAAACTTTTTCATGTAGTAAATTCCATGACATTCCATACTGGGATGTTTCATGTGTGTCCAGACTCCAGAACATAGATACTATTTTTATTACAAGAACAACACTCTTTATGATTTGCATCATAACCTATACAATGCATCAAGGATATAATAATGGATCCATCTTTGGATATTTGAAAATTTAATTCAAATTTAAAAGTATCTTCTAATAATGAGACAGGGTATGCATTACTTGTATAGGCCTACAAAACCAAAATTTTAACACTTTCCATCACTAGCAAGTTTTGTTGGGAACAGGAGTTTATGATTTTTAGCATAACCTTTACATAGGATAAAGGGTATGATAATGGATCCATCTCTGTTTCTCTAAAAATTTAGTTCAAAGTAACTTTTCATAGTGAAGAAGGGCATACATTTACTTGTATAGGGCTATAAATACAAACTGTTGACACTTTCCATCACCAGAGAGGTTTGCCAGGAAGAGAAGTTTTAGTATAACGTTTTGATGATTACTTTACCTCAGTGAAAAGAAAAATCGTTTGCCTCTGTGATTTGAAAATGGGGTGCATTGATTATAATTTTTTCGCTTAAGTTCTCATGGTTCAGTATCTTTACTGGATGCAATTCAAAATGAATGTTTTGTATTAACTTTATTAAAGATTATTTTATTAACAATATAAATCTATTTTATTGCAAATTGGTTCTAGGGTTTTTTTTCGGCCAAGACAGACCTTAAAACCATACAAAAAAAATAAGAAGCCCATAATTATGTCATAAATGGTAGAAAACACTCAATGATAGTAGGGTGGGGTAGATACAACAAAGAGTTTCATGGTTTGCAACTTAGATTTAAATTTTACACATAAGTGAATTTGGGTTTCTATTAGTTTAATGTGTCCAAATGTGACTGCATTTCTTATGCTTTGACCATCTAGGTGGTGTGAAAATGCACTGGAAGCAAGTTATCCCCCTTAAATCCATACAATTCCCATTTGAGGTTTTTGCGATGAAGTTGCATGAGTTGAAGATTCTTAACTTGGTTTACTAGGGATAGTCCGTGACACCTTGGATATGTTGTGTTTACATGATGTTAATATATGTTGAATGCATTTTGTTTAGGAATCAATATTATCATGTTGTCCATCTTTGTACATTTTTCATTTGAAATGTGAAAAACCTAAATTGAAATTCCTAGAAAAATCGTCGGTGTGGCCATATAGTGAAGTTAATTGTTTGTTTTAAATCTTTGTATGCAAGAAATATGAGCTATATTCATATTCAGATTCTTGATCAAGGTGCTGTTGGGATATTGTCACTCATTAATTGTGGCTAACCTTAGGAATGATATTTTGTAGAGTGAATATTTTATTGTACTTGCTATTGGAATTAGGACTACTTTTGTGATAACCAACTCGTTCAATCATAGAACTAATCATGTGATTCGAGATATCAATCCATGGTTACGAGATGAAGCCCTGGTAAGTTTTTATCTGGTAGAAGATGCTACCATTTTTGAATGATGGTACACTCTATTGAACAGTGAACTCTCTTTAAGTATATGTATCTAGGGGCACTACAAAACATTAGTCAAGGAGATTGAGGTATAGTCCCCATGCTCCCATTAGACTTTGTTAGACTAGGTATTATAATTGTAATTACATTTTCAGTCTGTTTTTTCTAATTTCATCCTATATATTTCATGCGGGGCTTGGTCACATGTTATGACCCACCTAAATATGTATTTTATAATTATAACCTTAGGATACTTGGTTAAATATGATCGCTCTCCACCAATGTTGTACCTCTATAAATAGATATTCCAATGAAGAGTGTACCATAGGTGCACCTTGCAATTATTCACATTGCCAATTCTAGCTATGTAAATTTGAATTGATTAGATTAGTAGTAACATGACAGACTGTGATACTTTGTGAATTTATTGAAGCTAAAACATTAATGTTTTTCTTCAGTTGATTGGTAATCTATTATATAGTAGATTGACCAGTCGTTATGTAGATCCATGAATTTTATTTTGATCCAATGCAAGAAAGGGTTGTTGTTAATAGTAGCTTGAGATTATTAGTGTGGTTTTACTTTTTCGGTTTGATTCAACACTCACTTAGGGCATTAGGGAATCTGTTGTGGGGTACAATTTGTGAAAATAGTTTACTTCCCAGGCTTCAAATGCAACCATTGATTCGTCATTAACACCCCTTAATCCTCTTTGTCTGATTGTAATTCAGTACATTTTGTTTTGGTAGTACTTCTATAAATATACGCCGAGAATCTGGCACATATAGGGGACTTCCTTTGGCTTAGGTGCCAGGTCTGAGGAGTGACTATTTATTCTTCCAAAAATTAGCCAAACTTACACCCCACCTCATTCCATTGAAACTTATCTTACAGAACCCATACTCTACAGGTGGGGTGGACTATAGACCACAGCAAGAATTGAACATTGAACCTCACCAGTGAACCAATTGTTTTATGATAGCTGAAAAATAGAATATTTTCATTAAATGCACAATTTTCAGGTGAACTAGTACGGGGAAAGACATTGGTGCGAAACCAATTGATCCACTAATGGAATTTTTTCATGAGAGAGAGAGAGAGAGAGAGATCATTAAAAATGTTTATATTTCTATTAATTATGGGTTTTTCACCAATGAAGTCAAGTTTATAACTAATTTCCACTTTTATTCTCTCCCATTGTTGCTTTATCTTTGTTTCTAGGCACTTTAGGGTTGAAAACTTGTTGCTTGCATAATATGAAAGTTGCATGAAGCATGAGGGTTAGCTACATTTCAATGGAGTAGCACAATGGAGAATTCAGAGTGGGGTAGAGAAATGGATTTAGTGACTAAATATGCATAATTTAGGGTGGGGCAGGGAAGAGGATGAATAATTTAATATGCCAGACTAGTGGAGGGAAAATGGTGGGAGATTGTCATGGAAATGTGAAGATGGAATTGGATACCTCATCATGAACAAAACCAAACTTCTATCATCGTTTCTACTTTGTTTATTTGTTAATTACTCTACCGCATTTATAGATTGCACATATGGGCCCTTCATTTTTCCCCAAGAATGATAGATCAATGACCTTTATAATAATATTGCAAACTTGTTCATGCAATTAATTCCATGACATTCCATACTGGGATGTTTCTTGCGTGTCTAGAATCCAGAACATAGATACCTTGTTTATTACAAGCACAACACTCTTTATGATTTGTATCATAATGTATAAAATGCATCAGGGATATAATAATGGATCCATCTTTGGATCTTTGAAAATTTCATTCAAATTTCAAAGTATCTTCTCATAGTGACACATGGTATGCATTAATTGTATAGGCTTACAAAACCAAACTTTTAACACTTTCCATCACTGGTGAGTTTTGTTCAGAATAGGATTTTGTATTTTTAACATAACCTTTACATGGGATAAAGGGTATGATAATGGATCCATCTCTATCTCTCTGAAAATTCAGTTCAAAGTAACTTTTCATAGTGATGAAGGGGATACATTTACTTGTATAGGGATAGAAATTGAAACTGTTGAAACTTTCCATCACTGGAGAGGTTTGTCAGGAAGAGAAGCTTCAGTATAAGGTTTTGAGAATCACTTTACCTTAGCGAAAAGAGAAATCATTTGCATCTATGATATGAAAATGGAGTGGACTGATTATAATTTTTTCCCTTAAGTTCTCATGGTTATGTGTCTTTACTGGATGCAATTCAAAATGAATGCTTTCTATTGAATTTATTAAATATTATTTTATAAACAATATAAATTTATTTTGTTGCAGACTGCTTCCAAGGTTTTTTTTCTACCTAGATAGACCTTAAAACCAATACAAAACAAATAAGATGCCCAGAATTATGTCATAAAGGGGAAAAAATAGTCAATGATAGCAGGGCGTGATAGAGACAACATAAAGTTTCATGGTTTGAAACTTAGATTTAAATTTTACACATAAGTAAATTTGGGTATCTGTTAGTTGAATGTGTCCAAATGTGACTACATTTCTTATGCTTTTACCATCCAGGTGGTGTGAAAATGCATTGGAAGCAACTTATCCCCCTTAAATCCATACAGTTCCCATTTGAGGTGTTGACGATGAAGTTGCACAGCTGAAGATTCTCAACCTGGTTTACTAGGGATAGTCTAGGACACCTTGGATATGTCGTGTTTACATGATGTTAATATATGTTGAATGAATTTTGTTTAGGAATCGATATTATCATGTTGTCAATATTTGTACATTTTTCATTTGAAATGTGAAAATCCTAAATTTGAGATTCCTAGAAAAATCCTTGGTGTGGCCATAGAGTGAACTTAATTGTTTGTTTGAAATCTTTGTATGCAATAAATATGAGCTATATTCATATTCAAATTCTTGATTAAGGTGATGTTTGGATATTGCACTCATTAATTGTGGCTAACCTTAGGAATGATATTTTCTGTAGTGAATCTTTTATTACAGTTTCTATTGGCATTAGGACAACTTTTTTGATAACTAACTTGTTCAATCATAAAACTAATCATGTGATTGGGGATATGAATCCATGGTTACGAGATGAAACCTTGGTAAGTTTTTATTTGGTACAAGATGCCCCCATTATTGAATGATGATACAGTTTATTGAACAATGAACTCTCTTTAAGTATATGTATCTAGGGGTACTATAAAACATTAGTCAAGGAGATTGAGGTGTAGTCCCCATGCTCCCATTTGACTTAGTTAGACTAGGTATTATAATTGTAGTTATGCTTTCACTCTGCTTTTCCAATTTCATCTTATATATTTCATGGGGGGCTTGGTCACATGTGATCACCCACCTAAATATGTATTTTATAATTATAAGCTTAGGATACTTGGTTAAATATGATCACTCTCCACCAATGTTGTACCTCTATAGATAGATATTCCAATGAAGAGTGTACCAGAGGTGCACCTTGCAACAATCTCCTCTATACTTGCATGCTTGTTTTCTTGGGTTTATCTTTTTCTTAGATGAAATTATTCACATTTCCAAGTTTGGCTATGTAAATTTGAATTGATTAGATTAGTAGTAACATGACATACTGTGACACTTTATCCATTTAGTAAAGCTAAAACATAAATGGTTTTCTTCAGTTGATTAGTAATCTGTTATATAGCAGATTGAGTGGTTGTTATGTAGATCCATGAATTTTATTTTCATCCAATGCAAGAAAGAGTTGTTTTTAACAGTAGGTTGAGCTTCTTAGTGTGGTTTTAGTTGTTGGGTTCAATTCAGTAGTCACTGAGGGCATTAGGGCATCTGTTTTGGGGTACAATTGGAGAAAATAATTTACTTCACAGGTTTCAAGTGAAACCATTGATTCATCATTAACACCCCTTAATCCTCTCCGTATGATTCTAATTAAGTAAATTTTGTTTTGGTAGTACTTCTAGAAATATACGCCAAGAATTTGACACATACAGGGGACTTCCTTCGGCTTAGGTGCCAAGTCTGAGGGGTGAATATTTATTCTTCCAAAAATCAGCCAGACTTACACCCCACCTCATTCCATTGGAACTTATCTTACATAACTCATACTCTGCAGGTGGGGTAGATTGTAGACCACAACGAGAATTGAACCCTGAACCTCACTAGTGAACCAATGCATTTATGACAGCTGAAACATAGAATATTTGCATTAAATGCACAATTGGCAGGTGAACTAGTACAGGGAAGGGCATTGTTGCGAAACCAATTTATCCATTAATGGAAGTTTTTCATGAGAGAGAGAGAGAGAGAGAGAGAGAGAGAGAGAGAGAGAGATCATTAAAACTGTTGATATTTCTATTAATTCTGGGTTTTGCACCAATGAAGTTAAGTTTATAACTAATTTCCACTTTTATTCTCTCTCTCTGTTGCTTTGTCTTTGTTTCTAAGCGCTTTAGGGTTGAAAACTTGTTGCTTGAATAATATGAAAGTTGCATGAGGCATGGGGGTTAGCTACATTTCATTGGAGTAGTACAATGCAGAATTTAGCGTGGGGTAGAGAAGAGGATTTAGTGACTGAATACGCATAATTCATGGTAGGGTAGGGAAGAGGATGGGTAGTTTAATATGCAAAATTAAGAGTAATGGAGGGAAAACGGTGGGATATTTTCATGGAAATGTTAAGATGGAATTGGATACCTCGTCATGAACAAAACCCAATGTCTATCATCATTTTTACTTTGATGTTTTGTTAATTACTCTACCAGATTTATAGATTGCACATATGGGCCCTTCATTTTTCCCCATGAATGACAGATCAATGACCTTTAAAATCATATTGCAAACTTTTTCATGCAATTAATTCCATAACATTCCATACTGGGATGTTTCATGTGTGTCTAGACTCCAGAACATAGATATCGTGTTTATTACAAGCACAACACTCCTTATTATTTGTATCATAACCTATACAATGCATTAGGGATATAATAATGTATCCATATTTGAATCTTTAAAAATTTAATTCAAAATTCAAAGTATCTTCTCATAGTGAGACATGGTATGAGTTACTTGTATAGGCCTACAAAACCAAACTTTTAACACTTTCCATCACTGGCGAGTTTTTTTGGGAAAAAGGTTTTATGAGTTTTAGCAAAACCTTTACATGGGATAAAGGGTATGATAATGGATCCATCTCTGTCTCTCTAAAAATTCAGTGCAAAGTAACTTTTCATAGTGAAGCAGAGCATACATTTACTTGTCTAGGGCTAGAAATCCAAACTTTTGACACTTTCCCTCACGGGAGAGGTTTGTCAGGAAGAGAAGTTTCAGTATAACATTTTGAGAATCACTATACCTCTGTGAAAAGAGAAATCATTTGCATCTATGATCTGAAAATGGAGTTGGGTGATTATAATTTTGTCTCGTAAGTTCTCGTTGTTATGTATCTTTACTAGATGCAATTCAAAATCAATGTTTTCTATTGACTTTATTAAAGATTATTTTATAAATAATATAAAGATATTTTGTTGCAGATTGGTTCCAAGGTTTTTTTCTACCAAGATAGACCTTAAAACCCATACAAAACAAATAAGAAGCCTAGAATTATGTCATAAAGGGGCGAAAACACTAAATGATAGCAGGGTGCCATAGAGACAACATATAGTTTCATGGTTTGAAACTTAGATTTAAATTTTACACATAAGTAAATTTGGGTCTCTGTTAGTTGAATGTGTCCAAATGTGACTTCATTTATTATTCTTTGACCATCCAGGTGGTGTGAAAATGCACTGGAAGCAACTTATCCCCCTTAAATCCATACAATTCCCCTTTGAGGTGTTCCCGATGAAGTTGCACCAGCTGAAGATTCTCAACCTGCTTTACTAGGGATAGTTTGGGACACCTTGGATATGCCGTGTTTACATGATGTTAATATATGTTGAATGCATTTTGTTTAGGAATCGATATTATCATGTTGCCAATATTTGTGCATTCGTCATTTGAAATGTGAAAATCCTAAATTGAAATTCCTAGAAAAATACTTGGTGTGGCCATAGAGTGAAGTTAATTGTTTGTTTGAAATCTTTGTATGCAAGAAATATAAGCTATATTCATATTAAGATTCTTGATCAAGGTGTTGTTGGGATATTGTTACTCATTAATTGTGGCTAACCTTAGGAATGATATTTTCTGAAGTGAATATTTTATTGCAGTTTCTATTTTCATTAGGACTTCTTTTGTGATAACTAACTTGTTCAATCATAGAACTAATCATGTGATTGGGTGTATCAATCCATGGTTACGAGATGAAGCCTTGGTAAGTTTTTATTTGGTAGAATATGCCCCTATTGTTGAATGATTCTATAGTATATTGAACAGTAAACTCTCTTTAAGTATATGTATCTAGGGGTACTACAAAACATTAGTCAAGGAGATTGAGGTGTAGTCCCCATGCTGCCATTGGACTTAGCTAGACTAGGTATTATAATTATAATTACGTTTACACTCTGTTTTTCGAATTTCATCCTATATATTTCATGGGGGGCTTGGTCACATGTGATCACCCACCTAAATATGTATTTTATTATTATAACCTCAGGATACTTGGTTAAAGATGACCACTCTCCACTAATGTTGTACCTCTATAAATAGATATTCCAATGAATAGTTTACCATAGGTGCACCTCGCAACAATCTCCTCTTTACTTGCATGCTATTTTTCTTGGGTTTCTCTCTTTCTTAGATGCAATTATTCACATTTCCAATGCGTGCCCGTACCAATATCAGGCTCTCTTTAGAACTTTGCAATTTCAAACTCATTGGGAGTTTTCTTGCTTGGAATTCTCCTTGAGCTTCCCACTCCAAGTGGTTAGAGAAATTTCTAGGCTTGTTGATACAACCAATTATTATATTAAGGCCATTAACAACATGCATCATATTGTTTCTCAGGTTTCCCTCATCCTTTTTTCATATCCACTTTTTTTCAGTTTTTATTTTTTCATAACTATTGTTTTTATTTACAATTGGTGTAATCATTGGTCCTTTTGGCCTATTGTATGTTCTTTTGGTATATACTATTTTTTTTTTGTCCATTTCACTTATTAAACCTACATAAATGGTCCATTATGTTGATTAAACAAGTGTAAAGATACCATTCCATTGATTTACCCTGCAAAGGGTCCATTCCGTTGATCAAACCCATTAGATGATTTAACGCTTGCAATTTCTTTTGCCCATGCTTGTTCCATGCATGTAAATTGAAATCATTGGCCCACCTAGAAATGTGTTCCACTTGGTGTCTTAGTGTAAGAATACTCTTAAAAATCCTTAGCTCCTCGTCAAGCTCATGAAATATTACTTGCAATGATTCCAAATTGTTTTGACAATTGTTCATCTAGGAAAAATAAAGGAATTTGCACTTATGATTAAATCATAAATCATTAGGGACTTGGATGTTGTGTATATGTGAATTGGTTTATAGCCTATGCTTGATAACTACCTCATAAGGAGATTCTCCTTCATTTGTCCTTGCAAGCCATTTAGTCACTAAAACCATCCTTGTAGCATGGTTGTTACTTAGCCCAAGTTCTCTGTTTTCTCTATGGATGGTGTAAATGTCACTAGTAACTGACTAGTTTCCTTAGTCCTCACTTTTATCATGGAAAATGATAGGGGATATGTTTCAAATTCTTATAAACAATTCATCAATGGAAAGATAAGTAAAAGAATCACTAGTAACTGACCAGTTGCCTTCCTCCTCACTTTTATCATGGAAAATGATAGAGGATATGTTTCAACTTCTTATAACCAATTCTTCACAACTTAAGGGAGAGGCGTTTTGCAAAGGATGATTAAATTTACTGTAATACTTTGTTGTTTTGTTTAAATCTTTCAAGTGTTCATTAGGTGATTTGAAGATATGAATTAATTTAGTGGAAATTTTTATATATTTTACATTTGAATGATGTTCTTTGTTTTATATATGATGAATCATGATGTTATTGTTTTGCGTATACTGATTTATTTTTTATTTTGGGCTTGGGCCTTGGCACAACATTTTAATAAAAAAATTCTTAATGGTTTTGTGAACATTACACTTATTTTACTTTAAAAGTCGCATACAAATCTAGTAATTCTCAACTCTTGGAAACTATTGATGCAGGTTTCTAGATCGATTTGAAATTTTACTTCTGGAATATTTAGGGAGATGTAAAAAGCTAATCCTAGGACGAAACTATCAAGGCAAATGGATGTATTATCGTACTTTAAAAGGCCTCAATCCAAGAATAAACTTTCTCTTCACGCTTCAAGCTCCTTTGAACAATCTATTACTGAGAGAGATGTTAACTCTTGTGAAAATTCATCTGATATCCATATGATGGATGAAAGAATAGGTTCCTCAAGTGATCAGGGTGAGATAAATGCAGTTTCAACATAAATTAGTGATGAAAATGTTAAATATTTTTCCTTGGAAGGTGACACAAACCATTCACGGAAAAGGAAAAAAGGCCAGTGGACCATAGGGAGAAAATTCCAAGATGATTGGGTCTCAAGTTTTCCATTTATTGAAGAAATACCTCCTAAAAATAAGGATTTACAAGAAGTTAGATGTATTGCGCGTAGTTGGAAAATTTTCAAGGTAGTGAAATTTCAGATGAAGCTAGATACAGTACAAAAGCATGCAGGAAAGGTGTATGAAAAGAAAATTACAAACGGTAAAGCAAAATCTATTGTCAAATGGAAATATTTTGAGGAATGTCGACATATCCAAGGTGTGGAAGAATACAAAAAATATTTAATAAGTAAGAGGAAACTTGAGGCAAGTGAAGGAACCATCATATATCAATTTTAAAAGATGATGGAAAGAAGCCTATTATCCAAGACGATACAATTGAGAATTGTATTTCACATCTTATGTAAAGTTCGTCCTATGACAGATTATCCAGATGGCATGAAATTTCTATCTTTTCTTCATGTGCCAAACTTTCCATCTTCTCATTGGTCCGTAACTAATGGTTGGGAATGGGCAAGATATCTAGCTCAAGTAGAAAATGATGATTTGAAACAGGAGACAACAAATGCTATGTTTTTGGCATTGTCTTTGGATGAGGTTACGGCCATAGATAATACTTCATGTATCTGCATGAGCATTTATATGGTTAATGACCATATTAGGCATTCTTATCTACTTGGGATTAAAATGACGATAAAGACTTCTACAGATGGAAATATTTATGAACTTGTTCTTAATAGTTTGAAGGAAAGTGGTATGGATCATTTAATGATTACAAAAACTTTGGTATGCGTTGGAGCAGATGGAGCATCGGTAATGCAAGGAAAAAGTAATGGTGTTTGTGTTAGTCTACAACTATCAGCTTCGCCATATATGCTTAATATTCATTGTATGGATCATAGGATGAATCTTGCATTTAAAATAGTAAACAAGTTTCCATCAGTTTCAAAAGTTGAAGATATTGTACGTGAGACTCATGCATACTTTTCTCAAAGTCCCAAATGATATTTAGAGTTTCAAAAATTTGGATATGGTGTTACGGACAGAAAAAAACTACTAAAATATGTTGATACAAGATGGATCTCATTAAATGGACCAGATCAAAGACTATTTAGGGTGTTCAAATCTTTGGTAGGGTTGATGTATGAAAACCGCTACAATGTAGACAAAGCTCAAGATCTTCTTTTTCAACTAAATGATATAGAAAAATTATTGACTTTGGCTGTAATTCTTCCTATGCTACATGAAATGAATGTCCTCGTGAAAATGTCTCCGAATCGCACAATGTATATTTTTGAATACACAAATGTGAGAAATTCACCATGCCTTGCATTGGATAATTTGTATATGATGTTGGAATCTTTTACTGGTCCAAAGTTTACAAGTTGGACTAAGATCATCAATATAGAAAATACTGAAAAAAAAAATTGACGTTTGATGAAAAAGGGATACTATGTATCATAGTGCGTGGGTATATGGTCCCCTTTCATTATATTAATAAGAAAGGACGAATCACCAAAGATTGCCCCATGTCAAGAGACCAATTTTATAATATTGTGATTTCGGTGAGACAAAAATTGATAAAAATTTCAAGACCGCTATCATCAGAGATAAGAGAACGATTTCCTCGAGATGAATTTTTGGAGGCCATGTGTGTGGTATACCCTCAATATTGGAACAATTTTTAATTTCCAAGAAATTTAAAAGCCGATTTTCAAAAGAGATTAAAATTTTTAGTAGACCACTTTAGCAAGAAAGTCTCGATACATGGAGAACAGATTGAACGTATTTTAGATTCATCAAGATTGGATCAACAAGGTGGAAGATTTATTGAAACAATGTGGAAGAAATATCATCTTTTGGAGAATCCTAATGAAAAAGTGCTATAACAAGATTATGGACTACTTTAAGTGCTAGCCAATACCTACAAGAAAACATATCAGAATATTTCAAATTAGCAAATTTGTCTCAAATCATGATTTTTGGATCAGTGGAGGATGAGAGAATGTTTAGTGCGCTATCATTCTTGAAGTCAAAGTTTAGGAACAAGCTTGATAAACATGTGGATACATGTTTAAGATTATATGTAACAAAGTATGACATTAACAATTTTCTATATGAAAGAGCGCTAGCACCTTGGAGATCAGATTGTGATAGAAGGGGAGAAAACAATATAGCAAATTTGTCTAATGAACTTGATACATAATATAATGTTTTGGAGGCTCATAATGACATTACATCTAGAGAAGATCATTTTCACAATGTGGAAAATGATTACCAAGATGATAACTGGGAAATTGAAATACCCTAGGACTCTTATTTTGGTATACATGTTCCATTGATCATGCAAGATTACTATATGTCAAATTTAGGTAAAAATGGGTTCTCTATTTTGTATTTTTCATTGTAACATTGCAGCTACATTTATTTCATGCGCGTTATTTTAAGATTTATGTTTCATATTTAATCCTTACATTGTTTGTTTCTTATTTGTGACAGGAAATAAAGATGGGTTTGATGAGGCTGGGACCTATTTCTTTTCACATAGATAATGTCTGACTAGTATTAAATGATAAATAACTAATTTAACAAGACTAACGCAAAGCATCAATGGGCTCATTCAATTACATGAAACAAACTTGAAACAAACCTGTAGGAGTTAACTACTGCATGAAACAAACCTATGAGAGTTAACTACCCAAAAAAATATGCAGTCTTCCACTTGTGGTAGGCTACAACATGATTGAGGCACTAACCTTGAAGATTCAAATAGCTACTCACCATAGGCTACAACTTGATTGAGGCTCCAACCTTAGAAATGAGTAGGCTATAACTTTCTCCAGGCTCCAACCTTTGCAATGACTAGGCTCCAACCACTGTAATGAGTAGGTTTCAACATGCTCTAGGCTCCAACCTTTACATCCTTGTGGCATCTCATCACATTTTCAAACTAGATCCACAATCATAAGATATCACTAAATAATAAGTTATGTTCTAACAAATACCAATCACTGCCAATGTTTCTGTCACCACAACAATATTTTCCATACAACCTACAATAATTACACTATCATGCTACCTGAAACCATTTCCATACAACCTGCAACCAATTTCTCAATTGTCACAAAATTCATGTCAATCGTTGTTGTTGGTTATCATACTATTTTCAAAAAATTATTCTCCAACCAAAACTGCAATATAGTCACTCAGACACTTCCTAGAAACTTGTTATCTTCATGTGTCTAACACACCTACAATATGCTCATAGACCTTGAAAACATACACAAGATATTTTGGTCATTAATCATGTGTCAAAACACTATCAAACTTGTCTAGATGCATCTATCCCTAAGCCCTGATCTCCTAACACCTTTCGGATTTCAATTTGGATCAATAATGACACAAAGAAACAAAAAAATCTATAATAAACCACACATAAAATTAATTGTTCAACATAACACACATCTCAAGTGTGTTCTACAAATTAACAAGAAATTGACATTGGTTCTACAAAATGACCACCAGATTGTAGCGCAGGTCACTAGAAGTTACAAATAGTGTGAGAAAAATGGAAAAAAGTATTAAAACGTTAACCAGCCTATTCGCATCATAGGTCAAAATATTGACCACCCACACGCTATACAAATGAATTACCAACTATGCTCTCGATGTGCCTTGGCACTATGGGTGATCCCCATTTAATTATAGTAGAGTCACCTTATTCAGCTAACTCTGTTGACTCTCCAAAATTTTGTGGGTCCATGTGGTTATGCCGCATTTTATCTAAGACAAGTGATTCCTATGTTATATCTTAGGTTTATGGTGGCAACATAGATTATCCTTGTCCACATCAAGGTCATAGTGGCTATCACACACATCTTTAGGGATTACGTTGGCATACAAACAACAACCTCATGGGTCATGGTGAAATATCCATGATTGTATGCAACATAACTCGACTTCACGGTAATATATACAATACTCATTTACAGTCCTCCACTTCAGGGGTCATGATGGCATACATTAATCATCCTTTGCCTCGAGGTGAGAATGATATACAGGGCTTGACATCCACCATATTAGGTCTTGATGCTATTCATTGATTGGCCTCTACCATAGGGATCATGATGATATACATAGCTTTTCTGCTATCTGAATGTAACACTCGTCCTTCACCTCAGAGGGTCATGATGAAATATATTACTTGACCTCCACCACAAGATTCATGTTGACATTCATTGCTTGGACTTCACTAGCATGCAACACTTAGTTACGAAACTCAACCTTTTCCACAAAGGGTCACTGATTAGGGGAATTTTGAGGTCTAAAATGAGCCTCCTAAGAAAATAATAAAATGATAGCTAAACCAATAAAATTATATTTATGAATTTTCAATTCACTTTTTGAACCAAAATCCATGTAACCATGGTTAAATTCAATTCAAAAGTTGTACCAAAATAAATAAAAATAAAAAAATTGTATTGATGTGACTATAAATAAGAATGATATTTTCAAGAAAAAGTCGTTATGATTGCACAACTAATGCTTTTTTCCTTTTTACTTAAATAACTTAAAATAAAATATAAATATAAATTCATAAATTCTTAATTATAGAATATGCTATTAATTAAAATTTATATTTTTTATATTATATAATAACATGTAATTAATATACTATATAAAAATCATATAATATAATATATTGTTTTATGTATGAATTTTATATTACATATTGAATCGATTTGATTTATAAATAAATATTTGCATATATAAAAATATAATATTTATTGAAAAGAGTGTAAATAAATGAAAATTGTGTAGGGATAAGCATTGTTTCTTTCAAAAAATATGAAATGACATTAATAATATTTTATTGAAAAAGTGTGAAATGACATTTCTTATGAGTACTTTATCTTATGACTTTAAAGGTACTTAGAGAACTACCATAGTTAACTATGAGTTTCTATCCATTATTGAGAATGTGACAAGTAAGTACCTTTAACTCAACCAATGCCACCTCAATCATTAGGGATGATGTCATCTCCTAAACTGTGATTCGTTCTCTTAAAGTGAATTTTGATTGTACATTTTCCTTAGGAAGCCCATTTTAGACCTTAAAATTCCCCTAATTTAATGAAATGTATTACTTAACCTCCACTACCAGTTTCACGGTGGCATACTTCTCTCTCTCTCTCTCTCTATATATATATATATATGAAGTTGATGTCAGAAGGACAACCATCATTCGAGAATATTAAACCAAAATTAATAATAATGCAACCCACATACAAACCAACCCTGAGAAACTGAACTAGAACAAAAGAAATAGCTTCAATTTGACCACAGATTGTTCACTCCAAACCATAGAAAAATTATATATATATATATATATATATATATATATATATATATATTTCCAAAAAAAATTTCCTTCAAACCATATGTGACACCATATTTATAGTGTTTGATCAATGGAGGGTCAACTAGTTTTAACAGAGGGAAATCAAAATTTTAATAATTTTAAAATGACAACGCTAATGTCCACATGTTGATATTTTATTGTATATGAGGATCAGGTTAAAAACCATGTTGTTTCCTTTTGATATATCCATTTATTTGTGGGAAATATCATTGATTGGTCCTAAACTTACACACCATTTAGCAACATTAACTAGAGTTCTATTTTTGTGCCTATGACCATTTATCTATTGAGTCGACAATTTGTCTACTCCAAACCTACACAACATTTAACAAATTCATTTTTTTGGGTTTTTCCCCATAGTTTGGCCTTTCAATTTTTTCCCCAACTAATATTGAATTTTAACATTTCATAACTTCTCATCTGAGAGGCTTTTTTTTTTAGTAAAATATATTTTTGGAAAGGTATTGATGAACACTACACAACCATGTTATTTGTAATATCTTTTGAGCATCTTAACTTGGTAAAAACTCAAATAACTTCAATTATCCATGTCCTCATGTAGTGATACCTTTACAGAGAATAAGTTGTCATACTCCTTCATGAAGATCCACCTACTACATTTATGATTATCAAATATGGTCCTACTATTGTAGCCCATACATATCCTTTGGCATTAATGACATCTTATTCTCATAAATGACAACACTATGTGAAAAAATCTCCCCCTTTGTCATTGATAAAAGCTCCCCTAGATATTGATGGTAATTTGATGTTAAATAAAATCAAGCGGGAAAAGTGAAGTGTTGCAATCCCTTTATCCTATAAGTGTAAGGCCTAAAATCGCTTCAGATAACATCAATGGCTGCAATCTCTCCCCATGCGACATCAATGGAAAATGATCACCTATATCAATAGAAGGTTATCATGAACCTGTAAGAGTACTTGTTCTTGGATGATTTTGTAGAATTTTCATGAACCATACTCTTCTCTTCCTAACATTTTGTCTCCCCAAATACCATGCTTCAACTACATGATCCCCTTGAAATTATGATTTTGTTGCTTTCTTCTGACTGCTCATGTTCTCCACCTGAGATAATGCTCCCATTGTTGTTGCACTCCCCATGAGATCATGTTATTTTCTTCATCCATAGGAACCTATTATATTTCATTAACATTTGATATATCTCCATCAAAACATAGTCCACAAACTTCCTACATACTTGCCTCTTCAAATTTTGATATAAAAAGTCATGATTATTGAAGAAGCCTTCTCTGCGATATTATATATGAGAGATCAAACCTAATCAAGGTCCTCTTTGACATATTCTCCATTTCCAACACTAACTTTGTTATACCATCTAGAATTAATTTTGTAATCTTAGCTAATGTGATGTTCATTGTGATATGTGTAACATTCAATCTTGGACTTCAATTCTTGCTTATATGACTGATACATTGTCTTTATTTGATTCACTTGTATCCATATAGGTACTTGATCATAACCTCTATACATGAACACATTATTGGTAAAATGATTATGTGATTTATGACCAAACTTAGTGCGTGAGCAACAATAACCAGAAAACTTGCATTGATACCTTGGCAAAGAGGAGGATCTCGATATTCTAAGGATGCTTCTTGAAGGAGTCGTGTTTCCCTACTAGGAAATACTTGCATAGTAAATATTCCTTTGTTGGTTTTCAAAACCTGTCCCATTGTTTCTTATGGATTCCTTGTTATGAACCATGTCTCTTACGTCATTTATGTTTGTGGATAAGTTTTACTCATTTTGATTTCATTAATTTTTCCCTTTTCTAGAGTTGTTTTGAGACTCATTAAAATGAATCCTATTCATCTAATTTATTTATTTATTTGGATCTTTAACTGATGATCCATATCTTGGTTTAAATGGACCTCTTACTGCAACTTTAGTGATAGCTTCTATTATAGGTGATGAAATACAATTCTGTCAAAGACAGATTTGAGGTATTAGATATATCTTTCCAGTGATGTAAGACACCTGAAATATTATGACCCGTGGGGTGAGAAAATTATTCCACAAACTCATAGGATGCACGGTGGCATAGTGTTCTAGACATGTGTAACTTCAATTGCTCATATCTCTCAAACTTGGAAACGAAATCAAATTTTGTAAAAAAAAAAACCGTTTGAGATAATAAAAAATACTTTCAAATTATATATTTTTCACTCTCTAATACGATCTGTGGATAATTTTGAACTTGCGTGAAATTTACTTAATATTATTGCAAAACATTGAAACTGAAATATGTTTCAAACCCTCATGGAGTCGTAACCTGAATTTGGATTTATGCAGGAATGAAATAAATACATAAATAAACATAAACACAGAGATGTAGCAGAAATAAAACTTCATTTGATTAATATCAAATGACTAAAATATGCTTACAGAGAGAATGGACATAAACTAGCTAGGGTGATGGTAGCTTATCTTTGAGAAGAGATGTGGCAGCTACATGCCTCTGAACTATGTTACAATGAGGCTCAAGGGCCTTTTAATTATTGAAAAAGAAGATAAAACCATAAAAACCCAAAACCCTAACCCGAGGAGATGTAACACAAAGAGTTTATGGGCCCTATTGGGGTTAGTTGGGTAGCCAACTTCTCGAGGTCATAACTTGGTCATAATATCTTTGTTTGGCACGCATGATACCTCATTGGAAAGATATCTCTAAGGAATATGCCGCTTAGGGCCTCAAACATCTCTGTAAGTTCAGGACCTGAAAAAATGCTAGAAATAGTAACTCAGAAAACTGATGAAACTGATTAGCTGGAATAAGCGGGTGGCCACCAATATCCACCTGGACCATTCCTCCCCCCTTAGAAAGAAATGGTCCCCATTGTGTGCAGAGCCTTCATAAGGTAGGGAAATTTATGTTGAACCTGGTCCCTGGTGAACCACTTTTATTGGTAAAGGATTTGGCCTTCTTTGAAGCGGGCGTAGCTTGCAGTGGGGTCAAGAGAGGCACTCCTTCTAAAAATGTAACCAAAATGTGTCGCCCACCTACAAATTGTGTGGCACTCGATGTTGATCTTGGCGTTTCTTGTACTTGGCATTGGATTTCTCCAAGATGTTGTGGCCTTGTTGGAGGACTTCAGATAATACACTTGTGGATTTTGTCTGTGTGGTCACATGAGGTATGAAAACATTAGGAAATGGTGCACCTAGGGTTAAATAAATGGATTTCTTGACTTGACAGTGTATATGAACCTCTGTGGATGAGGAGAAATTTTCCTTGGATTCCTCCACACATTTGTCCATTTGGTGTTTTCGTGTAGGGGAGTGTTGTTTGGCTGTTGTGGCCATAATATTCTTCTTGCTCTGTGGGTGAATTATAATGAAAACAAATTTCCTTGTTTGGGAAATAATATTACTGTGTTGCTTTTTAGTAATCATAGAGATGGTGGGAGGCGGTAATACCTCTAGTATCCTTTACAACTTATTTTCCAAATTAATAATAATAGAACGAGGTCTAGACTCATACATAGCATGTGGTTTCCACAAGTATGGTTGGCCCAATAATACATCAGACACATCAAGAGGAATAACATCACACAGTACCTCATCCATAAAGGGCTTGATGTTGTACGGAAGGTGGCACTAATGGATGATGTAGATATCTCTTCCTTAGTGAAGCCACCTAATGGTATACGGTTGCGGGTATGTTGTGGTCAATAGGTCGGGCCACTTCACGACCTCTGCTGAAATGAGGTTCTTTTGGCTTCCGCTATCGATAGGTAATTGTAGTGGAGAACCCTTCACCCACATCTACAAATGGAAGGGGCACTCCCCCTCCTCTAGATCCTCGGGATCATCCCTTTAGAGCTTGGTGGTGGTGACTGTTGAGCTATATAAATCATTATTGAATGACTGAACAACACACATTTAATTATCAATCCAAGGACGTCTATTTATTCCAACGGCAGTTTCACTATTTGTTCCAATACACCAACCAAAAGAAATTCCAAGGAAAATAAATTGTTGTTGAACTAAATGCTGGAAATAAATCACTCATGTAGAAATAAAAGAATCTACAAAATTGAAATCACACTTTAATTAATCTGTCTATCTCACCACACAGAAAGTACCCAACTAGTGTCTCTAGTATCATATGTGTAACAGCATATAAAGTATTGAAATCAACGCAGATATATTCTTAGCTGAACAACAGCAACAACACTCTATTGATAGATAAACTGAAATACAATTACACACACACAACTAACTTAATCACTGCAATCCCTGCTGAAGAGGAGGGCCCTTCCTCCCTAGCAGGGTGCAGGTAGAGAAATAAATTTTAACAGAAACTAAACAGAATAACACATGTAACAAAAATATCAAGATAATCTATATTAATCTGAACATAATTACTGATCCAAAATAATGTTGTTCTTCGCTAACCTCTCGACCTCTAGGGCCAAGAAATACATAGTGGTTACATCAGAAAATCCAGGAATAGATCAGTCATGAGAATCTTATGATTATCATGCTAATCAAAATAGAAAATATATAGTTATAACCACATCCTAATAAATTTCTTACTAGAAAATAAAAGGTTACAATCGAAACCGCCCTTAGGTTTTTATCCCAAAAATACAATGCTTAAACAGCTTCTACAGCTATCGTAATGGAATCATAGTTGTAATGTAACGACTAGA
Organism: Pinus albicaulis; assembly: GCA_034641835.2. Taxonomy (NCBI): domain Eukaryota; kingdom Viridiplantae; phylum Streptophyta; class Pinopsida; order Pinales; family Pinaceae; genus Pinus; species Pinus albicaulis. The sequence continues at coordinate 1,282,495,114 of CM076577.1, read as the reverse complement.
GGATAGATTAACAACAATTATTGACGAGATCAGTCAATGGTACAACTCTATCAGCAGTTTGCAAATGAGTCTGTAACAACAGAGTGTTACAATAGTTTTCTGACGGGTCTGTAATAGTAGAGTGTAACAGCAATTTTCTAACGGGTTTGTTACAACAAGGTGTAACAACATCGCTTTGTTGTAAAAGCACCCTCTTAACTACTCCTGTGAACTTCATGCTTGGGACCTTTGGTGCTATAAATGACATCTGAAAATACAACACAAAGACCATCGATCTTCTCCAAACAGTCACCATCAATTAGTGACAAAAAGGTATGTTATATTGTAATAATTGGTGAATTGGAAAAACAACGAAAGTAAGGTGAAACAACACAAATTAAGGTAAAAAGGTAGGAAAAAAGGGTAAAGATACTCCCATTGGTTATGGTTATGAGGAAAAATAAGGAAGATAAGTGTAGGAAAAATGTACAAAACCAGTACCCAACAATGCCATGGCACTGTGATCTGCATCAATGATCTGCTTCTCTTTTTCATTCCCCTTGTCTAGTTCTGACCTAGAATCAGAGCATGCATCTGATCCAGATGCCTTTAGTTAAGTCACCAATGACTGTTTGGTCTGACACTCACTTGCATTGTGAGTGGAGCTATTATGAAATTCCCACCACTTCCCCGTATCCTTATTTGACATTTTGGTGTTGTTCCAAGTCGCCCCGCTTTGGATTTTCCCCTTGTTCTGTGGTTCAGGGGCGCCTTTCCTTGGATTCGGATTCGCAGATCCAAATTCTCACTTCTTATACTTCAATTTTTTCTCGATATTGGTGGAATATCGATATGTTGCACTAAGCGAGGTAATTTCGAGGAACTCCATTTCCTCCTGAATGTATCTGTGCAAATAGCTGCGGTACTTGAGCACCAAATGTCTCTCTAAATATTTAATACCCAACTTTGTGCATAGGGTATGGAACAAATTCTTCAGCTCATGCAAATATTGATTCCTTTGCTACCGCAGTGTGGTCCAATGGATGTACTTGTCCTCATAGCTACCCATGGGTTAATATTGTTCCTTGATGCCGTCTCGAAACAAATTCAAAGTGGTTGTGGCAGAGAAAAGAGAGGGTTCATTCTCATCCTTTTTCTCATAGTAGGTTTCCCACCAGTATTTGACATGGGGGGTGGCTTTGAGGAGTGCAAAATTAATCTTTTCTTGGTCACAAAAATCATGGATCGAAAAACACCCTTCCAACAAATTTACCCATCTATCTACAACATCTGCATCTATCTGGCCTTCAAATATATGAATGTCGAAGTTGACTTGTACCTTGAAAGGATTTGTGCCTCCAAAATGTTTGTTGGATGCAGATGCACCACCAGTGGGAAGTCGTTGAAGGACCTAGGAAATGTTTTCCATCATCACGTTCCTTTGTTTATTGAGGGCCTTCTCAAGCAATATTTTGATAGGATCTTATGTTCTCATCGTATTTCTTTCTTCTGCCATGGGAGGTCGTCAAGGTTTGTTATGTTGATCATGCAAAGGTTAAACCAGATTGAGCCTTAACTCCTTATACCCTGACCTTGTTTTGGACATGCAAAGAAATATTGAGAAAGAGTAGACTTCTCTGATACCACTGATCTGAATCTTAGTTGAAATGGACCTCTTACTGCAAATTTTTTGATAATTTTTGCTATAGGTGTTGAAATCAAATTCCCTCAAAGACCCATTTTAGGTATTAAATTATATATTTCTAGTGATATAAGACACTTGAAATTTTAAGACCTGTGGAGCGAGAAAATGATTAAAAAAACTCATAGGAAACGTGGCATCATAGTGCTCCAGACAGGTGTAAATTCAATTTCTCATATCTCTCAAAACGGGAAACAAAATAAAATTTTGTAAAAAGCCTATTTGATATAATAAAAAATACTTTCAAATGAGATATTTTTCACTCTCTAATATAATTTGTGAATACTGTGGAACTTGCACGAATTTTACTGAATATTACTGCAAAAAATTGAAACTGAAATATGTTTCAAACCCTCATGGAGCCGTAACTTGAATCTAGATTTATTCAGGAATGAAATAAAATACAGAAATAAACATAAATGCAGAGATGTAGCTGAAATAAAACTTCATTTTATTAATATCAAATGACTGAAATATGCTTAAAGACAAAATGGACATAAAATAGCTAGGGCGATGGTAGCTTATCTCTAAGAACATATGTTGTGGATAAATGCTTCTGAACTGTGTTACAATGAGGCTCAAGGGCATTTTTATTATTTAAAAATCAGAGAAACCCTAAACAACCAAAACCCTAATCCGAGGAGATGTAACACCAAGGGTTTATGGGCCCTGTTGGGGTTAGTTGGGCAGCCAACTTCCCAAGGTCGTAGCTTGGTCATAACATCTATGTTTGGCACATATTGTACGTCGTTGGAAATATCTCTTTGAGGACTATGACGTTTAGGGCCTCAAAATGGCTTTGGAAGTTTAGGACACGAAAAAATACTAGAAATATTAAATAAGAAAACTAATGAAACTGACTAGGTGGAATAGGAAGGTGGCCACCAATATCGACCTGGAACAAGTGAGTTGTTGCTTGATGCAACAAAAGTCTTATCAATATTTTGATGTCTTTGATTTGATGGGTGATCATTTCTTTTGGATGTTTCTCCTTATTGATAGCCAAGATCTATCTTCATAAGTGGTGATCTCTGCATGATGAGAATATTATTAAGAGATTCATCTATATTTAATTTTGAGCTGAGATTCTTCAATTCTTCTCTTAATAGGATTCCTTCTTCTTCCAACCTTTCACATATCTGCCCTTTCTCATTTAGTTGTTCATATAGACATCCCTCTAATTATTTTTCCTCTTTTAGTTATATTTAAGATGCACAATATTTTTTTCATTTAGACTCTTGTATTGCATTAGTTGGTCTTCTCCTTTCCTAAGAGTTCTAATTTCCTTTAAGGAACTTCTAAGTTCCCCTTAAATATCCACTTCTTCTTCATATTATTCGTTCTTATCTATGAATAGAATAGAATTTCTTTCTTCATCTGACACACTTGTATTTCTTTCATTGTCACTTTTCTCCTTTGAGTAAAAAATATTTTTCTTTCATGTTTTCTTCTTATTCTGATACTTCGTCTTTAATATTAATTCATCATCACTTTCATTCATCTTGGCATAGGGACACTTATATGCATAATAGCTAATTATTCCACATTCAAAAAAATTGAAAGGAAACTTACCTTTGAACTTTCACATTCCTCTTTTAAGAATTTGAACAAACTCAGCTTATTCTTCATTGGAATTAGAGCTCTCCTAATCCTCTTGATATTTTCCACTTTTAATACCTTCAATGTTTCTTCCTTGACTCTTGAATTGTTTTCCTTGATTATCAACTCATATGTAGAGATCCATGGATTTTATCTACTTTCATTTTGTCAATTTATGTTAGTTGTTCAAGAGTTGAAACTTTAGGATTGAATATTCATGGAAGTGATATTAATACTTTGGAAAAAACGAAACTGTTATTTTCTTCTTCACCAATACCTACAATGAAATTAACTATTTTGTCTATACGAAAAAATATGAAGCAATTGTTGGCAACATTGTTGGCATTTATTTCAATAACTCAATGAACTATTGATATTTGTAGATGAGTTGTATGAGGATGTAAAGGTTCCTATAAAGGTTATGTACTATGATGTATGACTTTATGTTTGTAGAAGAGTTACAAGAGTTTGGATAGACTCTGGAGGTGCATATAAAGTTAATGTAATAGTCTGACAAAGTTTTGGGCAGAGTACCTCAGTTTTTCCTTCGATTATCCCATGTTTGTTGGGAACCTAACTTGCAAAGTGTGATGATTATGCATTTTCACTAGGAGAACATTTTTTCCATGAAAATATATTCTTTGAGAGACTATGTTATCCTCATGAAGGTTCCTGTAGGTGAATAAGTGAAAAAACCATGGGAAAAAACATCAAATTTCCTAAGGAATTCATGCGCATGAGGATGTCTAATAATGTCAACCATCAACTAGTCTGTGGGTTTGCATGAGGTAATTTAGTATTATAGAACCTACAAATTCACTAAGAAACTAGATAGTGGGTGAATAAGGAGTGGCTCTAGCTTTTGAAGGATCGATCTGGATTAGAATTGTTATAGTTTTTATTTTATTTCTCTACTATGGCATAGGTTAAAAGGAGGATGTATACGTGTATGATGTGAGAAATATACATAATGATTTGATTATATTCGAAGAGTGCATTTCACCATAATGAAATTCTTTTAAATCTGATGAACGTATATGTGACTCACTTTGATTATTTATTTTCTCTCTCAGATCTATTCTAGCACAAGAAACTCTTGTTATCAATTAGATCAACTCATAGATATTTTTGATCATATATAGATTTAGTTTATGAACACGTTGATTAAATAATAGTGAAAATAGTTAATGATATGGTACATACATTCCTCTTGTGTATGTTATTAAAGTACTAGTAGAGACACACCTCTAGTATTGATAGAGGTTTGAAGGCTTAGATAATTGGATATTACACCATGTCACATAACTATTTTTATTGCAGAAATATATCTTGTTTGATGAAGTTTTCTCTATGCACACCATGTAGATGTTACAATTAGATATATTTAATAGGATTTGAAGTATTAAATTCAAATTGATGTGCATGATTCACATATGTTTATGGCAGGGTGTCTTATATTGTTCTAGAGACATTGTCATGAGGTTTTTGCAGAGATTAATAGTTGAATTATCTTCATTGCTGACCTTGTGTGTTTTATAACTTGATCCACTACTATTGTATTTGAGAAGGGATTGTATTGACTTGTTGCAGGGGTTTATATATATAGGTGAATGTGCAGTGTAGAGATCAATGCCCTGCTAAGGGTGGAGGTTATATGAACAAGTATTTCTTTCAAATATCATCACCTCGTTTTCATTAAGGGCAACGATTATATGACATGGTATTGATTTTAGAGATCAACACCTTGTTCACATTAAGGGAAGATGTTTATATGACACATTATTTATTTAAGAGATCAACGTCTTCTTCACATTTAGGAAAGAGGTTTATATGATGCAGTGTAGATATTACTTGCCTATGAATTTGATGTGTGTGATAATCATGTTGTTGCTTGTCATTTGATGAGTTTATATCACTCAGAGATATTATATGTAGTCATATTGATCCTATTACATATTGAGCATAGTAATGTATGGTTTAAGATAGATTGCAAAGATTGTTTCTATGATGCTTTAATTGTTCCAATGTTTTCAAAATAAGGTGCTTGTTGTAGAGGTGTAGGAACCATTAATGAAGAAAGACAGTGAATTCAAGGGATGAACATATTTTAGTTTAAAATTTTTGGTAAAAGGGTTTATATGAGAGAGTTATTGGTTAATTGAATTATTTTATTGTTGTAAAACTAAAGGCTATGATGATGTTTCCTTGGGTTGACTATTTATTTATTGTGGTTTTGATATTGGTCAACAATAGTTGCATTTTTTATTTTTTTTGGGACTTGATGTAAATTTGAGTTTCATTATATTTGAAAAATTGAAAGGATGATTTGTTTTGTATTTAATGTTGATGAGAATAATATTATATATGGATCCAGTCTGAAACATTTTGATGAAATGTGGCATAGGAGATCTAAGTTTATTACAGGTGGTCCTAGTATGAAAATTTTAAAACGTAGATCACAAGGAGTCAGAGGGAGAAATGGATTCTTTATAGTAGTATTTGGATAATTTATTGGATGTAGACACCTCTAGTAGGTATAATATTGTGCACTAGTAAAATCCTACACCAATGTAAGATCCAAAAGAAATATTTTTTTTAATTAATATAAGACAAAGCAAACAATGGTAGTTGTGGTTTTTCCCAGTTTGGTTTTCCACCTAAAAATTACATGTCTCTATGTGATGATGTTCTTATTAATTTATTGATGTTCCTTTATTATTTATATTCTTTCATATTCTTACATATGTTATATGTGTTGGCATGTGTTGTCCTTGATGGCAACCTACTTGGTAAAGTTGATGACAACCTACTTGATGAGTTAAGGGGGAGATTGTTGGCAATGTGATACAATGTGTTGACTTTGATGGAACCTGCCTGATGAAGTTGTTCTTGATGAAAACTGACTTGATGAGTTGTTAATGATGTAAATTTGATGTATCTACAGATTAGTTCAGAAGTAGCTCAGAAAGTGCCAGAATAATGTTGAACAAGGTATGTCACAAGGCATAAACGGGTTTGTTAAGGAGAAGTGGCGTATGCACGCGGAAAAGCACGTGCCAAGTCGCGTATGGTCTTTTGCGCTCCAAATTTAGAATACCAAGGGACATTACCATGGTATTGACCCAAAGTATTGAGCGCTTGATTATATATTTGATCCCGTCCAGGAATACCATCGGAAGTTGTGTGGTTTTGGCTCATGGTATTGACAAAAGATAAATCTATATAAGGAGAAGAAAATCATTGTGCAAGGGGGTGCAGAAGTCTGGGTTTTAATGAATTCTTCACTATGAAATATATCTGAATGGAATGGGTAATAGTTAGCTGATAGATTTGAATTCATAATGCACCTATGAAGAAAATGATGAAGAGGGATCTCTAGATCTGAAATGTATATGTATTTTCTAGATCTGTTTATGGAATGTTTAGATTTGAGATGAGGCGAAATACTTTCTGAAGTAAAGGATGAAATCTGAGTTGTTTATCTGATCTGAAGAGCTGCACAGTCCTGAAAAGTTACAGATGTATACGCAGGTTCGCTTCAGTAAAAGCGCGTGTATACGCGGGTCTGCTTAAGGAAAAGCACGTATGGGCAGTTAGGGTTTTCTGAAGAATGCACAGAAGTATACGCGGGTTGGTGTGCATAAAAGCACGTACATACGCAGGTTCAGTGAAGTAAAAGCGCGTATGGAATATAGGGTTTGCTGAAGTAAGTGGAATGAAATGTCTTATCTGTTTTGTTGTTTTACTGTTATCTGTCAATGATGTATTCATACAGAACTGGGTTATTTGAATGATGAATATGCTGTTGATTATGTTAATTGAATATCAAGTCGTTGGTTGATTGGTTGATGATTCAATGAATGAATTGATGGGGTTATAAGTTTTAGTTTGATGAATGTTGAGCTTAAATGTGTGGAGTGGGTCTAGTCTGAAAATATGATGAAAAGTGGCCTACAAGATGTGTTGTATGGAAGTTGTTGGATCCAGTATGAAAATTGATGAAACGTGGTCCATGGTGGTGCTGAGGGTCGAAGCCTTCAGTGAGGGGGTTGTAGCTCCCTTCCAGTTGTAGCTGGTAAACGAGAGCAGGGGGTTGTAGCTCCCTTCTAGGAGAGGCTGGTAAACGAGAGAAGGTTGTAGCCTTCTGCAGGTGGGTGCCTGCGTGCTGATATGAGTCTGCGCCAATACATGGTTGTAAGATGTTTTCTTTATAATAAAAATATTGAAGACAGAGACGACGATAGCGGTGGTTTTCTCCCGACTTGGGTTTCCACCTTAAATCCTGGTGCTCATGTGTGTTGCTTATGTGTGATGGTTTATTCTGTTATTACTGCACATGCTTACTTCTAACTAAACATCTGATGATTTAATGATGCATAGATCTAAGTAAAGAACTAAATGTTTAATAATATCTCTGTATATACGTGAGTTTTATGAAGGTTATCCATGTGTATACGCGAGTTGTGTTCAGTCAAGTATCGTATGGGTTTTAGAGAAAGAAAAAGTAAAAATTTCTGAGTATGCTCTAAATATTGATTCACCACCCCCCCCTCTCAGTATTTTTCCCAACAATTGGCGTCAAAGCAGGTCCTTCTGCAGAAGCTTGATCACTTGAAGGAGATCCGTCGCAATGGGAATTCATGAAGGAGTATTGTCTCTAAGGACACCTTTATTCAATGGAAGTAATCTGTTATTCTGGAAGATACGAACAAAAGCATATTTGCAAAGTCTTGGTGCAAAAGTATGGGCAATCGTGGAAGAAGGTTATCGGTATCTGGCAATTATTCCTACTGATGCAGCAGAAAGAAAGAAATATGAAATCAATGCCAAAGCAGTCAATGTTTTATTAGGAAGCCTATCTGAATCAAAATTTGTTAAAGTAATGCAGCTAAATTCAACAAAAGAAATATGGGACAAAATCATTCTAAGCTATGAAGGAGATACAAAGGTAAAAAGTGCCAAACTCCAAACTCTCAGAATTGAATATGAAAATTTAAGGATGCATAGTGATGAGAGTATTGCCAGTTTCTTTTTACGTCTAGATGATATTGTAAATCGTATGAGAAGTTTGGGTGAAACCATAACCGATAATACTCTGGTTGAAAAAGTCTTAAGATCTTTGACTTCAAAATTTGAGTCAAAAGTATCTGCTATTGAAGAAAGGAAAGATCTGCAAACTCTTACTATTGTTCAACTACATGGTATTCTAACTGATTTTGAAATGAGAAAAGAAGGTCCCTCTCAAATCAGAGAAGTTGCCTTTAAGGCATGTGCAAAAGGAAAAGAAAAGGAAGTTGTCAAGGAATCAAGTTACATATCGGAAGAAGAAGAAGCAAATTTTGTGAGAAGACTCCAACCAGGTACTGGAAGATTCAAAGGTAAGCTTCCCTTCAAGTGTTTTAATTGTGGAAGAGTTGGTCATTATGCTGCTAAATGTCCTTATGAAGAAAATCATGATAAAGGGAAACAATTTGAAAAGGGAAAGAGCTATTATACAAATAAAGATAATGATGAAATGTCAAATGAGGATGAAGAATATTCTGACCAAGATCTGCTAGTGCTCATGGCAAGGAAGCAAAAGAAGAAGGCTACTCAAAGAAAGGAGATATCTCAGAAAAAATGTGAAGCAGAAAATGAAGAAAATGAAAAAGGTACTAATCTTTGTGATTCACTTCCTTATGCAAGCAATGGTGAAGATAGTGAAAATGATAGTAAAAGTAACAGTATGGGTCTAGAATCAAATCTCAAGATTAATGATGAAGATCAATTTAAAAAGAAGGAATCTATCTACCAAGATATGATCTCTGGAATGAATCATCAGACAGAAATGTATCAAAGATGGATAGAAATGTATCAAAGACTGCAGGATAAAGTAACCAATTGAAGTGAAAGACTTGAAGCAGAAATCATCTCCCTGAAAGAAGATCTGGAAATGTCAAATAAGAAGAATGAAGAACTTCTACAAAAATTTGAAGAACAAGAAAATGGGTGGAAGGAAGAGATTTTAAAATTGAATGATCAAGTAGAAGAAGGAAGAAGGATTGAAGAAATTATGAAGAAGCAATGCCAAAGATTGGAGGTTGAGGTAAATATTTTAAAAGGTAAATTAGAGGAAAAGGATAAACTCTTGAGGTTTCAAGATAGTACTAAGATTCTGGATAATATTCTTAGTAGTCAAAGGTCTCCTGCTATTAAATTTGGTCTTGGTTTTCATGAAAATGTTAAAGGAGAATCTAGTTCACAAGGATGTCCTAAAGATTCAAAGGATATCAATGCAAAATCTAAAGTGTTGAAAGAAACAAAAGATCAACCACAATCCTGAACTCTCAAAAGAAATCATTCCCTCCTATGATCAAAAATTTTGAATGCTTTAAATGTCATAATTATGGGCATATTGCAGCCAATTGCAGAAGAAGAATGTTTCAGTCACATAAAAACAGATTCTACACAGAAAGGTACTCTGGTTTCTTCAAGGGATATTTTTTTTCATGTAGCAAGTATGGTCATAAAGCAGCTAATTGCAATAGAAGAAAGAATAGAAAAACACATTATGATCCTTATGCTTACTTTTCTGGTCATGCAAGATTTTATGCCTGTAACAAGTATGGACATGTAGAAAAAGAATGCAGGATGAATGGATCTAAGAAATTGGTTAATTTCCAGCACACAATAAGAAATGTCAAGCAAAGCTGGAAAAGGAAGGAGGATCGGTCAAAAACATAGGGGATAATAGTCCTATTGCAGTCATCCACTTCTAAAGCCTACTTCTCATAATGGCTGCAGGATGATGTGAGATACATTATAGGGATTGGTAATGTATCATCACAGGGGGAGCAATGTATGATGATTCTCATGGTTGGTTTGGTAATTATGGTTATGTTTATTTCTGACAGTGCATCTGATGAGAAGAAGACAGGTACAGGTGGTACAAATTCAGGGGGAGATGAAGTTGTGGAAATTTTCAATGTTTCACTTTCCATACACGGGTTTAGTGAACTAAAGCCACGTATACACGTGAGTTCTGCTGGATACAGTCGCGTATGCTTTTCTAATAAGAAAACAGTAAGAAAGCAAAAGATCAGGAACACAGGTTCAGGGGGAGCACCAGTCTAACTAGTAATGAGTGCATTGTTGGCATTGTATCTTCTTATTCCTTAGTTCTCATAATACTCATGCTCAAATGACGGTGACATGATACATGGTTTCTTATGATGAGATTATGGATGAGCCATGATTTCTTTTTGCTGAAGAGTATCTTTTGTTTTCACACATGGATGAGATGAAAGTTTTATGATGCAGAGATAAGGATAGATCATGCAGAATTTGTTGCTGATGACTATTGACATAATTCCTACACATGTTACATCATGATTATGAAATAAATAAATCATGAAGATCTTGATGATAACAGATCACATGAATGATTGCTTGATACATATTGTCTATTGAAGAAGATTGTTCTGGTATGATAATTCCTCTTGAAGAATATGTTAATGCTGCAAAGAGCCTGAAGGCTTGGTTACTGATGTGCTTATGCTACAACTGTTGGATGACACTTGAAAACATAGCTACATTGTCCTATCTATATTCTCTCATATATTCCAGGGAAGCATTCAAATATCTCAGACAGAAACTGGGAATAGTCTCTGTCATATAGAGGATCATAACTGCTTAAATTCAGAAGATTAAATTGGATACGCGGGTTTCCTGAAAGACAGTCGCATATATACGCGAGTGTATACAAAGAAAACCGTGTATGGTTAGTTTTTGACAATTTTTACTTGAGGTCAGCATTCTTTAGCACAGCTGCAGTGCTATTTGGTATCTCTAATGATGTTTCATCTCTTATATTTCTGTTTCATTCTCTGATATTGGGTAAATATGCCTTGATGATTGGCTTTTGAAAGTGTTCAGGTTGCACAAGCTAAGGAGGATTTTTGGTCATATGGAAAGGATGCATTGGATGCACAGTTTTAGGGGGAGAATTAACCTTGCTGAATGTAATGCATTGTTGGCATTATGATGATTCTGAATTATGATCTCTCTTGAGGTCTTTTTGATATTGGTTATAAAAATTCATATGTGTAATTTGATGAAAAGGCTATGACCTATGATGTAAATTGTAATATTTAGTCATGTAAAGGGCTCGGTCAAATTTGTAAACCCACTTGGTTGGGTACATGAGTCATATAAGTAAATCCACTTGGTTGGATCTTTGATGTAAGTATGAGTCCTTGGTTATAGAGTCATGTACTTCATTGAAAAATATGTTTGAAGATTCAGCATGAACTCAGGGGGAGCATGGTAACTTCAGTGCACATCAGATCTACAGAGCTCTTATTTCTACATAGGAAGAAAAACCTTGTTTTGGCTTTGATTCACCCTTTGCCCTTGATGTCAAAGGGGGAGAGTAACATGGTGTTTGAATAGGGGGAGAAAGTATCATGGTGTTTTCATAATGGTTATAATCAATGTATCTATCTGTTGTGGTGATCAAACACCATCATGGTTGCCATCAAGTCCAAAGGGGGAGATTGTTGGCATGTGTTGTCCTTGATGGCAACCTACTTGATGAAATAAGATTGTTGGCAATATGATGTAGAGTGTTGTCCTTGATGGCAACCTACTTGGTAAAGTTGATGACAACCTACTTGATGAGTTAAGGGGGAGATTGTTGGCAATGTGATACAATGTGTTGACTTTGATGGAACCTGCCTGATGAAGTTTTCCTTGATGGAAACTGACTTGATGAGTTTTTAATGATGTAAATCTGATGTATCTATAGATCAGTTCAGAAGTAGCTCAGAAAGTTCCAGAATAATGTTGAACAAGGTATGTCACAAGGCATACGCAGGTTTGTTAAGGATAAGTAGCGTATGCACGCAGAAAAGTACGTGCCAAGTTTCGTATGCCAATTTGCGCTCTAAATTTATAAAACTAGGGGACATTACCATGGTATTGGCCCACAGTATTGAGCGTTGGATTATCTATTTGATCCCGTCCAGGAATATCATCGGAAGTGGTGTGGTTTTGGCTCATGGTATTGACAAAGGCTAAATCTATATAAGGAGAAGAAAATCATGGTGCAAGGGCATGCAAGTATGGGTATTGAATGAATGCTTCACTCTGAAGTATATCTGAATGGAATGGGTAACAGTTAGCTGATAGATCTGAATTCATATTTTGAAGAAAGTATTGAGGATCTCTAGATATCAAATGTATATGTATTTCTAGATACGTTTATGGAATGTTAGATCGGATAGAGCCAAAATAATTTATGGTAAAGGATGTTATGCGAGTGGTTTATACGATACAATTACTTTACCTGGATTCTGAAAATACTGAATCTTATGCAAGTTAAAAACGGTATGCTTTTTTTGTCCTATCTTGGGGACTTACTTAAGAAGAAAACGCATTATGGTAGAACAGTTTCTGAAAAATGCACAGAAATATACGAGGGTTGGTATGCATGAAAGCACGTACATACGCAGGTTAAGTGAAGTAAAAGTGCGTATGGAATCTAGGGTTTTCTGAAGTAATTGGAATGAAATGTCTGATCTGTTTTGTTGTTTTACTATTATCTGTTAATGATGTATTCATACAGAACTGGGTTTTTTGAATGAGGAATATGTTGTTGATTATGTTAATTGAAGATCAAGTCGTTGGTTGATTGGTTGATGATTCAATGAATGAAGTGATGGGGTTATAAGTTTCAGTTTGATGAATGTTGAGCTTAAATGTGTAGAGTGGGTCCAGTCTGAAAATATGATGAAAAGTGGCCTACAAGATGTGTTGTATGGAATTTGTTGGATCCAGTATGAAAATTGATGAAACGTGGTCCATGGTGGTGTTGAGGGTCGAAGCCTTCAGTGAGGGGGTTGTAGCTCCCTTCCAGGAGAGGCTGGTAAACGAGAGCAGGGGGTTGTATCTCCCTTCCAGGAGAGGCTAGTAAACGAGAGAATGTTGTAGCCTTCTGCAGGTGGGTCCCTGCATGCTGGTATGAGTCTGTGCCAGTACATGGTTGTAAGATATTTTCTTTATAATAAAAATATTGAAGACAGAGACAACGGCAGCGGTGGTTTTCTCCCGACTTGGGTTTCCACCTTAAATCCTGGTGTTCATGTATGTTGCTTATGTGTGATGGTTTATTCTATTATTACTGCACATGCTTACTGCTAACTAAAAATCTGATGAATGAATGATGCATAGATCTAAGTAAAGAAATAAATGCTTAATAAGATCTCTGTATATACGCAATTTTTATGAAGGTTATCTGCGTGTATAAGCGAGTTGTGTTCAGTCAAGTAGCATATGGGTTTTAGAGAAAGAAAAAGTAAAAATTTCTGAGTATGCTCTAAATACTGATTCAACCACACCCCCCCCCCCCCCTTCTCAGTATTTTTCCCAACAGCATGGAAATGCTTAACTTAGATTTTCATTAGTATTTTCAAAGGGAAAGTAAAATGATTGATTGTATGAAATATTGATTCACCACCCTCCTCTCAATATTTCTAATAGTAATGTCCTCATCATATTCTATCATTAAGCATTCAAACTCTCCCCTAAGATCTTTCAACTTGTCTTCTTTAAATTTATTATCACCTTCATAATAAGTTTGAAGTTTATTTCTTGCCTCATGAGTAGACTTGCATTGCATCACCTTAACAAATTTTGAGTCTTCCAAACCACTTAAGATAACATGCTTGGCTTGTGCATTATATGTATAAAATTCTCTTTTCTTTTGCATCAATTGGAAAGGTATCCAGAAATTTATACTTGGTGTTGACAATATCTCAAAAAACATCTCCTAAGGAGATGACTTATGTCTCCATCATTATCTTCCAAAATTCATAATTAGTTCCATTGAACATAGGAACTTTCTCAACTGCTCTTTTAGTGGCCATATCTTCTTGATATTCAACCCTAAATTAGTTATTTGTTCCCAAAGGCACCTAATTTGGTACCACTTGTTGGCCCAAAAGTCAGATTGAGAGGGGCGTGAATTAGTGTGAGCACAATCTTGAAATTTCATAGTATAATTTAATCAATCACTCATTTAACAGTCATCATAAACATTATTTTATCATTTATAATAATGTATGAGAATAATACAAGAAATAGTCACATCACAAGGAGAGAAATTTTTTTTATGTGGAAACCCAAATGGGATAAAACCACCAACTTCTTATTTTACTTATTTTTCAGTTATTTTACATCAAATTTCAAGCCCCAATATACAAGAGTTAACTACCCCCAAACACATGTAACATGCCACTTGCGGTAGGTTACAACTTGATTAACCCACCAATATCGAATATGCAAGTAGCTACTCAACATAGGCTACAACGTGATTGAGACTCCAACCTCATTAATGAGTAGGCTTAAAAATATACTTCCTTGTGGACCCCTATTTCGTCACATTTTCAAACTTGATCCACAATAGTAATACATCATTGAATCATAAGTAATGTTCTAACGAAGACATAGTCAATGCCACCATTCTTGTCACTCCAAAAATCTATACCATAAAACATATAATCATTACACTATCATGCAACCTACAACCACTGACATACAAATTTCAACCAATGTCTCAATGGGCACAAAACTCATGTCAATCTCTATTTTTGGATGACATATTATTGTCCCAAAAATTTTCTCCAACTAGAACTACAATTTGGTCACTTGGGAACTTCCTCAAAACTTGTTATCTTCATGTGTCTATCACACCTACAATACTATCCTAGAAATTTCAAACATACACAAGATTTTAGTCATTAATCATGTGTCAAAACATTATCAAAATTTTCTATATGCATCCATATCTAAGCCTTGATTGCCTAAGATCTTCTGGATTTCAATTTGGATCAATAATGACACCAAAAACCCATAAAACTATAATATATCATATATCAAATTAATTTTTCGACATAAACACACTTCCCTAATGTGTTCTACAAATTGATAGGAAATTGGTATTGATTCTAGAAAATGACCACCAGGTTATGCCATAGGTCAGCAAAAGTTGCAAACAGTGTGACAAAAATGGATGAATGTGTTATAAAGTTAACCAACCTATTCAAGTCATGGGTCAAACTCTCATCCATCCTCACACTATACCAACAACTTAAAAACTACACTCTTAGTGTGCCTTAGAACACTAGGTGATCCTCATAATATTATAGCAGAGTCACCTTATTCAACTAACTTCATTGACACTTGAGACTTCCTTGGGTACATGTGTTTATACTGCATTTTCGCGTAGCTCAAAATGCCTATGTAAGATCTTAATTTCATGGTGGTGAAAAATATTAGCCTTGTCCATGTTAGTGAAATAGTGATTATCACACATATATTTAGTGATCATGTTGGAATACAAACCAAGACCTTATGGATCATGGTGAAATATTGACAATGGCATGCAATAAAACTCTGGTTTAGAGTAACATATACAATTCTTTTCTACAGTCCACCACTTTAGGGGTCATGCTGACATATGTTATTTAATATTTGCTTTGAGGTCACTATATAAGGCTTGGAATTTTCCATGGGGTTCACAATCATATTCATTGATTGCCCTCCACCATAGGGATCATGATGATATACATGGATCGACCTCCACTGACATGTAAGACTCAACCTTTTCCTCAGAGTGTCATGATGACATATATTTCTTGACCTCCGATACAAGAGTCACGATGAAATTTGTTGCTTGGCCTTTGTTATAATTCAACAGTCAATTACTAAACTCATCATCTGCCACACAGGGTCATTATGACATATGTTTCTCTATCTCTGCTATAAGTGTCATGCTAACATGGTTTTTTCAATATATATGAAGGTGATGCTAGTGGGAGAACCATTGTTTAATAGGGTCAAACCAAACTTAATAAGAATGCATCCCACATATGAAACAACCATTGGAAACCACATAAAGAAAAAGATTCAATCTAACCGCAGACCATTCACTCCAAATCATAAACAAATGATATATCGATTGCCAAAGTTGTATCCTTCAAACCATATGTGACACCATATTTATAATGTTCGATCCATGGAGAGCCAATAAATTTTAAATAATTTGAAAATAACATGGCTGAAATCCATATGTACATGTGTTGATATTTGATTGGATCTGATGATTAGGTAAATTCCATGTTGTTTCCCTTTGATATATTCGTTAGTATATGCTAAATATTGTTGATTAGTCTTGAAATTGCATGCCATTTAGTGGCATTCACCAAGTTGTTATTTCCATGTATTTGACCATTGATTCGTTGAGTAAATGATGGATCTAATCCAGACTTGCATCACATTTAACCAATTCAATTTTTGGGTTTTGGGCTTATAGTTTGGCCTTTGAATTTTTTCTCCAACTAATACCGATGTTCAATAGGGCATAACTTCTCATCTGGAGGATTTTTTCTAAGTAGAATATAAAATAGGAAATGTATCAAAAATCACTATGCAACAATTCTATTTGTAATATCTTTTGAGCATATTAAATTAGTTAAAATCTTAAATAACTTCAAGTACCCATGTCCTCATGTAGTGATACCTTGCGAAATATCAATTTTCCATACTGCTTCAAGAAGAGCCTTGTTTCTTTTTTGATCATCAAGGATGGTCCTAATGTTGTTGTTCATATATCCCCTTTGACATCATTGACATATTATTGTCATCAACAAAAACAATACGTCCAAAAAATCATATATTGGTGAGTGCCCTTAACCTATGTGTACATAATTTGATCAATGGGTGCATGTTCCTTGTAATTAGTGTTGATATCTATCAGTGTCAACTACTATGTCATTTATAATATGTCCAATAATGGTGGAAAATGTGGCCAAATGAGGTCCACATTGAACATTGGGTGTAAACCAAGGAAGGCGGGAATACTTATCTCAAAAGAAATTTCACCCAAATCCTTGGTGGTGGTGTAAGGTCCATAGCAAGGTGGAAAAAGCTTCTGATGGGGTCATGTAAGGAACTCTTTTTGCAAATGTAGATAAACCTTGGCTCCCACCTAAAATTTCCATGTCACCAAATGTTGATGATGGCACTACTTGTGCTTGGTATCGGATTTTTGTAAAATATCATGGATTTGTTGATGTATGTGTTGAATCCATTCAATAAAATTGGTGGACTTTTTTTACTTCAAATTGAGAATGGGAAGATTCCTCTTATACGCATGTAAGTGATAGTGCTACATCAATACGACCCAATGGTTGAAATCCTAAGCCCACCTAAAAAGGGTTATGGTCGGTCGAGCTCTGGAGGGTTTTGTTGCAGTTGTGTTAAACATATGGGAGTCTTTCATCCCATGTGTGTGGATGCTTTCAATTGTAAATTTGTAGGATATGCATGATCATATTGTTTAAAAACTCTATCTAGCCATTATTTTGGGAGTGGAAGGAAGTGGATTTTGTGAGCTTCATGTCCAACATTAACGAAAGGCTCAACCAGAATGAGCCTAGGAATTTATTATCCTAGTCTCATATGATGTTTTGTGGTATCCCAAAATGTACCCACACCTATTTTAAGAGTATATTAGCAATGGCTTCCATGTGATATTATTAATATGGGCTATTAGAATGGCCATCATAGAAAAATGATCTTCAACCACAATGAAAAAGTCATTTCCCTGTTTGGTTGAAGAAAGATCAAACATGTAGTCCATCATGATAGGTTCCCAAGGCCTGTTAGGAGTAGGAAGAGGGGTGTACAATCATTTCTTCTTAATGATTGGTTTTAAGATGGAACATGAAGCACATGAATTGATATATCTGTTGACATCTTGTCAAATTTTCGACCAACATAAATGCTTTTTTAGAAAAAACACTACATTTTCATCACCAAATTATCCTACCATATAACTATACTCAACTTCCTAAATTAGCTTTGTATTATCACTTGAAGGAATACATAGATGTCCCAAACGAAATAAGAATCCATCCTAAAGATGAAAATTAGTGGCAGTCATTCCTTCACTCAACATCTAGTAGGTGGTAGCAAAGTCATGATCCTTCTCATAGAATTGGGGCCACCCAAAGGCCTCATGTCCATAAGAGTGGAGGATTGTAATTAGTTTTGAAACTAGAGTTAATCTAAGGAATTCAGTGATGAAATTGGTGCTCCTTATGTTATATTTTATATTAAGATGAAATCAGTACACATATGTGGGGCACTTTTGATGGTGGTCATTCTACAATTTTCCTTTTGTTTTCATGAATTGTAGAGGCCTATGATTAGAGTGGATGACTATATCCTTTCCGAGAATGTAATGCTTCCATTGGAAGTAGGATTATACAATTGAATACATTTCTTTGTCATAGGTATGATAATTATGGATGGAATGTGATAGTGTCTTAGTATGATGGGCCACTGGATGACCATATTGAGTGATAACTTCACCCACAACATTCTCTAAAAAAATTGTCTTTATCTCCAAAGGTTGTTGAACAATGGGTAAGGAGAGAACTGACATTAAGAATAAGCGATCTTTCAAATAATCGACACATTTTTTTGTGACTTTCCCCACATGAAATTTTGGTTTCTACCACCCTTGGTCACTTGGTTGAGGGCCCATGCAATGTGAGAGAATTCCAAAAATAACCTATGATAAACGTTGGCAATATCTAAGAAAATTCAAAGCTTAATTAGTGTGGTTGGGGCTACCTAGTCATGGATGACCTGAATCTTTGTTGGATCCACATGAATACCATGCTCATCAATAATTTATCCTAGATATTTGATCCTTCTCATCTCAAAGGATAATTTTTCTAAGTTAGTAGATAGATTATATTGTCGCAGAGTGTGACGAATCTATTGAAGATGTTTCAAGTGATCTACCTAAATCTTGTCGAAGATGAGAGTATCATCCATATATACCATCATAAAATAATTAGTGAAAGGTCACAATATCTCATCCATCAACCTCATGAAACTTTTTGGGGCATTATTTAAACCAAAGGACATGAATAGAAAAAATACATTTTATGTACATGAAGGGAGTATTCTATGTATCATTTGGTTCCTTTAGGACCCGGTGTTATCTAGACTTAAAATCAACCTTACTATAGTACTTGGCCCCATTAAGCTATTCAAGAAGGTCAGCAGTTTAGGGAACTGGGTACCAATTCCTAATTGTGATTTTATTTAGGGCCTTGTAATTAATGTAGAGTTTCCAAGTCTATTATTTCTTCCACACAAGTAAAATTTTCCTTCCATAGTGTGAGAAGATCAGTTGGATATTCCATGTTTGGAGAATTTATTGGATCATGTTCTTTATTTCCTCATTATCCATGAGAGAATAGTGGTGAATTGGAAAAATGGGTAGATGTTTTTCAACTATCATATTGATTGAATGCTTGATGTGATAGTGTAGAGGTACCCTAGTGGGTGAGGAGAAAATGTATTTGTATTCTTCCACAACCTTGTGTGACTTGCTTCTATTTTTTGGAGAGGCCCTGTGGAGAGTCTATGGATGTGGTCATGCTATTCTCCTTATTTTGTGATTGAATCAAGAAGAAGATGAATTTCCCAGTATGGGAGTTAAATTTGTTTCCTTTCTTAGTTGAGATAAAAGAAATCATAGTAGGTGGAGCTACCTCTGATATCATGTATAATTGTTGTCCAGAGTAATAATAACATTGTGAGGTATATAGATATTATTTTGACTTCAGTGGTAAAATATAAATATATTTCCCCATTCTCTCTTAAATATCTGCTTCGAAGCTTGGAAAAACCTTGATCGAATATTTTCATTATATAATGATTTGTCCTTAATTTTTTTAATATTATTGGAAATAGAATCTCTTCATGGGTTGGAAGGGGAGATAAGGTTCATCTTGGCTTGAACCTTAGCCTGGTAGTGATCTTCATGACATATTCCTCTCTCCTCCAATTAATTATCTAGCTCAAGGATCACAACATTTGCAAGCTAGCTCATATTTCCAATCCAAATATCTCTGAATCTTGAATAATATTTCAGTCCCTTTGCATATAGTTGATGATGTGTTGGTTATATTAACCCATTTCCCTGAGGAAAAGGGCTCCATTCCCCCCAGAGTGATTTCTCTAGAGAGTATTTATCCTTCAAATCCGTGGGGCTATTTTATGGTGCATCTATTGACCATGGTAAACAAGGAAGTCATGGTTTTATTTTATTTATGTCCTATACCCACTACTTAAAAGTTAATATGAAAATGTGGCCTAGATAAAACAACAAATTAGAACTCCTTTCCTATAAAAGTTTGATCATGTTCACAAAAGAGAAGGGGTGCCCTTGGATTCACATATTTGGTGACTCAAATCTATCTATTATCTAAATCAATGGAATTATTTCTCACAGGAAAATTTACCTTAGTCCTATTTTTGAGGATATTATTTATATAGTTGATTCTTTTACAGATTTCTCTTGTTCACGCATTTTTAGGGAAAGGAACTATGATTTGGATCACTTATCAAAATATGGCCTCCATTTGGAAAAATATGTTTGGATCATAGTGGAGGAAGATAATGAATCATTTGTGTATTCTACCCATCTCCCTTATGGGGATTAGTTTTCTGATCCCAGTAGATGTCAGTTTTTTATATTTGGGCTTGATATTATAGACTCTATCATCTTGAAATCACTTTCCTTTTCATAGTTTTTCTATAGTCGAACACTATTTCATATAGGCTTCAATTTTGTTAGATCCCATTTCATTGTATAATGTTAGTTTTTATAATGTTTTATGTGGCATATACATGACTCTTATGGATGTGTTCTATTTTTTATATCTTAAATAATCTCCTCCCTTTTTATATACTATCATTATGTTACCTCTATTTTAGTGTTTATGCGTGTTAAAGGCAATGTTCTTATGTGGTTAAAATTTTGGGTGGAATGTTATTACCCTCTGATAAAGTTAATTTTTTTTAGTTACTTCTTTCTTCTTGGATACTCTTCTAAAGTGTATATACAAAATGTGACCTTCATCATTTAACTATGAATGAAATTATGTGTCTTTATCTTTGGAAAAAAAGGTATGGTTGGCCTAGAAGAACATCAAAAACTTCAAAGGGGAAATATAAGATAATACCTCATCCTTGAAGGGATTTATTCCATAGGGGAGGTAACACTAATGGTTGACATGGAGATCTCACCCTTGTCAAAGCCACAGGATGTAGAAATTAGCTGAATAAATCACTTATTCAATGAAGATTAACCCGATCATACATGAATTTCGAATTGCATGCATAACACATAACCTTCTTCTACAATTAATTGTCACATGCGGAAATAATAGAAGCAATCTCACATCAAATAAATCACACATTAACTCAGTATGTATGGGGAAAGCCTATAGCTGAAAACCCCGCAGCTATTGTGTATATTATAATGGATAAATCATGTAACAATACAAGTACAATACTCCTCACAAGTACTCAGTACTTTCTCATAAAGTCACACACAATCTAGCTTAGTTTTGAACAGGTTACTGGTTCAAAACTCCCCGCCAATTGCCTTGCCTCTATTGCGCAATCATGGCTTGTATATGAAGAGATCCAAGGTTCGAATCCCCTTGGCTTGACTGCGCAATTGTCATGGACAATTCCTCCAAGTGTAATGCAAATCCCATGCAAAACTGATCCTCCAACTGATAGCTTTACTCACCCTTTCATCTACCTCTTCCACTGGTCTCCACTGAACTGATCATGCACTGTAGTGAACTGAAGTGTTCATGAGTTGACTAATGAGTTAATATTTAGTGAATTAAATATTATTTAATTCACTCCACTCATATCTAGTTGATTAGCTAGTTAACTAATCCCAACTAGTTCAACTAAAACAAACAGAACACAACTCCACTATCTTTGTCCCGTTAACTCCTCCAAAACACGCACGAAGTCCATTGAAGTCAACCATAGCAACCATGAAAGATGCATCAAACCCTAGGAACCACGTGATTCCTTGTGTCAGTTGCATGAGTCACCTCCATGACTCAAACTGAAGTGCGCCAAGAGAGTAAACTGATGTTTATAGTCAAAATATTATTAAGGGAAAATAATATTTGACTTCCATATTTTTAGGAGATCAGTCTAAAAATAGCCTGGGTCCTAAAAAATAGGGTCTCATCTATTTTTACCGACATGTCGCATCCATCAAGAATCTCCAAGTAGAATTCCCAAATTATGCTCAGTATGTCTAAAAATAGACATAGTCTAAAAATAGACTTTGCGCCAGAATTTGCCTGCGGGCCCACTTAGTGAAGGCGACTTCATTTCACTAAGCTCCATCATCTTGCTGCATTCTCAACACTCTCTCTCAGCAAGATATGGATTATCTGCAACCCCTATCCTGCCTCTGTGGAATTCGAACTTGCTCCTGGTGAGCGCCTTCGTCAGGATGTCGGCATCCTGATCCTCCGTGGGAACATATGAAAGCATCATGATTCTCCGCTGAACACGATCTCTGATATGATGGTACCTGATGTCGATGTGTTTGGATCTATCATGAAATACTGGATTAGCCGAGAGTTTAATGCAACTCTGGTTATCACAGTAAATCACTGTAGGCTCCAAATGCAACTTGAACAATCCAACGAGGATCTTCCTCATCCAAATAGCCTCGCATGCAGCCAAGCTAGCTGCCATGTACTCGGCCTCTGCTGAACTGAGTGCCACGGATCTCTGCTTCTTGCTGTACCAGGAAACTGTTGTCGACCCAATGCTGAAAACTCCTCCAGAAGTGCTCTTCCGGTCCGTTGGACTCCCTGCCCAATCTGCATCAGTGAAGCCAGAAAGCTTCGCTCCATCCTCCTGTCTGTACCATAGACCATATCCCGATGTGCCTATGATATAGCGCAATACATGCTTGCCAGCCTTCCAAAAGAGCTTGGTAGGCTTAACCATAGCTTGCGAAAGCTGGTTAACTGCATAGCATATATCGGGTCGTGTATTGACCAGATACATAAGCGACCCTACCAACTGTCGATAGACAGTGGCATCCACTACCTCCGCTGAAGTAGCATCCTCCTTCCTCCAACCACTAGGAAGAGGAGTGTCAACAAGCTTGCAGCCTTGCATGTTGAACCTCTCCAGAATCTCCCGGGCATACTTGCCCTGAGAAACAAACAGTCCTCCGCTGCGCTGCCAAATCTCCAATCCCAGGAAATAATGAAGGATGCCCAAGTCCTTCATCTCAAACTCTCGTGCGAGATCCTCCTTGCATGAAAGTATCAACTGCTCATCGCCAGTCAAAATCAGATCATCTACATACAGTACGATGATCAACAGCTTCCCCTCCACCACAATCTAGTACAGGTTAGGATTCGCCTCACTCTTGGAGAATCCAAGCCCGGTGAAGTAGTTGTCTATCCGAGTGTACCAAGCACGAGGTGCTTGCTTCAGCCCGTATAGTGCTCTCTTGAGTCGGCACACATGCGACTCACTGCTGAAGATCTCGAAACCTTCAGGCTGCTCTATGTACACCTCCTCCTCAATGACTCCATTGAGGAACGCAGTCTTCACATCCATCCGATGAATGTGCCACCCCATCTGCGCTGAGAGAGCAAGGATCGTCCGTATGGAAGAGTACCTTGCGACAGGTGCAAAGGTCTCCTCATAATCGATCCCCTCGATCTGCGAGAAGCCACGGGCGACAAATCTCGCCTTGTACTTCTCCACACTCCCGTCAGCCGCCTGCTTCACTTTGTAGATCCATCGCGAACCCACCATTGATTTCCCAACCGGTCTTGGGACAATCTCCCATGCACTGTTCCTGACGATCGAATCATATTCTTCGATCATGGCATCAACCCATGCGGGTTCCTCCACAGCTTCCTCAAAAGAGGATGGCTCCGTCACAACACATTGACTCACGAGAGCCATGTATCCAGTGTACCGATCCGGTGACTGTCTCTGTCTGCGCTGTGCTGTAGGTGGTCCTACAACCTTCTCTGCATCCCGAGCCAGTCGCTCGGCTTCTGTAGTGCGCATGCGCCCTCTGATGGTTGGCGCTGCCTGGGTGGTTTCTTCCACCTCCTGAACCTCCTCTTGTGGCTGATCCACATCCGGAAGCTCCTCCTTAGGAACTAACGGCTCCTCATCTGCATGCAAGTGTAGCTCCCTCTCAAGCGAACACTGCATGGCTTTCTCCTCCTGAAATTTTATATCCCGTCGCACAACAGTCTTTCGACTGTCTGACAAATACACTCGGTAGTTGTGAGGTGTATCAGTGTACCCCACAAATATTCCAACCTCAGCAGTTGGATCCAACTTCCTTCTCGCATCCTTCGTCACATGCATGTAGACAGGAGAACCAAAGATCCGCAAATGGGAAATATCAGGCCTCTTGCCAGAATAAGCCTCCTCCGGTGTACTCATGCCAAAAACCTTGTGAGGACAACGGTTCTGCACATACACTGCTGTATTGCATGCCTCAGCCCACAAGTGAAGGGGTAGGCCCTGATCATGCAACATCGCCCGTGCAGCACCCACGATCGTTCTGTTATTCCGCTCAGCCACCCCGTTATGCTGTGGGTTATGGGGTGCGATGAGCTCTCTCCGAATCCCTTCTGTGCTGCAGAACTCCTTGAATTCAGCCGAGATGAATTCACCACCGTTATCACTCCTTAGAGAAATCACCTTCTTCCCAGACTCCTTCTCGACCAGTGCTTTAAACTCACAGAACTTCGCGAATGTATCGCTCTTCTTCTGCATGAAGAAGATCCAGCACTTTCGAGAGAAATCATCAACAAAGATCACATAATACTTGTGCTTTGCTGTCGAAGCAACAGAGAAAGGACCACACACGTCTGTGTGAACTCTCTCAAGGATCGTCGTGGCGCGACTATCCTTCTCGTGAAAGGTGGCTTTCACATACTTCCCTAAAGTACACCCCTTGCACTGATCTGACTGTGCAAGGGTGCCCTTAGGAAGTCCAGTAGAAATCTGTTGCAGAATCTTCAAAGCTCCATGGTGAAGATGGCCCAATCTCCTGTGCCATAGTTTGCCCTCATCATCCCGGCTCACCACTTCTCCCGCCTTGCATGCCATAGCTGCGCAGTCATATACCTGCAACTGATAAAGGTTCTGAGTTCGAAACCCTATCTTCCGGGTCTCTCCAGTAGTCTTACTGCACAGGAAGGCTTTTCCTTCGCTGAAGACCACATCATACCCCTTATCCTCCAACATTGCTACTGAAATCAGGTTCTTCTTCAATCCAGGTACATGCATGACATCCCTCAATACAAAGGGTTTACCAGACTCCCTCTGAAAGGATATGGTACCGATACCAGTCGCACTTTATCTACCATCATCGCCCATCTCGATGTGCACACCCAGATCTTTGTCCTCCAGATCTGAGAACAACTCCCGATCTCCCGTCATATGAAATGACGCACCGCTGTCCAAGAACCACACCGATCCCATCACACTTGAAACCAAGCATGCAATTAGTGAAAATTCAAGCTCGAACTGTGAAGCCAAAGCTTCTCCATCTGCAGATCTTCCCGCTTGCTTGTTCTTCTTCTTCTTTGGACAATTGGTAGCATAATGTCCGTGATCATGGCAGTGAAAACACTTCACTTTCGCCATATCCTGCTTCTTGCCCTTTGCACCAGAATGAGAGGTTTTCTTTCCCTTCCCCTTCTTTGCTTTGGACACCAAAGCGCAGTTTTCTTCATCAGCTCCCTTTGATGAAGATCCATCTCGAGTAGTCCTCCTTATCTCCTCCTGCATGAGATCCGCCCAAAGGCGCTCCCATCTCGGCAGCTTCTCCCGACCATTGACACTATCTTGATATGAGTGCAAAGCCTTCGGAAGACCAAGGAGAGCCAGGTCGACCATGTCCTCGTCTTCGACAGTCACCCCCACACTTCCCAGCTCATCTCTGCACTGAGTGAACTTCGTGAGGTATTTGGCGATACTGTCGCCTTTCTCCATCTTGATGTTCATGAGCTTATCTTTGAGCGCCAGCTTCCTTTGGTCACTCTTACTCTGGAATAGATCCGTCAAAGCTTTCCACATTAAATATGGAGTAGCCTTTCCATGCAGGCTGGATACAATATGATCCTTGACGCCCTCCAACGGGATCCTTCAACATTTCGCCATCTTCTTTTGCCATGCTTCGACTTCAGCAGGATCAGTGGGCTTTTGGACATCCGTATCTACGAACTCCTTCAGACCATTATCTTCTAATACTGCTTCCATGCGATCCTTCCATGCAACATAATTCGAACTTCCTTCAAGAGCATATTCGAGTCGCAAACCGTTGAAAGACATTTTCAACACTGGCACCAAGAAAACAAAGCTGCTGCAAAATTCGAATTCCAAACTCCAAGCTCTATCGCTTCCGATCTATACTTGAGAACAAATTATTTCCAAATCAGAGATTGACTGCAAGGGGCTTTTACCAGACCTTTCACTTTTCGAAGAAAGATGAATCCGGAGGCTTCCTGGCCCGTATGCAGACTCTGTCCAAGGAAATAAGTTTGCAATCACCGTAATAGATCTCGACAATTAATCTTGCTCCGATACCATGTAGAAATTAGCTGAATAAATCACTTATTCAATGAAGATTAACCCGATCATACATCAATTTCAAATTGCATGCATAACACATAACCTTCTTCTACAATTAATTGTCACATGCGGAAATAATAGAAGCAATCTCACATCAAATCAATCACACATTAACTCAGTATGTATGGGGAAAGCCTATAGCTGAAAACCCCGCAGCTATTGTTTATATTATAATGGAGAAATCATGTAACAATACAAGTACAATACTCCTCACAAGTACTCAGTACTTTCTCATAAAGTCACACACAATCTAGCTTAGTTTTGAACAGGTTACTGGTTCAAAACTCCCCGCCAATTGCCTTGCCTCTATTGCGCAATCATGGCCTGTATATGAAGAGATCAAGGTTCGAATCCCCTTGGCTTGACTGCGCAATTGTCATGGACAATTCCTCCAAGTGTAATGCAAATCCCATGCAAAACTGATCCTCCAACTGATAGCTTTACTCACCCTTTCATCTACCTCTTCCACTGGTCTCCACTGAACTGATCATGCACTGTAGTGAACTGGAGTGTTCTTGAGTTGACTAATGAGTTACTAATTAGTGAATTAAATAATATTTAATTCACTCCACTCATAACTAATTGATTAGCTAGTTAAACTAATCTCAACTAGTTCAACTAAAATAAACAGAACACAACTCCACTAGTTGTCTCATTAACTCCACCAAACTTCTGCCACTGAAGTCCTAACTGAAGTCAACCATGCATGATGCTATCAAACCCTAGGAATAGCATAATTCCTCTGTCAGATGCATGAGCCACTTCCAAGGCTCGAACTGAAGTGCTCCAAGAGAGTAAACTGTTGTTTAGAGTCCAAATATTATTAAGGGTAAATAATATTTGACTTCCCTATTTTTAGGAGAGGCAGTCTAAAAATAGACTTCGACCTCTTCGACCTAAAAAATAGAGTCTCATCTATTTTTTACCAACATGACCAATGCTCCAAGAATCTCAAACTGGAATCCCCGAACCATGCTCCATATGTCTAAAAATAGACATAGTCTAAAAATAGATTTTGCGCCAGAATTTGCCTGCGGGCCCACTTAGTGAAGGCGACTTCATTTCACTAAGCTCCATCATCTTGCTGCATTCTCAACACAGGATGGTGTATGGATGTGTGTGTGGTGTTGTTGGAAAGTCCAGCCACTTTACGATGTCTATTTATATGAGGTTCTTTTAATTTCTATTATTAACAAAGAAATGCAATGGACAACCCTTCACCCACATCTAAGAGTGAAAAAGGTACCCGCCTTCCTTATATTATTTGATGTCACTTTGA
This sequence comes from Pinus albicaulis, assembly GCA_034641835.2. Taxonomy (NCBI): domain Eukaryota; kingdom Viridiplantae; phylum Streptophyta; class Pinopsida; order Pinales; family Pinaceae; genus Pinus; species Pinus albicaulis. The sequence continues at coordinate 1,282,466,984 of CM076577.1, read as the reverse complement.
TTTACCATGATGGTAGAAATGGTGGCACTATATTCTACATCAATGACCTGCTTCCCCTTATCTAGATCTTATTTAGAGTCGAAAATTGCATCTAACTTTGAGGATTTCAAGTTGAACACCAATGAATTCCTTAAGAAACATTCATTAGTGTTATGTTAGAGGATATTATGGAACTTGCACCACTTTCCAACGTCCTTCTTTTTCTTCCCATTAACCTTATTTTTTGCAGCTTAGATGGGTTTTCCTAGGTTATGAGTCCTGGTATTACAAAAATAATGTTGTAACTCCCAGGGCTAACAACTTTAATTTATCAATCCTGAGTTCGTAAACTTAAGAGGTGACAATTTTGTATGCATAGTAAGGAAGGTCCTACCTACATTTCTCAGAGGCAATGAATCAAACCAAGATGTGCATAGACCATTCGCAAGCTCCAACACTAGTACGAAAGGGTGGAATACATTATATTCATCAATTATTTGACTCATAGTTGTGAGATATCTCTCATATTATAGATATGATTTTCATCAGTGGGATTGTGTCGAATAATCAACACTTTTATCCGATGCCAAAGTTGGCCAAAAATGTCTTTGATCATTTGATGCTTTGCACTTAGATTTGTGATGGGCTTAATGTCAGATATCCACTACCTTAGAGGCCAAAACATTTGATGCTTTGACATTAGATATGCGACTCCATATTATTCCAGTCTAATGGGATCCGACAATTTTTTCTGTCAGTATAGAGTCAGATATCAAACAGTGTAGTGTCATATAACCGACATTATAATAATTTTAAGTGCTTTTCTAAATTTTAGCTATCTACCACCATAGAGGCAACACATATGATGCTTGGAAATTGAATATTTGATGTCGTATTATTCTAGTTTGATGGGATTGACAATTTTTTCTGTCGGAATGGAGTTGGATGTCTGATGGTGTGGTGTCAGATAAGGGAGAATGTAATATTTTAATGTGTTAGGAGTGTTATGGAACTGACCCATTCATCCATATATACAAATTTGGATATCCGACTATATTTTTCGTTGGATAGTTGACATTTTAACTTAATGTTGAATATCTAATGCATGCTAGAGCATTAAAAAAAAAAATTTTATCTGGGAACTGATTGGTTGGAGAGGCATTCACCTGTGTATTTTTTGGATTGTGCATTCACTTCCTTTTGATTTGGAAACGCACTTTACTTGTATCGCTACAATGAGAATTTCCAAATAAAAAGGCATCATGAATTAAATTTGATAGAATTTAAATTTTAGGACCCCATGATAGTTGATTTCAATGAAATATTTGCATGTGATAATAAAGTGCAATTATGATCTAATAGTGTTAATCCATTCATGGGATGTGTTGTAGCCACTTTTTATTTTGTCTTTCAAAAAAAAGTACAACACACACACACACACACACACACACATAGATATATATATATCGTGGAAGCCCCCGAGGGAAAAAAGGGGCTTTTTTTGAAACCATTCTCGATGGTAGGTGAGCGTGTAGCAAGCAAGCTAGCTTACCCACCTTGCGTCATCCTCCACTTCCACATAAACTTCCACCATAATAGTTTCATACTCTTTATTATGTATCCTCATCATTTCCATTCTTCCACTTTACCAATAAACAAAACACTACTCTACTCCATTATATCTTTATCAGTCCAGATGCCCTTCTCTCTTGCTCTTGGCTCAGAATTGCAACATTGTCCCAAAAATCATCCAAGTAATAACATCTTGCATCTCCTCTACTCTTAATTAAAATGAAAATTAAAAAAATGGTTAATAAAATTTCTATGTATGCATCAACTACACACATTCCTCTAATGGATACAAAGAGGACAGTTTTGACCCCATCTATTCACTGGACCTCATGCAAATTTGAAAAAACATAAAATTTCAAAGATGCAAAGGTGAATTAAAGGAAGCCATTTGAAGACCAATGAGCTAAAATTGAGGGTTCAACCCCATCTATTTTTATTTCAATGTGTATTTTTAGGTTTTATGACTTATTTTTGAGCTTGAGAAGCTACTCCCATGCTTCAGGAGGTCCCTTAACCCAAGATATGACCCTGGATATTCATTTGATACATTTTTTGGAGGTATTGGAGCATTATATTCAACAATTTATGCAGTTTTTTTAATGGAGTTTCCCTCTTTCGAGGTATTTATTTTGATAGAGTGATTTTTTCCCTTGTAAGCACATTTAAAAACTTTGAAGGTATCATGGGAGGATCAGTTTGAAACTAGGAGATATTCATGGAGCATATACACATGTTGGAGAGCCTTTGGAGCTTAGATGGGCATCATTCACCCTTATTTGGAGGAGAGTACCTCTCATTTACTTCATCCTATTCATGTAAATATGACTTGACCACTTTTTTTAATTTTTTTTACAATTATATAGTTACTTTTCCTAGGCTAGATCTAACGAATAACATAAAAAATTGATTTTCATTGTTAAAGGAAGAGATGAATCATATATGAGATGAGATGCACCTTTTAATTTTAAGTTATGATTAGGTACTTCAAAGCTCTCCCTTTTTGGAACCCAATCAATATATATTTCTTGGAGCATCTATGGCGTTAATGGTTCTTTATTTGTGGTGAATGTCTTAATTTCTGAAGCTCTTCTTACTTGTTGTTATTTTTTTGCATAAATATTAATGGTGGAATGTTCAATTTCTTTACAAGCCTTTCAAATTGATCCATTTAGGGATATAAAATATCTCATGGAGAGGAGAATCTTAGGATTTATCCTCATTTTTCCATTGTTGGTTTGGTGTGTATTTGATACCATGCATTGATTTTCCTTATGCCTCGCTAGTTGAAGTATTAAGTGATTTTATCAAGTCATAGTTGATTTTATAGGATGAAGGGTTATCTTACATTAAATCCCCTTATTTTACACCTTGAATTTATTATTTATCTTGATTGGGTAATTATTAAACATTAATTATTGTCTTCCACCATGGAATTATCCTTGTGGATACAACAATGGTATGCTCCAATTGATTTCTCAAAGACCCAAGGCTTTCCTCATGAACATCCAAGGATATATGTAGAGGAAATTCCAAGTGTCCATCGGTAAATTGATTCAACCATATAACATCTCTTTTCATTTGTGGAATTTAAAAAAAACGATGGACTCTTTGATGAACATATCTTAATTTTTTTTTTTTTCAATAAGTCTAAAGGGAAATGTAAGGAATTGGTCTAGTAGCCTTGGAAAGGAATGTTTTCATCTTTTGTAAATTTTATTCAAGCATTATTCACATGTTGGGACTATGTTCTTTAGAAATTCCTTCCAATTATTCAAGAGATCAGAAATTTTTTGGATGAACAAAGGCTAATTGAAGAGGGTTTTGAAAATGGCAAAAAGAAAAGATTCTAATTTAATTTTCCCTTGAATTAAATTAGAATAAAGTTTAACTCCATATCACATGAAAACTTTTACGAGTTAACTAAGTTAGGATGACTTATTTGGTTCAGTTAATTCGAGTTGAGGGTCTAAATATAGGAATGTAGAGCATATCCTACATTATAGGAGCCTTGGTTGAGTTTATTTTGAGTTGTAATTAATTAGCCAAGCTTATCTTAGTTATTTTCAGTTTAACTAGCTCTAACTGATGGATGAACTAGTGATAGGTCATATAGTGGAACTTGGACTTGAACCACATCTATTGATCAATTAGATAACTACCAATTCACTCATAAATAACTCATGCATGTTAGTTTTGAGAAAGACCCAGTTGATATTGGAGTTCAAGGGGAGTGTACTATTAGTTGTATAATCATCCAAATTGTATGGGTGTTGCATACAATTAGAGGAATGCCCCTAATGGATTTCACAGTATGTATTGGGAATTTACCTAATTAATAGGGCCTAATTACCCAAGGAAATAACGCAAGGAAGTAGGGTTCCTGGACGGCATAAAATTGCTTAAGTATTGAACCAGGCTTGTCTAGGAATCAATGAGACAGATAGAGATAGTGTAGAGGTTTCTCAGGATTGAGAAAAGCATTGTAATCTTCTCATATTTTCTGACTTATGAAATATACAGATAATGTGTTTTTTAGTTGAGGATTTCCCCAGGAATTTTTTGTTTATTATGTGATTTAAATTCTTTCCTTTTCTTGTTTTGTGATTTTGCAATCGTAATTGGTTTTCACAATTGGTAGAGTAGATTTGTCTTAATTGTTTTAACATATTACAATTTCCAATTTCAATCTACATGGATTTTCTACATGGTATCATATCAGGAATCACTATAGAAGAGAAGAATATGAGTTTTTTAATGCGCAGGTGAATCGAATTTGTAGATCTACTCTTTAGGACTAGTAACGATAGCAATATGTATTTCTTTGCATTGAGACTCAAGTATTCCCTTGAGGGTAGTTAAAATTGCATAGCTTGGAAGGATAGGATGGAAGTAGTGTTGGAAGAAAATGGGATGAAGGAGTTCGTAAGAAATGATATTCCTAAGCCCGCAACAACATATTCTCAAGATCTGGTGGCCTCCAAGAGCAATGTAGAGAAGGAAAAGAGGATTATATTGAAAGGTGTTTGGTATCATATTGTACTGAACCTCCATGGAAAGGAAACTCCATATGCTATGTTTAATTCCTTAATAGAATTTTTTCAAAATAACAACGACGATAGGAATTTGGCCCTAAAGGACAAGCTCAGGAAAATCAAGATGGATAAGGGCAACATAATACCAAAATACTTGAAAAAGTTCACCCAATGTCGGGATGATCTTGGAAGTGTTGGTGTTATATTTTTCGAGGATGATTTAGTGATCCTAGAACTTCTAGGCCTTCCCAAGAGCTAGCACAACTACCAATATTTGGTAAATGGGAGGGAGAAACTACCAGAGTGGGAGCGATTTTAGTCCCACTTGGTATAAGAATAGATTTGACAGAACACCAAATATGCATCCTCATAGAATAATTATGAGGAGGAGAATTATGCCTTGGCTATAAATTGAAAATGAAGGAATCACATTCCAAATAAGATTATGGTCAGGAAGGAAAGAAGGAATTGTTGAACATTAAATTTTTTCATTGTCACGAGCTGAGACACTATGCCACGAAGTGTCCGCACAAGAATTTTGACATGAAGCCCTTAGGAGGAGCGATAGGTGAAGCTCTTGCTTCACCATTTGAGTTCGATTTTAGTCTCATTGCATGCATGGTGTCATAAATTATGGGTTTTGTGTGGTACATGGATAGTGGAGCCTCATTCCACATGACTAGAAACAAAGATTTCTTCAACGAATTGGAGGAGAAATACCTCCAGATGCACATCAAGATGGGAGATGATAGGAGTTATACAGCAATGGAAATTGATATTGTTACTTTTTAAAGGGATTCTAGCTCCCCTCTCACATTAAAAGATGTCATGTATGTTCCAGGTTTGAAGAATAATTTAGTTTCAATTGCTATGTTGGAATATCATGGCTACAATGTGATATTTAGCAAAGGAGAGGTGTTACTTCATCAGATAGCCATGGGACAGGTGAAGAAGATCAAGGTTTGGGTAAAGAACCTCTAAAAATTTGATGTAGAAGATTTTGCTGGCTTGAGCACAAAAACAGAGAAGGTGCAGAGCTGAGACATCAGTGAGTTATGGAATAGAAGATTGGTCCATATATACCACGGCGCTTTGAAGATCACGCAACAGATTTATATATGACTTCACGGGGGTGCACTTGGGTAGTGTGATACATGAAAAGGGTGTAAAATGGGGAAGTAAACCAAAGCCACCTCTAATGATAAGGACAGTCGAGCACACGTGATCTTTGAAAGAGTTCACTCAAATGTCTGTGGAACATTCACGATAGCCTCCATGGAAAAACACTGGTATTATGTGATTTTTGTGGATAATTGTTCACACAAGTGTTGGATATTCTTCATGAAAAATAAATATAAAACATTCTCAAAACTTTTTAAGTTCAAATCACTTAACGAGAAAGACGTAGGAAATAAAGTGAAGGCTCTTAGGAGCGACTGTTATCACTCGGTAGTTTTCCTAGGTTTAAGAGGAAAATGCAGAGGTAACCACAAACCACTTTAAATATGGAATATAGCCCTGCCAACTTTAGAGACGGCTCTCTCTCTATGAAATTTTCAATCATTGTTTCTAAATTTTAGGCTGGATATAAAGATCAAAGATAGGTTTTTTTAAAGTTGTGGTTGTAGGATGAAGGAAAATTCCATTGGGAATGGAATCATAAAAATATTCAGTAATCAATTACAAATAAAAAAAGTAGTTGAAACAAGGCGAGGTAGCAAAACTCTTGGATCTTACAAAATTATTATGGTATGGATGAGATGAATAAAAGTGAGGATCAATTAAATATAGAGTATTCAAAGGTGAATTGTGTATTTAATCGCAGAGGGAAAACATTTATATTTTCTTAACAAGCCTCGGTAGAGTATTTTGAGTAAATTCTGTTCATAATCTTATTGTAAACAATCAAGAAAGAACATCCATGTGAAAACTAGAAGGAAATACAGTTTAACAAAGAGAGAAACATCACCAGTTATCTGACACAAGAATCATAAAACAATACTGCCTCTTTATTTCTAAATGGATTACTTCAAAATAAATTCCACAACTTACATTAAAAATAAATATCTTCTCCATTTACCCAATCAACCCTTTCTACTTCATTTAAAAAAATATTTATAGTTTGTCTCAAAATGATTCAGACTTGCAACAAAATTTATTAGAAAAATAATATCTACTAGAGTGATGTAGATATTTCAAAAATAGGACTAAAGAGTAGCAATTTTGGATTGATTTGGATAATATGTTCATATTTTGAGGATTATTGTTGATAATTGTAGCTATAATCTTTCTCTTCTATTAACTAGTCTTGAGATGTAGGATTATTTTTTATTTACTCGATGAGATACAGTAGTGTATCCCATCTACTTTCACTAGGAACAGATAAATTCACCATACTTCTAAATATTTCATCTACCTCTTTATATGTTTTAAAAGTAGGTTTATTGAGAAACATGTGATGGATTTCATTTTGAATAAACAAGTGATATTGTAAACCTTCAATAAAATCTCGTCCACTAATAGTTCATCTTGCTTTGGAAAATTTAGATTTATTTGTAGCTATGCTGCACAATCGGTCTTGGTAAGTTTCTAATGGAATCAATTTTCCATTAGAAGTTCTCAATGGTGGAAGCCCTTTCTCCTGCAATAAACTGAATTTCATGTTGAATATTTTTACCTGTAGCTCTAACTCTTTGCACTTTTTTGCTAGTTGTACCATAATATTTTTTTTTTTTAAATCTTTTTACCTCCATGAATATGTATGTTCTATCCTAATTTTTTATTTCTTTGAGTTAATATTTGGTCTTTGAGTTCAGTACCTTGATGATCTTGTGTGCTTCGGTTAGCATGTGTTCAATCTTAGCTTTCTTTTTTTCAACTATTTACTTGACATTCTGCACCAACTCTTCTTTATCAAATACAAACTGAATGGATTACCATAGATCTGTGACATTGGCATTAATATTATACCATATGTTTTTCTTTTCTTCTACCAATGTTTTTATTATTACTGATTGATTTTCATACTTTTCAAGATGTTGAGTAAGATTGAATTTTTTATGAACTTCTGCCAAATATGCATTGTCATATTTGATTTTAGTTTATTCCAACCTTTCTAATTTTGTTAACAACCTTTCATTTTATTTGTTGGTCAATGAAAAATCTCCCAGAGCTTTCACTAATTTTTCATAGGATCCAAAAATGGTTGATTTTGTTCTTTCTGTTGAAGTTGTCGCTATTGTTTGTTGTGTTGATGTACCTACAACTACCAATTGTTCCTTTTCTTTTAAAATTGATTCATATCTGTCTCCATCTTTTGAATTTCATTTTTTTTCAACTATAAATTTAAACAAATTCTCTTTATCTACTTCCATCTGAGTAACTTCTTTGGCCTGTGGGTGTTCTATGGTTGGAAGCTTGAGTTATTTTCTCATAGCTTGAATATCATCATTCTTGTTTTTTATCATATCCTTAGCTTCTTTAATATGACTAGGATCATATCCTAGCATAATTACCAAATCTTCAAGATCCTTAGTTCTGGTATCTTTTTCCAAGGATGACATTCTTTCAATCTTCAGTTGTGAATGAATTTTGTTCAGAGAGGCTTGCAGTTTAGAGGTTGCCATGGTTGAACTTGTTAATGCTGAATATATCATATCACCGGCCTATTTATGCAAGTCAATCAGATCAATTACATGGATCTTCTTGGTGTCAAAAGGAGAAAAAAAAATTGTAATCTTCTGAAATTTTAGGGACTGGAATTGTAGGTTCCAAGAAGGCGAATTGGAACTATCGCTTCTATGTGTCAAGTGTAGATAACAGTCTATGTTTGCTTCCAAAATTATGAATAAGTTGTGGCCTTCAATGCTTCATTCTTATTCTTAATATCTTTGTATCTGGAAAAAATATTTTGTTTTGTTGCCACCTAATATGTAGAAGACAAGAGAGATTTTATTGTTTCTTCAAGATGTGGAAAAGAAGAAGCGGGAAAAAATGTTGAAACAACTATAGTTTTTTCTTGTGAGCCATTTTATTGTGATGACATCTCCTTAATATTTGTCTTCTTTCTTCTCTTAAAAACATGAAAGTCTACAGTTTGAGATCCTAAGTCTGGAGGAGACATACTTTCCCTTATCCTCTTAGTTTCCTTTTCCTTTGAAATAGGATTTTGTAGAGTTATGAATAGAAAGTTGTTCTTCGTCTTCCTGTAGTGTATTATCTATCCACTCCTCCTGATTAGAATATTGCTCTATATCTGGTCTAGGTGTATGTGCATAAGGTGTGGTTTTGAAATTATCCCTAAAGGATCATAAGGAAATGTGAAACTCAACTTGAATTTAATTTCTTCAGCGAATCATCTGCCTAATTTTTTGTTGCTCTGGTGTTGACAATGAAGGAGCCAATTAGTGCCTTCAGTTTAAATCGAGCCTTCTGATTTCTTGATACAAAATTTAATTCATGCATATTCATTATTTGTAGGATGCATTCTAAGCAAAATATTCTTAATGGGACAAAAAATGGTAACCTGTAAGGAGGGAATTCACATCCATATATCCTAATTTCTATATAGTTATAGTAAAGATACCAGTCTCTAACCTTGGCTTTCTTGGTAATATGTAGAAATCTGTTGATTTGTGGTGAAATACTCGACACAATATAATTGTTGAGCATACATAAGTATACATACAAAAACTGATCTAGAAAATTTCTAAATGAGCATTCTTCTGAATTCTTCCTAATCAAGGAAGTCCAGTGAATGACTGGTTTTAACTTTCCCTATGCATCTAACTTCTGTAATAAAATTTTGAAATTCTCTTCTTGATGAAATAACAAAAAATACAGTAGAACCAATTTATGTTTGAAAGCATCATCAACAGAAAACTTCAAAAAATCATCATGAATAACATCTCACAGATATTGACTATAATTGAAAATGATTGACAACTTCTGACCAAAGGTGAACACTGATAAAAATCCTAAGACAATTTCATCTACTCAATGATCTGTAGGATAACCTAATAATAAATTAACCATAGAAATTAATTTCCATGAAATTTCAGGAAATATGGAAGAAAAATATGTGGGACTAGTTCTAAGTAACTTGTAATTCTCGGGAAAAAAGGACTACAAAATATGGGCTCGTTGGGGGAAAGTGATATTACGATATAACTCCATGATTTATTCAGTGGAAAATGGATATAAGGGAGCTTGAGGATCAATCAGGAGTGCTTGAAAAATAGATTCATATGTAATTAAAATAAAGTTTCATTGTTTTGAGAAATTGCAGCCCTATGGGTAGGGAGATATCTTAGATGACACCATGTGACAAACTCTGGAAAAAAATGAGTTTAGGGAAAAACAAATTGAGTTAAAAATGATTCTGAAATACTCAATTCATCGTTAACATCTAATAACTTTTTATTTTCCCAGTTGTGAAGTTCATATAATTCAAACTCACACTGGGTCTATGATATTTTTAACTAGGTGTCGACTATGGGAAGTTCATCAAGGTCTATAACAGGGGGAAATGTAGGTATTTCCATGACCATCTTAGCTATGCATTTGTGGGATGAAATATCTCATTGTGAAATGGAAACTAGAGAAATTGAATCACCAAACTGTGATGATTGCTGGTTCAAGAGAACGATGTTGTAGGGGAATGTTGGTGTTCTTGAAAAAATTCTAGGTTGAACCTGCACTACTAAGGAAAAAATGGTGAAAGGGATGAATGCAGGGAGAAGCAAGGTTTTTAGAAGAGGGGGTGAATTTTTAATGGGAAAATTACTATATTTGGCACGTTTTATTAAGGAATTTAGATTTTGGTGGGAGCCATTAATGGTCAATGACCATATAACTGTTGGCAACAATAATTTAATGTAAAACAATTATATGATGGGGACAGATGAAGGGATTATAAGTGGCAGAGTGTGACAGGAGCAGGAAGGATATTTTCAAGAGGGGAGGTATCCAGTAGGCAGTAACAAAGGATGGGGCCCCGAATTCGTCATGGAGTTGCCACATATGGTTTGGAAGTTTTCAAAAAAGCCACTTTTCAGAGCCGCCCCCCGCCCGTTAACTTCTGAAAGGGGGGGTGTTGAACTCGTCCTCATTTTTTTATCTGGGCAGGGACGATCTCATTTTATCCTAGGTATAAACTCTTTATTGAAAATGAAAAAATCAAATGATGCTTTATTTTCAACTTAAAAAATAATCCTCCATTAAATACAATGATTCATATAATTAAAATTTAATGCGGAATTTTAAATAGCGTGCTCTATTTAGGTTGTTTATTTATTTTATTTTTTAACATAGTTTATTCTATCCCCTTTTATTATTTTTCTATTTTTTGCTTCTTTTTCTATTTTTTTTTAATTTTTCTTTTAAAGGATAAAACTACTAAAGTAAAAAATAAGTTACAACATCCCTTAGGATAAATAGCTAAAAACACATTACCATGATCACTATATTATGGGATCCTAACTGTGGCTCCAATGGGTATGGATTTTTCCTTGTGAAGTGCTAAGAACACCGTAGGCTAGTAACCTTATCCATTGGGTGCTTATTTGACTCTTAATCAACTGAAACTAACTTGAATGATGAAAATTTGACTAACTTAAACTTCATTAAATATGATCGAAACTCATTAGAAGCTTAGGGCCTTCACTCTGGGCTATATTTTTTGATGGCAACCACCCACACTTATAGTATTTGAAAGAAAAATGGTATATAAAGTGATGTGATTGAAACGAACTGAACTTTAGGTAAAATAATGTTTGAGTAACCTACCATTGACAGACCCTCCAAAAAGTAGTTCCCCTATTAGATCCTTCAACATATATGCATTGATGCCACAAAAAGATTCAATCTTATAAGGGCCCTTCCACAAACTGTCAAATTTTCCATGTTTTCCATTTTCCTCATTTCTTTTATCCCATTTTAACACAAGGTCATCAATCTGAAATAATTATCTTTCACCAAGGAAAATTCATATTTTTCCATAATATTATATTTCAAAGAAGTATTTGTTAAGCCCCTACTAAAAAATTCTATGGGTTTCTCATGATCCTCTTATTTTTTTGACATTAGTATTGTTGCAACAATGTGCTCTAAAGCAAAAGAGAAAATCATGAAATATTTGGTGTAGTTGGGGCTAGCCAAAACAAGAGAACGAGTTAAAACTGATTTTACCTCATTTAAATATCGTTTTTCTTTAGCATTCCACCTGATTTCACTGTATTTCCTCAACATATTGGTGATAGCTCTTAAAATTTTATCCAAACTCTACATAAACCTCCGTAGAAAATTAAATTTTCCAAGGAAAGACTGCACTTCCTTTTTGTTTCTTGGGATATCAACCTTTTGGATAGCTTCAATTCTAATTGGGTCAATTCTGGTAACATATTTGGAAATGATATGTGCAATTAGCTTACCTTCTTCCATACCAAACAGACACTTCTTTGGGTTCAAAGAGATACCATATTTTCTACATTTTTCAAAGGAAATTTTGAAGTGTTGCAAATGATCTTCAATAAATTTAGAAAACATCGTAATATCATCGAGGTAAATAAAAATGAACCTGTCCTTCTCATCTCCAAAAACAATGTCCATATCCCTCTGAAATGTTTTCCCTACATTCATAATTTTGAAAGGAATATTTACATACAAAAATGTCCCCCACGTTGTTGTGAAAGTTGTTTTTTCCTGATCACCTGTATGTACTAAAACCTAGTTGTACCTTGAGAAACCATCAAGAAATGAAATTCTACTATAACCAACTACCCGCTGCAATATATGGTCCATATTTGGAAAGGGATAATTTTTTTTGAGAGCAACCTTATTGAGGTTACGAAAGTCTACACATAACCTTATCTCCCCAGTTTTCTTCCTTACTGGTACTAGATTTGAAAACCACTTAGAAAATATCAAAGGTACAATAATCTTAGTATCAAAACGTTTTTTACCTATTTCTCGAATAGGGGAAACAAAACAACATTTACTCTCCTCAATTTTTTCTTGAAAGGATTATTATCTTCTCTTTATAGGAATAGTGTGTTGAATGATGCCTTTATCATAGGCCTTTAAATATTTGTATCCCCATGCAAAAACTTCATAATACTCCTTCAACAGATCAATGTATTTCTTCTTCTCTTCAAGAGGTAAAGACTTATAAATTTTTACAATCCATGGTTTATTTTCCACTTCCAATATTACAGTCCTCCACTTCATACCCAATGAGTTGAATCTTTGGCATACGTGATACATCACTAAAATCAAATAATTCTTCAAGTGGTACTAACCTCTTGGTATCACATTTCCCTTTAGCTGCAAGATTTCAATTTTTGTTTCATTCTTATCATAATTATTACTGATCTGATTAAAAATAGTTTCATTTCAATTATCATCAACACTGTTTCCTACATCAATATGAAAATTTTCAAACTTCTCCTTTAATTGCAAAAAATTATCTAATTGTTTGTCATTGTCAAACACTTTCCAATATATTACGTTATCAGGGACACCAAACCTAATTTTTATCTCAATTTCAAGCTTATTTCTAGATCATAAAGGCATATTACATGTAATTTTTGAGGTATCCAATGCATCAGCAAACACATTTTTATCTCTAGGAATCAAAGACAACTCATACTCTGGAAAAAATTGTAGCAAATCTAAAACAAAATTTTTGTATTCCCTCATATTGGATTGTTTAGCTGAATACTCACCTTTAATTTTTTTAATCATGAGTTTAGAATCTCCATCAACTAAAATCCTTTTAGCTCCCAGCCTCTTCAATAATTCCAACCCCAATATTGAAGCCTCATATTCAGCAAAATGTTTTGTACATTCAAAACCAAGCTTATAGGAATATTTTTTTGACTTGCCGGACTTTGTGTCTGTGATCCATATACCAGCCCCTGGTCCTTCCTTGTTGAATTCCCCATCAAATTCCATATTCCATAAAACTTCTTCATCGTTTTCATTTTCTATTTCATCCTTTAACTTTATATCACCTGTCTTTTCTGATTTATTGTCCATGTCTTGAATTTCTTCTTCCAACCATATTTCATTATGTAAAACGAAAAAATCCATGTCTGAATGTATATAATATATTGGATAGTTATTGGTTTTTTCTTGACTGCGTAACATATATTTGATAAGATTCTCCCTATACCCTTTTTTGCCCGAAAATAGGTGTTAGCCACCTATAAAAATTTCTCATATCAAACGGTGGCTAAATATTTTTTAGCCTTCAAGAAACAATTCATGTCCAAATTATGATTTCTTAAAGTCTTATGATGATAATTACCCTTTAAGTTAACCTTCACTGATGTTTCACTATTAATCCTAAAGTACCCGCTGATTTACCAAGAGAAAGACTGCTTGAAGAAGCCCCATTTTCCATCATTTACTTCTCCTTTTTACTCTCACAAAAAATCCATTTCCAACCATATTCCCTTTCATAAATCAGCCTAACCCTCTTTTTAACCTATTATCTTCCTCGGATTTAGTTTTAAAAACCCTTCTTTCATCTACCGAAACCCTCATTTAGCTTCAAAAACCTTTGTTTTTGTCCTAAAAATCATTCTTCTGCACTATATAGGTCCAAAGCCCCCGAGGGATTATTTCCTTTAGCCCCTTCCCTCATGCGTCCTAAAGACCCGCAATCGATCGCTTAAAGGCTGAAAAACCCCATCTCCAAACCCTTATTCCTTCTATTTTTTTTTCCCCGACATTTCAATTTTAAATGAATATTCATGCCATATTTCAAATATTTACCTAGTTATTTGTTCTGTCAGGTTTCGCTCCATCTTCCGTTGCACTTTATCCATCGTCACAGCTCCAAACCACCTCCATAAAACCTCCAAAGCAGTTTTAAACCTATATTCATGGGATTTATATAATTTTTGTTTGTTTTGTGCATGTTCTATGGAGTTTTCCCAGACTTATAAAGATAATGCGAAGGCCAGGAATGATGATTCCAAACCTTCAGTATAGGAAGGGACTTAAGAAGTTTTCAATTCCACAGTCTCGATCGATAAATCATGATTATCAATCCATTTAACAGAAATTCTCCAACTGCATAAAACCATTTGTGCCAGTGAAGACAGAACAACAAAGTGTATTAGAGTGAAGAAATTAACGATGAAGGGATTAATGCCTAAACTTGAAGATCAAGGTTTTTAGTCCACAGATTAAATATATTAAGACAATGTCAAAGAATGAAGACCCAAAGACGAAGATCAAGGCTAATTAAGCCTAAACATAGAACAAAAGAAAATTAAAAGTGTTTCAAGGTAAAACAAAGAAAAATATCAGTAAAAGAGGCCTCCACTGCCACATCAGAGACCAAATATCCTTTCAACTACCAAAAGTGCCACCTGCAGCCTCAATAAATCAAAGGAAGGCATAGTTATTGCCTAGTCAGTGATATTTTGTTTAAAGACAACCAGAGTTATTGCCAGCTTGCCTAAAGAGTTTTAAAGTCAACAAAATCTGTCAAGTAGCTAAAAATTAAATGAAAACCAATTAATACATGGAAAAGATCATAAATCTTATCTATTGAGCTTTTCAAAGGCATAGAAGCATTAACTTGTATTAATTGAACCTAGAGACCCTTTCTTTCATCCCACCTCCTCTTCCTTCTATAAATACTTCTGAAGAAGATGAGATGTTGTTGGTTGTTGGACTTTGATGTAATACTTGTTGGTCGAAACTTTATGTATGTAAATAGTTCGTAGAGGATTTTGAAGCTCTGTTTGTAATCAAAGAAGTTAGACTGAAAAGAGAAGTTTTTGCTGTACTGAAACATTAGACTTTAAGTATGCAACTGGATTGCCATCAATATACAAGCTGATTCATGGGATCTTGGTCTATACCATTGGTGATGTACCTCTAATTGTACTTGTTTTCCTTCTTATGTTTTCCATAAAATTGTCCATTTTTCTCTAATAAAGAACAACAAATATAGAGCTAGGACTTACTCTTACAAGTACCCTACTCTCACTGATAAGCTTTATCTTTGTGTTTTGCTCCAATTGTGTATTTAAGAATGATTTAATACAGTCCAAAAAGTCAAGGAATGTTGGTGAGCCCATGTCTTACTGTCTAAACTCTAAACATTGTTCTTGAATGATTTTTTCATTACATGCTAAGTAGAGTTAAACTAGAAAAGTTTATGGTTTGCCCTATCTTCTAGTTCTTTCTCCAAAGGATGTTTGAAAGTTTCCCTAAGAGTATGCTAAAAGAAGACCATGATTTTAATGCATCTGACCTGATCTTAAGCTGCACTTTGTTTTCTTATATGTTTTCATCCTTTCTGAAAGTATTCATGTGGATTACTGGATTTTTTGTCTGATAAGTTCGCTTTAGTACAAGTTTGTCCAAAGAAGTCTATGGTTAGCCCTGTCATTTGATTTACTTCAAAACAATTACTTAAAAAGGATTTTCTTGTATGGTAAGTTGATAAATCCTTTTTTAAATTATTGGGTTTTTCCACTTTCTCAACACTTTAATGTTCCATTCCATCATTAAATCTAAAGGATCTTTTGATATAGATGACTTACCCCATGGACCACTCTTGAAAACTGTTGAGCAATTAAAACCTTTTGTGACTCCATAGCCTAATGGATTAAGTGTTGTTTCATACCTATCCTATCAGCTAAACCTTTTTTTTTATTATTCACACCTTCACCCCTATGAAACTCTTTCATTTTTAGGACTTTCCACTCAATCAAAGATCATACCCGACCAACCAAACAAACCAAAAAAACCTTGTTCTTAATAACTAGCCTAGTATCATAATAAAACCTTAAAAGATAAATCAATCTTTGCACTTATAGAGAGATCCCTCTCTAGATTTAGGAGGGCTAGATCCTAGAATCCCAAAGTGGTTTTTGATGTAGGCTCTGTAGTGTTTAGTCTTGCCATTCTACTAAATTACAGAGACCTAACATTTCGGGGAAATTTCTAAAGTAATAGATAACTTCACAACTTAGATAATCCCATTTTTAACAAATGAATCAAATGTCTGCCTAGAGTGGTTTTGATTGTTGATGGTGAACAACTTTCAAGCCTTGAAATCAAGTAAAAATCCTTCACCTGGTGACTCCACTGAACATCAGTAGGCCTGCTGATTTTCCTTGGTTTTCCAAAGACTCCACTAGGAAACCCTTTATCATAACATCATACAAACTCAGTTAAGAAGACTTTGAGGATTAAAGTTTTCTTTCTAAAAGATCAATTAGCCTATTAAAGATTGTCATATTCGGATAATATTTCTTGAATAGTGGGTCTAAGACACAACACCGTGGCTTCAAAAAGAATTCATAGTAGGAGCCATCCTAACCCAAATCCCCTTGAGATAGTTGATAACCCTGAAAGTATACTTAGGAAATCTCCTAAGGCCAAAACTTCAACTATTATTAGGTCACTCCATAGAGCTAATTCTGTTCCTAAAAACCTTATAGCTCTAAAAGATTCACAAGTTGACTTAAGAAACACACTCAGAACTAGGTCACTTGATGATATAGATCAGATATATTTTGAGTCTCCATCTTCATCCCAAGATAGAGGTGAACATCTTGGTAGCAGAGAAACTACCCCACCTGATTTACATTTCCAGTATAATTTTGGTTTCTCTCATCCTAGATCTGCTCAACATCCTCTTGCTGGTCCATCCACTTCTATTATCCATACACCCACCATTCAAACCACATCATTTCACTAACCCCCTCCCATTTTTCATCCTCCACCTGTAAACCCCCCACTTTTTCCACAACCTCCTATTATGGCAACATGGTATGCCCCTCTAGTCCTTCCTTTACCCTTAGTCAATCTTCCACAGTACTATCAGTCCGAGATACCATTATATGATGCCAGTGGTGCTACTGCTGCTTCATAACATGTGGACAAGATGAATGACTATTTTGATAGGAATGAGATTGATGATGAAACTGTCAAATTTAGGTTATTTGCTCAAATTCTAGGGGGAGAAGCAAGAAAATGGTTCAAAAGCTTAACCCCTAATAGTATTAATGATCTCCAAGCTCTCCATCAGTTATTCTTAAACAAGTGGGAAGTTGGGAAAAACCCTCTCCAAATAATTTTAGATTACAATAACCTCAAAATAAACACTGGGGAAAGTGTTCAAAATTATTGCACTAGGTTCAATAGTGTTTATAATGCCCTACCCCTAGAACTGAAAGCTCCACAAGGCTTAGCTTTGGCCAAATTTCCCGAAGGATTTGACCCTGAAATGGCTTATCAGCTAAGAGAAAGAGATCCCTTGACTTTGGAAGACATGCAAAAGGGATCTCTTGCTATGGAAGTAAATCTAATAGAGAAAAGAGCGAGAATGAGAAATGAGAAGAAAGTATCAATTAGGGAGGAATCTGCACCTTCCACATATAGTTCAAAAATGGAGGAGATGATGAAGAAGATGAACATACTTGAGAGGGCGCAAGCTAAAGAAAACCAATTAGCTCCCCAAAATAGAAATCAATCTCAAAATCAAAATCAAGACTTTAGAAGAAATCAACCTCAAAACACGCAAAGAGAGGATGATCAACAGATCATACCTCCTTTCCAAGAAAACTATGTAAGTGAGGTTGAAGAAACAATTTAACAATCAGAGGAAGATAACATAAACATGTTGGGAGTAGATAGTGACCATTTCGATATTCCTATTAATAGAAAACAAGGTCTATACACACCCTATGATGATGAAAGAATAGAGGATGAATGTTATTATCAAGAGCTAGAAAATTTCATCATAGAGACCCCAAAAGAATGTGACCTTAGGAGGAAAAAGAATTAGGAAACTCCCAAGAACAAAATATATGACAATTCTACAGAAAACATCCCTATGAGCAAACCCAAAAACACTAAACAAAAAGATAAAATAGTGGCTGTAAATTCTGATAAAAACAAAGAGAAAGGCACTCAAATTAATGAAAAATAGAGTGCAGACCTTAGCAGCGTTAGTACTTTAGCTAGTGCTCCTATTAAAACAATTTTTACCAATGCAAATAGAGGAAATCAGCAAGATGATTTTGCTGATAGAGTGGTGATTAACAAGGCTGAAACAAACATTGTAAAAAATTAGATGCCTTTCAGTTTGAAACAGGAAATTGCCAAGATTAAAATCTCTGTTCCCCTCACTGAATTAGTCACCCAAGATGTCTATAGATCTACAATTATGAAAGCCTTCAACATAGGAGAAAATAACGACACTGTCAAACTCAATGATGACCAACCAGAGCTCTTATTTGGTCCTAAGATTGAAGGAAGATGCCAAGAAGGGTCAGTTCCTCCATTTTATGTTAGTTTGAAAATTCATGACAAAATTTTACACAATGCTATGCATGATTCAGGGGCCTCTCACAACTTAATTCTCAAAGCAGTAATGGAAAGTCTAGGCCTTGCAATCACCATACCATACAAAGATCTATATTCCTTTGACTCCAGTAGAGTGAGATGTTTGGGTTTGATCAAAGACCTTTGTGTGAACTTAGCACAAATTCCAGCCAAGTGTTTAGTGATGGATATTGTAGTGGCTGATGCACCCCCCAAGTATGGTATGTTGTTATCAAGATCATGGGGAGCTAAGTTACAAGGAAAAATGAAGATGGATATGACATATGCTACCATCCCTGTTTTCAATCAAACTATAAGACTTTATAGGGAATCTCGCATGCAATACATGGTTAGTAGCCAAGAGAGATCGAAAAACTCTCCTCTTTATTCTATGCATATAGGCCTTGAATCATTTATTCTCTTCAATCATGAAACATTTAATGAGCAAGAAACCTTAACTAATGTAGTGGCCACCCCTTGCTGTAACATAGTGGCAGACACAGAAAATGAGGAATACAAGACAAAAGTATTAAGATAGTTTGCCAAATCAGAAAATCACAGCAAACTAATCACAAGTCTAGAACTACAAAACAATCATCCATTGGTTGTCGACCTTGAGAATCAAATTGAACTTTCCATATAAATTGAAGGACACTCATAAAAATTGAACTTTCCATGTACTAACAACATAGCTGAATATGAGGCACTCCTCCTAGGCTTTCATTTATTAAAAAAATTAGGAGCGAGAAGAATAATTTTTCATGGAGATTCTGAACTAATAATTAGGCAAATGACTAGGGAATACACTGCAAAACATCCCAGATTGAGAGCCTATAGGAATGATACCCTGGATTTACTCAAAACTTTTGATGATTATGAACTTACATTTGTCCCCAAAAACCAAAATATGGTGGCCAATGCACTGGCTATTTTTGCTAGTACATGCAAAAGGCCTTGTGAAAGAAAACAACACATAATTCAAGAGAAATACAGACCAAACATTCCAGACAATGAGAAATAATGGAAAGTGTTTGAGGGAGATAAAAAAATAGAGGAATTCTTACAGTCCAGAAATGAATTTGAGCCACCAAGTTCAGATTCAGATTATGAAAATGATTTTCCTATTGAAGAAAATCTGCTTGATGAAGAATTAAAGTCTCCAGAGATTGCTAAGATAAATCTGTTATCTAATAAACTTGAACATACCATAGAAATTAGTGCAGATTTAGATAAATAAGACTTAGAAATGCTGCAATCTAGCACTCAAAGCTTGCCAAAGGGACTGGTCCCATTAGAAGAATTGTTTGATTTCAATGATGTTGCAGAAAATCCAAAAATGAAACTTGTTGAAACTAAAGTAGAAGAATGTAACATAGGCAGTGAACAAAAACCAAAAATGATTAAACTATTTAAAAACTTGCTAGCTCACATCGAACTGAAATACATTAAGCTCTTTAAAGAATTTTCTGATGTATTTGCATGGAGTTATGAGGATCTAAAATCATATGACACAGAGATAATTCAGCATAAGATACCCCTCAAAGAAAATCAGAAGCGCTATAGACAAAAATTGCACAGAATCAACCCTGTTCAATTACCCCTGGTTGAGAAAGAAATTAAGAAAATGTATGATGCTGGAATTATAGTCCCTGTTAGATATTCAAATTGGGTATCTAATATTGTGTCAGTTAGGAAGAAGACAGGAGAAATAAGGCTTTGTATTGATTTTAGGAACTTAAACAAAGCCAAATTAAAGGACAAATACCCTTTACCCAAGATGGATCACATTTTACAAAGGGTAGGTGGTTCTAAAAGGATTTCTTTGTTAGATGGCTTCTCAAGTTACAATAAAATTCTGGTACATCCTGATGATCAAATCAAAACAGCCTTTACCACACCTTAGGGTACTTTTATGTATGTGAAAATGCCTTTTCGTTTAATGAATGCTGGTGCTACATTTCAGAGAGCCATGGATATTGCATTCTCAGAAGAATTAGGCTTCTTCATCAATTTTTACCTTGATGACATCACTGTTTTTTCCAAAACAGATGAAGAACACTTAGAGCACTTGAGAAAAGTCTTTGAATATGGGTTACACAACAGAGAAATGCAAAGAATATGGGTTATCTTTAAATATAAAGAAACCAATGTTTGGTCTCCAAGAAGGCAAACTACTTGGACACATCATATCAGAAGAGGGGATAAAGATAGACCTAAAGAGGATTGATGATATATTGCAAATCAACCATCCTAGAAACATCAAGGAACTTCAATATTTCATTGGGAAGATTAATTTCTTGAGAAGGTTCATACCCAATCTAGTTGAACTCCTTAGAAACATGACCAATATGCTTAAAAGAGAAGAAGGAGTTAAATGGACCTTAGAAGCAAAGAAATCATTTGAATTGGTAAAACAAGCATTAACCAAAACACCATTTCTCATTAAACCTGATTTTACAAAGGATATCTTCATTTTTTCATTTGCATCAGAACACACTATAGCTACTCTCCTATTATAGAAAAGCTTGAAGGGACAAGAGCATCCAATTGCATTCTTTAGTAAGGAATTAATAGATGCACCTCTGAAGTACAACATTATGGAAAAACAAGCCTTTGCCTTAATGAAAGCCTTAAAAGACTTCATAGTTTACATTTTACACTCCCACATAATTGCATTTGTGCCAAATTCAGTTGTAAAAGACATTTTAACCCAGAATCCAGATGGAAAAAGAGGAAAGTGGATTGTTGTGATACTTGAATATGATTTAGAAATCAAGACCACTAAGCTCATAAAAGGCCAAGGACTAGCAAGATTAATGGCTGAGTTTAATTTTGAAGCTCTTGATATAAACATGTTAGATGCATTAGATGAACAGGAGGAGTTGTCAACTCCCATTATTGAAGATCATTTTCTGTTTTCATCTTAATATGCTGATATTTTATATGTTTTGCTCAATTTAAATACACCTCCTGGTTTATCTAAAATGAAGGCAAGATTTTTAAAGTTGAAAGATGTAAATTACTGCATTTTGGATAAATGTATATATTGGAAAAATGCTAGTGGATTATTGCTTAAATGTTTGTCTGAGAATGATGTAGATAAGATCAAGCATGAGCTAAATGAAGGAGAATGTGGAGGCCACCTCTATTGGAAGACAAATGCCAATAAAATCCTTAGAGTTGGTTACTATTGGCCCACCCTCTTTCAAGATGTCCACAAAATGATTATTGCCTGTCACAAATGCCAACTCTTTGAAGGCAAAAGAAAATTGCTTCCCTTACCCTTGCATCCAATCACTGTTGAAGCTCCTTTTCAGTAGTGGGGTTTAGACTTCATTGGGGAAATCCATCCAGCCTCATCTTCCCAACATAGATGCATCCTCACTGCAACTGACTTTTTTACCAAATGGATAGAAGCCATCCCTTCTAGGCAAGCCACTGACTCTATCATCATAAAATTCCTTGAAAATCATATCCTATATAGATTTAGTTGTCCTAGGAAGATTATCACCGACAATGGTGTTGCATTTGGATCCAAAAAGATGGTTGAATTGTGTCATAAATATCAGATTTCATTGGGCCATTCTACTGCTTATTACCCTCAAGGTAATGAGCTGGCAGAATCATCAAACAAAAGTCTGGTGAATATAATAAAAAATTTTCTAAAAGACAATAATAAATCATGGCACACAAAGCTAGTACATGCATGATGGGCTGACAAATTAGCACTTAAATCAATTGGAATGTCTCCCTACCAGCTAGTTTATGGAGCAGATGAAATTTTTCCAACCAGTCTAGGAGTACCAGTCATGAAGTTGATCCAAGAAGTACGGTCTAAGGATAATGATATGACAAGGAGAATACATCAGACTATACATCTTCAACAAACTAGAGAGGAAGTCTACAACAGAGAACTGTATAAGCAATATAATATTAAGAAGTTGTTTGATAAAAGAACCAAAGCCAGTTATTTCAGCATTGGTGACAAAGTTTTAAAGTGAGATTCCAGGAGAGAAGATAAGGGTAGACATGGAAAACTAGATAACTTATGGCTAGGTCCTTATCTCATTCATTCTACTACTCATAAAAATGCTTATTTCTTGCAGGAATTGAGTGGAACTGAACTCTTTGGAGGTCCTTTCAATGGTAGGATGCTCAAGCATTACTTCTGTCAAGAATCATGAGTTTCAAAGTTTTTTTACTGTCCATTGTAAATATCATTGTTTGAACATTGCATTCAAAGTTAGAAAAAGAAAAATACAAAAAAAATAAAAACAGAAAAGAGGGCAGATTGTAAAAAAGGAAGGTACAGCCTCATACCAAAAAAGAGAAATAAAATCTAAAAGTGTGCAAGCTCAAATGCCACTCCTAAAAACACACTTCTAGTTAGTCATACAGCTTAATCATGACTAATTAGTTTTTCAATTTGCTGTTGATAGGTTAGTGAATTAGATCAGCCAAACAGTACAATCTTGGCTTGTCAGTAAGGTAGATTAGGATAGAAAAACAAAAGTTCAAACAAGCTCAAATCTTGAACCTATGAGATTGAAGGAAAACTGGTTCTAAAAGCTCAAAACTTGAACTAGAAAAGAAAGAGGAAGCATCTCAAACAAGACTTAAAACCAGAGCTGAAGAAATAATGAAGGATGTTTTTAAGTTGTCAGATCTTAAGCCTTCACAAATTTTGTTTTAAATTTTCTACAAATTTTAGTCTATGTGCAGCTTGTTTTATGCCATAGATCAACAGAAATTCAAACTGCTTAATCCTAGCTTGGTTGTTTTTAAATTTCTTGTCTCAGAATTTAGAGAATAAAGGTTTGTCAGACAGTCTAATCCTTACAGATAGTAGTTAGGTAGAGAATTTATAAGCTCAACTGTTCAAACTGAGTTCATGGAGAAATAAGAGTAGACTTAGACTAGTTTTATGTTTTCAATAAAAGAATAAAATTATTGAGGAAAAGGTTTGCAAGCCCAAGTGCACCTTCTGAAGAAAAAAATGTTAGGAAGTAGGCAGTGTAGGTAGATGTTTGGGAAATACTTTTCTGCTGATATAATAAGTTCTAAATCATTTTGGTTAGCAGTTGATAAAAATATTATCAAAAGTGCAAGCCACTGATCAGCTTCCAAAGAAAATTGTCTGAAGTTCTTGACACCTTCAAGAAGATGCCATCCCCATGTGGAGCCACTGTTAGCCACCTATAAAAATTTGTCATATCAAATGGTGGCTAAATCGTTTTTAGCCTTCAAGAAACAATTCATGTCCAAATTATGAGTTATTGAAGTCTTATGATGATAATTACCCTTTAAGTTAATCTTCATTGCTTTTTCACTATTAATCCTAAAGTACCTGCTGATTTACCAAGAGAAAGACTGCTTGAAGAAGCCCCATTTTCCATCATTTACTTCTCCTTTTTACTACTCACAAAAAATCCATTTACAACCATATTCCCTTTCATAAATCACCCTAACCCTCTTTTTAACCTATTATCTTCCTCTGATTTAGTTTTAAAAACCCTTCTTTCATCTACCGAAACCCTCATTTAGCTTCAAAAACCTTTGTTTTTGGCCTAAAAATCATTCTTCTGCACTATATAGGTCCTAAGCCCTCAAGGGCTTATTTCCTTTAGCCCCTTCCCTCATGCATCCTGAAGCCCCAAAAAACCTCATACCTGACCAAACATACAAACCAAAAAACCTTTTTTCCTAATAACTATCCTAATATCATACTAAAACCTTAAAATATAAATCAATCTTTGCACTTATAGAGAGATCCCTCTCTGGATTCAGGAGGGCTAGATCCTAGAATCCCAAAGTGGTTTTTGATGTAGGCTCTGCAGCATTTAGTCTTGCCACCCTACTAAATTACAGAGACCTAAAAATAGGGATAGTTGCATATGTCATATCCATTTGAAATGTTCCTTGCAACTTTTCTCCCTAACACCTTGACAAGAGAATTCCTTATTTTGGAGGGATACCGGCCACAACAACATCCATGAATATAATTTTTGTTGGGATTTTGGCAAGGGTAACAAAAAAATCCTTGATTAAACCTAAAAATATTACCCTCATCGAATCAAGAGAGAAAAGTTCTTTATATGGTTTCGTTATATCTAATCTGAGTTTCTGCATAATCATCTTTGACATGAGATTATGTGAAACAACTGAATCCAACATGGAATTGTGCAAAATGAAATCATGAATGTTAAGGCTGACATAAAATGATGGCACGTTACGATCTTGTGAAATTCCTTCAACTTCTGGTCCAAACAACAATCTAGGTTGGTCATCACTTACATTTACAGTCTTTGTTCCTTCTTCTATATTTAGTGCCTTTATAATTGCACTTCTATATACATCCTTTTTCATTAGTTCAGTAAATGGAACATAAATTTTAACTTTCGACAATTATTTCTCAAGGTTAAAATAACATTAAGGATATTATACCTCTTTCTCATTCGTATCTTTCTTTTGAGGGACTTCCTTTGGAGGATCAACCTGTGTTTGACTTCTACAAGGTGTATCAGTTTCTATCTTCCTAGGAGAATTTGTTGCAGTTTTTCTACTTCTCGAATTATATTTCTTATGCACATCCATAATTCCAGTTTTATATCCCTTTTTGTAATCCTCCGATTTTGCAGGCATGACATCTAGTTCTGATTAGAAAAAACAAATATTTTTTCTCTTTTGTCATGAAAATATTATATGTTTCTCCTTCACTGAAAATATTGATTTGATCCTCTTTTGGCTCTTTTGTTGTCTCTTGTTATTCTTCAACATAGTTTTCTTGAAAAGGAGGTCTAATTTTTGTTGATCTTCTAGGTTTCTTTGATCTCTTTGCTTGATTTGGGGTTGATCTCTTCTAAAATTTGGATTCCTAATTTGAGGACCTCCCTGTGGTTCTCTTGGTGCATCTCTATTTGTAAAATTTATTATTTCGATCATCCTTTTCATATTTTTAACCAAAATTTCCAAATTTACATCTAATGATGAATAAGGCTTTTCTTTAATAGTTACCCTCTTCTCATACCTCAACTTAGCTTTCTTAGCCAATAGATTTCCCTCTACACTAACAACATTCCTTTGCATCTCCTCTAGGGTAGATGGATTTCTTTCTCTCAACTGATAGGCCATGTCAGCATCAAATCGATCTGGATATCGAAGTAAGGCCAACCCTGGTGGAGGCTTTATTTGTACTGGAATATAGTTATAAATGTTTTTGAATATATTTGAATAATATTGAACTGGCTCTCCTTAATCTCTCCTTAAATTTTCATATTCCACAAGAATTTGAAGTGGATTATTTTTAACCTCCTAGTGAGAAAGGAAATCTTGATGAAATTTCTATAAATTATCAATATTTTCTACGCCAATCCTCTATACCATTTTCTCACTTCACCTGCCAAAATTTGAGAAAACAACCTTAGTTGAAAATCATCATCATCAACCTCTTCTTGGTCAGCAAAATCATTAGTTTTATCAATGTATTTTTTTGTTTTGACAGGCCCAGTGCCATCAAATTGAGGTATGTGTTGTGCATAATTCAATGGCATAGAATTCAGTGGTTGTTTCATAACCAAAGTGGTAGAACAGGCTTCAATTATTGGAGTATGAGAGGTAGATGAAATTATAGTTGTGCTTAAGAATGAAGGTGTAAAAGGTGGGGGGGTTTTGATATGTTGAGCTGGTATAAAAGGAGTATGAATAAGAGATATAATAGGGACAGTAAAAAAATAAGGAAGCAAACGGAAGGTAAATGATGGAGTAGAAGAAGAAGTAACAATATGTTGTAATATGAATGGTTTTTCAGCAGCCTTATTCGGTTGAGTTACCAAAAATTATAGCTTTTCATTCTATTGTAATATTTCCTTAACAAATTCTAAAATAACAAGATTTTGCACTAAGAAATATGGTTTTAATTTGGTTTCATCGATGAGTGTTTCAGGGACAAAGATTTTTGATTTGGTTCTAAAAATACTATGTTGTAAAGGCAAATGAAACTCAATATCCTCGATTTTTATAAGGCTTCCAGGGAGTGAGTGAGATCTCGGCAGAGGGCCATTGATTGCTTGAATTTATTCAAAGTTATTTTTCCTAATCAACCTCCCAAGATCACTCGCAAATTTAGGGGGATAAATATTGGGATGTGATCTGGCATAAATATTTATGGAAGTCATATTTTCAATGAAAATTGTTACAACTAGATTAAAACACAACTTTTGGGTGAAAATGTTCGGCCTAATAATTACTACCTCATGGTCACCCATAGGAAATAGTTTTAAGACTTTGAAATGAATGCTCTACCATGGAATATTTTGCTTGTTTTTTCCCCAGTATTGTCACCAAAATGTTAGCACTCGATAGTTTTTGTAGGATGAAGAAGAAACTACAGAGGTAACCACAAACCAATTTAAAGTTGGGATATATCCCTTCCAAATTTAGAGAAGGCTCTCTCTATGTGAAATTTTCAATCATTGTTTCTAAATTTTAGGGTAGATATAAAGATCAATGGTAGGTTTTTCTAATTTGTGGTTGTAGGATGAAGGAAAAGTCCATTCGGCATGGAGTCATAAAATTATTCAGTAATCAATTAAAAATAAACAGATTATATGAAATAGTTCAAGGTAGCCAAACTCCTCGATCTTACAAAATTATTATGTTATGGATGAGATTAATAAGAGTGAGGATCAATTAAATATAGAGCATACACAATTGAATTCTATATTTAATATGAGAGGGAAAAAATTTATATCTTCTTAAGAAGCCTGAGAAGAGTACTTTGAGTAAATTTTGTTCATAATCTTCTTGTAAACAATCAAGAAAGATCATCCATGTGAAAACTAGAAGGAAAGACAATTTGAGAAAGAGAGAAACAACACCATTTTTCTGACAAAAGAATCGTGAAAAAATGTTGCCTCTGTATTTCTGAATTGATTACGTCAAAATAAATTCCACACCTTAAATTAAAAATAAATATATTCTCCTTTTACCCAGTCAACCCTTTCTACATCGTTTTACAAAATATTTAAAGTCTATCTCAAAATAATTCTGACTTAAAATAAAATTTATTACAAAAATAATCTCTACTAGAATGATGTAGATATTTCAAAAATAGAAGTGAAGATTATATATTTTGGATTGATTTGGATCTTTTGTTCATATTTTGAGGATTATTGTTGATGATTGTAGCTATAATATTGCTCCTCTATTAAATTCTACTAAGATGTAGGATTCTATTTGATTTACTCAATGAGATCTAGTAGTTTATCCCATCTTCTTTCACTCGAAATAAAGAAATTCACCATACTTCTAAATATTTTATCCACCTCTATGTATGTTTGAAAAGTTGGTTTATTGAGAAATGTGTGATGGATTTCATGTCGAATAAACAAGTCATATTGTAAACATTAAATAAAACCTTGTCCACTTATATTTCCTCTTGATTTGGAAAATTTATATTTATCTGTAGCAATATTGCACAATTGGTCATGATAAGTTTCTAATGGAATCAATTTTCCATTTGAATCTCCAAGGTGGAATCCCTTTCTCCTGCAATAAACTGAATTTCTTGTTGAATCTTTTTCTATAGCTCTAACTCTTTGCACTTGTTTTCTATTTGTACCGTAATATTTATCTCTGTTAAAACTCTTTTTAACTCCATGACTATGTATGTTTTGTCCTAAATTTTTAGTTCTTCGAATTCATCTTTGGTTTTTTTATTTCAGTACCTTGATGATCATGTGTGCTTCTTTTGGCATGTGTTCAATCTCAACTTTGATTTTTTCAATTGTTGCCTTGACATTCTGCACCAAATCTTATTGATCAAATACAATTTGAATGGATGACCATAGATCTGTGATATTGGAATTAATATTATACCATATGTTTTGATTTGCTTCTACCAATGTTTGTATTATTGTTGATATATTTTCATACTTTTCAAGTTTTTTAGTAAGCTTGAAATTTTTTTTCACTTCTGCTAAATATGCATTATCAGCTTTGATTTTATTTTCTTCTAAACTTTCTAATTTTCTTAAGAATATTTCATTTTATTTTTTGTCCAATGATAAATCTCCTAGAGATTTCACTAATTTTTCAAAGGATTCAACAGTGGTTGGTTATATTCTTTTTGTTTAAGTTGTCATTGTTGTTTGTTGCGTTGATGTACCTGTGACTGCCAACTATTCCTTTTCTTTAAAAGTGATTCCATATCTGTCTCCATGTTTTGAATTTGAATTTTTTATTCCACTATCAATTTAGACAAATTTTATTTCTCTATTTCCAGCTCAGTAATTTCTTTGGCCTATGGATGCTATGTGGTTGGAATATTGAGTTGATTTCTCATAGCTTGAATATCAACATTCTTTCTTCTTGTCATATCCTTAGCTTCTTTAATATCCATAGGATCATATCCTAGATTAATT
Source organism: Pinus albicaulis (assembly GCA_034641835.2). NCBI lineage: Eukaryota > Viridiplantae > Streptophyta > Pinopsida > Pinales > Pinaceae > Pinus > Pinus albicaulis. The sequence continues at coordinate 1,282,437,625 of CM076577.1, read as the reverse complement.
ACCAAATCTTGAAGAGCCTTAGTTCTGGTATCTTTGGCCAAGGATGGCATTTTTTCAATCTTCAGCTGTGAATGAATGTTGTTTAGGGAGGCCTGTGGTTTAGAGGATTCCATGGTTGAGCTTGTTAATGTTGAATATATCATCTCACCATATTGTTTATGCAAGTGAATCTGATAAATTTCATGGATTTTCTTTGTGTAAAAATAAAAGGTATAAGTTTTGTAATCTCCTCTACTTTTAGGTACTAGATCTGTAGGTTCCAAGAAGGCTAATTGGAACTACCCCTTATATGTGTCAAGTTGTGGCATTCAATGCTTCATTCTTCTTCTTAATCTCTCTGTACCTGGAAATAATATTTTGCTGTGTTGCAACCTAAGATGTAGAAGACATATGAGATTTTGTTATTTCTTCAAGATGTGCAAAATAAGTAGCAGGAAAACCTGTTAGGAAAACTATAGTTTTCAACTGTGAGCCCTTTTCTTGTGATGATTCCTCTTGAGTATTTTTCTTCTTTCTTATCTTAAGAACATGAAAGTATGCAGTTTGAGATCCTAAGTTTGTAGGAGACATAATTTCCCTTATCCTCTTAGTTTCTATGTCCTTTGAAATAGGATTTTGTAGATATTTCTGACTAATTTCTTTTTCTTCAGCTTCTTATAGTGTATTCTCTGTCCACTCCTCTTTATTATAATATTGATTTATCTCAGGTCTAGGTGTACATGCATAATGTGTGGTTTTATGTTCAACTCTCAATTTTGAAATTATCCCTAAAGGATCACAAGACCAGGTGAAACTCAACTTGAATTTAAGCAAGAAATCATAGAAATAACTTGCCTTGATATTTCAGGAAATATAGAAGCAAAATATGGGGGACTAGTTCTAGGTAACTCGAATTCTTAGGCAAAAAGGACTAAAAAATATGGGCTCATTGCGAGAAAGTGATATTTTGATATAATTACATGAGTGAATGAATGGAAAATGGATATAAGGGAGCTTGAGGATCAATTTGGAGTGCTTGGAAAATAGATTTAGGTGTAATTGCAAAAAAAAAATCATTGTTTTGAGGAATTACAACCCTATGGCCCTAGAGATATCTAAGATGATACCATGTGACAAAATCTTGAAAAATGTGAGTTTGGGGGAAAATGAATTGAGGCAAAAATGATTCCCAAATACTCAATTCATTGTCGATGATTTGCAAATTTTTTGTTTTCCCAGTTTTGAAGTTCATGTTAATTTTTCATAGGGTTACATTGTTCTTTGCTTTGATAGTTGCATTTCTTCAAAAACATGATAATTTCACCCCATATCATTATATCATTATTCATATATACATTATTAGCCATCAACATGTGCAACTATGTAGAACAAGCAATAAATTTCATCATCTATGTAGCGGAACATAAAGGAACAAATGGAAGAAAAGCATGCACACATATAGACATGAGGATTGATCTGAAACCATGGAAAAACCTACTATGGGGAAAACCATTGCAAATTATTCTTCTTAGATCATCATCAAATGATTCAGTAAACAAGAGTATAATGATCCATTGATCCATATCTTCATAATGCAATAAAATAACTAGCACATGCATAATATAACCATAAACATATTTCTACTAAGGGATCCTGATCTTGAGAAATGTAATGAACTGTCATTACATGTAGAATATTTTTGAACACTACTGTCACTGAGTGAAAAAATAAGATAATTGTAGATGCATCTTTCAGGGCCTAATATAAAGTGGAAGTATACTAAATAGGTCTACAAATCTACAAATCTACAACATCAAGAAACATGGAACTGATAGATCACCAAATCCAACTGATATCAATTGTTAAATCCTAGATCTAAATCCAGGAGGCTATCAAAGAATGATCGCAATAATCTGTGACTGAGCGGGTGAAGTATAGAAGTGTCACGCAAGCATTTGAAGATGACATAAATTAGATTATATTAGAAATACTCTTAGTCATGACCTCAAGATGTTGTGCCTGCATCTATAGTTCCCCGACTGCTAGCAGGACACATTTTGCTTGCGGCTATGGCTTTGATAAGCCTGATCTAGCATCAAAACCCTATTGATGACCTTGTCATTCTCTTCTTGCGGCTATGGCAGGTTATTCGCTACCTTTCCAAGATGTTCCCATAGCTCTATACTGATTTTATTAGTTTTGTGGCTGTGGCTATAGCCCAAAATCCATAGTTCAGTGAAAGCCTCTCACCTGTTATTATGTACCCTACATGACCTTATTCCTTCAAATATATGCAAACCAAAACAGAATAGACGAACCAAGACAAAGAGTGCAAGAAGAAAATATTATGAGCGAATGTGTGGGAATGAGCTTGAGGTCGGTTCTATTTATAGATTTTGTGAGGGACTGCTTGGGGATTTTACTAAACCCACATGTGTTGAAGTTGACCCATTCCATTTCATTAATAAATAAAATAATTCATAATTTAACTTCCGCTTAACTGATTGGGGTGATCTATAGGTAGATTTTGGTCCTTTGGTCCTCTCGAAAATAAGAATCTAATTCAATTATAATATTTACCAACTAAGATTTCTATTAGTGTCAGTCTTTTTGTTAGTATGAATCTTTTGTCGAAGCGTACGAAAAAAGACCACTTTAGCTACACATAACATATAGCCCTAACATCAAATGTGGCTGTCAATATCTTCAGATTTGCAGTTAGTTGATCAAGACAAGTGCTGCAAAAAACCAGATCTATACATAGAAAGACATTAAGTAGTAAAATCAAGAGTTTGCTCCATGCATCCAATAGACAAGACAAGAGCAATTTTTTTTGAAAGAATTTTTGTATTAAGGGCACCTGGGAGGAAAAAAAGAAGGTGTATCCAATTCTCCTCAATGGGATGGGTTCTTGGAAGTCCTCAGCACTTCAGATCTAGAATCTCTCTCTCTTGTTGGTGTAGAAAACCCAGACAAAGATAGAACTCAAAGGGAGCTCACATAGCAAATAATGAAGAATGTGACCAAGTGTATAGATCCAGAGTGATCTAATAGGCAACAAAAGGTGAAGAATGATAGGAAAAACCCTCCTATTTATAACAAAATATTGGGTCATTCTAGATCTTGGTGCATGATTAAAATATCATTAACCAAATCTAGATCCACCTTTTATGGAATATTTTATTATATTTGTTGGAGGGAAAAGGTATTTGACTTGGGTCAAATCCATTTATTTGTGAATAATAAATAAATAAATGATTTATTTATCATTTTAAGGAAGTGGTTGAAGCATAATCAAATAAGTAATGATTTATTTAATTATTTATGGGTGATTTAGTCATATTTAACAAGGAATATTATTTAAATAAGATTTAAATAATTATTCCTAGAAAATAATAAGATAAATAAAGATTTATCTAATTAATTTCTTTGTTTTGGGTTAAACATGACTAGGAAAATCAAACAAATATAGGTTTGTTTAATATTCCTTTTGGGGTTTCCTATTTAGACCATAAAAAACCTAATAAATGTGTTTTATTAAGTTATTTTACATAGTGAAAGCAATTTTACTTAGGGTAAAATTGGTCTTACATGGTGTACTTGGGTCCATCTAATGATAATAGGTTAGATGACCAAAAAATGGTGTAACAGATTGCCCCCCAGCATGCGAGTGTTAGGAGAAAATCGTATGACCGAAGTACATTGTAAGAACTCAATCACCAGACATCAAGAGGGAAGTCAGAGAGAGAAATGTGAGGTAGACTAAGGTGCTGAAGAACTAGACCCTGAGGAGACGAGACTTACAAGTGCAACAAGTCTCTTTTTATGAGAGGGTACCTGTGCTAAAGGCGGCGGGGGAGGCATACCTATGCCTGCCGAGACAAAGTACAAAAGAATAGTGTGTCCAGTAAACAAGGGACCGAACCATAAAGTACAGCCGGCATAAACATGAGTCGGATAGAAATACAATGAGAGATCCCATATACATGTTGTGCCTGGGATAACAACCAGGACTTATACAATAATATCTGAGTACATGAGATACAAGTACAACCCAAATTCCCCCTACAAGTGGGGAAGGGCTCACAAAATCTGACCGATACATGAAAATCAAAGAGGCACTGCAAGCGGCTAAGGCCGACATCATCAAATATATGGAGTTGCATCGACGGCTGCAATGAAGAGGTCATCCGGGCATGTGGGGGGCTACCTGCAGGGCCACCCCCTCATGAGGGCTGAGACATCTCACACACACTCGGGCATCACCAATAGTTGCTGCTGCATCACTGGACCATCGAGCATACGGATCTCGATCATGTTGAAAGGAGCTGGAGCTGAGAAACAATCAAGTCAAAGGGTAATGAGAAATCCCTTTGCCTGATCCGAGGCACCGAACAAGAGTGGAAGTTGGAACCAAGGTACACCGCCCTCTAGACCTGTCTTCCGGAATGAATGAGCTGATGTCGACAGAAGGAGGTCTGCCATAAGTGAGGCAATAAGGGATCCTCAACTAAAGCACGAGAGAAAATAGTAGAGCGATTGACAGACTAATACCAATGATGATGATGGAATGGAGGGGACTGAGTAGCAAATGGACGACTTCCCTTGCTAGAGCATAAAGGACATGAATGACATGGCAGCGACTGACACAGTATCAGGAGGGATAGGGGATAGTGGGACTGACGGTCATAATGTGCGACACAAGAGAGAGACCAAGCAATGAAGGATGGAGGACTATGGCGGGGTACAAAGGGACTCGGGATAGACTCCATGAATGTGATGATGACTCAACTTGGATTCTCTAAACAAGGGCGACTCGATGGTGCTGCCACACAGTAAAGGTCCTATGGGGGACCATGAAAACATGAGTACAAGATGGTATCTCATGATGAAAATTGACACGAACAAGGAAAAGTATGGAGGCAAAGTGGTGCCCCAAGGATAAGTGTTGTAAGTGAGGAAATCCGATTTTGGGGGGAGGTGAAGTGACCCTTCTTGGACAAAATGTGTCCTGGTGAAGTATCAAATCACAAAAGACAAACAGATACCCATTATAGGGCTCGGTGAGAGCTTTCCAACGGTGTGGACGGTTTGTCAAACTGAGTTACGGTTTGGTCACAGCAGGCGAAAGAAAAACCAGGGTTCTCTTTTAATAAGGCATTTTTCCTTCCAAATTCACTCATTTGCTAGTGTTGCTGTGGTGAAGGTAGAGAGGAGAGAAGGCCCTAAATCTTGCGGCGAGTGTAGCAGACAAACCGACTGTTGGAATCGAGATCTGTCAGTTGCAGGCAAGAGGCCTAACCTTACTCTTTAATTTTGATGGTTTAAAAGTTCAGATTAGGGCCCAGAATCTCAGGAACAGACCCTCTTGCATCTTTTCGACTGGGTCGCACTTTTTGGGCCAAAATCTGTGACCTGGGACGCAGGTTTTGAGCAAAAAGGTGTGACCTGGCCCAGGATTTGGCAGAAAAGTGCGACCTGGAAGAGGAGGGGATTTTAGTGCTGTTTTATGGCTGAGAGTTGGGTTTTTGTGTTTGGTTACAGTATTCCCTATCTATATACTGACAAAGATGATTTTTTTGTGCAGATATGGCAGATATACAGGTTAACTGGAGAGAGAGAGATCTGGGTACATTACGGGAAGAGATCCAGGCAGATCAGGGTGTCTGTCGTTTGTTGGCCAGGTTTGGGGTTCTAAAGTTTTTGGAGAACCCTTTGATGAGAGCTGGAGAGCCCTTGTTGGCCCGGATTATCAGTTATTGGGATCTGGAGCATGAGGTCTTTGTAGTGCAGGGGCACAGGATCGAACTGACAGTCCAGGATGTGTATTTCCTGACTGGTCTCCCGCCACTTGGGATGGTGGGAAATACGCAGCCAGTGTCACCGTGGGGGTGGAACATCATGGAGTTTGTGGAGCGGCATTGTTGACCGGGTCTCCAAGTCAATGGGACATGGATACCGATTGGGGACCTAGGGAGATTGGAGACCCGTGGTAAAGGCCGCAGCCAAAAGCGCGATCCCGGGAACTGTGCTCCATCACATCATCAAAGGTATGATGATTGTGGAGAGGCCGAGTGGATCTACCAGGTGGGCCCAAATGATGCCGGTGTCGCTAAATGATAGTTTTGCTTGTGCAAGCTGCAGTGAACCACGATTGCTCATATGGGACTTTATTGTGCTCCTTCTTTTCCGAGAAGATCCCGATCTTTCGACCTCGTATAGCCTCCCGCATGGGGGCGAATACCGGTAGAGAAGGAGGTGGCTATTTGACTCCGGGTGTTTCAACTGGAGTTCTTTTCCCATTGGGATCAGATGTCGTTATACATAGATGACTATCCCTATAGTGGGATGAGTTATTGTGGGGATCCGGACCTGCCACTGCCGCCTGGTCGAGTATGGGGGCCCGATGGTAAGTGACAAGTGACTATTCTTTTTTGGGCATGTTAAAGTTTTTGAACATTAGATAGGGTACTGATTCATGTAATTTTGGTATGCAGATATAGCTCCGGTAAAACCGGCCAGATATATGGGACGACCTGCAGCATCAGGAGTTGCAGGCCCGAGTGGAGCGAGAGCAGCGCATAATGAGGATGCAGTCGCCCTCCTGGAGGACATCCGCCGTAGATGTGAGAGGTTGCTGACTGGTGTTTCAGAGCGCGGGTGGCAAGACTTAGACGACCAGTACATAGAGCCATGTATTGGTCTACCCTCGGAATGGCGAGGGGTCATGCGGCACATGGCGATGGCCAGTCACGGGATACGTGATCTACGAGTGGCAGGAGCAGAGCCATTGGCTTGGGATCTGCCAGATAGTGATTAGGTGTGGGGCGTGTGGTGCCCCCTAGTGTGTATGTAGGGGCAGGTGGTGCCCCCAGTTTTGATTGTTTGTAACATGCTATGGGCATGTCAAATGTATCAGAGTAGATGGACTCTAAACACTTGTTTTGCGACACATATTATGGATATGTATCTTGTTAATGATTATGATTGTTATTGTCTTGTATAAAATGCGTGTGATAAATTCCAATCTAGAACATGGTTTGCAATGCTATCTACATAGTGATTTTTTTCTCGAGGTACATGGTCGAAAGTTATGGTTTCAAATTCACGTATCAAGAGTTTCACTCATAAATATCGTCTAAACAGCACAGGATTATGCACACGATAGACACCATTTAGTTGCATGACAAGAAGTAGGGAATCTATACGAACATGCAGATGGAGGATGTGATGAGAGAGGGCATCTACAAAGACCCCGCACTACATCGTATTTGGCCCGATCACAGGCAGATAAATGCAGCACTGCTTGAGCTGCAACAGGCATGGGTGGGTAAATATGGCCCAACCCGCCATGGCGAGATTCCCAGTAACGACTGCACCATCGGCGTAACCGATATAGGATGTGGGTGGGAGGTCCCGCGGAATAGTGTTACAAGACAAAAAATGGGGGGAGGAGGGACAATGACGGCAGCATGAGTGTACAGAAGACATCGAGCAGCAACTGCGGGAGGGAGTGCGATGGGCAGGATGGCTATGACTCATATACAAACTAGAGGGTGGTATATGAGGGCGATAAGCGAGAAGGCAGGGACTGGGGCTGTGGAGGTCGACATGGAGATAGGTGGTGGCATCTCGGTTAAGGGCGGGAAGGATGAGGTCACGGGAAAAGAAGGATTCCAAGGGGGGATCCTGACCGGAAACGAGGGGATGAGGAGAGGAAGGGAAACCACATGACGTGGCAAAGCTACCTAAACCATCCGTACAGGAAGAAAGGCTCACATACGGATCGTCACGGGGGATGACAGAAGAACAAATGAATAGATGGTCAAAATATGTTGAGCCCAGGGTGGTTGCTCAAGGGGGGTCGAGCGAACCGTCAGGGGAGGAATCCGAGGGAATGTTCTCCGAGGGTCTCAAGGATGATGATAGGTAGCAAATGGTGGTGGTAGGCTCGTACATCTGGACATCAGGAGGGGGGATGTCGATGGGAGCAGGTGGATCCTCAGACTGACCGGCAGCATACTGCACAAGTGTGGGAGAGGCAGATTGATTTTGTTCAACCTCATACTCTCGAACTACCTCTAAAGAGGCGCGATAATGCGTGAGGTGAGGACAATGGTGGAAATAATGGCCATGGACACCACACAGAGCACAGGGTTTGTTGGTGCGGATAGTCTTGGGGTTCTTGGTTACGGACAAAGAAGGAATGGAGGCTTCAGGGACCATAGACTCAGGGAATGTGACTTTAACCATGGGTTGAATACGGGGAAATTCAGAACAAGCATGGGTGGCGTGACCGATGACATCACACAAGGCGCAAGGATTTACAGGCGGAGGAGGGGCCGGGTCAGTCGGGGTGGCCTTGTCTTTGGGTGCCCCCTTGCGAGCTTTGCCTTTCTTCCCGGGAGCCGTCACGATAGGACAAGGGTCCTGTGGAGGTGCTGGGGGCACATTGGCAACGGAGGAAGCGAGGGGGACCGGTTGAACCGGTGTCAAAGCAAGGTAGGGTTTGGGGTGACCAAGCGGGGTAGCGGTTGGAGGGTCAAGGTACCAGACGGGTATGCCCAGGGTCAGGTTGGGGAGAGAGAGGGTGGCCATGATGGGGACTGAATAGACTCTGGGAGGGGGATCCAGGAAGGGTATCTGACCAGCGGGATTATGACCAGGAGGGATGGCTCCGAGGTGGTTGAGGCCTGGGGGAACCGACCCAGGAGGATAGAGAGGTTCAGGGATGCCAGCTGTAGGAAAGGGTCAGAAGGAGGAGGTCTGACTGGCTGATATGAAGGGCTAGGAGCGGGTTGCGGTGGGCGAGGTTGAGTCGGAGGTTGTTGACTAGCCGAAGCGGGTCGCTTAAGGGCAACCCGAGACGATTGCATCATGCAAACATTTAATAAGCTGGGATCAGAGATAGGAGGAGGAGGGAGACCAGGGAAAGTTCCAAGCAAAGAGGAGTCTTTGTAGACGCCGGGAGAGACACTGGTCAAGGAATTGACGGTTTGCTTATTGGCTACAAAAGAGGTGATCATCTCAGGGGAGGTCTGAGACTTTGGCTCATGATAAGTCAACTAGTCAATGGTGACTATCTTTCCATTGTGGGGAAAAGACATCTTGCGAAAAACCGCGAATGGGACAACAGACATGGCATAGGTGTAGCTTCGCCCCAAGAGAATGTTGTAGTCTAGAGGGGCGTCGATGACTTCGACGTCGACGCAAACAATCTTGCCCGTAAGAGTGATAGGACAATTACAGAAGAGGCCAATGGGCTGGGAGGCGTGGCCATCCCACGCTCAAAGGGTGATCGTGGAAGGGGCTAATTCAGGAGATCCGAGTTGCTTCCAAACCGAAGTGGACAGCACATAGGTGGATGCCCCCTCATCAATTATACACCGAGAAACGTTAGCGTTCCGGATTTTGACTGGGATTTGGAAGGCTATGGAAGCAGGAAGAGGAGGATGTTCTGATTGATGGGCATCGAAAACAATCATTTGGTCATCGACAAGATCTACAGCACCCACAACAGATAGCAGAGCCTTCTTTTGGGAAGGGAACGATTGGAGGAGTTCCAATGTGGAAATGGTAGCAGGAGACTGCGCCAAATCATCTACTATGCTATACAAATGAGCAGATCGACCAGGAGCAGCATTTCGGCATAATGGTCCTTTAGGAATCTTGGTATGACCCTCAAGTTTGGGTTGAGGGATATGTAAGGGACCATTGGATGTCGAAAGAGGCTCGGTAGAACCTGAAGAAGGGGACTCGGAGGCAGACTGAGCGGGAGGCTTGGGGTACTGGCGAGACTGAGTTTGGAGATTAAGGTCGACGGTTGGGGATGGATCAGAGTTCATCATGAGGATCTGGTAATCGGAGGAACCAGAAGGGGAAGGTTGAGTGGCGATCTGTCCGTCGGGTGGTTGGGTAGCCATGAATCTTTGCTGGGGGAAAGGATCGGTAAACACAGCCGGTTGAGTAGTGGCCACATTAGGGGGAGCATGAGGGGAGGCATGTTGTCCTCGCAATGTGGCTTGAGACTCCCACATCTGCCGCATCTATGGTAGAAGGGGACAATCGTGAGTGTAATGATCGTAAACACCGCAACATGAACAAGGCTTATTTGTACGAATAGGCCTGTCCGGCTTGGGCTGAGTGCCCTGTTGATGGTTAGCAGTGTTAGGTTCAGTACCTTGAGGATTGGGTCCACGAGTACCAGGGGTAGATTGATTTTGATTTCCTCTCCGCCTTCTTTGAGAGGAAGGAGGATTAGTCGCGCCCTGATGTGCAAATACTTGCCTTGGAGGGGGCTGTAGGTGCTGTTGCTGGGGTGGAGAAGGCAAGGGAGGTGGAAATGCATATGCTGGAGGAGCTGGAGCACCAGGCTACGGATAAGGATAGTGGGTAGGTTGGGAAACATTGAGGTAAGCAGGAGGTTGGGCAAAAGGATAAGGCATGCCGTATCCTGGATACATGCTACCTGGAGGGGGAAGAGTGCTAGAGGTGCTGGCCCCTCCCGGAGGGGGACCATAGCCCATAGGAGGTTGAGCATATGGATGAGAAAGGGATCCAACGATACCGTCGGTGGAGTGAGATGCCCCCGGGGCATTAGCGCCACCGGGCCTGGGGAGGTCAGGAAGGACAATATAGACATAACCAGACTGAGCGTAGATCAGGTCATACTTCAAGGCTATTTGGAGGGTGACTTCTTCAATTTGAAGGAAATGGGAGGCGACATCTTTGCCAATGGGAGGTAAGAGAGTGTGAAGGAACCAGTCCATATAAACCCGATCTTCAAAGGTGGGAGCTCGACATAAGCTTCGTCTTCTCTGCCATTCCTGGACATGAGTGGAAAGGCAGGTTGAAGAGGTTTGATGGAAGGAGGTCAAAAGCTCGGTACCAGTGTCGTATCAGAGAGGGAGATAGAAATAAGATAAAAAGGCTTGGGAAATGGTCGCAAAGGTGGTATGGGAAGAGGTGGCCTAGTCAACATACCATTTAGAAGCTTCGCCCGTAAGCGTGCGGATAAGGTCATTGATTAATTGATTGATATCGGGGAGGCTGAGGCCTGCCATGTAAGGGTGCAAGGGTGCAGCCGAGGTAGTTCCTGTGGTGGTTCCGCTAGTCGTAGTCCCGACATTAGGGCTGGGATTCCCGCTAGCATTAGGCCCTGGACCAGACATAGTGAAGGTGACAGGGGGAGAACCAGAAGTAAAAGGAGAACCCAATGAATCAGAAGAAGAGTCGGAGTGCGGACTCGGAGGAGGACTAACTCGACGATGGCAGATCTGGAAAGAGTCGACCGGGACCGAAACCGAGGGTGAAGGCCAAGAAGTCTCCAGAGGTGCGCCTGGGGGGAAATGGATGACAAATAAAACACTAAGACAAGGAGAAGAAGAATGGCCAAAAAGGGCAAGGGAGGTGCGTAATCAAGTGATTACAATGTCGAAACAAGGGCGATAAGGTGCAGTGTCAATTGATTTTAAAGTCTTTTCCCTTGGCGGTGTAAACCGTGCTCTTCTTCGTCACTTAGGTGAGTGTGTGGCATGTGTTAATTTTAATTTTTAAACCCTTTTCGTTTGAGAGCAAGAGAAAAGTGTGTCCGTAATCGAAAAGAAATCTCGGGGCAGAGAACAGTATATAATGCTGAAATAACAGAAAATTAACAACTAACAATGCATCAATCTAACCCAAAAAGGCGGGTCTCTCAAAACTAGTCTAATAGAGGGAAAAAATCTAGTCAAAACACACTACAAAGAGGCCAATAGATCTAGGGTCGAAAGGGACAGGGATCTAAAGGAGAAACCTGCTGAAAAGAGGAGCAGAACACAGCCAAGAGGCAGAGGCAAGGTGGTTGGAAAAAAGGAGGAAATCAACAAAAAGCAGAAGGGACAAGGAGGAGGCCCTAAAGGTAGATCCAAAAAAAACTTCAGGAGGTGATTTGAAAGGGAGAAGAGCTGATTAAAAGGGATCTGAAAAGGAGGTATCAAATCTGAAAAGGGATGGATAAAAACCATGAAAAAACAGACACCCGAAATGCTTAAAACTCTTCCACAAAAAGTGGAGGGTACTAAAGCCTTAGGGGGATAGTTTCCCATATGAGTAAAATAGACTCAAAATGTGTCTAAACGTGGCCGAGATTGTAGTCTCGGAGAACCTTACGTAAGTTTCGTAAAACCTTAAAATTTGCAAGTAAAAATAGCAGTAAAATCAAAGTGGTGTCGTGTGCTCCCGACCTCACTATGTGTCGCAGATAATGGGCTGAAAAGTGCGACCTGGAGTCCAGGTCATAGTTTCTGGGCTGAAAAGTGCGACCTGAAGCTCAGGGTGTCCCAGCGGCAGATTTTTGAAAAAGTTGCTGTCTCAGTTGCGGCTGATGTCTGTCACCTGCGCAATAGGGCCAGAAACACGCGGAAGTTAGAAATTTTAATGTTTTAGGTTTTATGTGAGAAAACAACAAAAAATAGGAAGAAAAAAAGTCAAAAGAAACCCTAGGGTCCGAAGTAGCCGGGATATGCAGTGAATATGAAAAACAACATGGTCATAATTGAAAACTCATGTGGAGTCGCCAATTGTTAGTATGAATATTTTGTCGAAGCGTACGAAAAAAGACCACTTTAGCTATGCATAACTTATAGCCCTAACATCAAATATGGCTACCAATATCTTCAGATCTGCAGTTGGTTGATCAAGACAAGTGCTGCAAAAAACCAGATCTATGGATAGAAATACATTAAGCAGTAAAATCAAGAGTTTGCTCCATACATCCAATAGACAAGACAAGAATAATGTTTTTTGGAAGAATTTTTGTATTAAGGGCACCTAGGAGGAAAACAAGAAGGTGTATCCAATTCTCCTCAATGGGATGGGTTCTTGGAAGTCCTCAGCACTTCAGATCTAGAATCTCTCTCTCTTGTTGGTGTAGAAAAACCAGACAAAGATAGAACTCAAAGGGAGCTCACACAATAAAATAATGAAGAATGACCAAGAGTTGAGATCCAGAGTGATCTTTAGGCAACAAAAGGTGACAAATGAATAGGAAAACCCTTCTATTTATAACAAAATATTGAGTTAGTCTAGATATTGGTGCATAATTAAAATATCATTAACCAAATCTAGATCCAACTTTTATGGACTAATTTATTATATTTGTTGGAGGGAAAAGGAATTTGACTTGAGTCAAATCCCCTTATTTGTAAATAATAAATAAATAAATGATTTATTTATCATTTTAAGGATATGGTTGAGTAATAATCAAATAAGTAATGATTTATTTAATTATTTAAGGGAGATGTAGTCATATTTAACAAGGAATATTATTTAAATAAGATTTAAATAATTATTCTAGAAAATAATAAGATAAATAAAGATTTATCTAATTAATTTCTTGTTTTGGGTTAAACATGACCAGGAAAATCAAACAAATATAGGTTTGTTTAAAATTTCCTTTGGGGTTTCCTGTTTAGACCATAAACAACCTAATAAATGTGTTTTATTAAGTTATTTTACATAGTGAAAGCAATTTTACTGAGGCTAAAATTGGTCTTACATGGTGTACTTGGGTCCATCTAATGATAGTAGGTTAGATGACCAAAAAATGGTGTAACACTTTTAAGTCTTCCACCAGTGATCAAATGTGCTCATACAAGGTTTTGTTAGGGGTACTGAGTTAAATTTTTATCATTTCATTAGGTCTTCAAGATAACAATTAGGTCACAAATTATGGTATTGAGATCATTACTGCTCCTTTCACCTCCATGGTCAATGGACATCATCATGGTTAGGTCATTCATTTTTGAAAGAGTCCCATAGCCATTATGGTCATCATTCAACTCATTCTTCCATGTTGTGCCATCATTAGGTCATAGGGTTAAAATCATGAAAATTGGTCATTTCACCATCAAATTCATCTTTTGAAGGAGTAGTAATAGTCAAAGGTCTTCAAAAATTTTAGGTTCCAAACTATCATTTCCAAGTAAGTGGATTTTTTTGTACCATATTTGTTTCTCAGTTGTGCTTGGAAAGCTCATTTCCCTCTCCTAGGGTTTTGAGGGAATTTTTATTGGTTTCATGACTTCCATGGTTAAATCATCAACAAAACTTGTATCCTGATGTTCTTACACCTTCCCCTATCCTTAATATACCTTCATAAACACTTCCCATCACTCCTATCCCTCAAAATCATCATTTTTCCACAAGCTCTAGCCTATTGCTACAATTTGACACTTTTTTAGACTAGGCTTGTGTTTTTCCCTTTTGGACGCCTTCCCCTCACTAAATCCTTGAAATTCCACTTTTCCCTACCTCCTGACATCCCTCCATATCTCCAGATACTTTCCTAAGAATTTAGAAGCCCATTGTCCCCTTTATTTCCCTTCATTCTTATAAATTTCCCAAATCCCCTATTTTGCCTACACTAAACCCTAATTTCCTCTCCCATTGAGCTAGGGTTTGCTATGTAATCAAATACATATGAGAAGAGGAGGCATAAGGGAGGTCATATCATCAAGTATGAGGCCATTCCAACTCATAAACATCATGTCTCCATAATTTTTCAAGAATTCATTCTAAGGGACAAATCATTTTCTACACACGGGGTCAGTTTTTTTCAAAGTATGTTTCTGACCAAATGGAGATGAATTTCAAAAAAATGAATGAGTTTTTTGTTAATCATAGACCAAGGAAGAAAAAAATCCTTCAGTTTTTACATATGTGTTATGGTTTGGGAGGAATGCTAAAAATATAGTTTCTACAGGAGAGTTGCTACACTTCTGGAGTAGTCTTGGGAACATAAACTTTACTCCCTGAGGGAGTGTCCAAATGAATTAATTGATAATTAAAATGATAACTATACTGGAATATATTTCCAACGAGATATCCTAATCTCAATTTGGAGTTTAGGAAGGCCTCCAAAAGTGTCTGCAAGAGAACGTTGTGTTTTTTTCACCCCCCCTTCTGCACTTTTTGGACAGTCTTGGGAGAATTTATGTTTGAGGGGATATCCTTGATCATTTTTAGTGCTTTATAGGTCCATTTTGTAGCCAACATAATGGTATTTCCAAAGAGCTATCATGAGCTGAATTTGGAGTTTGGGAACTCATCAAAAGTTGAACTAGAAGATGGTGTTTCACTTTTGCTAAAGGGCATTGCGCTTTTGCCAAGGACGTTGCGCTTTTTCCTAGGGCGTTGTGCTTTTCCTGGAGCCTCCAAATGACAAATGGCCACCACCAATAGATTCAAAATGATGAATAAATGCATGTTATCAAATTTTATAATCAAATTTTGGAAAACTAGTCAGCAAAAATGGCCAAAAACAGCCAAAAAATCATATTTATGCCATATTTTTTAGCCTGGCGCTGCGCATTTGACCAGTCTTGGGATATTGACTTTTTGGAGGGTCAAACCAAGTCAATTTAGGAAACTACATAGGACATTATTTCCACTGATCTATCTTTAGCTCAATTTGAACTTCAGGAAGGCCTCCAAAACTTACCCTGAATTTGACGTTGTGCATCTGCTTCAAGCACTGCACATCTGTCAATTCTCTGATATTTTCCATTTTTTCAAACTTTTCTCAAATTGTGATGGAATAATTAATTTTTTACTAATGTAATTCATGGATTTAAATGCAATATTTATTTTTTTGAGTTACTTGGGCATAAATACATTAGGTAAAACACTTTGAGAGGATGAATGAATCAGTTTCATTACTGTTAGGGATGAGTAAGTTTAACCACCCTACACTCTAGGTTTCAGTTCCAACTTTGGTGGATCAGCTCCACAACTCAGGGATTTGACCCCTGAAGTTGGGAGAAGTTTTTTGATTTCTATATCTTTCATTTCTTGACTCATTTAATTGGTTGCATGTTGTTGTAATGATCAGAGACACTAGTGTATTCAGATTTTTGCAGGAATATATTGGATGACTTGCAGCTAGTCTTTTGGGATTCATGTGGTATTGTGCTTTGACATAGTTTCTTCTTCAGTTTCATATGTATGAATTTTTTGTATATTTCATGTTCATTCCAGCTCTATGATATGTTTTATTCTCAAGTTTGATAGGAATAATACATCTTCTATGTTATGTTTTGGGAGAATTGCCATAATTTGTTTCAGTTTCTTCAGTTTAAAAGGAATTCATGCATTTTCATGCTCTTTTTAGTACCTCACTATTCTAATCCATATCACCTAAGAACCTTAAAGTGTTATAGTTCTTACCTACCTTGCTCCATTAGATGTCTTCAATTCTGATCTTATCTTCCCTGAACTAGTTACCTCTTTGACCTAATTCACTCATACAACACCCAAATCAACCAATAAAATCCCCTGTGCTACTATACCTAGCCTAAAACGTAATTGATCCATCCCTCTTGGATCTGATCCCTTGGAGAGAGCCCTCTCCTACCTATTAGGGTTAGCTACATGGTGAGAGCTTGGCCTGTAGTTGCATTTTCTAGTCTCTTCTCTGCTTCAGAGATCCATTGGATTGCTAACACTTTCCAAAGTGGAATTTGATTGCATTTGCATAATTTTAACACTCCCTCTCAGCCAAGGAGAATTCCATCTGCCAATGCGTATTCATCAATTAATATGTCATTATGTTATCTTCATGCATCATCACGTATCGTCATTGATCATATATGCCATGCAGTATTCATGTTGTGATCCTTCATCATTACAAATCATCAATGAACTACTCATGCTTATTCCATCTTATCTCTTGCTAGTTGCAACTCATGTGATGAAAATTATAAAATCTAGAATAAGAATAATTTTCCAACGGAGGGGAGCTTAGGCTACCACCCTTCATCCATTAGGCTACAACCTGAATTCTCAGATAGCGGGACTCTACCTAGAGTATCATCATCACCGGAGAGCATATCATGAAGGAGCACATCTCGACATGT
Source organism: Pinus albicaulis (assembly GCA_034641835.2). Taxonomy (NCBI): domain Eukaryota; kingdom Viridiplantae; phylum Streptophyta; class Pinopsida; order Pinales; family Pinaceae; genus Pinus; species Pinus albicaulis. Next base: position 1,282,420,751 of record CM076577.1, on the reverse strand, counting down.
AGCCACATCAGGGAGAACATCTCGACCCAGAATCTCATGGGGGAGCTATACATCTACAGCCCCATATATAGAAATAGGATATCCCTCCATGCAGGGGATCTCATATCGACCTTGGTATCACATCAGGGAGCTCAATCTCAACCCGAAACTGCATAGGGTTATCTCAACCCATCCTATTTCCCACTGATATTCCTATCAATGACCCTGAACATTCATGTCGTATAACACCTGCGTCATAATCAACTTGGGTTGTAAACCCTAAGTACACTCTCAAATCATTGGCCAAATGAGGAGCGGAATTCCCAACAAGCCTTGCTTGAGGGTATAATTCCAACTAATGTATACTCTGCATAGAAGAGATAAGGGAGAAGCATCTCTGACCCTATGAAGATAGGGGAGAAGCATATCAACCCTGGGTAACAGATATGGAAGTACCCTATTGTCCATAGATTCCTCAACTCTGGGATCCCTCCATCTCAATTCCTCATCCTCGGAGCTCGCACAAGGAGGAATATTTTTCTCATTGTCCTTCATCAGTGTTGATCTCATCATACTCATATCTGGTATATGATTGTCTCAATAGTAGATGATTCATGTTCATACATGACATTAAACCAATTTTTATGTTAGAAAATACATAATCATGTAAATCACAACAAGATACCATAATCATCCTTCCTCTCACGGAGGTGTAAATCACAAAACTAAGCTCGACTCGAACAACTAGATTATCTCAATTAAGAATTTTTTTCCCAACTATGTATATATATGGGATTCTCTATCGTCACAATGTAGTCATATCCAGATCATGCTAAGACAACTCTCTAAGTATTTTATTCATCCCGCCTCATAGCTAGCCATGCTAGTTCCATTGTACCTTACCTCAGTTGTGCTATGGAGCTCTCATCCAAGATATCATGGCAAATCTCATATTAAGGCAACATCCAACTGTGCTCATCAATAATAACCCAAAACATAATAATTTCATTCATGTAGCCACATATCATGGGAGAAATATCTCAACCTTTAAAATTATAAAGTTTCATGCATATATTTCAAAGGATGTTTGGTGGAAATCTGAATGAAGCAGCTTAATCATGAATTTGATCATGTTCTATACACATCATATATGGATGGATGTTCAAAATAGAACATCAATGCTTCAATCAACTATCGGATGCCATGTCAAGTTCAACAACATTTTACTTTTAACCTAGAGATTCCAGGGATTTACATTTCCATTACACAAATAAATTTTATCAATAGATTTGAAAAATGGTATTTTTTCACAAATTCCATAAATTGATTCATCATGCGATGATACATCATTTCAAGCTTTAGAATCCATCTCCCTCTTACTCATATTTTCATAGGCTCATAACCTTTCAAGGGTAGACTATTAGTATGTAATACCAAATCCATAAAAAAAATAAAGGCCATACATTAGAACTCATTATCTTGAATTCATTAGATAACCATCAAGTATGGACGAATCTGAATTGGGGAGCTTGCATCACACAACGCTCTCGGTAAGCATAATCTCTTACCAAGCCAACATACTCAGACTTACATAAATAAATGTTGTGTCAACAAAATCATCTCATCATAGTTTAGAATCCACACCAAAACTATTATCAAATACATTTATGTCATCATATAAATTATTTCAACCAGGTGACTCGTAGAGCTCATATCAAGTCTTGACTTAATTCATTGTCAACCCATCAAGTGGTTCATTTAACATGCCATCACAAGCCATTTTTGTCACCATATGCAAGTGCAATCATAAAGGTTAAGTCTTGTGGGTTCCATATTCATACTGAATCACAACAACCATTGTGATAGGAACAAGGAGGCCAATATAGAACCATGATTCTGAATACTCACATAAGACACTGAAGGTCATTATGCCGACATAGAATTTGTCATCAGGGAAAATCAACAATCAAAATATCAAGTCCAAATAGAGAAATCTATAATCCAAAGACATGTATCAACCCTTACTAAAACAACATTTCAAAGTTCCAAAAAAAACTTATCTATATCAATCAACCAAAATATAGTAACACAATATTCAAACATAATGACATATTCATATGAATGTCTTGGTCACCTGCAAACACAAGTTCGATTCAAACATATGAAATTTTCCTACTGTCAGACCTTACTGCTATATGAAACATATCTACAAAACTGACATCTTTTGGGGACCATTTTATTTCATGCCTAATCATTTATTAAATTTGAACATCAATTTAACCTGGAAAATTCAAAAATTAATTTTCAATGGCAAGACATGTCAAAGATCCCTTTATTTGGAGTACATACTGATTTCATGTAAAAAACTTCAATTTTGTGTCTATTAGGCATAGTCACATATATGGGCCTTCCTTTGTGCGATTGGGCTCAGACCTCTGCTATAAATCAACCATGTCAGATACCCATAAATCATAGAATATCATGTAATTTCAACCTATATTTACTATAGTCATGCAACAAAAGGTTTGTTAGATCATAAACACATATCTATCATTTCATAAATATTTCATCGAGGAGTGGACTTGAAATATTAGGGCAGTGGCAATATGTGACAACAAAATCTTATGAACCCAATAACAATATATCAAGCTAGAGCATTTAATTTCACCATATTCCACAACATAAATCTCATAGATATAATTTTATCATCATAATCATCAATACCATGCCTATAATGATCAATAGGATCAAGTTAGGCTATTCAATAAACCAACATAATGCAATCTCTCTTTCGATGAGCTTTCATCATGCTTATCACAAGCATTATCAATACCATATAAATGAGGTAAATTTTTATAAGAGATCCAACATGTCTTATGCATATCAAGAATCAAGAGTAGCATTTACTTGAGTCAGAATCAGGATCTCAAAAAAAATAGATGTTAGCCAAACGTCAAGTTACGCCACTGTATCCAAGATCATCAATAAGTAGCCTCATGGAATCAAGAATATCATCATGATCAAAATATTTAATACAAGGTGCGCCATTTTATCATAGGAAACATAAATTCCAATAACTTTCATATGCATGCATGAGCCATTTGTGAAGGAGACATTTTCAACATACCATAGGGCTTACCTAGTCATCCAATGTTATAGTTGAAACATAACGTTAAAAAAATATACCATGTATACCTTATAGTATCAAATACTTGTGCACCTTCACATAGGCAGCATGTGACATTTTCCATCAGGTGCCTCTTTACCTCTTCCAGATGTAGCCATATTTATTTTATTTAAAAATATCCTTAAGAGGGATCCATTCATCACATATCATCAAGGAGGTTATAAATATACAAGTACTCAAAAATACATGCAGAAGGTGTATGCAATGATCAACAATAATAATAGTCTAAAAAAGAGTAAATTCATAAGTCAAGGAATGCTTACCATCAAACCTTTATGCACTAACTACCTAGGTTTTTCTTCATACCTTGGAATTATTTTCGGTCTCTACCATCCCTTTCTTGATTCCATCAAAAAGTGTCTCCATGGGGGTGATATCCATGGCATTTCTTCAGCCACCTCTAATACCATGTTAATTTTTCATAGGGATACATTATTCTTTTCTTTTATAGTTGCATTCCTTCAATAAAATGATAAGTTCACCCCATATCGTTATATCATTATTTAGATCTAAATTATTAATCATTAGCATATGCAACTATGTAGAAAGAGAAATAACATCATCATCTATGAAGCAGAACATAAAGGAACAAATGGAAGAAAAGAATGCAGACATATAGACACCAGGATTGGTCTGAGACAAGGGAAAAACCCACTATGGAGAAAATGCTTGCAAATTCTTCTTCTTAGATCATCATCAAATGATTTAGCAAACAAGAGTGCAATGATCCATTAATCCTGTTGGGGTTCCCATGTTTTGGCAAGGTTGGCAATACAAAAAGATGAGACAACATCAAACCACTTTCAAACCCTAGGATCTAGCCCTCCTGGGACCAGAGAGGGATCTCTGTATGATTGTCTGAGGTATATGTCTTTGAATTTCAAAGTTAAGATAATAGGCTAGTTATAGGCACAAGGTTTGTTTGTTTGATTGTATTTTTGGTTGCTAAGAATCAGGAAAGAAGGGTTCAATGTAAGACAAGGGTGAGCAAAGAGGATTTTAGGAAAAGGAGAGATAATTCCAGGGAACATTAAAGACCATTGGGAAATGGAGTCAGGAAAGGATTTGCTTGCTAATCAATATGCAGGCTTTCAATTGGGCTAGTCATCTAAAGCATTGGATCTTGAAGATGATAGTGTGGTAGGATAAGCAAGAGGGAAGGTGAGAGCAAGGAAACATTAAAGATTCAGAACACAAAGTTGAAAACCTAAGATCAGAGAGAGACTTTGAACTCTCAATGCTTCGGCCTCCAGCTTGAGGGAACTTAGATAGGCTCGATTAATTGAAAAGGATCCTAGTGAGATAAAGACCAGTTCTAGACCTCCCAGTGTTCCCAATTCATTCAATTAAATCCTAACAAGAACATCTAAAATCAGATTTCATTAATTCGTACATCAGCTAGCAGCATATGGAACCACTACACTGGTTAAATCAATTGAAATCAAACTTCAGATACACATATAGCAGAAAAACATTGAAGGCAAGGAGAGTAGAAACATAGGGTACCTAACAAGGGTAAATCCTATGCCAAGTTTCTGATGCAAGCCAGTAGAAATGTAATGAAATGAAATAAACACAGAGATAGAAAAAAATCACCAGCTGCTTTAAATCAAGATCCAAAGAAATGTGCTTGTCATATTAAAAAACAACACCAGTCAGGTACAACATTACCAATGGCTTGGTATTCATCCTGAAAACATCTTCCTCAGCCTATATTATAACTTTACACAGAGAACATGTCTCAAAGGAAACAACTTGCAATTCTTTGATAATTGATCAACAACAACCTTTACAATGAGTTTCTTCCTGATTTTTATAGCTGAAAGATGAGTAGAAGAGGTAGGTATAAAACTCAATGTAGCATTAACACTCGGAAAAGAAAGAGGGCCAAAAACCATTCTGTTTAAACTCTCTGCTTTTATCCCTGGTACTTCTTGGATGAAATGGTGGTCTTCGTCAGGTTTCCACTTACTCCGGGTATGCCTCTGATGTACTTTGGCTGCAGAACCCTGTAGTAATTTTGGTGAATAAACAAAAGGTAAATAAATGACTGAATAGTCTGCCATACTTGTGAAACAAATGCTCTGGTAGCTTTGGACTGTGGTCAGGGTGGAAATTTCTTTAGGAACACGGTAAACAAAGGAAACAATATGGGTGCTTGGTCCCTTAGGGAATGAACAACCTGCTGATGTGAAACCCTGATAGTATTTCCCATAACGTATTTGACCTGGTACTCTACTTTCAAATCAATGGATTAGGCTTGAAACCTTCAATGATAGGCCTTGAACACTCAGTTTTCCCACTGATACTCTTTGCCACTTCCACGTTTGTCTCTGACTACGAAATCTGAGCTTTAATGGCTCTGGAGAAGATTTTACAGAGTTTAAACTATGTTCCATTAATGAATGCTCTGTCACACGTCTTCTTAGACCTTTCCTCACGATTTCAGTCCCTGAGAATGGTCCTTTCCCGTGTTTTCTGTAACTTTGACAGAGGCTATAAATCATGGTGGCTTCGGCCGCTTGTACCTGCAAAAATACGCAACTCAGTCATGAAATCAATGCATAGGGGCGGGTGGCTATGGAGGACGGGAGAATGATAGTGCGATGGTGATAAACGGTGTTTTTAGAAAAAACAATGGTGGATAATGCAATGATATGGTGCACACGGTGACTAATAGGGTTTGGTGGAAAAACTGCGCGTGGGCCATTTCATCGTGGTTTGGTGGTGGGATCGATGGCGGAGATTAATCAGTAGAATGGTTTATGAAAATGGGTGGGATGCATAGAAATGAACGAAAATACAATGAAATGCGTGTGTGGTGGGACCCGGCATGGGCGGAGGGTGAGTAGTTCTGGACCATCGATCTTAGATCTAACGGACGATTGAGATCAAGTCAGAGGATCGTAATCGGGGGTGGGCAGGTGTGACACATTACCAAAGTTCAAATTGTGATTGGGAGTGGAGATGCAATTGAGCGTCAGCCGTTGATCTTGGACCAAGATCAACGGTGGGGATTGAGTCGGTGGGGAGAAAGGGGAAAGAGGGGGGTAAATCTGAACCGTTGGATCTCAAAGGGATGGATGGCTCTGATCACATTGGGGGGAGAAATGGGCGGAATTGACAGTCCGATGGACGGTGGTACAATTAGATCCTGATCATTGGATCTGGACTAACGGACGGTCAGGATTTGATCAGGGAAATTACAATCGCAAAGGGCGAAAGGTGGCAGCGATTGGAAAATGCGATTGCGATTGGAGCGCAAAAGCGAGGGCCGTCGGATCTGGAAGGGGATGGATGGCTGTGATTTAGTTGGGAAATCGCAATCTAGGGGAACAAGTGTGACACATTACAAAAGTTCCGATTGCGATGGGGCAGGAAGTGTGATCGGTGCAGGGTTGTCCGATCAAAATAATAGATCAACAGTGGAGATTGCGTCGGAGGTCTTATAGACCAAAACCAATCGCAACATATTTTTTCAATGTTACAAAGGGAAATGCCCGCTTGACAGCTCCGATTGCGATAAGCGCCCGGGGCTTAAACTCTTGGTCCTGGGTGCAGGTCATGTGGGGAAGTGGGTAGGGGCTGGCGGAAAAGGGGATAGGCCCTATTATAAGTTGGAAAGTGGGTTTTCGGACCCTTTTTAATTAATTTTAAGATTGGGAAAGGGTAATGGTAAGGGGAAAAAAGGGGAATTTGGCCAAATAAAGGGTAAGGGTAGAATTTAAAGGGGATTTTGGGGAGATTTAGTAGGACTAAGGGAGAAATTTTGGGATGGAAATGGGACTTTGAAAAGAGGAAAAAAGGGGTAAAATGGGACATTCTGCAAGGATATAAGGGGAAAATAAAGGCCTTTTGGAGCACAATTTTCTACAATCAGTGAGGCTTATTGACTCAGGAACAGCAGAGGGAAAGGATTAAAGAGCAGGGAACATGGAAAGGCTTCAAGGATGATGTGTTTTCAAGGGAAATGCATTCCTTGAAGGCTCAGAAAACTAATTAGCCCCTTGCTTGCTTGTCAAGGAATTTATAGAGGGCTAACAGTGGCTCCACATGCGGATGGCTTCTTCTTGAAGGAGTCAAGAATTCAGAGATGATATTTGGAGTAGGCCAAATGCCTGCTGCTTGAGCCACCTTTCTTCTTTGGTTTCAGCTGCCAAAATTGTGAAGACATCTAATCAACAGAGTATTTTTCCCAAACAATCTACCTTCCCATCCTACAATCCTAGCATTTCTTCTTCTAGGGTGCATTTGAACTAGCAGACCCTTTACATCATTTTTATTTTTTACAAACAGAAAATAAACCTATTCTAAATCTACCCTTATTACTCCATGAGACCAGATTAGACTGTTGGTCTCATATGCTTCTCTACCTAATCTAATATCTGTTGGGATTAAACTGTCCAGCGGATTTCTTCTCTACATTCTACAATAGAAATTTAAAAACTGTCAAACTAGGATTAGACAGTCTAGTTTGCTGCAGATCCAAGGCATAAAGACAGTTGCACATGGACAGAAATTTGTAGAAAACTAAAAGCAAAACTTTGAAGGCTTGAGATCTGAAGCTTGAAGCATCCTTCTTTTCTTTGTGACTCAAGTTTTGAGCTTGTTAGAGTCACTTTCGTTTCTTCATTTTACCTCTGATTTTGGGCTTGTTAGAGCTGATTCTTCTTTCTTCTTTGTTGGTCCAGGTTTTGGGCATGTTTGAACCAGATATCTTTTACTTTCTTTGGCTTAGGTTTCAATCATATTAGAGCCAATATTTTCACTTCAGAGGTCCATGTTTTGAGCATGTCTGAACCTCTCCCTTTTCTTTGTTTTTTGGAACATTTTCTCTTTTTCTTGAAAAAAAAACACTGCAATGCTATGTACAATGGAAATGGAAACTGGAAATTGGAAATCAGCAGAAGTAGTGTTTGAGCATCTTGCCATTGACAGGACCCCCAAAAATCTCTGTACCATCTAATTCTTGTAGGAAAAAGGCATTCAGACCCATAGTGGCCTGGATGATGTATGGACCTTGCCACAAACTGTCAAACTTGCCGTGCTTTCCTTTATCCTCTCTCCTTGAGTCCCACTTCAAAACTTTATCTCCAATTTTGAAATCAGCAGCTTTGGTTCTTTTGTTAAACATCCTCTTTATGTTTTCCTGAACTTTGATAGCTCTGTTATAGACCTCCTCCATTGTTTGTTGGAGATGAATTGTCTGGTTTATCCTTCCCACCATACTGTCTTCTTCTGTTTGAATCTCTTGGACCAGCTTAATCACTGGTACCCAAAGGCTGGTAGGAAACACTGCTTCTGTTCCATAGACAAGCTAGTATGGTGAAATGCCAATGGATTTCTTTGTTGTTAGCTTGTCGGCCCACAGGGCATGCACTAACTTGTTGTGCCATGACTTTTGTTCTCTTCTAGTAGCTTTTTGGTGATGGACACTAGGCTTTTGTTTGATGATTCAGCTAAGCCATTACCTTGCGGGTAATAGGCAGTTGAATGAACAAGTGCTATTTGATACCTGTGACAAAAATCAACCATTTTCTTGGACCCAAAAGCAGCAGCATTGTCAGTGATTATTTTCCTTGGGCAACCAAACCGAGAGAGGATATGACCCTCTAGGAACCTAATGATGACTGAATCTGTGGCATTCTTAGTAGGTATGGCCTCTATCCACTTAGTGAAGTAGTCTGTGACTGTTAAGATCCATTTGTGTTGTGCAGAAGAAGCTGGGTGAATTTATCTTACGAAATATAGGCCCCATTGCATAAAGGGACCTTCAACAGTGATGGGTTGTAGAGGTAAGGGGAGGAGCTTTATTTTGCCTTCAAAAATCTGGCATTTGTGGCAGGCAATTATCATCTTATGGATGTCATTTAAGAGCGTAGGCCAGTAGTAACCAACTCTGAGTATTTTTTTTGCAGTGGCCTTCCAGCTCAAGTGGCCTCCACACTCTCCTGCATGGAATTCTTGTTTAATCCTCTCTGCCTCATTTTCAGGCAAACATTTAAGCAATAGGCCATTTGGATTTTTCCAGTATAAGCCTTCATTCATTATGAAATAGATTCTGGCTTTTAGCTTTAAGAATATGGCCTTGGTATTTGATAGTTCAGGAGGGGCATTGAGGTGTGTAAGCACATACAAAATCTCAGAATACCAAGGAGAGCTCTGAAACTTCTCTTCAACAGTGGGATCAGAAAATCCCTGCTGCTCATCCAAGGTATCCACCATGTTAATGTCAAGGGCTTTTAGATTTGATTCAGCCATTAGTCAAGCTAAGCCCTGACCTTTTATCAGTTTGGTGGGTTTTATCTCAAGGTTGTATTATAAGATCACAGCCATCCATTTGCCCCTCTTCCCATCTGGGTCTTGGGACAAGATATCTTTGACCACTATGCTAGGCACATAGGCTATGGTGTGGGAATGCAGAATGTACACCCTAAAGTCTTTCAAGGCCTTGACTAAGGCATAGGCCTATTTTTCCATTATGTTGTATTTCAAGGGTGCATCTCTCAGTACTTTGCTGAAGAAGGAAATGGGCTCTCCCATTCCCTCTGGGTTTTTCTACAGTAGAACTGCAGCTACTGTATGCTTGGATGAAAATGAGAAAATGAGAAAATCCTTTGAGAAATCAGGGCTAATTAGGACAGGAGCCCGGGTGAGTGCAAGTTTTACTGATTCAAAATATTTTTTGGCCTCTACAGTCCATTTAACTCCCGCACATTTCTTCAACATGTTTGTCATATTCTTAAGTTGTTTAGCTAGGTTGGGAATAAACCTCCTTAAGAAGTTGATCTTTCCAATGAAGGATTGTAACTCTTTGATGTTTCTTGGGTTTGTGATTTGTAGTATTCCCTCAACTCTTTGAGGATCTATCCTAATCCCCTTTTCAGATATGATGTGGCCAAGAAGCTTACCTTCTTGCAGCCCAAATACAGTCTTTTTAGGACTCAATGACAGACCGAACCTTCTACACTTTTCAAAGACCTTTCTTAGATGTTTTAGGTGTTCTTCTTCAGTCTTGGAATAGACTATTATGTCATCCAGGTAGATGACAATGAAGTGTCCTATTTCATCTGAAAAAGCTATGTCCATTGCTCTCTGGAAGGTTGCACCAGTGTTCATCAGTCCAAAGGGAATTTTAACATACATAAAGGTGCCCCATGGGGTGGTAAAGGTTGTCTTGAGTTGATCTTCTGGGATTACCAAGACTTGGTTGTAACCTAAAAAACCATCTAGCAGAGAAATCCTTTTTGAGCCTACTACCCTCTGAAGAATATGTTCCATTTTTGGCAAATGGTAATTGTCTTTGAGTGAGGCTTTATTAAGATTCCTGAAATCTATACACAATCTGATTTCACCTGTGTTCTTTCTCACAGCTACAAGGTTTGAGACCCAATCAGAAAACCTCACAGGAACTGTTATGCCTGCCTCATACATCTTTTTAATCTCTTTTTCAACTGCAGGCAATTGCTTTGGGTTTATTCGGCGAAGCTTTTGTCTAAAGGGCTTCTGATTTTCTTTCAAAGGTATTTTGTGCTGTATAATGTTCATTTCATAGGCCTTTAAGTCTTCATATCTCCAAGCAAACACGTCAATAAATTCCTTGAATAAGTCAATGTATTTCTTTTTTATGTTTGCCGACAAGGACTTAACCAATTTAATCATTTTGGGCTTATCTTCTGTGCCTATGTTTCATTCTTCAACGTCAGAGTCTGCATGTTCTATGGTAGGCTTATTTGCTACATCATCAATGTAAAAAAGGTCCTCTAAAGGCGCCAGACCCCGAGGTATGTTCTTATCTTTGGTCTGTAGCACCTCAACTTCTTCATTTTCTGCATTTTCACAATTTCTATTTAGGTTTCCAATCTGTTCGTTCAAAGTGTTTATTTCTATGTTACAGGGTGGTTCTTCCTCATCTGAGGGTTCCTCACTTAGGCAGCTATCACTAGACATAGAGTCTGAATCAGAAAATTCGAACTCGTTCCTGCCTATTAGGAAATCTTCAATCTGTTTATCGCCCTCAAACACCTGCCAATATTTTTCATTATCCGGCACTGCAGGTCTGAATCTGGTCTGTATTATGATTTGTTGGTCGCTTGGAGTCTTAGGGTATGAACTGGCTAGCCAAGCTAATCCATTTGCAATGACATTTTGACTCCTAGGGACAAACACTAGTTCGTATTCAACAGATGTTTTTAATATATCCACGACATCGTTCCTATATGCTCTCAACCTAGGGTGTTTGGCTATGTAGTCACCATTCACCTGTTTTATAACCAACTCAAAGTCTCCCTACATGGATATCTTACGGGCTCCTAATTTCTTCAACAGATTTAAGCCTAGGATCAGAGCCTCGTACTCTGCAATATTATTTGTAAATTTGAAATGTAGGTTGCAGGCATGGCTCTCCGCATAGTCACTCTTTGTGTTATGTAGCCACACCCCGGCTCCGGCAGTTCTCTTGGTGCATGACCCATCAAAGTTCATTTCCCACAGGGGTTCATTTTTCGTTTTATCCTCGTTTCCCTCTCGGACATGGGTTTCACTGGTCTATTATGTGATGGGTTCCACGTGGAGTGTATGAATTAGTGAGGGGTGACTAACCGGCTAATTGCATTCATTTTCTTGTTTGGTCTGGATCTTTGTTTCAGTGCACTGTCTAAGGGTTTCTTCTCTGTTTTCCTATAATTTGAGTGTATCCATTATGTTAAGGTCCGTAGTCTCAAAAACTCTGTTTGCATCTATGTCTTCTGGTTCTGTCCCTCCCAAAGATTCATCTTTTTAGAAGATAAAGGAGTCTAGGTCGGTGTGTACAGAGTATAAAGGTGCATTTTCAGGCTTTTCGGGGCTACTGACCAGGAACTTCATTTGTGCCTCCCTGTACAGTCTTCTAGGTTGGCTAAAAATAGGGATTGTGGCGTATGCCCCATCCATCTGCATTGTACCCTGCAGCTTGGCTCCCCAAGACCTTGAAAATAGCATGCCATACTTGGGTGTCACATCTGCCATGACAACATCCATGACCATGCACTTGGCTTGGATCTAGGTAAGGATCACACACAAATATTTAATTAGGCCAAGACACTTTACCCTGCTAGAATCAAATGAATATATGTCTTTGTAGGGTCGGGTTATCTCTAAGCCTAACCTTTCCATAACCACTTTAGGCATCAAATTGTGTGAGGCACCAAATTCATGCATTGCATTATGAAGGATCTTATCATGAATATTGAGACTGATATAAAAAAGGAGGTATTACCCCTTCCTGAAATTTCCCTTCAATATTTGGACCAAACAAAAGGGTCGATTGATCATCGCTCAGATTTACAGTGTCACTGTTCTCACCTATATTTAATGCTTTCAAAAATTTTCCCTTATATACATCCTGAGTGGCCAACTCAGAGAGTGGGACAGAGATTTTAATTCTTGCAATCTCACTCTCTAAATTAAAAGTGGACTGACTCTTTGGAATGCTCAACTCTGTTTTGTTAGCCACTACCTTAGTGGCTGAATCAGTGGGTTGCTTCTCATTATGTACAGTGTTGATGACAGTTTTATCGGGGGCACTGACTGCAGTGCTAGTGCTACCAGTTGGTTGACTCTGTTTATCAGTGTTTTGGTTGTCTTTTTCATTTTTCTTCTCAGAACTCTCGGCTACTGATTTGTTACTTTCAGTAGCTGCTTTAGAAGTTTTCTCAGGCCTCTTTTTGATGGTAACCTCAGAAGCTTTTGGTTTTGAAGTGTCTAGGTTCTTTTTGCTTCTAATTTCATGTTTTTCTCTGACCTACATGATGGCATCCTCAAACCCTAACCTATAATCCTCAGATTCTAACCATTCCTCATCCCAATAGGAGGGTGAGGGTTTATCTTCTTCTGTGGAACAGTTGTGGATTGAGTTTTCCACTTCAAACATGTTTATTATGTTTCCCTCGGACTCCTCTATGATTCCCTCATCTTCATCAAGAAAGTTCTCCTGGAATGGGGGAATAACTTGCTGATATGATTCTCTTTGTCTCTTTGGAGTGGTGTTGTTTCTTCTAAAGTTTTTGTTCTAGTTATGATTTTGATTTCTATTTAGATTACTAACTGTGACAACCATTTTTTCCATCATTTGTTGTAGCTTTTCTACGTTCTTGGATAAGCGGTTATTATTGGAGTCAGATGTGGAAGCTACATTGTCATCTCTATATGTTACCCTTTTCTCAGCTCTCAATCTTGCTCTCTTCTCAATCAATTTAGCTTCTACACTCACTGCTCCTTTTTGCATCTCTTCCAACGTGTTGTACTCTCTTTCCCTAAGCTAGTAGGCCATGTCAGCATCAAAGCCTTCAGGGTATTTCGCTAGAGCCATACCTTGGGGAGGTTTCATGCGTGGAGGAAGGGCGTTATAAACGTTGTTGAACCTTGTAGTGTAGTCATGGAAACTCTCTCTTGCATTTCTTTTAAGGTTCATATATTCTGCTAGGATTTGGCGAGGGTTTGGCTTAATTTCCCATTTGTTTATGAAGATCTGATATAAAGCAGGGAGGTCTTGGATACTATTAGGAGGTAGGCCTTTGAACTGTTTCTTCACATCACCTCCTAAGCTCTGGGCAAAGATTCTCATTTGACTGTATCATCATCTATCTCCATGTAGTCAAAATAATCTTCCATCCTATCTACATGGTGTTGTGCTGTGGTAGATTATTTGGCAGTGAAGTGTGGGATTTTTTATTGATAATCATTGGGTAAAGGTACCAGAGGCTAAGGTAGAACCATAGGTGCATACCAGGTTGCCATGATGATGTTATGATGAGGTAAAGGGTTAACTTGAGCAACTGGTATATGGATGACAGGGATATTAGGACCAACAAAAGTCTGTTGAGCAGATTTAGGATGACTGAGCCCCAAGTTCTGAATAAAGTGAATGTCAGGGGGTGTGGATGGAGGGGTCTCCTTGTCCCTAATGTGTTTACCACTATGAGTTGGTGAACTAGGGGGCTCAAGGCCTGGCTGGTCTAGGACACTGAATGACCTAGTTCTTGGTAGTATGTTTGGTAGGTCTAGGTCAAAAAATGGGTCTCATAGAGCTGTAAAGTCTTCTGGAGCATAGTTAGCTCTATGGATGTGGCTGCAAATAGTTGGTCTTTTAGGTGTAGGAGACCTCCTGAGGATGCTCTCAGGGTTTTGAACTATTTCAGGTGGGTTTGGGTTAGGATAAGCTCTTGTGTGAATGGTTCTGGAAGCTAGAATATTGTTTTCCAACCAAGCAGCTTAACCTTACTTGTTCCTTCTATTGTGGCTGATGTTGTTTCAGAGGCTAGTCTTCCAGTGGAGTCTTATGTGAAACCAAGATAATCAGCAGGCCTACTGATCACCAGTGGAGTCTTTGATCATTAAGGTGCTGTGGAGTCGCCAGGTGGAAGGTTTATGATGCTTTTGGAGGGTACAATGTCCACCACAGTGCTTATGAGATGTCCTTTTTCAAGGATATCTTTAAAACACAGAAAACTCTAACCAGAGATTGACTGGGAGGGATTTTACCAGATATGTCACCTCTAAAGAGTGTGAGATCTGGAGGCTACCTAGCCCTTTCCAGACTCTGTCTAAGAGTGTGGGAGAAACACAACAAATGGTAGAGAAGTTAGAATGCGAATGGAAGTGTTTCACTACAAACCTGACCAGAGTTTATAGGTTTTCTAAGGCTCTTATGATGTAGTATGGTGGAAAATACTCAGAAGTTCCCTAGTGGAGTCACCATTATGTTGGGGTTCCCATGTTTTGGCAAGGTTGGCAATACCAAAAGATGAGACAACATCAGACCACTTTCAGACCCTAGGGTCTAGCCCTCCTGGGTCCAAAGAGGGATCTATCTATGATTGTCTAAGGTATATGTCTTTGAAGTTCAAAGTTAAGATATTAGGATAGTTATAGGCACAAGGTTTTTTTGTTTGATTGTATATTTGGTTGCTGAGAATCAATAAATAAGGGTTCAATGTAAGACAAGGGTGAGAAAAGAGGATTTTAGGCAAAGGAGAGATAATTCCAGGGAACATTCAAGACCATTGGGCAATGGAGTCAGGAAAGGATTTGCTTGCTAATCAATATGCAGGCTTTCAATTGGGCTAGTCATCTAAAGAATTGGATCTTAAAGATGATAGTGTGGTAGGATAAGCAAGAGGGAAGGTGAGAGCAAGGAAACATTAAAGATTCAGAACACAAAGTTGAAAACCTGAGATCAGAGAGAGACTTTGAACTCTCAATGCTTCGGCCTCTAGCTTGAGGGAACTTAGATAGGCTCGATTAATTGAAAAGGATCCTAGTGAGATAAAGACCAGTTCTAGACCTCCCAGTGTTCCCAATTCATTCAATTAAATCCTAACAAGAACATCTAAAATCAGATTTCATTAATTCATACATCAGCTAGCAGCATCTGGAACCACTACACTGGTTAAATCAATTGAAATCAAACTTCAGATACACATATAGCAGAAAAAAATTAAAGGCAAGGAGAGCAGAAAAATAGGGTACCTAACAAGGGTAAATCCTATGCCAAATTTCTGATGCAAGCCAGTAGAAATGTAATGAAATAAAATAAACATAGAGATAGAAAAACATCACCAGATGCATTAAATCATGATCCAAAGAAATGTGCTTGTCATATTAAAAAACAACCCCAGTCAGGTACAACATTACCAATGGCTTGGTATTCAGCCTGAAAACATCTTCCTCAGCCTATCTTACAACTTTACACAGAGAACATGTCTCAAAGGAAACATCTTGCAATTCTCTGATAACTGATCAACAACAACCTTTACAATGAGTTTATTCCTGATTTTTATAGCTGAAAGATGAGCATAGGAGGTAGGTAGAAAACTAAATGCAGCATTAGCACTCAGAAAAGAAAGAGGGCTGAAACCCATTATGTTTAAACTCTCTGCATTTATCCCTGGTACTTCTTGGATGAAATGGTGGTCTTCGTTAGGTTTCCACTTACTCCGGGTATGCCTCTGATGTACTTTGGCTGCAGAACCCTATAGTACTTTTGGTGAATAAACAAAAGGTAAATAAATGATTGAATAGTCTGCCATACTTGCAAAACAAATGTTCTGGTAGCTTTGGATTGTGGTCAGGGCGGAAATTTCTTCAGGAACACGGTAAACAAAGGAAACAATATGGGCGCTTGGTCCTTTAGGGAACGAACAACCTGTTGATGTGAAACCCTGATAGTATTTCCCATGACGTCTTTGACCTGGTACTATTCCTTCAAATCAATATATTAGGCTCGAAACCTTCAATGATAGGCCTTGAACACTCAGTTTTCCCACTGATACTCTTTATCGCTTCCACGTTTGTCTCTGACTGCGAAATATGAGCTTTAATGGCTCTAGAGAAGATTTTACAGAGTTTAAACTCTGTTCCTTTAATGCGTGCTTTGTCACACGTCTTCTCAGACCTTTCCTCACGATTTCAGTCCCTGAGAATGGTCCTTTCCCATGTTTTCTGTAACTGTGACAGAGGCTATAAGTCATGGTGGCTTCCACCGCTTGTACCTGCAAAAATACGCAACTCAGTCATGAAATCCATGCATAGGGGTAGGTGACTATGGAAGACGGGAGAATGATAGCGTGACAGTGATAAAAGGTGTTTTTAGAAAAAAAAATGGTGGATAATGCAATGATATGGTGCACACTACGACTAATAGGGTTTGGTGGAAAAACTGCGTGTGGGCCGTTTGATTGTGGTCTGGTGGTGGGATCGACGACAAAGATTAATCAGCAGAATGGTTTATGAAAATGGGTGGGATGCATAGAAATGAATTAAAATACAATGAAATGCATGTGTGGTGGGACTTGGGGTGGGCGGAGGGTGGGTAGTTTGGACCATCGATCTTAGATCTAACGGACGGTTGAGATCAAGTTGGAGGATCGCAATCGGGGGTGGGCAGGGGTGACACATTACCAAAGTTCCGATTGCGATTGGGAGCGGAGATGCGATTGAGCGTTAGATATTGATCTTGGACCAAGATCAACGGCGGGGATTGAGTCAGCGGGGAGAAAATGGAAAGAGGGGGATAAATCTGAACCGTTGGATCTCAGAGGGATGGACAGCTCTGATCACATTGGGGGGAGAAATGGGCGGAATCGACAGTCCGATGAACGGTGGTGCGATTAGATCCTGACTGTTGGATTTGGACTAATGCACGATCAGGATTTGATCGGGGAAATCGTAATCGCAAAGGGTGGAAGGTGGCAGCGATTGGAAAATGTGATTGCGATTGGAGCAGAAAAGCGAGGGCCATCAGATCTGGAAGGGGATGGACGGCTGTGATTTAGTTGGGAAATCGCAATCGGGGGGAACAAGTGTGACACATTACAAAAGTTCCGATTGCGATGGGGCGGGAAGTGCGATCGGCGCAGGGCCGTCCGATCAAAACAATAGATCAACGGTGGAGATTGCGTCGGAGGTCTTATAGACCAAAACCAATCGCATCGGAGTTTTTCAATGTTACAAAGGGAAATGCCTGCCCGACAACTCCGATTGCGATAATCGCTTGGGGCTCAAACGCTTGGTCCTGGGTGCGCGTCACGTGGGGAAGTGGTTAGGGGCTGGCGGAAAAGGGGCTAGGCCCTATTATAAGTTGGAAAGTGGGTTTTCGGGCCCTTTTTAATGAATTTTAAGATTGGGAAAGAGTAACGGTAAGGGGAAAAAAGGGGAATCTGGCCAAAAAAAGGGTAAGGGTATAATTTAAAGGGGATTTTGGGGAGATTTAGGAGGGCTAAGGGAGAAATTTTGGGATGGAAAGGGGACTTTGAAAAGAGGAAAAAAGGGGTAAAATGGGACATTCTGCAGGGATACAAGGGGCAAATAAAGGCCTTTTGGAGCACAATGTTCTGCAATCAGTGAGGCTTATTGACTCAGGAACAGCAGAGGGAAAGGATTAAAGAGCAGGGAACATGGAAAGGCTTCAAGGATGATGTGTTTTCAAGGGAAATGCATTCCTTGAAGGCTCATAAAACTAATTTTCCCCTTGCTTGCTTGTCAAGGAATTTATAAGGGGCTAACAGATCCATATCATCATAATGTAGTAAAACAACTAGCACATGCATAATATAACCATAAACATATTTTTTCTAAGGGATCCTGATCCTGAGAACTGTAATGCATAGTCACTGCATGTAGCATATTGTTGAACATAGTTTTCAGTGAGTGAAAACATCAAAGAATTATAGATGAATATTTGAGGGTATGCTCTGCAATGGAAATATATTTAATATATCTATAGATCTTCATTTCTACTACATCAAGAAACAAGGAACTAATGAATCACAAAATCCAACTAATATCAACTTTCAAATCCTAGACCTGAATCTAGAAGGCTATCAAATACTGATCGAAAACATCTCTGACTGAGCGAGACAAGTATGGAAGCACTTCACAAGCAACTGAAGGTGACCTAGCTCATATTTTCTCAGAAAAACCCTTAGCCATAACCTCAAGATGTTGTGCCTGTGGCTATGGTTCCCTAGCCACTGGCAGGACACACTGTGCATGTAGCTTTGGCCCGGATCAACCTCATCTAGCCTTAGAACCCTAGACATGACCTTGTCACACTCTACCTACAGTTATGGAAGCTTGGTCACTATGTTGCAAAGTTGTGCTCATGGCTCTTGCCTGATTTCAGTATTTTTGTGCCGGTGGCTATGGCCCAAAAGTCCTAGTTTAGTGCGAGCATCTCACCTGTGATCCTGTACCATTGATGAGCTTCTTCCATCAAACCTGTGCGAATAAAAACATAATAGAAGAACTAAGAAAAAGAGTGCAAGAAGAAATTTTTTTGAGCAAATGTGTGAGAATGAGCTTGATGTCGCTTCTATTTATAGGTTTTTTGAGGGACTTCTTGGGGCTTTGACTAAATCCACATGTGTTGAGGCCGACCCATTCCATTTCATTAATAAATAAAATAATCCGTAATTTAACTTATGCTTAACCAACTAGGGTGATCTATAGCTCGATTTTGGTCCTATCAAAGAGATTAATCTAATGCAATTAAAATATTTACTAACTGAGCTATGAAAAGTGGAATTTGACTACAGTTGCATAATTTTAACATTTCATACAAGTCGAACTCACATTGGATCTCTAATATTTTATACTAGGTGTCAGCCATGGGAAGTCATTAAGGTTTATAACAGGGGTAAATGTAGGGTTTTCCATGATAATCTTAGCCATGCCATTGTTGGATAACATCTCTGATTTTGAATTGGAAACTAGATAAATTGAGTCACCAGACTGTGATGATCATTGGTGCAGGAGAACGTTTTTATAGGGGAATACTAGCATGCTTGAAAAAATTCAGGGTTGAACCTGAGCTTGTAAGGATAAAACCGTGAAAGGGATGAATGCAGGGTGATTTGGGGTTTTTAAAAGAGAGGGTTAATGGTTAACGGGAAAATGATTGTTTTTGGCACAATTCATTAAGGAATTTAGACGTTGGCGGAACTAATTAATGGTGAACGTCCATATAATTGTTGGCAGGAAGAATTTAATGTAAAACCATTATATGGTGGGGATGGATGAAAGTATGACAGGTGGGGGAGTGTGACTGGAGCAAGATCTGGAGTAGGAAGGTGGTATTTCGGGTGGTGGAGGTAGGCGATAGGCGGTAACAAAGGAGGGGGGGCCCAAACTTGTCATGGAGCCAGCACTTATGGTTCGATAATTTTCCACAAAGCCACCTTTCAGAACCCCCACCCCCCCCCCCCACTCCCCCCCTCCTTGCATTAACTTGTGAAAGTGCGTGGGGAAGGGCGGGGGGGAGGACTTGTCCTCCTCCATTTATCTAGGTGAGGAAAATCTCATTCGCTCATATTTATAAAATCTTTATTGAATACAACAAACATAAAATCATTCTTTATTTTCAACTTAAAAAATAATCCTCCAATAAATACAAGGATTACCATAATTAAAACTTAATGCAACATTTTAACTAGCGTGTTCTATTTGGGATTTTTATTTATTTTATTTTTAACATATTTTCTTTTATCCCCTTTTATTATTTTTCTATTTTTCTTATTTTTGTATTTTTTCTTCTTTTTTCTTTTAAAGGATAAAAACTACTAAAGTAAAAAAAAGTTACATCATCCCTTGGGATAAATAGCTAAACACACATTACCTTGATCACTATATTATAGGATGCTAACAACCACAACGATGGAGAATATGTGTCGAATTATTTCAAGAACTTGTGTTCTTCAAAAGGCATTCTAGGGGAATTGATAGCACCTCATAACCCATAGCATGATGGGGTTGTAGAAATAAATAACATAAAATTTGTGGGAGAAACATGAGCGATGTTGCATGATCAAGGCCTATGACTGCACTTGTGGGTTGAAGCATGCAACATAGTAGTATTTGTGCACAACAATAGTGCTCATCGGATTCTCGAGATGAGTACACCAAAGGAATCGTTTTCAGGTAAGAAACTAGATTTGGTGCACTTTAAAATTTTTGGTTCATTAGTTTATTGTCATGTAACCAAAGATGCGTGGAAAAAGATAGAACAAACAACTGATTTTGGAATATTTTTGGGGTACATTAATACACCTCACAACTACCAGGTGTACCTTCCATCTCATCGAATGACAGTGGTTCGTAGAGATGTGAAATTAGATGAAGAGAATTCCATGAAAATTTCCCTTGAGAGGGAGCTTCAGTTGCATGCAATTGAGGAGATTTTAGCTCCAAAAGAAGAACCTCAGTATGTGGAGCAACCACAAGAATAAGAGAGGAGAGTGAAATAACCCACTCATTCAGAGACATCCAGAGATGGAAGGAAGAACACCAGAGAGGTTGACAGGTTGATGCATGATTCTAGAGAGAATTTGGGAGAACCCACATCAAACGACATGTAGAGGAGGTGTTATGCAGAATTATGAATTAAGGATAAAACATTATTCCTTAAATGTGGTGCTATGCATTTAGAAAAATAGATTAAATACTTTGTAGATACTTTTCCTAATAGTAAATAGACACACAGAATAGATGAAGAACCCTACTTGGGGTCCAAGCGCTTCCTATTCTCCTTCTGTTGCTCTTGTTGTAGCTTCCAATCCAAGCTAGATCAATAAAATATTTCCTGCAATGATGAACACTAAATAGAAAAGATATTGGAATATACATATGCCTATTCAAGTTATTCATTTAGATCAATGAAACATGAACCATATACATCAGATGAGAATCCATAATATGAAAGACAGAAGCTTATACAGATACATATGTGGGAAAGTAAGAACCAATCTTTATTAATGGATGGAAGGGGAGGATACAACCAGCAATTGATTTGATGTCATCGTCTCCAGCATCATCCAAGGCTCATCACAATGAACATCTCTCCAGCAACATATCACTCAAATCAAATCCTCAATTGAAATTCCACCAACATTTATCCACTCAATTTCTTCCTTCTCAAGCACTAGGATCTATGCTCAATTTATAGATAAGAAGATGGTAGTTTCACAATCAATGAATTTCTAATAATATGAAAGACATGTTCCCAAGCTCATAAGTATAAAATGGACACATAGATTCAAATTTTGACACATATGCACTCTTCTAGAAGGCACTGGCCAAGTGGAGATTCCATAACAATGATAATTTCACTCCCAATTGACCAAAGCACCCTTGAGTGTCGAGAATTTCTTTACATAGCACCCTTGAATGGAGGTGCATGCATATGCAACACACTTAGCCCCTTGAGAGATTGCATTGGTGAGCTCATTGGTGATATAACATGTACTTCAAATCTTGGAAAACTTGCAATGGAAGTCATGGATGTTTTTTTCTTGTTCTTTGTCTTAGGGCATGTAGCAACTAAAATGATAGGGGGTGATAGATCCTATTCATTGGTTCTGGGGATGATGTCTAGTTTAACTAGGTCATTGGGAATGGTGCCCAAATTGACCTATAACATATTACCTCCTAAAGCATGAAGTCAGAATAATAATTAAAATATTTTTTTGAATGATATTATTTACACTTTGATGGGTTGGAGCTAAAGCAGAGTGGCGACCTAAATCAATATTACAATACATTACATCATGATATATCCTCTTGATCACGAATTTCTGAGGGAAGGCATTCCCATGCTCAACACATAAACTATCTAATAACATGTACATAGTGCAGAAAGTCTTCTACATTGGAATTTTCCCCAATACAGACATGCCTACATATATAGGCCCATGTTTAGATGACGATCTGTATCTAAGGTCACCATACAGATGATGTGTACAACAATCCTGAAATCACAGCCCGGGTGGCTAAAAATAGATCCGGGGTCTTCTAATCTCGTTCACTCGATCGTTTGAATACAAGTCTAGCCATGCGAATATATGATTTGTAGTCTAACATGGTAATACATCATTTTATTGCCAGCCAATGATGTGAGATATTAACAAATGCAAGAGAAAACCCATTGATGTTAATGTCCCTCAAGGTACTGCAGTACATTTCGTAAGGCGTGAATATATGTTTTGATGTCGAACACTAAACAAAGTCTTTCAGTCAAAAGTCCAGAAGTGAGGATCTTGTCGATGTCCTAACAAGCCTCATGGTACTTGAATATGATGTTTCTAAGTGAACTTTTCTAGATGATGATTTGACGTTGACAGGAAGCCACTTTATTGAGAAATTGGAGTTTCCGATTTCAGAGAAAAACTATGACTTGATATAGAAATGTTTAGGGATGATTGTCATGAGAATGAAGGTTTGTGAGTATTGCAGAAGAATAAGTATTCACTAGATGACTTCCCTTGAATATATTAGCGACACTAAGATGAGTTAGCAGCATTGACCCAAAACCAAAGTGAAGGTATGATGTGTTAGCCACCCATAATATTTTGTTATACCAAAAGGTGGCTAAGAACTTTTGGGAGCCTCCAAGGAACAATTTTCATCTCTAAAAATTGTTGGCTCTTGAAGTATCTATAAGGCCTCCAGCCTTTTCCCTCTGTCCATATCCCATACTGCTGTTTCATACTTCAAAAGCCTCTGAAATCCTATAAAAATCCAAGTCAAATACTGCTGCATTCCCCTTTTTTCCCCTCCCTTTCTTCCAACTTACATCATTTTCCATTTTCCATTTTTTTTCCATAAAGACCCCACAAAAACATATGTTTTCCCTTTATCCCTTCATAAAATCCATTCCCTAAGGTTAAAAACTCACTTTTTGACCTTGTCCGAACCTTGATTTCCCTTTGAAAACATTGAAAATCCTATAAAATGCACATTTTATATGATGTTAAGGCTTTTAGCCCCCTTGGGCTAAGCCCCTGGCTTTTTCCCCCATATACCCGAGCGTCGGGACCAACTGCTCAGTCCTTAGGCGCTAAACCGAAAATACAACCTTTCTCCATCCATTTTCCTTTGAAAATTCGAAAAAAACCCATTTTATAAAGTTTTAACTTGAAATATTAAAGTCACGTGGTTTACTGCGTGATTCAACCTGGGCCGTCGATCTACTCCACAGATCTGACGGAGCGGAACGCAGCTTGCCTGGTGGACCCCCCCTTTTCCCGCACTGATTCCAAAAGACCGCCAGTTTCATTCCGCACCACCCTCCGCCGGTTGGTGGTTTTTTCCCATCGACCAACGATTCCATACGCTGGCCGACACGTGTCCCCAACACTGTTCCAAAACCACCGCGCCACCAAATCATTTCGCACGTTAATCTTCGTACCATAACCACGCAGCGGAATCCACCTCCACCATCTGATCTGGGCCCGCTGATCCAACAGTTGATGATCGCCCAAGATGCCCAACCTTTAACCAAAGCGCCCGCTCGATAACCAAGCCGTCGCGCGGTGGGAAATCAATCTCCCCTGTCGATCTCTGCAGATCGATGGTCCCCATTCAATTTCCTGATTCCATTCCCTAGTCAACTATTCTCCGTCGCTGACTTTCCCGATCGCTCCCAACCGTCGATCATAGCGCGATCGACGGCTCAGATTTCCCCGCTCCTCCACACATCCTCTGATGCAGATTGCCCTATAAAGTAGGATTTTATAACGTTTGTTTGTATTTTGCAGGTTCTAAGGTTTTTTCGCTTAAATGAAGAAATTTCATCGGCTAAGGATGATGATCTTCCGGCTTTCGAATGCTTCAGAAAAATCAACCACAGGGTATAGATTCACGTTTTCATCAAGGTTTCATGAGCCCTTGGTGCTGTATGCCCTTGCTAAACCTCAAAAAAATAGTAGATAAGACGCAGTGAAAGGATATCAGCGTGAAGGCCAGGATGAACCAAAGCAGAGGATTGATGGACAGATTAGCGGGGATTACGGCTAAGACAGTTATCAGTAGCCTAATCCCCAATCTAAACACAGATTAAAAGAAAAACCTAAAGTGTTTTATCAGGAAAACGCTCGACCGACACAGATGAAGATGAATTGATTCCTCCCAGCGACTACAGTGCCACCTGTGCCTCAAAGTATTCAATCAAGAACAAAAGTTATTGATTGGGATCAGATATTTTACCCCGACGCAGCTGAAGGGTTACTTCTGCCAGGAATTTACTGAAAGAATGTCTGCAGAGTAGCCCTAACATCACACAGAGCCTCAAAGGTCAACAAAAGCTCCCTCCAAGCTTAATTCATGAGTGTAGATCAGTTAATGCGGTGAAACACCTGTGCAGTTTTTTTTTTGAGCCTCCCAAGGGCCAAGAAAATGTTAAATCTGTATTAATTGATTTTGAGATCTTTTATCAGATCTCACCTCCTCATCCTTCTATAAATACTTCAGTAGGAGATGAGTGAGGGGTTGGTTGCTGATGTAATTGCTGAAGCATTGTAATGTAATTGAGCTGAAGACTTCTGTTGTAAATAGTGGTTTCATTGGCTCTTGGAGCTCTTCTTGTAGCAGATAAGTTAGGTTGTGAAAGAAAGATGAATTAAAACATTGTACTTGAAGATTGTAACTAGTTTGGAGCATCAATAGAAGTTGATTTATGGGATCCTGGTCTATGCTGATGGTGATGTTATTCTCACTGTAACTTGTATTTTGTTTCTGTTTTCAATTTGTTTCATTTTCCACTATAAAGAACAGTTTAAATAGGGTTAGGACCTACTGCATATCTGTAACCTTCTCTGGCTGAGAAACCTTTATTTAAATGTTTTCGTTCAACTGTGTTATTTGAAAATGATTTAATTCAGTTTAAGTACAGGGATGCTAGCATTACCTCGTCTTATTGTATTAGCTGAATGTTATTTTTAAATGTTACTTTCAATATATGTTGGGTGAAGATGAACTAAGGAAATTAAGGTTAGCCCTAAGTCCCTTTCTTATTTGCTCAACTATTTGATTTTTTCCCTTAGGATGTGTTAAAAGCTGACTAGTTTCAAAGTACTTATCAGATCTTAGGCCATTTTGTGTTATCTTTGTGATTGTCCTGAAAGCAACCAAGTAAAGAAGAGCTAGGAGAGGATTTGTGGTGAGCCCGACCCGCTAGCTTCTACTCCAAAAGTTGCCTTCAAGTTTCCCTTTTGTTTTTTATATGTTTTCTATCAGAAGTATATCAAAGGCTGGATAGTTTCAAAGTACTTACCAGATCCTAGTTTGCTTCCATGTTTTTCTTAAGTGCATGGTCAAAGGCTAGCTAGTTTCAAAGTACTTACCAGATCCTGGGTTGTTCTTTGTTCTGCATCTGTCATTTCCCTTTCTTATTGTATCACTCCATTCCATAAATCAAACTTCAAAGAGATCCTTAGGCATAGATTACTTGCCCCATAGACCACTCTTGAACCTGATTTTTTCAGTTAAATCCTCATATGACTCCATAGCCCAATGGACTGAAAACCTGCCATCATCTTTCATTTTAGCTAAAGCTTATTCTGGTTACTTGCAACTTCTCACTTTTGAACCTATTTTCATATATATCTTTCCACCTCAGACAGCAACTATGTTCAACCATCCAAAAAACCAAACAAACCCTTGGAGTTCATAACTAGCCTAATATCATTACCCCAAACTTCAAAGGCAAATCCATATTTGTACATATTGGAGAGATCCCTCTCCGGATTCAGGAGGGCTAGATCCTAGAATCCAAAAGTTGGTTGAAATGATGTTAACTCTGTGATCGGACTTTTGCCAATCTTGCTTATTACAGAGACCTAACATTTCTGGCGACTCCACTGGGGACTGAGTGTCTTTAATACCTGTTGGAGACCTCAGAAAACCCTTTATTCAAGAAAAACTTTGAGAGTAAAAAGCAACCTTTTCAAGCACTACCAATAAATGGTAATCATGATGAAACTTGTTTGAATCAGTGACAATCTAGGTCAAACCATAGGATTCTTATAAACTTTATCTAACCTTGGAAAATCAGCTGGCTTAGCCATAAGAGTAGAATGTATTTGTCTCATAACCGTAGCTAAGTTTTGAAGAAAAGTTAGGACATTCTTGCAAACCACAAATAAAAACAATTCAGAAAATACCAAAAACATTTCAGATTGGTGGTAAAACACTTGTTCCTACATTTCACATACCATTGGATGTGTTTTACTTCATACTCTTAGACAGAGTCTGGAAAGGGCCATGTAGCTTCCGGATCTCATCCTCTTTTAGAGGTGAAACATCTGGTAAATGCCCTCCCAGTCAATCTCTGGTTAGAGTTTGTTGTGTTTTGAGATATCCTTGAAAAGGAATGTCTCACAAGCACTGTGGTGGACAGTGTACTTCTTTGGACACACTCTAAACTTTCCACCTGGCGACTCCACAATCCTGAACAGACCTTAAGACTCCACTGGGAAGAACCCTTATCATTATAATATCCTTCAAACTCAGGTAGAGGGCTATAGGATTAAAATTGTGAAAACATATCAGTTGACCTTTCAAAGACTGTCATACCTGGTTGAACTTTTCCTGTTTATTTGGGTCTAAAAACATAGCATAGTGGCTCCTAGAAAGATTCATACTAGAGCACATCCTGACCCTGATCCACCTGAGATAGTTGATAACCCATAAAGAATCCCTAGGAAGTCTCCTAAGATAGAATATTGAACTGTTTTCAGATCATCCCTAAGAGCTAATTCAGTCCCTGAAAATCTAACAGCTCTACAACAATCACAAACTGACTTATTGAACCCATTTAGGACTAGGTCATTTGGTGATTTGGATTAGCTAGATTCTGAGACTTCACTTTCGTCTCCTGAAACAAGCGAACACCTTGGGAACAGAGAAACAACACCTCCTAATTTACATTTTCTTCTTAACTTAGGTGCCTCTCATCCAAGATCAGCTCAGCAATCTATTGCTTTTCCATCCACTTCTGTTCATCCTTCATCCACTGTTAAAACCACTTCATTTTAGCCCACACCTCCTCTTGTCAACCCACCCCCACCACATATCATGGCAGCATGGTATGCTCCCTTGGTCCTTCATGTACCATTAGTCAATCTTCCACAGGACTATCAGTCCAAAATCCCATTGTATGATGCTAGCAATGCTATGACTGCATCACAACATGTGGATAAGATGAATGACTATTTCGACAGAAATGAAATTGATGATGATTCTGTAAAACTTAGACTATTTGCTCAAAGTCTGGGGGGAGAAGCAAGAAAATGGTTCAAAGGATTAGCCCCCCATAGTATTAATGATCTTCAAGGTTTCCATCAAGCATTCTTAAACAAATAGGAAGTAAAGAAGAACCCTCTCCAAGTTCTTGCTAACTATAACAATCTCCATAGGAACCCAGGGGAAAGTGTACAGGCTTATTGTACCAGATTTAACAGTGTGTATAATGCGCTTTCCCCAGAATTAAAACCTCCACAAGGTTCAGCTTTAAACAAGTTTCCTGAAGGGTTTGATGCTGATATGACCTACTCATTAAGAGAAAGAGATTTTGCAACCCTTGAAGATATGCAAAGAGGTGCTCTCTCTGTGGAAGTAAAATGAATGGAGTAAAGAGCAAGGATGAAGAAAGAGAAGAGAGTATCCTTTGGGGAGGAATCCACACCTTCCACTTCAAACTCAAAGATGGAAAGAATGATGAAGGAAATGATGAAGAAAATGAGCATTCTTGAGAGAGCGCAAGCAAGTCTAAATCAAAACGCTCCTCAAAACAGAAACCAAAACCAGAATCAGAATGTTAGAAGAAACCAACCTCCAAACAGACCTAGGGAAGATGATCAGCAGATCACTCCTCCCTTTCATCAAAACTATTTAAGTGAGGTTGAGGAAACGAATCAAATAATAGAGGAGGATGATATAAACTTATTTGGGGTAGATGATGATGACTTCAAGGTTCATTATGATAGGAAAGAGGGTCTTTACACACCTTATGATGACAAAAGGGATGAAAATCAAAATTATTGTCAAGACATGGAAAATGCCATGACTGAACCTTCAAAGGAATATGAACTCAGAAGCAAATCTAATCAACAAACCCCCAACAACAAAACCTCTGACAAACCTTCTCAAAACAGCACTGCAACCAAGCCTAAGACAGTCAAACAAAAGGATAAAACAATGGCTGATAATTCTGGCAAAGGTAAAGAGAAAGACACTCAAAATCTTGAAAAACAGAGTGCAAACATCAGTAGTGCTAACACTTCAGCTAGTACTCCTGTTAAAACAACTGTATCAAATGTAAATAAAGCAAATCAGCAAGCTATTGTTGTTGATAAAGTGGCAGTAAACAAGGTTGAAACCAACACCTTAAAGAATCAAATTCCTTTCAGTCTGGAACAGGAAATATCAAGAATCAAAATATTTTTTCCCTTGACCGAGTTCGCTGCCCAACATGTATATAGAAATCAAATTTTGAAGGCCTTAAACATATAAGAGAATGAGGATACGCTCAATCTTAATGATGACCAACCAAAGCTTATTTTGGGTCCAAAGATTGAAGGTAAATTTCAAGAGGGTCCTGTCCCTCCCTTTTATGTAAGTCTAAACATTCATGAAAAAATTTTGCACAATGCTATGCATGACTCAGGGGCTTCTCATAATTTAATGCCAAAAGCTGTGATGGAAAGCCTGGGTCTTGAAATCACCAGACCTTATAAAGATCTTTACTCTTTTGACTCAAGCAGAGTCAAGTGTTTAGGGTTGATAAAAGACCTCTGTGTTAACTTAGCCCAGATCCCAGCCAAGTGTTTAGTTATGGATATTGTTGTGGCTGATGTTCCCCCGAAGTATGGAATGATTTTATCAAGATCTTGGGGGGCTAAGTTACAGGGAACTATGCAGATGGACATGACCTATGCGACTATCCATGTTTTCAATTAGACTAGAAGACTTTACAGGGAGTCCCATATGCAATACACGGTCACAAGTCAGGACAGACCACAAAACTCTCCTCTCTACTTCGTGAGTACAGGCCTTGTTTCTTTTATCATGTTCAATGATGAAACCCTTAATGAACAAATCACTTTAGCAGAATCAGTGACCGAAAGGGAGGAAGAGGAACATAATGTTGAGATGTCTAAGCAGTTTGTTGTATCTGAAAACATTAGAAAACCAAAATTAGGTCTTGAACTACAAGTCATCAATCCATTAAACTTAAATCTTGACAGTCAAGAGAACAATCCTCAACCCGATGAAAAACTTGAGGAGTCAAATCATACAAAGGACATGCACCAAACTGATAAAACTGAAGATGATCCTCTTTGGAATATGTATTTTGATGGGTCATGCACTAGAACTAATGCTGGTGCAGGGGTCTGGATTACTAACACTGAAAACAATCATACAGAATGTATTTCATGTAAATTAAACTTTCAGTGTTCCAACAACATAGCAGAATATGAATCCCTTCTCTTAGGCTTGCATCTCTTGAAAAAGCTAGGAACCAAAAGAATTAACGTATATGGGGACTCTGATTTAATAATTAGGCAAGTCAATGGGGAGTATAATGCAAATCATCCCAGACTTAGGGCCTATAGGAATGATGTCATGGATCTTTTGAAAACATTTGAGGAATCCAACATGAGTTTTGTCCCAAGGAAAAGAAACATTGCAGCCCACAATTTAGCTTTTGCAGCCAGGACATGTCTAATGCCATATGAAATTGGAAATAGCACAACTCCGATAAAATTTAGACCAGCAGTGCCTGATAACAAAAAATATTGGCAAGTGTTTGACGGAGATAAACAAATAGAAGACTTCATGCAATTCAGAAATGAATTTGAACTTCATAGTTTAGATTCAGACTATGATACAGACTGCAGTGAAGAAAATTTTCTTGGTGAGGAAGAGCCTTCTCCTGAGCTTGTCAACATTAACCTTCAGACTAGCAAACTTAGAAGCGAAACAGAATTGAGTGCAGAATCAGAAACAGAAGAAATAGAAACTCTGCATTCTAAAGATGAAGGTTTGCCAAGTGGTCTAGCACCTTTGGTAGAGTTGTTCGACTTTAACAATGCGGAAAATAAACCAAAACTGGAGCCTGTAGAGACTGAGGTAGAGGAATGCAATATAGGCAGTGAGGATACACTAAAAATGGTTAAACTGTCTAAAACTTTGCCAGCTCACATTAAACTCAAATACATAGAGCTGCTCAAAGAGTTTTCTGATGTTTTTGCATGGAGTTATGAAGACCTTAAGGCCTATGACACTGAAATAATACAGCACAAAATCCCTCTTAAAGAAAACCAAAAACCATTCAAATAGAAACTGCACAGAATAAACCCTGTACAGTTGCCTTTGGTTAAGAAGGAAATCATGAAAATATTTGAAGCCGACATTATTGTCCCTATTAGATATTCTGAGTGGGCATCTAATCTGGTGTCTGTTAGGAAGAAAACTGAAGAAATCATGCTTTGTATAGACTTTAGAAATTTAAACAAAGCTTCATTAAAAGACAACTACCCTTTGCCCAAGATGGATCATATTTTACAAAGGGTGGTGGGGTCTAAAAGAATTTCTTTGCTAGATGGCTATTCGGGGTATAATCAAGTCTTAGTCCACCCCGATGATCAATTAAAGACAACTTTTACTACACCCTGGGGTACCTTCATGTATGTGAAAATGCCTTTTGGTCTAATGAATGCTGGAGCAACTTTTCAGAGAGCCATGGACATAGCCTTCTCAGAGGAACTGGGCTTCTTCATCATTATATACCTTGATGATGTCACTTTGTTTTCAAAAACAGATGAAGAACACTTAGAAAATTTGAGGAAATTTTTTGAGAAGTGCAGAAAGTTCGGTATATCTTTAAACCCTAAGAAGACACAATTTGGTCTCCAAGAAGGTAAACTTCTTGGGCACATTATTTCAGAAGAGGGTATAAAGATAGATCCAAAAAGGATTGAGGCTATATTGCAAATCTCTCATCCTCGAAACATAAAAGAGTTGCAGTCTTTGATTGGAAAGATTAACTTTTTGAAAAGGTTCATCCCTAACTTAGCTGAGCTCCTTAGGAATATCACAAACATGTTGAAGAAGGAGCAAGGGATAAAATGGACCTTGGAAGAAAAGACATCCTTTCAGCTGGTGAAACAAGCATTAACCAAAACACCGGTTCTCATAAGTCCTAATTTTTCAAAAGATTTTTATATATTCTCATTTGCATCAGAACATACCATAGCTGTTGTCCTTTTACAGAAAAATCCACAAGGACAAGAGCAGCCTATTGCATTCTTCAGTAAGGCATTGAGGGATGCCCCTTTGAAGTATAACATTATGGAAAAACAAGCTTTTGCTTTGGTAAAAGCTTTGAAAGACTTCAGAGTATACATCCTTCACTCACACATCATTGCCTTTGTTCCAAATTCAGTTGTTAAAGACATCCTAACACAGGACCCAGATGGTAAGAGAGGTAAGTGGATTGTTGTTATTCTTGAATATGATTTAGAGATAAAACCCACTAAGCTCATCAAAGGCCAAGGTCTAGCTAAATTAATGGCTAAATCAAATTGTGAAGTTCTTGATATTAATATGATTAATGCTTTGGATGACCAAGAAGAATTCTCAGCTCCCATTATTGAAGACCATTTTGTGAATTCTCCTTGGTATACTGATATTGTTTATGTTTTTCTTAATCTGAATACACCTCCTGGTTTATCAAAAACAAAGGCAAGATTCCTAAAGTTAAAGGCTGTAAACTATTGCATTATTGATAAATGTCTTTATTGGAAAAATGCAAGTGGTGTATTGCTTAAATTTTTGCCTGATTTTGATGCAGAAAAGATTAAGCAGGAATTCCATGAAGGAGAGTGTGGAGGTCATTTGTACTAGAAGTCGACAGCCAACAAAATTTTGAGGGCTGGTTTCTATTGGCCTACTCTATTTCATGATGTCCACAAGATGATCAGTACTTGCCATAAAGGCCAATTGTTTGAAGGAAAGAGAAAATTGCTACCCCTGCCTCTGCATCCAATCACTGTTGAAGCCCCTTTTCAACAGTGGGGACTTGACTTCATAGGAGAAATCCATCCACCATCTTCTGCCCAGCATAGGTGGATCCTTACTGCCACAGACTAGTTCACTAAGTGGATAGAAGCCATTCCTTGTAGGCAGGCCAATGATTCAGTTATCATAAAGTTTATGGAGACTAACATCCTCTCCAGATTTGGCTGTCCTACCAAGATCATCACAGATAATGCAGCAGCATTTGGATCAAAGAAAATTGTTGAATTCTGTCAAAAGTATCAGATAACATTGGGACACTCCATAGCCTATTACCCTCAAGGTAATGGACTTGCAGAATCTTCCAAAAAAATCTTAGTGAACATAATCAAGAAACTGTTGGAGGACAATAAAAAGTCTTGGCACACAAAGCTGATCCATGCACTTTGGGCTGACAGATTAACTTTGAAGAAATCTATTGGTATGTCACCCTTCCAGCTTGTGTATGGTACAGATGCAATTTTTCCTAACAGCCTTGGTGTACCAATTATGAAGTTAATTCAAGAGTTGCAGACTGAAGAAAATGACACGACCAGAAGAATAAATCAAACCATTCATCTTCAGAAAACCAGAGAGGAAGTGTATAACAAAGCATTGCAGAAGCAAGATAGTATCAAGAAGATCTTTGACAGAATAACAAAGGCCAGCAATTTCAAAATTGCGGACAAAGTTTTAAAGTGGGACTCAAGAAAGGAAGAAAAGGGCAAGCATGGAAAGTTTGACAATCTATGGCTTGGCCCTTACTCTATTCATTCAATTGCTGGAAACAATGCATTTTTCTTACAAGAACTGGATGGAACAGAATTGTTTGGGGGTCCTGTCAATGGAAGGATGCTTAAGCATTACTTCTCTTAATCCATTTTATGTTTTGAAGCCTTTTTACCTTTTTCCATTATGAATAATCCATCCACCATTGCATTCAAAGTTATGAAAAATCAAAAAATAAAAAAACAAAGAAAAAATGTAAAGAGGGCAGAAATGAAAACAAGAAAGGCAAAGCCCCATGCCAAAAAAGAGAAACAAATCTGAAAGTGTGCAAGCTCAAATGCCACTCCTAAAAAACACACTTCTATTTAGTCAAACAGCCTAAACTTGACTAACTAGGTTTCAATTTATCGCTGATAGGGTAGAAAATGTGATTTTCCAAACTGTTCAATCTTGGCTTATCAGTAGATAGATTAGGTTAGAAATTGAAGGTTCAAGCAAGCTCAAAATCTGAACCAAAGTTTCCAAAGGGAGATGACTCAAATCTATGTTAAATTCTGAGTCAAAGAATGTAAAGATCTGGTTCTAATCACTTTAAAATCTGAATCAGAAGAAAAGCAAAGACAGCTCAAAAGCAAAGAAAAAACAAAGCTGTGAAGGAAAGAGAAAGCCATGATGAGAGACTTTCATATCTTAAGCCTTCCATTTTTTATTTTAATTTTCTGCAAATAAAAATCTATGTGCAGCTTGTTTTTATGCCATAGATCACAACAATTCAAACATCTTAATCTTGACTTGGTTGTTTTTAAATTTCTGTTGTAGAATTTAGAGAATGAAAGTTTGTTGGACAGTTTAATCCCAACAGGCAGTAGATTAGGTAGAGAATAATCTGAGCTCAAATGTTTAATCTGAGTTCAGGGAGAAATAAGGAGTAGAATTAGATTAGTTTTCATGCTTTCGAAAGAATAAAATGTTATGAAAAGAGTTTGCAAATCCAAGTGCACTCTGGTGAAGAAAAAAATGTTAGATCAGTAGGATTGGGTAGGTAGAAAGTTGTATTGATGAAGTCCATTTATCTTTCATGATTGACCCTATTTTTCAGAAGCAGAGAAAAATCATCCAGCAAAAGAAAGCAATCCAAAGGATCAAGCACAAGTCAGCATCCCAGAGAAATGAAGTCTGAATTCTTGATGCCTTCAAGAAAGCACCATCCCCATGTGGAGCCGCTGTTAGCCACCCATAATATTTTGTTATACCAAAATGTGGCTAAGAACTTTTGGGAGCCTCCAAGGAACAAATTTCATCTCTAAAAATTGTTGGCTCTTGAAGTCTCTATAAGGCCTCCAGCCTTTTCCCTCTGTCCATATCCCATACTGTTGTTTTATACTTCAAAAGCCTCTGAAATCCTATAAAAATCCAAGTCAAATACTGCTGCATTCCCCTTTTTTCCCCTCCCTTTCTTCCAAATAACATCATTTTCCATTTTCCATTTTTTTTCCATAAAGACCCCACAAAAACATATGTTTTCCCTTTATCCCTTCATAAAATCCATTCCCTAAGGTTAAAAACTCACTTTTTGACCTTGTCCGAACCTTGATTTCCCTTTGAAAACATTGAAAATCCTATAAAATGCACATTTTATATGATGTTAAGGCTTTTAGCCCCCTTGGGCTAAGCCCCTGGCTTTTTCCCCCATATACCCGAGCGCTGGGACCAATTGCTCAATCCTTAGGCGCTAAACCGAAAATACAACCTTTCTCCGTCCATTTTCCTTTGAAAATTCGAAAAAAACCCATTTTATAAAGTTTTAACGTGAAATATGAAAGTCACGTGGTTTACTGCGCGATTCAACCTGGGCCGTCGATCTACTCCACAGATCCGACAGAGCGGAACGTAGCTTGCCTGGTGGACCCCCCCTTTTCCCGTGCTGATTCCAAAAGACCGCCGGTTTCATTCCGCACCACCCTCCACCGGTTGGTGGTTTTTTCCCGTTGACCAGCGATTCCATACATTGGCCGACACGTGTCCCCGACACTGTTCCAAAACCGCCGTACCACTAAATCATTTCACGCGTTAATCTTCGTACCATAACCACGCAGCGGAATCCACCTCCACCGTCTGATCTGGGCCTACTGATCCAACGGTTGATGATCGCCCAAGATGCCCAACCTTTAACCAAAGCGCCCGCTCGATAACCAAGTCGTCGCGCAGTGGGAAATCAATCTCTCCCGTCGATCTCTGCAAATCGACGGTCCCCATTCAATTTCCTGATTCCATTCCCTAGTCAACTATTCTCTGTCGTTGACTTTCCCGATCGCTCCCGACCATCGATCATAGCGCGATCGACAGCTCAGATTGCCTCGCTCCTCCGCACATCCTCCGATACAGATTTCCCTATAAAGTAGGATTTTATAACGTTTGTTCGTATTTCGTAGGTTCTAAGGTTTTTTCGCTTAAATGAAGAAATTTCGTCGGCCAAGGATGATGATCTTCCGGCTTTCGAATGCATCAGAAAAATCAACCACAGGGTATAGATTCATGTTTTCATCAAGTTTTCATGAGCCCTTGGTGCTGTATGCCCCTGCTAAACCTCAAAAAACATAGTAGATAAGACTCAGTGAAAGGATATCAGCGTGAAGGCCAGGATGAACCAGAGCAGAGGATTGATGGACAAATTAGCGGGGATTACGGCTAAGACAGTTATCAGTAGCCTAATCCCCAATCTAAACACAGATTAAAAGAAAAACCTAAAGTGTTTTATCAGGAAAACGCTCGACCGACACAGATGAAGACGAATTGATTCCTCCCAGCGACTACAGTGCCACCTGTGCCTCAAAGTATTCAATCAAGAACAAAATTTATTGATTGGGATCAGATATTTTACCCCGACGCAGCTGAAGGGTTACTTATGTCAGGAATTTAATGAAAGAATGTCTGTAGAGTAGCCCTAACATCACACAGAGCCTCAAAGGTCAACAAAAGCTCCCTCCGAGCTTAATTCATGAGTGTAGATCAGTTAATGTGGTGAAACACCTGTGCAGTTTTTTCTTTGAGCCTCCCAAGGGCCAAGAAAATGTTAACTCTGTATTAATTGATTTTGAGATCTTTTATCAGATCTCACCTCCTCATCCTTCTATAAATACTTCAGTAGAAGATGAGTGAGGGGTTGGTTGCTGATGTAATTGCTAAAGCATTGTAATGTAATTGAGCTGAAGACTTCTGTTGTAAATAGTGGTTTCATTGGCTCTTGGAGCTCTTCTTGTAGCAGGTAAGTTAGGTTGTGAAAGAAAGATGAATTAAAACATTGTACTTGAAGATTGTAACTGGTTTGGAGCATCAATACAAGCTGATTTATGGGATCCTGGTCTATGCTGATGGTGATGTTATTCTCACTGTAACTTGAATTTTGTTTCTATTTTCAATTTGTTTCATTTTCCACTATAAAGAGCAGTTTAAACAGGGTTAGGACCTACTGCATATCAGTAACCTTCTCTAGCTGAGAAACCTTTATTTAAATGTTTTCGTTCAACTGTGTTATTTGAAAATTATTTAATTCAGTTTAAGTACAGGGATGCTGGCGTTCCCTCGTCTTATTGTCTTAGATGAATGTTATTTTTAAATGTTACTTTCAATATATGTTGTGTGAAGATGAACTGAGGAAATTAAGGTTAGCCCTGAGTCCCTTTCTTATTTGCTCAACTATTTGATTGTTTCCCTTAGGATGTGTTAAAAGCTGACTAGTTTCAAAGTACTTATCAGATCTTAGGCCATTCTGTGTTATCTTTTTAATTGTCCTGAAAGCAACCAAGTAAAGAAGAGCTAGGAGAGGATTTTTGGTGAGCCCGGCCCGCTAGCTTCTACTCCAAAAGTTGCCTTCAAGTTTCCCTTTTGTTTTTTATATGTTTTCTATCAGAAGTATATCAAAGGGTGGATAGTTTCAAAGTACTTACTAGATCCTAGTTTGCTTCCATGTTTTTCTTAAGTGCCTGGTCAAAGGCTGGCTAGTTTCAAAGTACTTACCAGATCCTGGGCTGCTCTTTGTTCTGCATCTGTCATTTCCCTTTCTTATTGTATCACTCCATTCCATAAATCAAACTTCAAAGAGATCCTTAGGCATAGATGACTTGCCCCATAGACCACTCTTGAACCTGATTGTTTCAATTAAATCCTCTTATGACTCCATAGCCCAATGGACTGAAAACCTACCATCATCTTTCATTTTAGCTAAAGCTTATTCTGGTTACTTGCAACTTCTCACTTTTGAACCTATTTGCATATAGATCTTTCCGCCTCAGACAGCAACTATGTTCAACCATCCAAAAAACCAAACAAACCCTTGGAGTTCATAACTAGCCTAATATCATTACCCCAAACTTCAAAGACAAATCCATCTTTGTACATATTGGAGAGATCCCTCTCCGGATTCAGGAGGGCTAGATCCTAGACTCCCAAAGTTGGTTGAAATGATGTTAACTCTGTGATCGGACTTTTGCCAATCTTGCTTATTACAGAGACCTAACATGATGAACCATAGGTATGAATGAACCGTCAAGAATATTACCCAACCCAAACAGTCACGGTGATGGAGTGAAGTGTCATGTTTAAGAGCGACTTGCTACCGTAAAATGTTTTGTTCACTTTCCCAAATTTTCCCAGTCATTTGTCGACCAGTACCTCTTTATTTTTTAACAAGCTTGAGGAGGATAACATATGTTTGAGGTAGGCGATAGGTGGTAACAAAGGAGGGGGCCCCAAACTTGTCAAGGAGCCACCACTTATGGTTCGATAATTTTCCACAAAGCCACCTTTCGGAACCCCCCCCCCCCCCCCCTTCCCCCCTCCTTGCATTAAATTGTGAAAGCGCGTGGGGAGGGGGGGGGGGGGCAGGACTTTTCCTCCTCCATTTATCTAGGTGAGGAAAATATCATTCGCTCATATTTACAAACTCTTTATTGAATACAACAAACATAAAATCATTCTTTATTTTCAACTTAAAAAATAATCCTCCAATAAATACAAGGATTACCATAATTAAAACTTAATGCGACATTTTAACTAGCGTGCTCTATCTGGGATTTTTATTTATTTTATTTTTAACATATTTTCTTTTATCCCCTTTTATTCTTTTTCTATTTTTCTTATTTTTCTATTTTTTCTTCTTTTTCTTTTTCTTATTTTTTCTTTTAAAGGATAAAAACTACTAAAGTAAAAAAAAGTTACATCATCCCTTGGGATAAATATCTAAACACACATTACCTTGATCACTATATTATAGGATGCTAACAACCACAACGATGGAGAATATGTGTCAAATTATTTCAATAACTTGTGTTCTTCAGAAGGCATTCTAGGAGAATTGATAGCACCTCATAACCCATAACATGATGGGGTTGTATAAATCAATAACATAAAATTTGTGGGAGAAACATGAGTGATGTTTCATGATCAAGGCCTATGATTGCACTTGTGGGTTGAAGCATGCAACATAGTAGTATTTGTGCGGAACAATAGTGCTCATTGGATTCTCGAGATGAGTACACCAAAGGAATCTTTTTCAGGTAAGAAACTAGATATGGTGCACTTTATAATTTTTGGTTCATCAGTTTATTGTCATGTAACCAAAGATGCATGGAAAAATATAGAACAAAAAACTGATTTTGGAATATTTTTTGGGTACATTAATACACCTCACAACTACCGGGTGTACCTTCCATCTCATCGAATGACAGTGGTTCGTAGAGATGTGATATTAGATGAAGAGAATTCCATGAAAATTTCCCTTGAGAGGGAGCTTCAGTTGCATGCAATTGAGGAGATTTTAGCTCCAAAAGAAGAACCTCAGTATGTGGAGCAACCACAAGAATAAGAGAGGAGAGTGAAATAACCCACTCATTCAGAGACATCCAGAGATGGAAGGAAGCACACCAGAGAAGCTGACAGGTTGATGCATGATTCTAAAGAGAATGTGGGAGAACCCACATCAAACGACATGTAGAGGAGGTGTTATGCAGAATTATGAATTAAGGATAAAACATTCTTCCTTAAATGTGGTGCTATGCATTTATAACAATAGATTAAAGACTTTGTAGATACTTTTCCTAACAGTAAATAGACACACAGAATAGATGAAGAACCCTACTTGTGGTCCAAGCGCTTCCTATTCTCCTTTTGTCGCTCTTGTTGTAGCTTCAAATCCAAGCTAGATCAATAAAATATTTCCTGCAATAATGAACACTAAATAGCAAATATATTGGAATATATAGATGCTTATTCAAGTTATTCAGTTAGATCAATGAAACATGAACCATATACATCAAATGAGAATCCATAATATGAAAGACAAAAGCTTATACAGATACATATGTGGGAAAGTAAGAACCAATCTTTATTAAGGGATGGAAGGGGAGGATACAACTAGCAATTGATTTTATGTCACCGTCTCTAGCATCATCCAAGGCTCATCACAATGAACATCTCTCCAACAGCATATCACTCAAATCAAATCCTCAACTGAAATTCCACCAACATTTCTCTACTCAATTTCTTCCTTCTCAAGCACTAGGATCTGTGCTCAATTTATAGATGAGAAGATGGTAGTTTCACAATCAATGACTTTCTAATAATATGAAAGACATGTTCCCAATCTCATAAGTATCAAATGGACACATAGATTCAAAGTTTGACACATAAGACCTCTTCTAGAAGGCACTGGCCAAGTGGAGATTCTAGAACAATGATAATTTCACTCCCAATTGACAAAAGCACCCTTGAGTGTCGAGAATTTCTTTGCAGAGCACCCTTGAATGGAGGTGCATGCATATGCAACACACTTAGCCCCTTGAGAGAGTGCATTGGTGAGCTCATAGGTGATATAACATGTACTTCAAATCTTGGAAACCTTGCAATGGAAGTCATGGATGTTTTTTTCTTGTTATTTGTCTTAGGGCATGTAGCATCTAAAATGATAGGGGATGATAGACCCTATTCATTGGTTCTGGGGATGATGTCTAGTTTAACTAGGTCATTGGGAATGGTGCCCAAATTGACCTATAACAGATTACCTCCTAAAGCATGAAGTCAGAATAATAATTAAAATATTTTTTTGAATGAGATTATTTACACTGTGATGGTTTGGAGCTAAATCAGAGTGGTGACCTACATCAATATTACAATACATTACATCATGATATATCCTCTTGATCACGAATTTTTGAGGGAAGGCATTCCCATGCTCAACACATAAACTATCTAATAACATGTTCATAGTGCATAAAGTCTTCTACATTGGAATTTTTCCCAATACAAACATTCCTACATATATAGGCCCATGTTTATATGGAGATCTGTATCTAAGGTCAGCATACAGATGATGTGTACAAAAATCCTGAAATCGCAGCCCGGGTGGCTAAAAATAGATCTGGGGTCTTCTTATCTCGTTCACTCGATCGTTCGAGTACAATTCTAGCCATGCGAATATATGATTTGTAGTCCAACATGGTAAGATATCATTTGATTACCAGCCAATGATGTGAGATATTAAAAAATGCAAGAGAAAAACCATTGATGTTAATGCCCCTCAAGGTACTGCAGTACATTTTGTAAGGCGTGAATAGATGATTTTATGTCGAACACCAAACAAAGTCTTTCAGTCAAAAGTCCAGAAGTGAGGATCTTGTCGATGTCGTAACAAGCCTCATGGTACTTGAATATGATGTTTCTAAGTGAACTTTCCTAGATGATGATTTGACGTCGACAGGAAGCCACTTTGTTGAGAAATTGGAGTTTCCGATTTCAGAGAAAAACTATGACTTGATATAGCAATGTTTAGGGATGATTTTCGTGAGAATGAAGTTTTGTGAGTATTGTAGAAGGATAAGTATTCACTAGATGACTTCCCTTGAATATTTCAACCACACTGAGATGAGTTAGAAGCATTAACCCAAAACCAAAGTGAAGGTATGAGGAACCATAGGTATGAATGAACCGTCAAGAATATTACCCAACCCAAACAGTCACGGTGATGGAGTGAAGTGTCATGTTTAAGAGCGACCTACTACCATAAAATGTTTTGTTCACTTTCCCAAATTTTCCCCGGTCATTTGTCGACCAGTACCTCTTTATTTTTTAACAAGCTTCAGGAGGATAACATATGTTTGAGGTAGTCAATAGGCGGTAACAAAGGAGGGGGCCACTAACTTGTCATGGAGCCACCACTTATGGTTCGACAATTTTCCACAAAGCCACCTTTCGGAACAACCCCCCCCCCCCCTCCTTGCATTAACTTGTGAAAGCGCGTGGGGAGGGGGGGGGGAGGACTTGTCCTCCTCCATTTATCTAGGTGAGGAAAATCTCATTCACTCATATTTACAAACTCTTTATTGAATACAACAAACATAAAATCATTCTTTATTTTCAACTTAAAAAATAATCCTCCAATAAATACAAGGATTACCATAATTAAAAATTAATGCGACATTTTAACTAGCGTGCTCTATTTTGGATTTTTATTTATTTTATTTTTAACATATTTTATTTTATCCCCTTTTATTCTTTTTCTATTTTTCTTATTTTTCTATTTTTTCTTCTTTTTCTTTTTCTTATTTTTTCTTTTAAAGGATCAAAAATACTAAAGTAAAAAAAGTTACATCATCCCTTGGGATAAATAGCTAAACACACATTACCTTGATCACTATATTATAGGATGCTAACAAAGACAATGATGGAGAATATGTGTCGAATTATTTCAAGAACTTGTGTTCTTCAGAAGGCATTCTAGGGGAATTGATAGCACCTCATAACCCATAGCATGATGGGGTTGTAGAAATAAATAACATAAAATTTGTGGGAGAAACATGAGTGATGTTGCATGATCAAGGCCTATGATTGCACTTGTGGGTTGAAGCATGCAACATAGTAGTATTTGTGGAGAACAATAGTGCTCATCGGATTCTCGAGATGAGTACACCAAAGGAATATTTTTCA
Organism: Pinus albicaulis; assembly: GCA_034641835.2. Classification (NCBI taxonomy): domain Eukaryota; kingdom Viridiplantae; phylum Streptophyta; class Pinopsida; order Pinales; family Pinaceae; genus Pinus; species Pinus albicaulis. Next base: position 1,282,378,510 of record CM076577.1, on the reverse strand, counting down.
GGTAAGAAACTAGATTTGGTGCACTTTATAATTTTTGGTTCATCAGCTTATTGTCATGTAACCTATTGTTCCTTGAGAAAACAATTCTTGGCTGTGTACAAGAATCCGTGCTCAAGACATTAAAGATTATGTCACAAAATGTATATATGTGTCTTTGTTTCTTAACCCTTCAAATAATAGTAATATATTTCCCAAAATATCAAATCTTTATTAACTCTACTTGATACCATATTCCTTTTATATTGAAGTGAAGCGGAGAAATGGAAGATGCAGAAAGAAAAGGAGATTTTAACTTGTCATGTTTGCTTAAAAACAGCCTGCCATCATAAAAAATCAGAAGAAGTAGAAAAACAAATAAGCTAAAGAGAGGAAGCGCCCATTAAGGATTTTTAACTCAGGTATATAAATATCCAAAGACCCGCAGCTCCTAATCACTCCTACTTTATTCATGATATCAAATGAAATGAAAACCCAAGAAAAATCTTCAACAGAGATGGAGATCATGGAAACTTGCAAAACCTTTTCATTCATTCCAATATTACTCGAGCCACAAGAATACCAACACAAAGGATTCAAAACTTCCGGAACATATTTCTTCCTTAGACATGTCTTTAAAAATACAATGCGAACCAAATGAAGTTTCAGTTATAGCCCGATTCTAACTACTTCTCCGCTGTTGCTTACTACTTTCTCCTGTCATGAGGAAGTACATGCCTCGAAGCTTATTTCAAATTTTATACATACTTTACTTCATATCTAAAATAAAGATAATGCTCTATCAAAAATCTAAAATGATGTTCACTGGAATAAATAATTGCGGCACCTACATTATTGATACTTAGCAAGTGACGGCTACTTACGTAGGTAATGGCTACTTGTAGAGCACATACAGCTGGGAAATCCTTTAAATTGTCAGTAGAAAACTTCTTGCATTCCTTCGAGGAGCTTGTCTTGAGTGATTGGAGCATTCTTATAGCGATGATATTCTGAATGTGAAGGCAACAACATGAAGTACGTAGTGAGAGGTTACTTGTGAACAATGTTTTCACCATCCCGCACGACGAAGAAATGCCTTTGTAAGAAATTGAATACGTTTCTCCCTTGATGTCTTGTGTCTTCTCATGTCGGCCATCGCTCTTGCTCTTTGCAAATATCAATTGATCCTCATAAAATTTCCAAAGTTATAAACTCACCTCCCCTCCCTCCGGCATGAGGGAAAACCTGTTCTTATCAACTTATCAAACGAAATATCAAATTTCTTAACCATCTCTTTAATTACACAGCCGCTTCTACGATGCCTTCAGAAGGTCATTTTTAATGATCATTTTGTTCACCTCTTCAGCATAGAAATACCTATCCAGTATCCCCATATCTTTCAACTCTTCATTCGTCTTGGCATTAACAAAATTCATGAATTTCTTGGCCCAATTTGATCTTTTGATCGCGGCTTGCTTATCTAATAACAACTCCTTTTCGTGATCTGCAACAATGTTCTTCTCTCTAGCAATTACAGTTATGGAACCCCATTTCGCCTACATTTCAGAAATGATCTCATTGAGATGAGATCATAGCTTTAATAAGGGAAATATTTCCCTTCAATTTCTCCTTGAGTTCTTTGAAGTTTCTTCCCTCGGCACTTTGTGGCCTACCATTTGTTTTTTCATTTGCCTTTCCTTCCCATCCTTGCATCATCTTAAGAGCGCGTGTTCAATTCGGAGGTAGACTGTTTGCAATCTCTCTCCGCCATTTTTAATTCTGTGTTCGAGTGAACAACGCACGGGCTTGTGGGTCGGCTCCACTGTGACGGGGAAAAATCAAAGTCTCGAAGTATGGTTTTGGATTTGATTTTGTAAGGTTATAGCAGGTCTTCTTTTACCTTGTCAAGCTCCTCGTCCTTCTTTATCAGAGTTTGTTGTCGTAGTTCCTCTTTTCCTTTTCAACCTTTGCTACTTCGAGCACTTAGCAGATACTCTCGCAGCAATTTCAGCTTTTTTCCTTAATGGAGATATTTCTTGTCTTGCACTCTTCGTAAGTTTTTTTGAATTGCGCTTTTATCATTTTGTATCAGCTTGCCGATTTTTCATTATGATTTTCTTGACTCTTCATTCACGAGTAGTTAATGCTCTGGCATTGGCTTTTCCATCTTGCATTGTTTGACCACCTTAGCAAGCATATTTTAAATGTGGCTTCTTTATGTGATGGTCTTGCTCAAATCATTGACAATCAAGCTGACTGCATTTTTGCATGTGGAGATTCATTTTGTCCCATGAGGGGATCTTTTTTCACATCCATGACTATATTCAACTCCTTGAAGGCACTTTGAAGGTCCCGAGAGACCATTCTGTCCGAATGCGATAGCGCCATTTTAAACTGATCTTTCTCCAGATCCATTACGGTCAATAGTCTTGTTTGGTGTAGAGCGGATATATAGTTACTCTGCATGTGTCTCTATATTGGCCTTTATTCTTTGGTTCTTTTCTTGATTTGTGAGAACACACCTTGCTTCATGGAAGGAGCCTTTTCCAAATGAAGTTCGCAGTGCAGCACTAGGAGATGAAGGGCCATTGTTCTTCACTGACACGAGAGTAAAACCCGGAGTCGGGTGGAGGAGTGATCTTCTTGCTAATTTAGTCATTTTCTCCTCTCGGGGTTCCTCCTCATCGATCTCAATAACATCATCTCTCCCTCTCTTGCCATCTTTTCCAATATTACGGAGTGTTGAATACTGATCCGTGATGAACTTGGCCCTCTGGATTATTCAACTTCTCTAAATCAGTTTACTCACATGAAATGCATGACATACCATTTCGACCCTTCTTTGTGAAATAATCCCATGTGGGTCATAGGCCCATTTTTCTCCCAATAGCAAGTACATCTGTTCCTTCCAATATCTTTGTCCACCACTACCTCCTCGAAGCTTGCCTTGTGTTAACTCTTGAAAGGGCCACTCATGAGCCGCTTGTACATTAACCCTTTCTTCATAGGAAGAAAATGAACTTGATCCACATTAAGACTTTGCCTTATAAATTCCAAGGCAAACGATCTCGTAAAGAACGAATGTTGGAAACACTGTAAGGCTCGATGCGACTCCATATAGCCTTATTTCGAGAATAATCTTCAAAAAACAAACGAGTCTCCACTCGGCCCTACAATTAGGTCCTAATTGCAAGAACTCACAGGCCTTTAGCGCGCGCGCATGGAAGGCGAGTTCCATAAGAATTTTATAAGCGACGGTCATGAAATGGTCCACAAATTCAAATAAACTGAGCTTAGTTCTCTTCTCTTCGACCATATCGGTCCAAGTAAAAGCGGCTTGTTTTATTTTATTACTATCCATTATATTCAAACCAACACTCATGAATTCCTCAACATTCTGATATAAAAACAAAGTAGACTACCAATGAGGGGAAATGCGAAATAACTGTTAAAGGGAAGCGATCAATTGAGAATTCGGCACTTCTTGCCAAAAGGATGGGATATCTAGCACCACCCTGGTTTCATCATGAGAGAGAACATCCCCGGTGTTGCCTTGTCAATCTCGCAATCGTCATCTCTTCCTAAAATCTCCACTGTCTGACTAAGCCTGACTGTATTGAACATGAAATTCACTCCAGATGAACTTTCCCGATTTGAATTGACTCTTCTCTGGACTTGATACCCGAAAAGCGATATCGTGATTAAACTCCTCATTTGAAAGCTCCTCGAAATATTGAATCCATGAATCTTCAGAGAACTGTAAGGAGAATCATCTTACGGAAAACATAATGCACGACACATTAATTGAGTTGAAACCTACAAAATATTTTTCCCCTTGAGGAATTCATAATAAAACACTTCTTGCTTGGGGGTACATGAAATGAGAACAACCGAAATAAATTAGGGAAGGACATGAGTTTTTTGGGATACGAAAGCGACTAACACTCCCGAATTTTGCATAGCGAGAAAACTGCAATTGACTTGTCGGTATTCGGGGTTACTTGATATGCAAAGAGAGGATGGTTTACGGATGACACGGTATCATGAACGTATTTCTCGCTATCTAGGAGGGGCGGGGCGGACAAACCCGGACAATGATGTTCACTTGGCCATGATTGACGAGGAATTTGAAAACAATTTCAAAACAACGAGATAACGCAAGGGAGTGGCGGGACGCGGGTTAGAAACGGGGCTAAACGAGACACAAACAAATCATAATAGGACGGAAAAACCCTTTTTATAGATTGTGAGAATCATAATAAATGCCTTGGTGACGTGGAAGAATAGCGAACGGTGAATGACAACGTGCTTGCCACCTCGACGGATGACGTAATGCGTACGTGAGTATGGCGGAGAATTCTATCCATACCCCCGCAATTAATCGGGGCCGTCGATCGTCAGTTTTTAGAGATCGACCGATCAGGCGCGAAATTCAGGGTTTTGATAGCCGTCGGGCTAATTGACCCCCGCAATTGCATATCACAATGATTCTTTGTGTGATTGTAACTTCCGCTCCGGAAGTTGCTCGGAAACTTTATTTTAATACAAACATATCCAACCTAAGGTCAACCGCTCCATGTATCAAAATATAAATGGAAAAATATTGCATTCCCTCTTTTTGCTTTATGCTAAAGTATAAAAACCTTATACTATAGCATATTTTCGGATCCTTATATACTTTTTTTTAAATTTTCTTTTCAAAATTTCAAACATGAAACATAAAAAGGATATGTCGAATGTACCGTCCACAACATACGGCTCCACTGGGATAGTGTTTTACGAAACAGAACATGATTAGTGCCTTCACCTCGGGCATGGAGTCATAAATTGCTTGATGAAAAATGTACAATGAACACACGGATATATACAATGATGAACCAGCTTAATCGCCCGTATAGGAAATAATGCTTGAGATATTGCCCATTTACGGAGCATATCCAGCACTTCTCCTTCCAGTTTTCCAGCACGAACGTATTATTTCTCTGACTTCATTAATTTGAATGAGCCCATACCACAAAGGAGTCAAAATTCTACAGAGTGTTTGCCTTTATCTTCCCTTCGTGTATCCCATCTCAAAACTAAATCTCCTTCTGAAAACAAAAACTTCCTTTGCTTTTCTATCAAATGTTTGCCTTCATCTTTTACGCGATAAGTGAGCAAGCGGTCCCGAACTGGGATTTTGTTTTCCTTGGATTTCCATCACATTGTTCATTCTTCGTATCATGGCATTTGGTTCTGCTTGGGCATCTTGGAGAAAATAAATCACAGGTTTAACCAATTGTGTGGGGAATAAATCTTGAGTGTCGTACACGAGCTCATAAGGTGATTTGCCAATGGACCTTCTTGTAGTCATTCTTGTTGCCCACAAGGCAAAAACTAGCTTCGTGTCCCAATTCTTCTGATTCTCACTGATTGTTTTCTTCAAAATTCTAACCAATGTTTTGTTAGAAGATTCTGCTAATCAATTTTCTTTGTGGATGGTAAGGTTTGTAGGTGAGACAATGTCACATTATAAGTTTGGAAAAAAAATTAATAAACTGAGTGAGCTGAAAACTTTGAACGTGCTCTGTCACAATCTTCATTGGGCATCCAAAACCTGCTAAAAATATTCTCTTCCAAGAACTTCATTACTACCAAATCATTTGCTTTCCTGGTAGAATTGCCTCCACCCACTTTGTAAAATAATCCGTTGAGTAGAATCCCATTTAAGCGCCCCTTTGGAAGGTGGATTGATTTCTCGATGAAATCCAATCCCCATTGTCTAAGGGCTCTTCAACGAAAACGGGGAAGAAGGGAAGCGGAGCCGGCTTTTCTTCTCTGTAATAATTGGCATTTTTTACGGCTTTTTTATTTGTTTTGTAAACATCGAGAGAAAACACGATCGGCCAATAGAAACGATTTGAATATTTTGTGTGATTTACCTTCAGTACATGTGCCACTCCACACAAAGCATTCATGATATTCTTTTTATCACATACGAAATTTCCTCCTCTGTAAGACACAACAACAACATACCAATCTAGATCCTTCCAATATAACTGCTTCAATTATAACATAAGGTGAGCCTTAAAGTTTCGGGGCCTTGTATTTTTGCTCTATTAATGGAAGGGGGACATGAAAGAAAGCACGGATAATGTACAATATCCTTATACCATTACGACAATTTATACTTCACTTCAGCATCTTTATTGATTATCACACGTTTTCTTCATTGGCTTCTTCCTACGAGGGCCGACAAATTAATTCCCAACGCTTGGAAGTTGGATTATGTCGATGTTTAGTAATCCCGGTCCTTTAACTTGACTTGGTTGGTTTCATCCAAATCATACTCTTGAATTTTTGGCGATCCATTTTCCTCTCTTACCTTCCACATCGCTTTGTACTAGCATGTCTTTACGACGGGTGGGAACGTACGCTAGAATGCGAGAATGAAGAACATAAGTTAAAGCTTTCGATCACCTTTACCGGAAGCATACACTGTTTCTCAATATATTTATAATTCAATTCCCGCATCTTGGAGGACTTCTTTGAAATATGCAATGGCTGTTCACCTTTCTTCATTTCTGCAATAAAGCAGGCACCCAATAGTTGAGGAGAAGCAAATGAAAAAAAATTTGAAATGAGTTTCAAAATAGTACGGGAAAGCTAAAATGAGTGCTTCCTTTAACGCCTCTTTGATTCTCTGAAAGATTATCTTGCCTCCTTGTCCCACCTTACCTCGACATTCTTTTTTAACATCGGTAATCTTTTTAACGATTTCGGCATAATTAGGGACAAATCGCCTTAGGAAATTAATTTTTCGAGGAAACGGTTGAATATCTTTTGCCATTAGCGGAAGGGAATTGTACGAATAACCGACTCGTAGGATCAATCTTCACTCCTTCTTTTGAAACGATGTGGCCTAGTAATTTACCCTCCTCCCGGGGCAAATAAAGACTTCTTTGGATTCGGTGACAATCCAAACTGCACTTTCATGAGTTTACCGCCAAATATTTGTAAATTTTCCACTCATCGGATTTTGAAAAAATTGTGACATCATCCAAATAAACTACTACAAACGTGTCTCCCACAAATGTGATATCCATCGCCCTTTGCAATGTAGCCCCTGCGTTCATCGAGGGCAAGATAACTCACAGCGTACATGAACGTTCCCCAAGGCGTAGTGAAAGCGGTTTTCTTCGATCCTCCTTCTCCACGCTGCGATTATAACACGAGAACCCGTCCACCATAGGCAGGTCTATAAGCACCGGTCACTGCAGCCAGACAAAAGTCCATTTCGGCAAAGGATAATTGTCCTTTAATGAAGCCATTGTTCAAATTCACGAAATCCACGCATAGTCTTATCTCCCGTTCTTCTTTTGGACGGAGTACAAGGTTAGAAACCCAATCTAAATACACGAGTGAGACCGATTATCTTGGCTTGCAACAATTTCTTAATTTCCTTCTCCGATTTGGAGCCAGCAAACCGAGGATTAATACGCCTAAAGCCGTTTTATGTGACTTGACTCCGTCCTTGAGTGGAATCTTGTCTTGTATGATGTCCTTATCATATGTTTTCGGATCATCATACGACCCGACAAAAACACCTTTTAAATTGTTTAAACAAAAGTCTACATACCTTTCTTTGTATTCCTTCGGAAGCCCTTTGAACACGGTTTGACCATTTTAGGCTCTTTTGTGGAGTACCCAAATTTCAATCCTCAGCGGCTCATCTTGGTTCCTCTTCTTCGATCCCATGACAACATCATTAGCTCCAAACAATCTTTCAAGCGGTACTAAGCCTGCAGGTAAGACATTGTCTTTTAAGCGAATAATTTCTTGACCCGCCGATCTCCTTTTTAAAATTCTTACCCGACCAACTCGTCTTCATCACTTTCAGATCAATGCGATGATCTTCAAAATCCTCGGTCATCAAACGAGAAGCTGCTTAATGCGATGCATCATCTTCGAAAGACACCGCCAATGTTTAATATTGTCGAATCGAAGGCCTATGTATCATCTCTATTTCATACCTTAGTTTCACGGCCCCGTAGGAGGCTTGAACGTACTTGCTGCAACCGCCAATGAATACGCTATCTATTTTTCTTCTCTTGGCACAAACTATAAATTGAATGCTTCAAAATAATTTTTCAATCGGATCCCATACTTCATTCGAGTATATAAGTAACACAGGATGCTTGGTTGGCACAAATTCTTGATCTGCCTTATAATCAACTCACGAAACTCCAAACAGTCATAGCTTTAATTCCCATTTGCTTGAAATACGCAAACTAATTAATGCCTCATATTCTGCCGACATTATTAGTAGATTGAACTCTAATTTGAAAAGAAAAATGCATCAAATTACCCTTAGGAGAAACAAAAATGAAACTGCTCCAGTACCTTCTTTGGAAAATGCTCCATCAAAATAACACTTCCGCTTTTGAATGTAATTCCTTATGTACAATTTCTGAATCAAGCTTCCTACAAAGAGATTCCTCAGCAAATTACGCAACCTCCTGCTTGACATGAAACATGGCAATTCGTCCTTCTCTTAGCCATAATCGGTGAATTACTTGCATCTTTCTTGTGCTTAGGTTTTGAAATCTGGTCTCTCTATACAACCTTCTCTCTTCACCATTGTAGAATAATAGCATACGTAAAGTCTAGTTTCAAAACTCCTCCCGGCTTTTCTCCCCATGATCTAGATAATAACATTCCAAATCTGTATTTGGAATATACCTTACTACAACGTCATCGTAATGCTTTTGGGCAGGATTTTGGGCCAATGAAACAACCATATCTTTAATGAGACCTACACACTTAACCCTCTTCGAGTCAAAAGAGTATAGATCTCTATATGGTTTAAGTGATTTTGTAAATTTAACTCCTTCATCACACTCAATGGCATGAGATTGTGTGATGCGCAGTCAACTGTCTGGGATTGTGCAAAACGAAATCATGCAAGAGAAGAGATATATATAAAAAAGGAGGAACGAGGAGCGAATCTACCTCTTCCACATGACGTGCAACGTCACCCGCGGCTTTTCTTCTTGCCGGATTTCAGCTGTATCACTCACTTCATCGAATTTGGGACGATTGATAAAGTGTGATTTCCTTTTTGTAACCCGGTGTTTTTTATGAGTTGAAGAGGTACTTGTATCTTTAATTTTTCTAACTCTTTAGACAAAGTTTGAAAGTTTGATTTGATCTTGTCAACCACCGAGTCTTCTTGATCTTTTTGGAATTTAGATTACGATTAGAAGCGTAACCACCTTCTCAAAATGTTAGAATCTTTATCTTTCATGCAGGATGTTTCGGCTTAACATACCTTTACGCAATGGAGTAAAGCAGCTTTGGAGTAGATGCTGCTTCAGTTCTTTCTTGCTTCATTTTCTTACTTTCGTCCTCAACCTCTTTTTTGACCTCAAGTCATATTTTGCCATGCAACTCGGATTGCATAAAATGCGTAGTCTGTTCTGATAATCGTCCATCTCTTCTTGATCAAATGAGGGTTCGGCTTCTTCCTCTTCCTTCTCCCCTTCTTCATCGATCTCTTCTTCGTTAAAATCGTCTTCCATATACACGGCGAAGTCGAGCATCATATTCTCTCCGTCATCTTCATACGTCTGCTTTGAATAGGACGGAAATTGCTTCTATGTACAAAGGTGCTTTTAATCTTGATCCTTTCTTTCTCTTTGTAGAATTTGCAAGGGTTTGTTTTTGAATTGGGGATTAAAAAACCCCTCTATTACATCTTGCGGGCTTGCTATCTATTTTCAACTTTACCAACTTATTTTGAAAGATTTTTGAAGCCTTAGTCATGTCTTCGATTCTACGATCTTTGGGGCGGGCTTCTTTAGCCTTTCCTTTATACGAAACTTTGTGACGGACATATTTGCTTCCAATCTCCAAAGCGTCGGTTTAGTCTGTTCCAATACTTAGGAGACCTTCTTTCCCTCGGTATCAAAAACTAAAATCTGGTTCAACACCAGCAAAAACAACCCTTGCTCAATCGGAGGGGAGTTTCATTTCAACCGAGCAAACTATTATACAATTTGTTAAATCTTTTAACAAAATCGCTCATATTTTCATCAAATTTTTCTTGATTGCATTAAACTCTGTCAAAAGAATAACCGTGGTCCCTTTTTTCGCCCCATCTCTCAATGAAACATCTTTCACGAGGCATCCCAATCATTAATGGAACCATTCTGTAATCCTTTTGAACCATTCCTTGCCTCTCCACTCGGAAATTTAGAGCAGAAAGTCTCATGACAACATCCAAATGTTCAACATTAAAATTTTACGCAAAAATTACAAAAACGAAGCGGAGTCTTTATTCTGTGATTATTTCATCTTCACCAATGAAATACGGGAGTAATTTGAGATACTCACGAGGAAAATCATGCAATGGTTGTGGTAAAGATTTAGAGGTGCATATGTTCATCAAGAAAGCGAGCGGGAAGCGCATATGTTTGCGCCGGGTTAAGCACACTCCTTGAGAGGAGTAAAATAAAGATACAGTTGTGGGAAAAAGATGAATGAGGTGAAATAGCGTATGGGAAGTGGACTTTGAAAAATTCGCAGAGGGCGGCAATTGTATGTGGGCGAGGTTTTACGTAAAGGAAAAGACACAAACTCAAAAGATTGCTCTTCCCCAATGTGGGTTCTTGAAAATGAATGGGTGATGGTGATGATTCTTCTTAGAGAAAATGAGTTTTCTTAGAAGCTTTCTTGGATGAAAAGCGTGTGAGCTAGTTTGCCAGTGCGGCGGTGTGGTTTCGGGTGTAACCAATATTTTTGAGTTTACGGCCCTTCTTTGAAACAAGCTTCTCGGGATTTGACAAAACGGGAAGCGTTTCTTCAGAGTGTCGACCTCGTGTGAGGGGTTTCTTGGGAGCCGAGCTATTTTCCAAAAATCACGGACGTACTATTTTCCTCCTCTCTGAACAACCGGAGAAATGTAGAATAAAACCCGGGGAAGAACCGACTCTTCGATCACAAGCAACGGCGCCAATTAATGTTGTTCCTTGAGAAAACAATTCTTAGTGTGTACAAGAATGCGTACTCAGAGACATTAAAGATTATGTCACAAAATGTATATATGTGTCTTTGTTTCTTAACCCTTCAAATATTAGTAATATATTTCCCAAATATCAAATCTTTATTAGCTCGCAATGCCATATTCCTTTTATATTGAAGTGAGCGAATGGAAGATGAAGAAAGAGAAAGGATTTTAACTTGTCATCTTTGCTTAAAGGCAATGCCATCATAAAATCTGAAGAGTGAAAAACAAATAAGCTAAAGGAACGCCCATTAAGGATTTTTAACTCTTAGATATATAAATATCAAGAGACCAGCAGACTCACTCTACTTTATTCCTGGATATGGAAATGAAATGAAAACCAAGAAAACTCTTCAACAGAGATGGAATATTGGAAAATTGCAAAAACTTTTCATTCATTCAATATCGCTCGGTACAAAATTAACCTTGAGGTTCAAAACGAACCTTCTTTCTTCCTTAAGATGTATTTAAAAATACAAATGCGAACCAAAATGGTTTAAGGTTATAATGCGATTCTAACTAGCTGGCCCCCGTTTAACTACTCTGTGGCGGAGGTACATGCCTCGAAAACATTTCATTACATCTGCATAACTTTACTTAAAACAAAATAAAAGATGATAACTCCTAATCTAAAGGAAGCGATGTTCTGGGGAATAGCGAGCGACTCAATGATTACTTGCGGGTGAACGGCTACTTGTGGTGACAGAAGCTACTTATAGGCCTTGGCTGGAAATCCTTTTTATGTGTCAATAGAAAACTTCTTGCATTCCTTCCAGAGCTTGTCTTGGTGATTGGAGCATTCTTATAACGATGATATTCTAGTGTGAAAGCAGCAACCGCAATTTGCATGTGAGTGAGGTGCACTTGTGAACAATGTTTTTACCATCCACATCGAAGGAGAATGCCTTTGCATGAGAAATTGAATCTGTTTCTCCCTTCGATATCTGTGTCTTCTCATGTCGGCCATACGCTCTGCTCTTTGCAAATATCCAATTGATCCTCATAAAATTTCCAGGGTCATAAACTCACCTCCCTCCCTCCGGCCTTGAGGGCAAACACATTCTTATCCCAACTTATCAAACGAAATATCAAATTTCTTAACCATCTCTTTAATTACTGTGGCAAGCACCTGCGTGCCTTCGGAAAGGAGTCGTTTTTAATGATCATTTTGTTCACCTCTTCGGCATAGAAATACCTATCATTATCCCCATATCTTTCAACTCTTCATCGTCTTGGCATTAACAAAATTCATGAATTTCTTGGCCCAATTTGATCTTTTGATCGCGGCTTGCTTATCGATAACAGCTCCTTTTCATGATACGCAACAATGTTCTTCTCTCTAGCAATTACGATTTAACTGGAACCCCATTTCGCACACTCATTTTAGAAATGATCTCATTCCAGATGAGATCCTTAGCTTTAATAAGGGAAATATTTCCCTTCAATTTCTCCTTGAGTTCTTTGATTTCTTCCTCAGCTTTTTGTAGCTTTTGTTCGTTTTCATTTGCCTTTCCTTCCCATCCTTGCATCATCTTAAGAGCCGTGTTCAATTCAGGCGGAGCTGTTTGCAATCTCTCTCTGCCATTTTTAATTCTATGTTCGGTGAACAACCAGGCTTGTGGTCGGCTCCTGCTTGGCGGGGAAAAATCAAAGGTACAAGTATGTGGTTTGGATTTGATTTTGTAAGGTTATAACGATGCCTTTACCTTGTCAAGCTCCTCGTCCTTCTTTATCGGTTGTTGTCGTAGTTCCTCTTTTTCCCTTTTCAACCTCTGCTATTGTTGCCAACGAATACTCTGCAGTCAGCAATTTCGACTTTTTCCTTAATGAAGATAATAATAAAACTATATAGTTTTGGATGCTACTATCATTTAGATCAACCGATTTTCATTGAGATTTCTTGACTCTTCATTACAGATAGTTAATACTCTTGGCATTATTTTCATGTATTGTTTGACCACATACTTAAACATATTTTGTCTTAGAAGCTATTTATGTGATGGTCTTGCTCAAATCATTGACAATCAAGCCTGACTGTTTGCATGTGGAGATTCATTTTGTCCCACAAGGGGATATTTTTCACATCCATGACTATATTCAACTCCTTGACGCTACACGAAGGTCCCGGAGAGACATTCTGTGGATGCGATAGCGCCATTTTAAAAGTTTGATCTTTCTCCGGATCCATTATGAGTCGATAGTCTTGTTTGGTCGACAGATATATGGTGCTCTGCTGTGTCACCTATATTGGCCTTTATTCTTTGGTTCTTTCTTCAATTTGTGAGAACACTTTGCTTCATGGAAGGAGCCTTTTCAAATGAAGTTACGGCCAATTACGCACTAGGAGATGAAGGGCCATAACCCATTCTTCCGCGGCCACGGAGAGTAAAACCGGGTGAATTGGAGGGTGATCTTATGCTAATTTAGTCCTTTTCTCCTCTCGGGGTTCCTCCTCATCGATCTCAATAACATCATCTCTCCCTCTCTTGCCCATCTTTTCCAATATTACGGTGTTTGAATATTGATCGAAGTGATGAACTTGGCCCTCCTGGATTAGCCAACTTCTCTGAAATCTAGGTTTACTCACGTGAGTAAAAAGCGAGCGTACCCATTTTAAGACCCTTCTTTGTGAAATAATCCCATGTGGGTCATAGGCCCATTTTTCTCTAATATGGCAATGTTCCTTCCAATATATCTTTGATACCTCCTCGAAGCTTGCCTTGTGTTAACAACGAAAGGGCCTACACTCATAGGCAACTTGTACATTAACCCTTTCTTCATGGGAAGAAAATGAACTTGATCCACATTAAGACTTTGCCTTATAAATTCCAAGGCAAACAGTCTCATGGGAGCCGAATATTTAAGGAAGCCTATAAGGCTCAATGCGACTCCATATAGCCTTATTTCGAATAATCTTCACCGGTCTCCATATTTACAATTAGGTCCTAATTCACGAGAACTCTGGGCCGCTGGCGAGGGGAAGCATGGAGGCGAGTTCCATTAAGGAATTTTACATAAGCGGCGCTCATCGAAATGGTCCACAATTCAAATAAACCGACTTCGTTCTCTTCTCTTGACCATATCGGTCCAAAGTAAAGCTTATTTGTTTATTTTTATTACTATCCATTATGTTAGGCAACACTCATGAATTCCTCGACATTCGATATAAAAACAAGTAGACTACTTGATGAGGGGAAATCTGGAAATAACATTAAAGGGGAAGGCAATCAGTGAGGAATTCACCACTTCTTGCCAAAAGGATGGGATATCAGCCCACCACCCTGGTTTTCATCATGCGAAGGCCCGAACATCCCCGGTCTTTCGCCTTGTCCCGATCTCCCTTCGTCGTCGTCTCTCCCTAAAATCTCTCCATGTCTGACTAAAGCCCGACTGTCGGTGAACATGAAATGCCTCCGGGCCCGAACTTTCTAGATTCGAATTGACTCTTCTCTGGACTTGATACCAAAAATGACATGCGACGATTAAACTCCTCATTTGAAAGCTCCTCGAAATGAATCAACGAATCTTGAAGGAAATACATGGAGAATCATCTTAAAACATAATGCCTGGCCGCATTAATTGAGTTGAAACACCTGAAAAATATTTTCCCCTTGGGAATTCATAATAAAACACTATTTGAAATTTTATCGACGAAACTAACCAAGAAATAAATTCGGGAAGGACATGAGTTTTTGGGATGCAAGCGACTAACACTCCGAATTTTGCATAGCGAGAAACACGGGGTGACTTGTCGGTATTCGGGGTTACTTGATAATGCAAGAGAGGATGGTTTACGGATGACACGGTATCATGAACGTCTTTCTCGCTATCTAGGAGGGGCGGGGCGGACAAACCCGGACAATGATGTTCGCTTGGCCATGATTGAAAGGAATTTGAAAACAATTCAAAACCTTGAATAGCGCAAAGGTGGCGGGACGCGGGTTAAACGGGGCTAACGGAACCTGAGGCTCGTCATAATAGGACGGAAAAACCCTTTTATAGATTGTGAGAATCATAATAAATGCACGCGAGTGACGTGGAAGAACGGCGAACGATTAGATGACGGCGTGCTTGCCACCTCGACGGATGACGTAATGCGCACGTAGGCCCCGGAGGGTCCCCATCCATACCCACATGATTAATCGGGGCCGTCGATCGTCGGTTTTGGGGTCGACCGGGTCAGCTGTGAGGGGGTCGGGTTTTTTTGATACCGCGGGCTAATTGACCCCCGCAATTGCATATCACAATGCTTCTTTTGCGTGATTGTAACTTCCACTCACGAGGAAGTTACTCGAGCTTTATTTTTAATACAAACATATCAACCTAAGAGTCGGCCGCTCCATGTATCAAAATATAAATAGGAAAAATATTGCATTCCCTCTTTTTGCTTTATGCTAAAGTATAAAAACCTTATACTATAGCATATTTTCGGATCCTTATCATACTTTTTTAAAATTTTCTTTTCAAAATTTCAAACATGAAACAAAAAAAGGATGTAGATGTTTGATCACAACATAACCAAAGATGCATGGAAAAATATAGAACAAACAACTAATTTTGGAATATTTTTTGGGTACATTAATACACCTCACCGACTCTTATTTACCTTTCATCTCATCGAATGTGATGGATTCGTAGAGATGTGATATTAGATGAAGAAGTCCATGAAAGAACTCCCTTGAGAGGAGCTTGATTGCAGCTGATTGAGGAGATTTTAGCTCCAAAGAAGAACCTGCGACCATGGAGCAACCACTAGAATAAGAGATGATAGTGAAATAAAGCCACTCATTGAGAGACATCCAAAGATGGAAGGGAAGCACACCGGAGAGGCTAACGGGTTGATGCATGATTCTAGAGAGAATGTGGGAGAACCCACATCAAACGACATGTAAGAGGAGAATTATTTATGCATAATTATAGATTAAGGATAAAAAATTCTTCCTTAAATGTAGTGCTATGCATTTTAGAAAAATAGATTAAAGTCTTTGTAGATACTTTTCCTAACTTGATAAATAGACACATATAATAGATGAAGAACCCTGCTTGGGGTCAAGTGCTTCCCTATTCTCATGCAATAGCTCTTGTTACAACTTCAAAATCCAAGCTAGATCAATAAAATATGTCCTGCAATAATGAACACTAAATAACAAAGATATTGGAATATACAGATGCCTATTCAAGTTATTCAGTTAGATCAATGAAACATGAACCATATACATCAGATGAGAATCTATAATATGAAAGACAGAAGCTTATACGGATACATATGTGGGAAAGTAAGAACCGGTATTTATTAATGGATGGAAGGGGAGGATACACAACTGACAATTGATTTGATGTCACCGTTCCAGCACATCATCGAGCACATCACAATGAACATCTCTCCAGCAACATATCACTAAAATCAAATCCTTGATTGAAATTCCACCAACATTTCTCTACTCAATTTCTTCCTTCTCGAGCACTAGGATACGTGCTCAACTATGAATGAGAAGATGGTAGTTTCACAACCAATGAATTTCTAATAATGAAAGACATGTTCCCACGAGCTCATAAGTATCAAATGGTCACATAGATTCAAAGTTTGACACATATGCACACTTCTAGAAGGCGAAGCCAAGTGAAGATTCGAACAATGATAATTTCGCTCCCAATTGACCAAAGCACACTTGAGTGTCGAGAATTTCTTCTGAGCACTGCCACTTGAATGGAGGTTCACATATGAAACACACTTAGCCCCTTGGTGCATTGGTGAGCTCATAGGTGATATAACATGTACTTCAAATCTTGGAAACCCTTGCAATGGAAGTCATGGATGTTTTTCTTGTTCTTTGTCTTAGGGCATGTAAACTAAAATGATAGGGGATGATAGACCCTATTTATTGAGGATTACGGGGATGATTTCTAGTTTAACCAGGTCATTGGGAATGGTGCCCAAATTTTACATAACGGATTACCTCCTAAAGCATGAAGTCAGAATAATAATTAAAATATTTTTTAAGATGAGATTATTTTTACAGATTTGTGATGGAGTTGGAACTAAAGCGAGTGGTGACCTACATCAATATTACAATACATTACATCATTATATATCCTCAAGTCACGAATTTTTTGAGAAGGCATTCCCTGCTCAACACATAAACTATCTAATAACATGTACATAGTGTAGAAAGTCTTCTACATTGGAATTTTTCCCAATACGGACATGCCTACACATATATAGGCCCATGTTTAGATGACGATATCCTTAAACAAGGTCACCATATAGATTATGTACAACAATCACTGAAATCGCAGCCTAGGGTGGCTAAAAATAGATGCGGGGTCTTCTTGTCGTTCACTCGACGTTAGAGTACAAGTCTAGCCATGCTTGAATATGCTTCGATTTGTAGTCCGGTGTGGTAAGACATCATTTGATTACCGACCAATGATGTGAGATTAACAAAATTCAAGGAAAAACCATTGATGTTAATGCCCCTCAAGGTACTACGGTACATTTTGTAAGCGTGAATAGACGATTTGATGTCGAACACAAAACAAAGTCTTTCGGTCAAAAGTCCGAGGAAGCAAAGGATCTTGTCGATGTCGTAACAAACCTCATGGTACTTGAATATGATGTTTTCTAAGTGAACTTTCCCTGAAGATGATGATTTTAACGTCGACGGGGAAGCCACTTTATTGAGAAATTGGAGTTTCCGATTTCAGAAAAACTATGACTTGATATAGAAATGTTTAGGGATGATTGTCATGAGAATGAAGGTTTGAGTATCGCGAGAAGGATAAGTATTCAACTTTGGATGACTTCCCTTGAATATATCGGCGACAGCGAGATGAAATAGCAGCATTGACCCAAAACCAAAGTGAAAGGTACATGATGAACCATGGGTATGAATGAACCATCAAGAATATTACCCAACCCAAACGGTCACAGTGATAGATTGAAGTGTCATGTTTCGGCTTGTCCTACTACGGTAAAATGTTTTGTTCGCACTGCGAAATCTTCCCAGGTCATTTGCAATAAGAGCTAGTACCTCTTTATTTTTTAACAAGCTTGAGGAGGATAACATATTTTTGATCTATAATTCAACCCTTTGGAGTGAACAATGTCGCTATTTAATAATTTAACGATACTAGCGATAAATGAAACTCGATTCTTCCGTGATCAACCGTCGCTATTTTATGGTGTAATGAGCCTAATGACAATGACAACTATGTCCTTTTTCATATTTAGAGAGTTTGAAAAAAGAGGAAAAAGAAAAAATCCATAAGTACTTTTTTTCATAAATTTGTCGCTCGAGATCTGAAAAAAAGTGTAAAATAATATACGAGAGAGCTTCTTTAGTCATTTTAGCTAAGTATTCATTTTTTAAAAGTAAATAATCTATCTCGGTACGGAAAAGTTAAAAAAACAACGAGTAGATACCAATTCATTTACTTTTACGATTTCAAAAAGACAAGTGCTCGGCAATATTTTCACATTATCGGAGTCTAAAAAGAGCTAAAAAGACTCCAGGGGTTCCTTTCATTGTTATAGAAGCTTGAAAAATATCCACAAGTCGACTAAGTCCTTTTTCATTTTTAACAAAGCTTAAAAAATAAGGATAAAAAATATGCTTTGTATTTAGAAATCATTATTTGGAATAAATCTGCAAGAATAATCTGTTCATGTTAGTAAAACCTGTTCGGGGAACAACATCAAATGGATTAAAAATACCTTCTTCATGGTAAATATAATAAAACCATAGTCACAACAATAAATTGTTCATTCAAATAATCAAATGACTAATAAAAATAATTTTATTCATTTTTACCATTCCAATAGTTGTCATTTTCATTTTTGGAGCTCACGAACCTATTTTCCCAATTCCATTGCTTGATTGTATTCGATTATGTGAAATGAGTTTTGATCTTCATTTGTTCCCACGGTCAATTGCCATAGACCCTCTCTCTCTTTATTAATCAATTCATTTCCTTTCATTGTAAATTTTTAGGTTTTTGAGCCCCTTAGTGTAAATTTTTCTTACCAAGAAACACACCCTTAGTACTCGAAAAATTACATTGTAGATACCTAAACTAAATAATAGCTACATATGCAATGCACTATCCCTTATTTAGTACTTCGGTGAAATCTCCATTTTTATTCTTACACTTTAATACTTTAAAATTTAAATACAATTTTTTGCATTGAAAGGAAGTGATAGATCTTATGGTTATGTCTCAATATTAGGACTATAATGGTGATTACATGGTGATAAAGAGAGCATCAAGAGCAATCTCGTTTCCCTAAAATGATTTGGGTACGGTAAGAGCCCTAAGATATTGTGGGTTGTTAGAGTATTACCTTGTCATGGATGAGGCAACTCAAATAGAACTCTTAGAGTTCTAGTTCGAGCATGGGATCCGGCTATCGAGGCATTTCATTAGGAACAAAGTGGTTCCTATTACGGTGGAGGATGTATATTTTCTCACGGGTTTTTAGAGGAGAGTTTTGTACATTTCCCTCAGAGTGCTCTTGGAGGAGAGACGGTGACGGACTATGTTTGCGGTATTTCTATCAAGGGCGAGAATCAAGCAAAGATGGGAAGATAAACATACGTGATGTTCAAGATTCCTACTTTGAGAACCATTCTTTTCATGATCGCAAAATTTTCGACACATTACACTACATGTAAGCGAATAGATCATAAATGCGGTATGCATTAGAGTGCATGGAGCCAACAATCTTCGACTAAGTACGACAAAACTTTCCAAAATAAAGGAACAAGTTTGAACAAAGAAAAAGGGAGGAAGGTAAAATAAATTCGGTTATGGTTCGATCCTCATTTCATTTTCCTTAGAGTGGATTCCCTTTGATGCAGCCTCAACATGTATTGGGTGTGTCTAACCCTAGAGATGCGAGGATGCGGAGATGGGTAGAACTAATGGGAAGGCCCATACAAGCCAATCGACCATTGTGTTCTCAGCGCATTCTTTGCCTAGTTCCAGGCAACGGGTTTTCGCCATTGATGAGTATGCATATGTAGGTGTAGATTTCCAAGGAAATCAAAACTTAGCCTTACCGAGAAGGCGCTCGGTGGGGGTGCGATAGGTATGAATGTTTTGACCATGTTTTTATTTTCCTAAAGTTTATACAATTTTTTGTATGATGTTTTCCCAAAGACTAAAAATAAAGTTTTTATGTAATGCGGTATTGGTCGAGTTCCGCTTCGATGGAGGAACCGAGCATGGAGTAGATGAGCCGAGCGGAGAGGGTTGTCGGGAGAGAGGGAATCCTTCGAAGATCTAGACATGGTTGAGACTTTGTTTGAGCTTCGACAACACATAGAGGAGTTGACCTTGAGGAATTCAGTTACCGGATTGAAGTGTTACACATGCGACTACGAGTGCCACACTTTAGGCATTCATAAGCTATTTGGATGTCTGCAGAGTTACTATGTAGGATATCTAGATCTATAGCATGTTACCATAAGCATCACTAAGTTTTGCTTTTCGACATGTTGCATACATTTTGAGGTCGGATGACCAATGTATCTTGGGCACAAATTTTCGTAAAAACATATAACTATCTATCTATTTTATTTCAGTGTTTTCCTATGTTTATTGCGTAATTCTATTCAATTATGTAATTTGTATCTTTTTACATGTGTTGCAAATGTTTGTCTAAAACTTGATTAGCCAAATAATTAGTCGATGTATTCAAATTTCTATAAATGTGTTTATATTGAATAAAATCAAAGTGTCTTTTCAAAAGTTGAACTCTTAGGAACAAACAATGCGGTGTTGGATTTCTAACGGTATAAACACTAGTAAGTTGTAATACCACCAAGTTGTGAGTCTAACCTTATAATGATGTGGTTAATACCAAATGAAATGGCATTAGAGAGAATTTTAATCAACACCTTATACTCGGTGATATTGTTTGTCGATCTACCAATAAAAAATCCCTTGAAAGCTCACTAACTCATTGTTCGGAGCGAAATAGCCTGGCTAACGAGAGGATAGATTTTGCATACTACGACTAGCACCATCAACATATCCAACAAATGGCTCAGAAGATTCGGACATGTTTGTGATGAAATGTAAAGCATATTACTAATGTCAAGAAAAATCTAAAAACAAACTAAGGCAGAGTGAATGAAAATCGGCAACATATATACATAAGATATAATAAAAAAATTACTATGCTCATGATTAAGCATAGTAACCTTTCGAATACAACCCATTTTTTAGGTTGCGCCAACGGAAATTCCATTATAATACACCAACTCATAGGCATCCCTTAGCAAAAATATTTTTGACAATATAGGGGCCATGCCAACAATGGATCAAATTTCCTGTACCTATTATATCCCTTCTTGATCTTAAAGAAGGACCAAGTCGTTCTGCGAGAAAATGTGAGGCTAGACATTTTTGTTGGATTGCTCCTTTATACATCTCTTATGTGCTTTGTTGGAATGTTTGGGCTTCACGACACGTTTCATCCGAGATGGACTAAGGTTAAGAGCGTGATTTTTCAGCTACAAAGGTGTCGGGTAACAAGTTGATTCTGAGTTTTAACGATAATATTTCACATTGGATTGGTAAGATAGCTGAGACCATACACAATTGAAAAGTGAATCGGTTAAGCGTTTCTCATCGAGGGTTAGATATGCCCGCAAGGCGAGTCACGAGGGGATTAAATGCGAGTTTTATTTCGCGAACTACTATCATTCGTTGGAAGCATATATTTAAGAATTTTGTTGATAGCACGGCTTGTCCATTTGATTGTGGATAGTAAGGAGTAGAATTATCATCTGAAAATCAACTGCGGAATCATTTGGAGTCATCATGTGGTTGTTTAATGCTTCCCGCTTGATCTGTAACTATAACTGTGGGACCACGAAACCATGCAATAACATGATTAAAGAAAAAACAATGTAGTTATTAAATCTATGTTGTGGAAATAGCGGAATGCGCTTGACCCATTTGAGTAAGCTACGGAGACAATAATATACATACCCCGAATGAGCAAGGTTTCAGGTCATGAAATTTATTTCAAAAAATGGTCCACAGAAGTTACAAGGATGCATTAGCTAGCCCAAGTTTTAATGAATTTCGATAAAAAATTGCTTACGCGCAGAAAACATGACCACAATTATCGATCACAAAATATGAGTAGGCAATACTTGACGTGGGTAAATATACGCATGGTAGCATATACGGATAAGTGTCCACCTCAAGCCCTACCATGACAATAATTTAAAAAAATGTCCTCCTCAATGAATGAGGACCTGTAAAATGCTCTCGACACCTTGATGATAAAGTGTCTCCTTAATGATCAGATAGTATTTACAGCTATTCTCGAATACATCGTTGTTTTGGAGCAGAGGTATTGAGCCAAAAAGTTTTGAGGTTGGAGATAAGATGATGAAACTATCCATACCAAAAGGGATCATATGATCCAATCGAAACATAGAATCATCAGAATTGATAGTTTTGATGTAGTAGTAGTAATATTAAGGGAAAGGTCATAGAAGCTCGTAAAACCAAAGACTACTTTGACTTGGATTCGATGAATTCCAAATAAAATTCTTGTAAAATGACAATCCATTTTTGAATACTTTCTGACATTTGTATTGAAAATATATATAAGTCATAGGTTGCAATCTGAAATGACAATGGTCTTCGGAATAAGGATATAGTGGGGAAATATTTTAGCGGACATCTTGAACAACCTGAAATATTTTCTATGTATGAATAATTAACTTTAGTATCATTGACATTACGACTCAAATAATAGATTAGATATTCTATCCCATTTTCTACTTGGACAATACCATAGAAATGGTCATATCATGATGTGGAGATACTCATAATAAATGTCGTTAAAATAATTTAGGGGGATACATTAATGATGCCCGGACAAGGTATCCTTGACAACATCAAAGAAGCTTGTGAAACTTGGTCCCAATGGAAGGGAACCACTTTTCCAGAACGAGTAAATCCATACAGCCATTTAGGAGCAGGTTGGTATGAACCTCCTTAGGAAGTTAGCCTTTCCTTGAAGTTTTCTATATACGGAAGTAAATTTGATAGTGCAAGAAAATCAAGAATAGCCTCGACCTTCAATGGATCATTTGAATTCCTTCTTTTGAAGTATGAATCCAAGCAAACAACCAAACCCAACACAAAACACACATTTATGTGGATTGAGGTGTATTTTGTAGTGTTGGCTTCTTAAAAATATGGCTCTCAAATGCATTGGAGTGATCATTTCAATTTGAGAATGTACGGGTAAATCATCTAGATAGGGTTGAACATTGTGTTTTGATGTCATTGAATAATAATCCATTTCTCTGAAAAGTGGCCCCCGACATTATTTAAACCAAATGGTAGTTTTCCTATAAGCGAATGTGCCCCGGGGATAGATGAATGTTGTCTTATGTTGATCCTCTAGGCATATATTGATTTGATTGTAACCAGAAAATCCATCCACGAATGAAATATTTAAACGTGACACAATCATCAATAATGCGAATTGATAAAGGGAGTAGGATAGTTGTCTTTTTGACAAGCAAGATTAACATCCTAATAATCGTGCACACTACGATGGTTCCTTATTTTTTCATGATGAGAAAAATGTTGAAACCCACTCAGGTTAGCGAGAATAGGGTATATGAAACCGGCATGCAAAAATTTTTTCAACACGCTGCAATGGCGGGCGGTCTTCTTCGGATGAACGGGACGAAGGTGTTGATGCCTGACTTGACATCATGGGACATATTAATAGTGTGTTCAACGATACTAGTGTCAATACTTAGCATCTCCTCATAAGACCCGGTCAAAGATATCCCAAAATTCATGAGAAATAAAATGAGAAGAACTAATAATATAAAATTGATGAAATATTAATTGATAATAATTTATTTAACAAATTTTTTCTCGGAATTGATTGCATTAATAGGTAAAAAATTCGAAATAATTACACTTTAGTCATCAGTTCTAATAATTTTAACAAATCTGATTTTTCTGTCATCGTGGGAAGGATCGGCAATGTTAATCAATCTATTTGTCGATTTCTGAATATCACCCGTTTAAAATATTCCTACGTCTGTAAAAGCTGGAAAAATGATGGGATGAATTCTTAAATCCGTAATAGTCAAACTAGCCGGGATTGTGATTAGATTTCGTTTCCCTTAACCAAATCGGTCAGTTGTTAACAATATAATAAAAAATTTGAGCGATAGAAACTCATCCAACGTAGCAATTTCGGGAATCACATGTACTCTTCCTTAAGCCGGATAAGGTGGAAGAGATCATGTAGCAAGTCTCTATCAATTTCAATATCTATCAACGTCATAGGAGCCATTATTAAAGGTTCCCATGAGAGTGGAATCCTTTAGGAGTCCTACACCAATGTTACGGAAGTGCTAGTTGGGGTGCGTGAATGAACGTAACACTTCCGGTTAACGAGCGGAGGAGAGTAGGGATGAATTGATTAATGTTGTGATGCACCTTTATATGGAAGGTGATCATTCTAAAATATGTAGAAATAATTGTAGTCATATCATATACCCATGGTCTTCCAGTGGGAATATTATAGTCAAGGGTCCGTCAACAACCTCGACATCAACATTCACTATTTTTCCCCCTGAAGTTCAACATGCGGTTTATTAATAATACCACAAGGCTTATAAGAACATCAGGTCGAAAGTCTTCCTCATCCAATCGCGCAGATGCCCCCTTATCAATAATAGTACGATGAACAAGGTGATTACTTGAGAACATTTGCTTATCTGAGAGAATGCCAATTCTATTGAAGTAATTGTGGCACATGTCACGTATGATTAAAGATGATGAGATTAGAATCATTCGAGATCAATTCCACCAATGGCCGACAATAAAGCTCATTTACGGGAGGGACAATTTAGTAATACCTCAAGTTCGACATAGTTGAGAGGGATTAGGCCGGATCTTCAACTATATTATAGTTTTAGGCGACTCTTACTCGAAGATTATATGTCGATTTATGAATGACTCCTTCGGTGGCTTAATCGTCAATTCCTAAGAGATAAGCATTAGGTAGTCTTTGATTACGTAGACGATTCATAGTTGAGGTAGTAGGTTGATTAGTAGCACAGATACCTAATTTTTATTATGCGTTGACACCAAAATGTATGTTACAAGGATTTTGTGATAGATAACATAAGCACTTAGGAACTAGAAAGCTTGGATCTGTAGCAACCAAATTTATTTTTGGATTAGGCTCATCTGTCAACAGTAATTTGAAGTATGTAAGTTTTAACCATTTTTGAGAAGCGTGTTGTGATGAGGACAATCCCGAGCAGAGTGTCTTCATCATTAAATATTATGCATGGATAATGAGGTTTCCTAGTTCTAGACGATTGATCAGATGATCTTTCTGTGGGTTAAGTTTACTTTTTCTTTGATTTCCCTTTTTTATTACTTCCAGGTTGCTTGTCACTTTTTGCCTTTGTTAAATGAAATGGTATTAATTTCGGAAGAATATGCATGATAATATGCAATGAGCCATGATGTGTGCTTGTAGTACCATTCATACCATCTCTGGCAATGAGAGTCCTTTGGTGAGGAGGAATAATGCAAATTCGTCGCGGCATGTTGGAATTTTTTCATAGAGCGTGTTGGAGCATTAATTGCTCAAAATCAAGTATAATTAGTGAGCACGAGAAATGATTTTCTCTTGATGAAATGCCACCCTTAGCCACATCCTCGAGTTATAGATGGTAACGGGGAATTAATGAACCACTTTCAGTAAGAATTTTGATCGGAAAAAATGTCTTAACCATTCTATGACGATGCCAATCATGAATATGACCCGAAATGTGAGAGTAGCATTATCACATTTAAAATTAGTCAAGAGTTTCATTCAGTTTCATATCCTTATGGAGTAGCTTGGGGAAGTGATTCAAAAATATAAAGTAGCTAGGAAATAAAATTATCAAAAGAAGCTCTAAGTAGCTCAATGTACCATTTTGCGGTCGAACCCATGAGCATATGCTAGAAAGAACGTAGTCGAACGAGTTATCGTTTAGGGAGTTGATGAACACCTTGAAATGATAAGTCATAACTTGTGAGTCGATGAGTCTTCCCCACGGTTTCCATTGAATTTAGGGATATCTAAAGGGTAATTTGTGAGGTGTCACTAGCCACTAAGGGGCATAGTTGATTGGATCATTGGTTAGTGGATTTAAATTTGGTAACTCTAAAGTTGAAACAAAGGGCTTATCGATTGCAAGGTTAGGTTGAGCATAGCCAAGGTAATGATGGAATTGCTTTGGAAAACGACCCGCTGAGGAGAGCACCAACATAAGGGAATATGCTGTTGGTACCCAGATAGGGTTTGTTTTGATATAGAGCTTGCCGAGGATTATGTTGACCAAAATATGGATATGATACTTGTTGAAATGAAGGTTGAGGCATTTCCATACGAGGCTACCAAGGGGTACGTCACGATGTTATAACCCCAAAATTAGGAAAAATTGGATTCGGTTGAGGTAAGTATAACCTGGTTGTGGTTGTGACATCCCATAATATTGGTAAACCATCTTGTGAATAAACGATTCCAGGTACAGGTTGTTGTTGTAAATTAACCAGAGGATTTGGAGTCTGTGAGAAAAATACGTGTGGGTATTGAGTTGAAGGACCCGCCTGAAATGGTTGTTGTACAACAGTTTGATTCTGTAATAGGGGTAAAGATGTATTAACAAGTGGAATTGACGTGGGTGTAATAGGTTGAACCGGTTGATACGAATGTACAACCATTTTTGGTTGGATATGCAGAGTGGGTTGACATTGAAAACCATTCATTTCGACATTAGGTTGACCAAAAAACGATGGAGTACTGTCAAAGTGGGTGACCAAAGGTTGCTCCCAGCATGAGGAGGATAATAAGACAGAAAATATTTATCTTCAAATGTAGGGAGTCCATTTGATATGGTACTGGATGGAATAGACCCAGAAGGACTAGCTTGATATTTCCCTAATGATGTGTATATGGAATCAAGCCATTCAGTACTCACTATATGTTTACCAGTTATAATACCAGATGATGACATTGGTGAAGTCCATGGGTTTGAATATGTCCTAGAGAAAATTCCATATAAATATTTATAGCCCGATGGAAGCAAAGGGCCTCCATGTAAATATGACTCTA
Source organism: Pinus albicaulis (assembly GCA_034641835.2). Taxonomy (NCBI): domain Eukaryota; kingdom Viridiplantae; phylum Streptophyta; class Pinopsida; order Pinales; family Pinaceae; genus Pinus; species Pinus albicaulis. The sequence continues at coordinate 1,282,351,316 of CM076577.1, read as the reverse complement.
GTGAAGTTGCAAACATCAACAGGGTAGCGAGGGCAGGTGCTGACGTAATTGGAACAATTGAACCAATCGAATATCTTGGTTCAGGCATGGTTACTTGACCAAAGGTGTACCCTCTGGAAACGACGGGAATTTGAATAGGCACAAGATCAACAAAAGCAGAGGGTGGTGATTGAGGAAAGGACTTGTATAAGAAAAGATCCTCCCCAAAATGGGTTGGAGTTATAGGTATTTCGTCTTGTGTGATTTCTTCAATCGAAATGAAACCAGGTGTAATTATTTCATCGTCAGGCCTAAAGTATATTTCAGGAGGTTGATTGTGTGATATGGGAGACTCAATGGCTACAAAAAATTGTGGGATGACCAATGGAGGAACAAATTCCAGTCGTTTGACTTCGATATTCAGATTTTCTGGAAAAGAAGAGATAGGATCTGGTGTTAGAATTTACCGCAGAAATAAAATATTTACTGAGAGGAATAATAATCATGAAAAAGAACCAGCAACAAAACATTAGCATAAACACAGATTTTTATCTGGGAAAACCCCAAACACAAGGGGAAAAACCCAACCAATGAAATTTAATTAAACATTGGCCAAAACCTTGGCCAATCTGGCCAAGTGAGCCTTCACCAATCACCTCCAGGCCTACATTACAATGAAGTATTCCCAACCTTTTATAGGCTTCATTACATGCAATACCATGGGTCAAAAACCATGGGTGCACAATAACATGTGCCCCAAAACCACTAATATTTACCCTAGTCAACATTGAATATATCCCGAGTCAAGTTTACCTAACATCTGGATCAATTTCCAGTTTAACAATGTTGGGTTCGAGAGGTATGATATCATTGATTAGATGGATCGTGACCATGGGTAGCTTTTAGGAATCTGTCTCAACCACAGTAGAAAAACCAGAATTTGTAGAAACAACTTGTGCCGACTCTGGTATATGGGAAGATGATGCTTCACCAGAGGTAGTAATAGTACTAGTTTCGATAGAGTGATGTCACCTTGACCAACCAAGAGTAACTTCTGGTGGTAACGGTGGTTTCAATGCTAATCTACACGAAAAACAAGGAAAAGGATTTTGTTCTTCCATGATGACTGATTTATTTTAACCAAAAACCAAATAAACAAAATAAAAGGGTAATGCTAGGTGTTACACCATTTTTTGGTCATCTAACCCATTATTATTAGATGGACCCAAGTACACCATGTAAAACCAATTTTACCCTAAGTAAAATTGCATTCACTATGAAAAATAACTTAGTAAACCACCTTTATTAAGTTGTTTATGGTCTAAATAGGAAACCTCATGAGGAAATATTAAATAAATCTATATTTGTTTGATTTTCCTCAAGGAATAATTAGTTAAACAACAATTTAATTAATATTCCTGGTTATATTTAACCCAAAACAAGGAAATCAATTAGATAAATCATTATTTATCTTATTGCTTTCTAAGAATAATTATTTAAACCTTATTCAAATAAAATTTTTTGTTAAATATGACTAAATCACCCTTAAATAATTAAATAAATCATCATTTATTTGATTATTACTCAACCACACCCTTAAAATGATAAATAAATCATTTATTTATTTATTATTTACAAATAAAGGGATTTGACGCAAGAAAAATTCTTTTTCCCTCCAACAAATATAATAAAATATTCCATAAAAATTGGATCTTGATTTGGTTAATAATATTCTAATTATGCACCAATATATAGACTAACTCAATATTTTGTTATAAATAGAAGGGTTTTTTCCCTTAATTTGCCACCTTTTGTTGCCTAAAGATAACTCTGGATCTATACTTTTGGTCTGACTATTGATCCACCATCATAGTCATACTTTGCAACCATTTTTGTCTAGTTTTTCTACACCATCAAGAGAGAGGAATTCTAGATCTGAAGGGCTAAGGAAATTCAAGAACCCATCCCATTGAGGAGAACTAGCAACACCCTCCTGTGTTTTCCTCCCAGGTGCCCCTAATACAAAATTCATTCAACATATTCTTGTCTTGTCTATTTGATGCATGGAGTAAATCTTGTTTTTTCTATTGTTTAATGTCTTATAATGCATAGATCTAGATTTTTGCAACATTTATCTTGATCACCTAACTGCATATCTGAAGATATTGGTAATCATATCTACTGTTAGGGTTGTTGGTTATGCACAACTAAAGTGGTATTTTTCCGTACTCTTGGAATTAAGATTCATACTAACAACTGGCGAGTCCACATGGGTTTATGATTACGACCGCTGTCATTTTTATGATCCTTGCATATCGAGCTGCTTAAAACCCTAGGATTTCTCTTCAACCCCTTTTTTTCACTTTTCTTGATGTTTATTTTAACCTATAAAACCCTAAAACAATAAAAATTCTAACTTCCGCGTGTTTTCAGACCTATTGCGTAGGTGACAGACATCAGCTGCAGCTCAGACGACAATTTTTTTTCAAACCTGCCGCCAAGAATGCCGGAAGTGCAGGTCACACTTTTCAACCCAAAACCTACAACCTAGACCCTCAGGATGCACCTTACAGCCCAAAAACTGCGACCTCTGCTGAAAACAGGTCAAAAACTGCGACCTGGACTTTTTGCAAGAATTTTTCTAAAAGTTTTCTAGGTTTGTCTGAGCTTCTGTTCAGGGTTTTCTGACCTCCATCTCCGCCTGTTTTAGACCTGTACTTGTTATTTTTTGCTCAAATAAGTGGGAACCTAGCCCCCTAGGGCTTCATTACCCTCCAATTTTTGTGGAAAAGTCTTTGTTGTTGCAGGTTGTCTAAAATTTTGGAGTCTTCAGCCACTTTTTCAGATTTGATACCTCACCTTCAGATCCGCTTCAGATCGGCTGTTTATGCATCTGAATCACCTCATTTAGCTTTGTTTTGGTTTTCCTCTAGGGTTCACTCTATTTTCCTCCTAGAAATAGCCTTTTTCCACCTCTTTTTACAATAATTTTTCCTCTGATCTCTTGCTTTTCTTGCACCACTTTCCAGCAGATTTGGTCCTTTAGATCCCTATCCCGCCTGAACTTAGATCTATTGGGTTTTTTAGTGTGCTTTGATTAGTTTTATGCTCATATATAGACTATTTGTTGAGAGGCCCACCTCCTTGGGTTTATATTACTGCACTATTAGCTCTTTATTTTTTTTTTTTGCAGGCTTATATACTGTCATTTGCAGGTTTATTTGCAGCTATACAACACATTTTTTCCTTTTCTCTACAAACGTTTGGGTTTAAAAATTAAAATTTACACACTTTACACACACACCCTAAGTGAAAAAGGGCTTGATTAACACCACCAAGAAAAGGCTCTAAAAGCATTGAAATCAATTGATCCTGCACCTCTCTGCCCTTGTTTCAACATTGTAATCGGTTGATCCTGCACCTCCCTACCCTTGTCAGTCTCTTTTTCTTTTGTGCTATGTTTGTTTTGTCATAATTTCACCGCCAAGGCATTTATCCGAGAGACTTCTTGGCCTTCATCCTCAGTTTCTAGTAGGAAGACTTACTCCTCCACATAGGATTCGAGTTAATCCTCCACCGAGTCTGCGCTCCGACTCTTCTTCTGGTCTACTGGGTTCTCCTTCTTGCTCCGCCATCGGTTCTCCCCCTATCACCTTCACCATGTCTGTTGTATGACCTAATGTTGGTGGTAACCCCAGCCCTCATGCTGGGAATACCACTAGTGGGACCGCAACAGACACTACCCCGGCTGTGCCCTTTCTCCCCTTCATGGCAAGCCTCAGCCTCCCCGATTTTGACCAGTTGATAAATGACCCTATACACCATGACGCTAGTTGGCCTGCTATACCGACAAAGATCCCTTCCAATTTCCTAAAGTTTGAAGGCCTTGCTGGAGAAGATCCTTCAAATCATGTTCGATCTTTCCACATGTGGTGTTCGTCTAACTCTATTACCGATGACTCGTCCGTCTTCGGTTGTTCCAATGAACGCTTACAGGTGAAGCTTCTAAGTGGTATGTTGATCAGGCCCCTTCCTCTCATACCACTTTTGTGACTCTTGCCTGGGGATTTTTGTCTTTCTTCTAGCTTCCCCTTCGTTACGACACTTGTACCGAACTCTTGACTTCTTTCCATCAATCTTCTGCGACCCGCCTTTCCAATCATGTCCAGGAATGGCGGAGAAGAAAGATCCTATGTCAAGCTCCTACTTTCAAAGACCATGTCTACATAGACTGGTTCCTTATATCTATTTTTCCACCTATCAGAAAATATGTCGCATCACACTTTCCTCAAACCGAAGAAGCCGCTCTCCAAATCGCATTAAAATATGACCTGATCTATGCTCAATTGGGTTATGTTTATACCATTCTACCTGATCTTCCCAGGCCCGGTGGTGCCAACACACTAGGGGCATCTCACACCACCTACGGTATCATTGGATCTCTCTCGAATCCGTATGATCAATCTCCCTTGGGCTATGGCTTTCCTCAGGGTGGGGCCAACACCTCCTACACTTTTCCCCCTCTCGGTAGCACGTATCCAGGATATGGCATACCTCCTCTTTTTTCCCAACCTCATATTTACCACACTGTTACCCAACCTCCTTATTATCCATGTCCATAGCCTGGTGCTACATCTCCTCTAGCATTAGCACCTCCTCTTCCCTTACCTTCTCAACCCCTGCAACAACAATCACCATCCCCTCAGGGGTAGGTGTATGCACAGCTGGGCGCGACTAATCCTCCTCCCTCAAAAAAGAAGAGGAAAGGCACTCAAAGTAAAACTACCCCTGGTAATTCTGGACCTAACCAAGGTAATTCTCCTAACACTATGAACCAGCAACAAGGCACTCATCCCAAGCAGAACAGGCCTATTCCCACGAATAAGCCTTGTTCTTGTTGTGGTGTTTATGGTCATTACATGCATGATTTCCCTCTTTTTCCACAGATGCGGTAGCTATGGGAGTCTCAAGCAAATTTGAGAGGAAAAAAAGCCATTCCTTCTGTTCCTCCTAGTCCTGCACCTAGCCAACTAGTTGTGCTTACTGATCCTTTCCCTCAACAAGGATTTGTGGCTACCCAACCACCTGAAGGTCAGGTGGCCACTCAACCTCTTCCATCTGGTACCTTCGATTACCAGATTCTCATGATGACCTATGATCAGCCTTATAGAGCTTCTCCTCATGTCCCTTCACCTTTAGATGATAATCATGAGCCTCTTTATCCTCCTGGAATGGTTCCTCCAGGCCTTAACCATCTTGGAGTCATCCCAGCTGGTCATTACCCCTCCGGTCAGATAGCGTTTCTAGCCCCCCCTCCCGGAGTCTACACGGTACCTATTATGGCCACCCTCTCTCTACCTAGCTTAACCCTAGGGATTCCCATCTAGTACCTTGATCCCCAGCCGCTACCCCATCTGGTCACCCCAAACCATATCTCGCTTTGACCCTAGTTCAGCCAGTCCCTATGACTTCTCCCATGGCTACAGTGCCTCAGCCACCTCAGCAGGAACCTCCTCCTGTTGCGATAGCTTTGAGTAACATGGGCAAAGCCAACAAAGCAACCAGAGATAGGACTACCTCAACAAACCTTGCCCCAACTTGGCCGCCAAGATGCAATATCCAATGCACTTTGTGTGATGTTGTCAGGCATGCCACCCATACTTGTCCAGAGTTTCCCCACCTTAAGCCCATGGTTAATGAGATGTTTTCGGAATCTGACATCCCTAAGGTCTATGTCACTATACCTGATTCAATCCTAAAACTCAAATCATTGAGCACCAATCACCCTTATGCTTTATGTGATTTTCATGGCCACTACAATCACCTCTATCCTCGCCTCGAGGATTATCTCTCCTCTTTGTAAGCCTTTTCCAATTCGAGGCCAAGCGTAACAAGTGCACCCTTTCCTTGTTCATGAGTTTTGTTTCAACAAAAACAGAGGACCCGCCTACTCCCATTGACATCCCTCCTCCTGATGTCAACATGATAGAGCCTTCGGCCACCATTTTCTACCTATCATCATCCATAAGACCCTCGATGGAAGCTCTCATGGAGACTTCCCCTCATGATCCACTTGACCTCCCTTCAGCGATCACCCTAGGCTCAACATTGGTAGATCCTTTATCTGCTTACTATTTGGTCATCCACCATGATGTTGCGCATGTGAGCCATTCTTCACATGATGAGGAGTCAGGTAGCTCTACCGCGGCAGGTGGTCTCCCTTCCTCCAGTCACCCCATATTTCACTCTGATGAAGACATTATGGAAGTGCTGACCGATCCTGACTTTCCGTGGGATGATATGCACCACCGTGTATACTTCCTCCCACAATAGTCCCATGACCAATATCTTGTGGAAACTAAAGACTTCGTTCCTAGTGAAGTTGATTGGTTTAGAAATCCCATTATTGTACCTGATGCTTTCGAAGAAGGAAATATGGCCAATATATCTCCTACAATTAAAATTGACATTTCTGAAAAACTAGGGATAGAAGAAAATATCACCTTGGGAACCCATTGCACCCAGGAAGAGTTTGAGGCTTACACCAAGCCATTCAAATAATTCCGTGATATTTTCGCTTGGTCCTATTCGGAAATGCTCAGACTTAATCTTTCCATTGTCGAACACCGTATCGGTACATGGCCTGATGCCAATCCTATCCGTCAAAATATGAGACCTATTAATCCTTCCAGATGAGAAGCTGTCAAAGCTAAAATTGATAAGCTCAAGTAGGCTGTTTTTATCTATCCCATTGAATACACCACTTGGTTGTCCAATCCAGTTCCCATTCTCAAGAAATAAGGCACCATCCATGTCTACACTGACTTTCGCAATCTGAACAAAGCTTGTCCCAAAGACAACTTCCCCACATCATTCATTGACCAAATCATTGATGAGTGTGCGGGGCACGAGGTTTTATATTTTATGGATGGTTTCTCTAGGTACAACAAAATTGTTATTCGTCGTGTTGATCAACTTAAAACCACATTCATTAGTCCATGGGGGACCTTTTCCTATCGATTCATGTTGTTCGGCCTTAAAAACGCAGGAGCCACCTTTCAGCGGGCTATGTCTTACTATTTCCATGACCTGGCTCATATTATCCTTGCTTCTTTAGACAACCTTACTGCATGTTCTAAACATTGGGCATAGCACCTCCACGACCTGCGTACCGTATTTCTCCGATGTCACAAGTATAACATCCACCTCAACCCGTTTAAGTGTGTCTTTTGTGTACCTACCAGCAGTCTTCTAGGCTTCACTGTGTCTAAATATGGTATCAATCTTGACCCATTGAAATTTCAAGCCATCTTTGAGCTTCATATCCCTCATACTTTACGCCAATTACGAAGCCTCCAAGGCAAAGCTAATTTCCTTCACTGGTTCATACCTAACTATGCCACCACTGCACGTGGGTTCCTTAGACTGTTCCGCTCTAATATCCCTTTTGTTTGGGATACCTATTCTCAATATTCTTTCGATGCCCTGAAACATGCTCTCACGTCTGCTCCCTTGATTCGCCCACCTAAATTTGATAGGGATTTCATCCTGTATATCTCCGCTTCCACCCACTCGGTTGTTGGAGTCCTCATTCAAGAAGATGACAATGGAATTGAACATGTTATCTATTATGTTAGTAAGAACTTGGTAGGACCTCCTATATCCTACACACATGAAGAGAAATTAGCACTAGCTATCATGTTCTTGGTCCAGAAACTTCGTCATTACATCCTCATGTGTTCCACCAAGGTCGCGACTAATTCCAACCCTATGGCTTTCCTATTGAGTCGTCGAATCATCAGTGGGAAGTACGCCCGTTGGATCATGATCCTCTAGGAATTCAATCTTGAATTTGTCACACCAAAAAGTAAGAAAGTTTTAGCCCTCTCTGAACTCATTTCCAAACTAGCTACTGGTACGCAAGATCCGCCAGTTAATGATAATTTCCCTGATGAACATTTATTTGCCATTACCACCAATGACCCTTGGTATGGGGATATCCTCACTTATTTTTGAACCCAAAATTTCACCCTCCATCTTGACCGTGATGCTCGACGATGTATTAGACACCAGGCCCCCTGCTACCTTCTTATCGGTGACAACCTTTATCGTCGCGGTGTAGATTCTGTCCTTTTTCATTGTCTCACAAACACTGAAGCAGAGCAAGTCTTCAATGCCTGTCATAGCGGCGATTGTGGTGGCCACCTCTCTGGTTTGGCCACTGCCCAAAAAATCATGCACACTGGGTACTTTTGGCCTTCTCTCTTTAGTGATTGCATTGAGGCAGTAAAACACTGCCCCAATTTCCAACATTTTACCCCTAAGGCACGAGCCCCTCCAGCTCCCCTCCATCCTGTCATCTCCGCTGGTCCCTTCTGTAAGTGGGCCATATAATCTATGGAGTGTCGACCGTCATCGGTTGGTAACCATAATTATATCATCGTGGCAGTTAACTATTTCAGTAAATGGGCTGAGGCCATGCCAACGTTGAACAACACGACAGCTACCGCAACCCTCTTTTTCTTTAACCATGTGATCGCTCGATTCAAGGTTTAGAAACAATTTGCCTCTAACCATGGCCGAAATTTTAAAGATGAGATATGGCATGAGCTATCCTCACTATTGGGCTTTGAGCACCAATATTTCTCCTCTTATTACCCCCAAGGTAATGGCCAAGTTGCAACAGTAAATAAAATTCTTAAAACCATACTTCAACAGACGGTGGATAAGCACAAAACCAACTCGCACCTTATGTTCTTCCCTACTTTGTGGGCCTATATAACTTTTATTAAAACTACCACCGACTTTACTCCTTTCCACCTTGTTTTTTTAGAGGAGGCAGTCTCACCGATCGAGTGTGAAATCCCTTCGCTTCATCTAGTCGTCGAACTTCTCCCTGACACCCAACCTTTAGAACAACGAATTATCATACTTGAACACACTTCCGAAGACCTTCATGTTGCATTGCAAACCATTGAGGTGGCTAAGAAACACACCAAAGCTCAATATGACCTAAAAGTCCAACCTCATACTTTTCACGAAGGTGATCTTGTTCTGGTGTATGACTAGGCCCATGATGTCCTTGGTCATGGGAATTTTGACTCATTATGGCTAGGACCTTATGTCATCAGTAAGGATTTAGTTAAGGGGCCATATCTATTAGAGGAATTTGAAAGCCATCCCATTCCCAATCCTCACAATGCACTCTATCTGAAGAAATATTACCCTTAGCATTTCCTTTCGGAAATGCATGTTTTATTTTCTTTAGGTAGCCAGTTCATGTTTTTTAAGTGATTTGATATTTCACCAGGACACCTTTTTTCCAGGAATCATCACTTCCCTCCTCCTCAAAATTGAATTTCTTCACTTGCAACACTCGTACTGGGGGCACCACTTTGCCTCCATACTTTTCCACACTCATGTTGACTTTCGTCGTGAGTTACCATCTTGTACTCATGATTTTATGTTCCCCATTGAACCTTTTCTGTGTAGCAGCACCATCGAGTCACCCTTGTTTATAGCATCCGATTTGAGTCATCATTGCATTCATGGAGTCTATCCCGAGTGCCGTTGTATCCCACTATAGTCCTCCATCCTTAATTTATTGGTCCCTCTCTCGTGTCGCACATTATGGCCTTCAGTCCCACTGTCCCCTATCCCTCACGATGTTGTGTCAGTCGCTACCAGGTCATCCATGCCCTTTATTCTCTAACAATGGAAGTCATACATTCACTCCTCAGTAACCTCCATTTCTTCATCATCATCGGTGTTATTCTATTAGTAGCTCTACTATTTTCTCTCGTGCCTTAGTTGAGGATCCATTATTGTCTCACCTAGAGAGGACCTCCTTCTATCGACATCAGCTCATTCATTCCAGAAGACAAGTCTAGAGGGAGGTGTACCTTAGTTCCAACTTCCACTCTTGTTCAGTGCCCCAGATTAGGCAAAGGGACTCCTTATTTCCCTTTGACTTGATTGTTTCTCAGCTCCATCTCCTTTCAGCATGATCGAGATCCATATACTTGATGGTTCAGTGATGCAGCAACAGATATCGGTGATTCTCGGGTGTGTGTGAGATGTCCCAGACCTCATGAGGGGGTGGCCCTACAAGTAGTCCCCCACATACCCAAATGAATTCTTCACTTCAGCCTTCGATGTAGCTCCCAAATAAATTCTTCACTTCAGCCTTCGATGTAGCTCCATATATTTGATGATGTCATCCTCAGCCGCTTGCAACACCTTCTTGATTGCATATATCAATCAAATTTTCAGATTCCTTTCCTGTTTACAGGGGCATCTGGGTTGTATTTGTATCTCATGTACTCAAATATTATTGTACAAGTCCTGGCTTTTATCCTAGGCACAATATTTATGTGGGATTCATTATCATGTTATTTATCTGGCTCATTTTTATGCCAGCATATACTATATTATTTTGTCCCGTGGTTTTTCGGATGCCTCATTGTTTGTACTTTACCTCGGCAGGCATATGTAGCATGGGTACTCACTCATCAAAGAGACTTGTCGCACCTGTAAGTCTCGCCTCCTCTGTGTCTAGCTCTTGCAGCACTTTGGTCTACCGTATACTCCTCTCTCTTTGAATTCCCCTTCGACGTCTAGTGATTGAGTTCTGTTGACGGGAAAATTTGTCCAGCCAACAGTAGGGGATCTCCCCGATAGAAAGTCCCAATTAGACCTTAAACCGTTTGGAGTAGGGATCCCGTCCGGGGTGTGGGTCCGGCTACCGCTTAAGACGCCTTCCCTTCCAGTCTCAAAAGAACCTGATTTAATCTGTGGGCACACACTTATTCATAGGATACAAAATACATGATTGATGCATTGAACATTTCCACAACACTATGCGTAGCAAGAGAATAAATAAAACATATACGCCCGAAGAGATGCAGTTAACGGCAGGTCTTTGGGGTTATGCTTGCAAGGTATCTGACCACAGAAGAAATAGTTCTTAATGGAAAGATTCCTCTTTACTTCCTGAAAGATAAAACAAAATGCTAATAGACAAAGGTATTAACATCCATTTAGAAAGCGAGAAAAACTGAACATCATTAACACAAGCATAGATAAACATGATGCATAAATGATGTTATTGAAAATGCAGTTTCATTAATCATAGGATGTTCTGAAACTGTTCAAGAAATAAACACAGTGCTGTCACAGCAAAACACATCATTCGACAAAGGGGTTTTAACAAGTATTCGTATTCATATGCCTAAGAATATGATCTTTCAATACAATGCAATGTAGCTCTTGAGTCTCCAAAAAGAAAAGCCCTTTTACAAGTTCCCGAAGGAAGTATTTATAGGGTAAAGCTTGCCCTCACGGGTCTGACTTTTCGACTACGACGGTTTGGGAGCTTCCTTGCGACCCAGTATTTTTTGTGACCTGCGACCTGAGCCGTTGTTGCGACCTGCGACCTAGTCGCTGGGTCGCTGGGTCGCACTGTCGGGCATTTACCAAGGGGTGCAACTTTGCGACCTGGCGACCTCTGCGACCTGCGACCTCAGTGAATATGCGACCTGCGACCTCATTGGATTTGTGACCTGCGACCTCGGCAGATGTTGCGACCTGCGACCTTGGGCAGTTGTGCGACCTCGCGACCTTGGAGATGTGCGGCCTTGCGACCTCCTTGAATTTGCGACCTGCGACCTTGGGCAATTGTGCGACCTCGCGACCTGCGAACTTGCGACCTCCTTGGATTTGCGACCTCGCGACCTAGGCAGATTTGCGACCTGCGACCTCATTGGATTTGCGACCTGCGACCTCGACAGATGTTGCGACCTGCGACCTTGGGCAGTTGTGCGACCTCGCGACCCAGAATGTGCGACCTTGCGACCTCCTTGAATTTGCGACCTGCGACCTTGGGCAGTTGTGCGACCTCGCGACCTGCGACCTTGCGACCTCCTTGGATTTACGACCTCGCGACCTAGGCAGATTTGCGACCTGCGACCTCATTGGATTTGCAACCTGCGACCTCGCAGATGTTGCGACCTGCGACCTTGGGCAGTTGTGCGACCTCGCGACCTTGGAGATGTGCGACCTTGCGACCTCCTTGAATTTGCGACCTGCGACCTTGGGCAGTTGTGCGACCTCGCGACCTGCGACCTTACGACCTCTTTGGATTTGCGACCTGCGACCTCAGCAAGTGTTGCGACCTGCGACCTTAGGCAGTTGTGCGACCTCATGACCTGTGACCTTGCGACCTCCTTGGATTTGCGACCTCGCGACCTAGGCATATTTGCGACCTGCGACCTCGGCAGATGTTGCGACCTGCGACCTTGGGCAGTTGTGCGACCTCGCGACCTCCTTGGATTTGCGACCTCGCGACCTAGGCAGATTTGCGACCTGCGACCTCAGCAGATATGTGACCTATTTTGAGAAGGTCCCCTTGTTTGCTAAGGAAGACTCTGGCTCTTTGTGTGACTGAAAGGTTTTTCTCCTGATCCTCCCCTGTTCCGCAACTTTGGCCTCGTCGTTGAGCCCAATTTATTCCCCTTGATGTCGTGGCCCGAATGAGGAATCTGTCACCCGTGGGGTCGACCTGTGGAACATTACGACATCATAACTACTCTTCAATAATGATAACCACAGATAAAACACATGAAGCTAACAAGCTTAAGAGAAGAAACCAAACAATATGCTCAATGACCTATAGCAGGAGGGCTTTTACTCATCAATACACAAAAGGTTTTCGTTCAAACATATGCATGGCAATCTCATTACACATGGCATGACTACAGTAAGAATGTTCATGCCTGCGCTAGATGATCCCTCCCACATATGGCATGATTGCGGCGACAGTATCAAGTCATGGTGATGAGACAACTCGTGAGGGGTTGAGGATAGGTCGGCGGGATGTCATTGATTGCAGGTCAGGCAAAAGACTTTAACGCCTAGGCGAGCAGAGGGGGAACCCAAAATTTTAAATATACCCAAAATTTTGGGTGGTTTTGTAGCGGCTACAACAAATGGCGAACCACTGGTAGAATCCAGCATCTCTGTCCATATCACAACAAAGGTCTGAGCCAAGATAGTGATGCAAGGGAATATTGAACAAGTTTCGCGGGTACCGCTTCGTATTACTCTGGCCCTTTATAGGTATGCCTAATCCTTGTGCCTCAACTAAGTCTCGTTAATCATAAACACATCAAAGAGAAAGCTCACAGACGCCAGTAGTTTGTTGACGATGTGAAGAGCAAGGCACTGGGTTTATTATTTTCAGGATTTTTTAATGTAAATTTCTGGTGTTACTCCGCTGCCAGCAGGCCTGGATAGTACCCCAGCAGAGTCACTTCAAGAAATCACAAACGTTGCTCTGCTTCCAGCGAGCCTGGTCAGTACCCCGGCGGAGTCGTTGCATTACCTCTCTGTGCAGGAAGCCTTTCTCGATCCTTTACCCTTATTTGTTTCATGTTCTTATAGCACTTATTTTCATGTGCTCGTGGCACTTATTTTCATGTGCTCATGGCACTTATTTTTCATGGGCGGATGAGGGATCCCGACTTATTTTACGAGCAAGAGAGGTTGTTTCTTGTGTTACAGAAACTGAAAGATGTCCTGATTTGGGTTTGCCCTTGTGTCGAACCTTCACATCCCATCTACCACAATAGGTGAAGTGTGCAAAACAGATCATTAAGACGTCCAAGACTATGCTGGGCACAAGGCTTAGGCTACGGGTAGGGGTCATTTCAACTCATCAGGTCTCCCACAGACAACCGGCTCGTATATCCCTAGATAATAAGTTTAGACTCATAGGCCTCTTGTTGATAATGCGACTTCGATGACTGGTCCTAAAAGAAAGCTTCCTCTTGAGATAGCCACCACAACCTCACACAAAACAATGGGGTTATTGTTTCAGTAATCGGGGCAAAAAAAGACTGCAAGGTGATAGGGTTGCAATGAGGGCTCATGAAGTGGCAGGCGATATGACAAAAAATGATGTCAGGGAGAGAGAGTACGACGCAATGTAATAAGCGAGGCTCAAGGTGCAATGCAACGCCATGTGCGAGAACGATCAACCAGTTGTAAGTGCAACTACAAGCAGTGATTATTTATGCAACAACAAGCAACTGAAAAGGAATTGAAAGGAAAATACTTTTAACATGATGATGCCTAAAATATTAATCGTAAACAAAAACAACAAACACACTTTTAAACTATGAAGTAAAAATTTTGCAAGTAAACCTAATTAACTCTGAAACTAAAAATTTTTATTGCAGGTCCTAGCTAGCCTACACCTAAACCCTAGTTTAACCAATGATGCGGTCGGGTTATGTAAAATCAGCTTTCCAGTGTAGCCACCGCATTATTTCCTGTCCTGCAAGAACAACAATGATCAGGATCAGGGCTAGCATCCAAAAAAGTGCAGCAGCAACAAAACTTACTTGAGGAGCAGGTGCCATGGTAAGATGATCAGAGATACTTACCAAAGAACATGCCAGAACAGATTGTGCAAGCTGAATCCCATTCTTATCTTGGTAACCAACAATATGTTGTTGAAACTCAACATTATGGATAAATGACATAAAATCATTCATGCATGATCCTGGATTTGAGGGGTGATGGGTAAGCCAATTTCTATTTGCAAGCACGTTCATCGAATGGGGTCGGTTGAGTTGATCGACAATCTCATCCTGGTGTTGGGGACCATCAGTTTTATGGAATGGAAACAATACGCAAGTGCCAGGCGAATTATAGATGCATGCACATCCAAGCGTAGAAATTCTAGCTTCGAAAACTCTAGTCCGGGGTTGCTCCTGGGTTTGGTTAAGGGTATGGGGATCTGAATCCACGTTTAAAGGAGCCTGAAATTCCTCACTGCTTTGAACAAACTCTAGACCTTCGAGCAAGGGGCTTTCCAACTTTGATTGCTCAGCGAGATTAACAGGAAAATGGGCGTGATCATCAATTGTAGTGATTTGAAAGATGTCAGTGGGCTTTGTATCAATTTGGTCGAATGTTTGCGCACTGACAGATTGATAATCCAAAATGTCGGATTCTCCAGATTTGCCAGGATGGGGTGGATTTGACACGTTTATGCTAGAAGGAGCATGGTACTGGGGAATTTTCATTTCAGAAACGTTCGGCGGTAGTTGACGCGTTTCAATTTTCTGGTGGGTATTTGAATCTTCCCAAAGCGGATCATCGAATTCAGGTGTCTTCGTATAGTCAGCAAAGCGATTTGAGTGACGGTCATCAGAAGTATGATTGAATATGTTTTCAGATAAGGAGTGATCGCTGCAACCATTGGTTTGGTCAAGTTCGGTACTTGGCAAGTTAGGCTCCCTGGGGTTTACCAACTGGGATGGATCGATAACGGGGACATCTTGAAGTTGCCTAGATAGGAAATCACTCCCATGGTTGTCTAAAGATTCTAAGTGAGACAGATCAGATTTAAAAGATTCATCGACTTTAGACTGTGATTGTGAAACACCATCTGCGTGCTTATGATTGACGCCAATACCAGTATAAGGAAATTTTGAATGTCTCGAAGAAATTACTGGTGTGGCAGGATCAAGAAACAAACTAGGAAATAATGAATGAAAAGATTGAATCGCAGGGGTGTTAACCATACGAGGCTTTTCGACACGCACATCCGTGTCGTTCAGAGGACACAATGATTTGACAGGCCTTGGAAGGGAATAAACTTTATGTGGGGTAGGAGTCAATTCATAATACGTATGTAAACCAGATTCATAGTCTGAATGTGAACTAGATTCATCATCTGAATCTGAACCAGATTCATAATCCAAATATGCACCAGATTCATAACGCGAATGTTAACCAGATTCATAATCCAAATCTGAACCAGATTCATAATCCGAGTGTGAACCAGATTCATAATCTGAATGTGAACCAGATTTAGGACTAAGTCCAAGGATACATTGAGTGGGCTCGGGGTAGGTTTCATGAGCCAAAAGAGATAATGAGCCACTGGGGTGTTCAGATTCGACATGGTACGTGAAAGACTCAAAGTCAGAACGATCGTTGACCTGCGGGTTGTCATAGGGAACACTAGGCTTAGGTCGGGTTGCTAACTGAAATGATTCAAGGGAAACGAGAATTGCATACGCGAACTATTCTCTTAACAACTTCCAATCGACATCCTTTTTAGGGAACTCAAAACAATAATGAACGAATTTGATAGAGAACTCATCTAAAGATTCCTGAGGTTCCATTCTGATGTCATCTATCTTTAGTAAAACGTTATGAAAATCATACCTGTGAAAAGCTTGTTGTAATTCACTAGCGAGTTGTTCAAATGAATGGATGGAAGATTCCGGCAAAGTGCAGCACCATTGCTTAGCGCGACCTTTGAGGGTGAGGAAGAAAAGCAAACAAAACAAACCCTCATTGTCAATTTCATAGCACTCAACAAAGTCACAAAAATCTGAACAATGTTGGGTTATGGACACCCCATTTTCACCATCAAATTTTAACTGGGACAAGTGATACATAAGTTCATTGGAGATGTAGTATCCAGGCTCATAAAACTCGGACAAACATCTCGGGAGAATGATTTGGGAACGAGCCATTACAGCTACGAGATTAACTGCAGGCTCTAAGGGCTCAGCTTGTCATCTGGCCCCCCTTCTTGTTAAACATATGGTCAGAGGTCAGGCCCTCCTTCTAGCGCCAATTCTGTTGATGGGAAAATTTGTCCAGCCAACGGTAGGGGATCTCCCCGGTAGAAAGTCCCAGTTAGACCTTAAACCATTTGGAGTAGGGATCCCGTCCGGGGTGTGGGTCCGGCTACCGCTTAAGACGCCTTCCCTTCCGGTCTCAAAAGAACCTGATTGAATCTGCGGGCACACACTTATTCATAGGATACAAAATACATGATTGATGCATTGAACATGTCCACAACACTATGCGTAGCAAGAGAATAAATAAAACATATACGCCCGAAGAGATGCAGTTAACGGCACGTCTTTGGGGTTATGCTTGTAAGGTATCTGACCACAGAAGAGATAGTTCTTAATGGCAAGATTCCCCTTTACTTCCTGAAAGATAAAACGAAATGCTAATAGACAAAGGTATTAACATCCATTTAGAAAGCGATAAAAACTAAACATCATTAACACAAGCATAGATAAACATGATGCATAAATGATGTTATTGAAAATGCAGTTTCATTAATCATAGGATGTTCTGAAACTATTCAAGGAATACACACAGTGCTGTCACAGCAAAACACATCATCCGACAAAGGGGTTTTAACAAGTATTCGTATTCATATGCCTAAGAATATGATCTTTCAATACAATGCAATGTAGCTCTTGAGTCTCCAAAAAGAAAAGCCCTTTTACAAGTTCCCGAAGGAAGTATTTATAGGGCAAAGCTTGTCCTCTGGGGTCCCTGACTTTTCAGCTTCCCGACGGTTGGGCTTCCTTGCAACCCAGTATTTTTTGTGACCTGCGACCTGAGCCGTTGTTGCGACCTGCGACCTAGTCGCTGGGTCGCTGGGTCGCGCCGTCGGGCATTTACCAAGGGGTGCGACTTTGCAACCTGGCGACCTCTGCGACCTGCGACCTCAGTGAATATGCGACCTGCGACCTCATTGGATTTGCGACCTGCGACCTCGGCAGATGTTGCGACCTGCGACCTTGGGCAGTTGTACGACCTCGTGACCTTGGAGATGTGCGACCTTGCGACCTCCTTGAATTTGCGACCTGCGACCTTGGGCAGTTGTGCGACCTCGCGACCTACGACCTTGCGACCTCCTTGGATTTACGACCTCGCGACCTAGGCAGATTTGCGACCTACGACCTCATTGGATTTGCGACCTGCGACCTCGACAGATGTTGCGACCTACGACCTTGGGTAGTTGTGCGACCTCGTGACCTTGGAGATGTGCGACCTTGCGACCTCCTTGAATTTGCGACCTGCGACCTTGGGCAGTTGTGCGACCTCACGACCTGTGACCTTGCGACCTCCTTGGATTTGCGACCTCGTGATCTAGGCAATTTGCGACCTGCGACCTCATTGGATTTGCGACCTGCGACCTCGGCAGATGTTGTGACCTACGACCTTGGGCAGTTGTGCGACCTCGCGACCTTGGAGATGTGCGACCTTGCGACCTCCTTGAATTTGCGACCTGCGACCTTGGGCAGTTGTGCGACCTCGCGACCTGCGAACTTGCGACCTCTTTGGATTTGCGACCTGCGACCTCGGCAAGTGTTGCAACCTGCGACCTTAGGCAGTTGTGCGACCTCACGACCTGCGACCTTGCGACCTCCTTGGATTTGCGACCTCGCGACCTAGGCATATTTGCGACCTGCGACCTCGGCAGATGTTGTGACCTGCGACCTTGGGCAGTTGTGCGACCTCGTGACCTCCTTGGATTTGCGACCTCGCGACCTAGGCAGATTTGCGACCTGCGACCTCAGCAGATATGTGACCTGTTTTGAGAAGGTACCCTTGTTTGCTGAGGAAGACTCTGGCTCTTTGTGTGACTGAAAGGTTTTTCTCCTGATCCTCCCTTGTTCCACAACTTTGGCCTCGTCGTTGAGCCCAATTTATTCCCCTTGATGTCGTGGCCCGAATGAGGAATCTGTCACCCGTGGGGTCGACCTGTGGAACATTACGACATCATAACTACTCTTCAATAATGATAACCACAGATAAAACACATGAAGCTAACAAGCTTAAGAGAAGAAACCAAACAATATGCTCAATGACCTATAGCAGGAGGGATTTTACTCATCAATACACAAAAGGTTTTCGTTCAAACATATGCATGGAAATCTCATTACACATGGCGCGACTATGGTAAGAATGTTCACGCCTGTGCTAGATGATTCCTCCCACATATGGCATGATTGCGGCGACAGTATCAAGTCATGGTTATGAGACAACTCGTGAGGGGTTGAGGATAGGTCGGCGGGATGTCATTGATTGCAGGTCAGGCAAAAGACTTTAACGCCTAGGCGAGCAGAGGGGGAACCCGAAATTTTAAATATACCCAAAATTTTGGGTGGTGTTGTAGCGGCTACAACACTCTTACGTACCGATCTCCGAAAATATTGTGAACCAAGCTCTAAATTTTTCAGATGTTTTCTCAGATTTCAAATTTTCACACCCTAAAAATTTTAGCTTCTGAACCTTTGTAGAAAAAAATTTATAGCGAAAATTCCACGATGACCTATTTGGAGTAGCGAAACCCTAGAATCCAAAGCTCTGATACCAAATGTTGTGTAACCAACTCCAAAAAGAGAAGAAAAGAGATATCAACGCCTTAAAAATAAGCCAATTCAAGGGGGAAACCTCCAATACATTACATAAATGAACAATTCTTGGATGATACAATTCACAAAACCTCCTTTCTATATATAGGAGTCCATGGGGCTATAATGTAATCCTAGTGGGCCACAATGTAATCCTAGCCGACCTAACAATAATAATTTAAGGGCACAATAATAACAAAATGGGGGTTACAAGGGTACAATAATAACAATAAGGGGGTTACTCTAACAATAATAAGGGACTATACTAGTGATATAGGGACCTAACATTAGTCCATGAAACCACCAATACCTTGAGCTTCTTTAGAGCAATGCAGTTATGTTGATAGCTTCCATTTACGAAACCTTGTGAAGCTGGAAGTATGTGTCCAACTTATCTACTCATGCCTTTTCTGTGTGCTTAGATGTTCCATCAAATGTGGGCAAGAAGACCCCCACCATACTGCACTATAGGGCTAATCCCTACATCAAGTTACCTTCCCTTTGATGAGAATCATTCCTCCTTCCATCCTTGACCTGGAAAAACTCCTGAAAGCTCAGATGCTCCTTGAACCTTTGAGACTGGAGCTCATATTCTTCAAAATATTCTTCCAGAGAACCCTCCTTATCTCCTTCAGTAAAAAATGAAGGCATGGTGGAGCGTTGTGATGGATTTGAATGCCCCATGTCATTTGCAGTGCTGGTGCTTGCCTTAGGGCAAAGCCCTAAAGAGTATTCTCCAAACCTCATCTCCTTGAGATCCCTTGCAATGTTCCACAGGGTTTGAAGCACGAGCCTTGAGATGTCTTCCTTCTCCATGTTGAAGATAAATCTCCCCCCCACAAGCTGAGCCAAGAGCAGAGCTCTGATACCACTGTGATATTCCTTTTCAGGAATTTCAACAATCTCACCACTGAGGACGCTGTATAAGTGAACCAGTGCAAGAATAATGCAGCCCAGGGCTTGGACCCTCAAGAATATGTTGTATATGACTTAAATATAGTATGGCATCAGAAAAAAATAACTCTAGCTATAATAAACAGATCTCCCCAACTCAAATGTAGGAAAAGGAATCATAACCCCAATACATCATAAAATAGGAATGCCGGAGGCAGTAAAAAAGTTATTCTTATTATGTATACTTCTGAAATAGATGGAATGACATATATCTAGAGAATTCATTCATTATAAGATCATAAATGAGAGGATTTACCTCTTTTACAAATACATTGGGACCTCCCGGCAAGAGTCTCTGGCAAAATAACAACACAATGTACAACACTGCTGAAAATAACATTGTACCCAGCTACTCTGCATTAAGAAATATATGATATGCTCAAAGAGGAACACACAATACATAAATAGGCTCAATACCATCCTTAATAGAACTCCTGGAGAGGAAATCACCTCCTCCCCTCCTGAAATAAGCTCAAATGGGTAGATCTAACCCCAGCTACTGCAGAAATAATGCACTCACTGAGAGTGACTGCGCAGGCCAGGTTAGAGGATGGATTCCTCAAGATATGTGATGAGAATGGAACTCAAGACCTCCTCCTTGAATCTCCCAATCAACCTGCAACAATAATGGAACTAGAATTCCCGCATGAGAACCTTTGCAATAAACAGTGCTGCAACTCCGACTAAACAACTAAAGATTGCAATCAGTCATAAGACTGAAACAAGAAGTATGAATGATTGAATCCCTTGCTGCAATTTCTTCCTTTTTATTCCTAGTGAGCTTCTCCCTCCCGAGCCCCACACATGTAGCTTCCTCCTTCAAAACTACGCTGCCCTAGAGGCTTTCCCTCCCTTTTACAACACTGGTTGACTTGGTCAAATATAGTAGCTCCTTGATTTTTCTCCTCTTCATACTCAAGGGGCTTTATTTTATCCTCTTATCTCAATCCCTTTTCACACTGGGATATATTTTATTGTGTTTCTCACTTCTTATTTCAAAAATGGAGTAATTATAATGTTCCAAGTAGCTATGGCTAATTGGGAACATTACATAATATGACCCCAGTATAGCAGAAATTTTAGAAAAAAATTTACCATAAGATGTCCTTAGATAGGACATACTGATGACTCAAAATGAATTCAAGAGTTAAAATAGGACATGTTGGACCTGGTATGAGGAAAAAGTACTAAAAAATCCTATGCAGAAAATATTGCTAAGAGACAATGAAACTTAAGTATCAGACAAAATCTGGATCCTATTCTTATTTCAGAATGGAAATAGAAAGTTGATTGAATAAATAAATTAAAAGGGGTTAGCTTAGCAACGGGTTGAATTAGAAACTGACATTAATAAAAAAGTGGTCAATGTGTTCAAGACCGAAACGGTAAACTGATATGAAATTTTGAGATGTAAGGTAATAAATAATATAGTTGTGAGGTAAATTTGAAGTGGAAATTGGAAATTGAGTTATAGATAAACTAGTATTAAGTTGAAATTGAGCATGGTTATTACCATCTGAATCGAATGAGAAAATCAATCAAGTATTAAGTACATGAAGTGCTGGTATGAATTGGAAAAAGGTAAGCAGAACCTCTGCATATGACAAAGTTGGCTTTCTAAATTCATGAAATTCTAATGAAAAGATATTTGTTTTTGTTGAAGCAAAGTGTAAGAGGAATTGTACCACTTCGATCAAAGGAGTCAAGGTGAAAATATGTGCAGAGAAATCACCAAGAATGTCAAACTAGACCATGTTTGTGTGAGGAGGAAGTCTCACCGAAAGACATGGAATGATAAGTAGTTGTGCTAAAATTTCACTATACTACTATGAACATTGAAGTGTTTTGCGAACAAGTGAATTTATTAAAAACATTAAAGTTCAGAATGTTTTTGTGATTATTTCTAATCAATTTATATATATGATACTACTCATATGAATTGATATGAACTGTGGACAGGCAGAAATAGGAATAAAATATTCTTCCAGATATACTTATAATGAAGCAGGAATAAAATCAAACTCCAGAGTATAAAGTGAGTAGAGTAAAGGTAGAGGAGGGTACTTGTACTCTAAAGAAACTGCTGGGAGCCAGAAGAAAATATGAAGAAAGAATCTTCATCCCGAGTTGAGAAATCAACATCGAAATTGATAACACCAATGACGATGTTCAGTTTTAGAGTGGGAGTGTGTAATGTCCCTAAATTTCTTCTTTTAGAAGTAAGTAGTTAAAGACTCTAAGGGTAAAAGTGAACCCCGAAGAATATATTAATTGTGGATATATTAAGTTAATAAAATAAAAATTAATGTGCAATGACTAGATAATTATTAGAGATCTGGAAACCAAATCCATGAGGATGGATAAGGTTGTAAGACATTCCTAGACTTCCAAAAATCCTTGGAAGGAATAAAGTAAATAATAAAATTAGATTGGAGATAAAAATATAAAAAGTGCCCCAGAAAAGAGGAAATTATTGGGAAGAGGTGGAATAAAGATAGAAAGTAGAAAAGCTAGCTTTAAAAGTAATTTTGTGGAAGAAACAAAGGGAAAGCCTAGGAAAATAGGAAAATAACATCCTGAATTAACTGGACGTAGTTAAGGGAAACAGGATGAGGAAAGCAAGCTTAAATAAGCTGATTCAGGATAGACAAAGGGTTGTCCATCACTGGATAAAAAGATCTCTGCTCAGGGGTGAGCTATGGAGAAAGAGCTCTAAGGTTGGGAGGCAACTAGTCTACCTTAAGTGCTATGCACAATTAATTTTAATTGTTTTGAATTATGTTTTAATTATGTTATGAGTTACTGAAAAGATAAAGTAGTTATATTTATATGAATTTCAGGGTGTAGATATGTATCTATACGCTGTGGAAGTTTGATGAGCTAGAAATATATTCTCGTGGTCTGTACATTGAACATAATTAACTATAGGAAATTAGTTATTCTATATTTTTGTACATATATGCTCTGTAGAGGACCAACTCTCAGAATGTCTAAAACCCAATATTGAGTTTAGATCTGAGGTTAGGTACCTCATAGGGAATTGAAATTTCCTTAATTTAATTGTTCTAATATTGATTTATCAACTATAGAGTGCATTGTGAATTAACCAGAAATGAATATATATATGAATGATACATGTGGATGCTGTATAATGGAAGATATGCTGTAATATATATAATTAAACATTTCCGGTATTGTTTAGTGAAAGATAAATCAAAACTGGACTTAACAGAAAGAGACCATATACATGCATATATATATCTGAATGGTACTTTTATACTAAACACTGAAATTAAAAGTGTATTTAGAAATAACATATTCTGGTAAAATTTCAATAGTATGCTGATTGGAAGGAAAGAACATATCATGTAGAATTCCAGTAATTAAAGTGAAAGGAAATAATTACTAGGATAAACAAGATAGTCATACTATTGTTATTGACTTCCGAGTTTACACAGAAAAGAATTACTTCTAATTTATATGCAGTCATACATGAAATTTGAAATCTACTTTAAGTGGAAATGGAAATAATATTATAGTTGCGAAGAAAGAATGTATACCTTATGTATTTAAACACTTATAATAAATCAATCCATATAATACATTCTAATAAGGGTTTATAATTGAAAATTAATAATAAACACGGTTGCACAAAGAACACTATGTTCTTTTATAAATTATAAAACAGTTATACAGAGGACTTTCTGGCCTTTTATAAAAGGAAATTTAATCAACTCTTGAGAGGAAACGTATGCATTGAAGGCATACGATGAAAACCATGATAAAATGGACCAACTTGTATCACATATACAACCCACGTATTATGAATAAGGAGTTTAAGTACAGTGGATGTACTTTAAGTTCAAAAGCATATGATTGTTGGTCATACCTGCATATGAAAACATTGGAAATGAGTATTGAGAAATAACACCTAAATTTAAACTACAAAAGAACTTAAACATAAGAAGCTAGAGGTTAATTACCTTAGTTAATTAGATCCCAAGAGTTAACTGTACATATAAGGTAGAAGATTTTAGTATTCGTATCACCATCAAAAGTTGAGGACTAGTTTAAAATATTCATATGACAAAATAGTAGAATAGACAAAATTTCTAATTGCCTGTACATTGGACTGAAATTATTTGTCATTCGCATATAGTGGAAGTACAAACAATTTCAAATTCTTCAAACAGAAAAAGGGAAATGACACTATTCCATAAAGTATGATTGAACAAGTAAATAGAAAGTTACAAGTAAGAATCTCCTTGCAACCCAACAATATATAATAATTATACTCAATTAGTTGAAACGAGATTTATATCAATTTAGTCCCAACACCGAGTGGGAACATTTACCACTCAATTGACGAAACAATTTCAATGAGGAAAAACAATGCTCGTTAACAAGATCTCATAAGATAAGCCTTTTAATTCAAATCGCTATTTATTAGAATAGAGAAGTGGAACATACTTGGGTTATAAGAATGTCGCCATAAGCACTGAGGAAGGTTGGAGGCAGTCCCTTCTTAGCTTGCATAACCAGAAACATGGTAAGAAGATGGTGACAGGCGGAAATGTTAAGCAAGTAAATCCTTGAGATAAATAAAACTTGTAGAAATGAAATACAATACCCTTATACGGGAATTTCCACAGGTGAAACCTGTTCCCAAAGAATTCCCAACTCAAAAACTCTTTCAAACCAAATCTGCACATTGAAATAAAATTAAGTGGATAAACTCGACGACGTAAGTCTGAGAGGTATGAGCATAATTTCAATCATGGAAAAATAAGGAAAAGGTAAAAATCGTATTACCGAATACCGTTTATTGTTGGCCAGAGCCATATCGACATAGGTTACAGTACTGTCATTTCCAACGGCTTGAAGTATGAAAAAAATCTTTAAATTAAAATATAGGATGTAGATGAATGAAATTTAGAGAATTTATTATCCTAAATGTAGTTCCAGGGATAATCAGGGTTGAACCATGCATTCTGGACAAAGACAAAAAATGAGTTAATATTAAAACTAAATCCATAACTGTGGAACAATATCATAAACAAAAACGAGAAAAAAAAAGGATGAGAGATAAAAACCGTAAGGAATTCATTTGAGTTGGAAGAGGTAAGGAAATCCTCCTGTGTGTAAGCGTCGAGGTTTTCTTCCACACCATTGATTCATTTCCTGTGGTTCATAACCATGAGTCTTACCATTGATAGAAATTTGAACGATAAAATAAGAGAGAGGGAAATATCTCCAACTAACAATAGCAGATGGAAAATAAGTTGCAAGTCAAATGGTGAATTTTTATGAGAGTCTCAAACCTTAACTCTAGATTAACCAGAACCGTCTAGTTGTCAAAAATCGGATAGGGAAAGAGGTTTCTTGCGGATAGCTGGGTAGAGTTCGAGGACTGTCAGATGAGTACAACCAAAATGAATGTGAAGGAATCCAAAAAAGCCAATGGGTACAGTGGTAGATGCATTTGGGTTTTTGTACCATTAAAACCAAAATCGTTTACATAAATACGAGAGGGTTTTGATAATTTCTCTCAGTGACGTGTAGACTTGCAAGATGGTTGGTAACCATTCTACCTGACACATCGGACAAATTCATTAAGAAGAGAAGATCAGGGAAGAGATATTCCGTGAAGTTTCCGACATACGGTGATCACTAGAACACAAAACAAGAAATCGATTATAATAATTACACTAATACATGGCTTAGTTTTAAAATGGGTATTATAAACATTAATACATACTAGTGAATAAGGGGGTATAAATAGTATAGGTATTATACTATATCATAAATTAAAGTGTTGGAGAAGTTGAACTCCAAAGTTCCTAGGCCTTTTTAAAACTCGGTCATCATGACATATCAGAGAATGGTCCCGATACAGTATACGTGGAGGAATTGCTTAAGAAAAACAAAACGTTGGTGTAAAAGGCATGGAACCATGATGATAACTTTTAACCAAAGTGATATAATTAATTTCAAAGTTCTAGTAGGACATTGAACATCAGAAGTATATATATTTAAGTCAAGGAATGGACGTCGTATTAAGGGTCCTAACCCTTTATCAAAATTGAGTTCACTTATACCTAAATTATACCACCGTAAAGGCAAACTTTGTTGTGATGGTTAGCACTTTGAGGATCCATGTTGAGGAAGGGACAAGTTCATGTGGCCTAAACGGTTCCAATAAAACATTAAAGAGGTTATTAAGCTTATTGCACAGTAGGAAGATATAACGATGGGGTAAGACACTTGGGAATGACGATGCATTACCTTTAGAGAATTATTATAATATGTATAATAAGACTCTAATAAAAGGGATCAAAACCTTGGGTACGTAGTTGAATTAAGTCTCATTGGTAGATCAAAATAAATAAAAGTACGATATATTATATATAAATACCAAAGCATAACTTTGAAGAGGTAATAAGTTGATAAGGTTCTTGAGTATTGATATGATTAAGGAATAGTAATAAGGTAACTATATTATACAACCTTTCATGGATAATTAATTAAGTAAGAATATTCCATTCTAGAATCCGAAGTGAGATACTATAAAGTGAGTATTAATTTGCAGTAGATGGCGAGTAAGATCAAGATAATTAAGGGTACAAAAAAATATATGTTGATGAAGAGTTTCGTTAGAATGTGACGATATTATTCCATCTGTACGAGTTAATGTAAAAAAGAAGAAGAAGAAGAAGAAGAAGAAGAAGAAGAAGAAGAAAAGAAAAGAAAAGAAAAAGTGAAAATGGAGACGTTACATCTCCTTAATGGCATGAGTTACACTCCTCTAATAGGAATACAAGGCATGCATATTACTCCTTTTTTATGAGAAGAATTTGTTGCTCCTCCTATATATATGCCTCATGAATTCTCACTTGGGGGAGGTGCATTGTGATACCTAGAGTTGGAGAGATTTTAAAAAGGTTATGAGAGTGAGAGGCTTGGAGAGTAGCCAATTGCTTCAAAATTAATTTGAAATTCCTAAACTAAATCACTAAGTAGCTATACCTGGTGGAGTTGACCATGAGTGGTATTGGGAGGAATTTAAACTTATCTTCCTCAACTTGCCTTGGATATCTCTCTACTACTATATTTTGGTATTGTTTTTGAGCTCTTACAACTTGGGGGTTCCAGGGGAGAAGTTCTCTATGGATATGGTTGGGTGGAAAACCGGATGGTTCACAATGAGTTGGTAAGGATATTGGAGCTGGATCATACTCTCATCATTTGGAGCCATATATGTACATTTCCAGGTATATCTATCAATGTTCTTGAAATTTTGGTTTCTTATTATTATGTTCTAAATTTTTGTGGAAAATTTAATTTATTGGAAATTTTTACTTTAAATTATAACAAAATTATGAACATTTAGAAAATTATTTATGAGCTAACCAAAAATGAGTTAGCATTTTCATGGCAGCTATGTATGAGAATGTACATGCAGGGGGATTAAACAAAGATCTGTTGCAAAAGTTTTTATCTTCAGTTTATAACGATTTTTTTTGTCCATAGCAGGTTTCCATGAGTTTAATGCAAATACCATATTAGCATAAATTTGATTTTTCTTTCTCCATTTACAGTTGTAGATGATTTTTTCACACTAAGTGTTTGATAAAAGTGTTAAATTATATATTAGGAGTTTTTCTGTTGTTGTTTTACAGAATCACATTTCCGGGACTTTCTGTTGTGTTTCAATTCAATATCAGGGGGTATCCGTGCCATTAGACCATGTAAGCCCCACTTTCATTCCAAAAAAAAGGTTTTTAGACTCCGGATATCACTTAAAAACATTTTGTAATGGAATGGAGTAAGTAGAAGAAGGTAATATACCAAATTAATTTATAAGGAACCAAATAAGAAAAGAAACCCCATCTCCCATTACTAAAAATAATGAATATACTAAAAATAACTTACCATCTCTTCATAGTACCAAAAAAAAGGTGACCCTTGCATCCACAAAATGCTCAAAGGAAAACTCATTATGAGAATGCTCAAAGAAAATTATTTTTCCTTGCTGACTTCCCATTACTAAAAATAATCAACATCTAAAAATAACTTACCATCTCTTCATGGTATCAAAAAATTGTGACCCTTGCATCCACAAATTGCTCAATTGAAAACTCATTATGAAAATGCTCAAAGAAAAATAGTTTGCCTCGAAAATCATGACCCTTGCATCCAAAAAATGCAAGGAAAATCATGCTTAAAATTAAATCAACTCTCCCTCATTTCCTAATATCCCTTTTCCCCTTTGATTTTGTGACCCTTGCACCCAAAAAATGCAAGGCAAAACATGCTTAAAATTAAATCAACTATCTTCCTCATTTCCTAATATCCTTTTTCCCCTTTGATTTTTTCTTTCCACTACCCTTTTCATAAGCTTATTTTTATAAACAACACTAAACCTCACAAGAGATGCTTTCAATAAGTCATGCCAATAATAGTTCTCATCTACCTAGGAAAAGAGTTTTGCATCATGAAATTAGTGGCAATTGTGCTTACAATATAAATTAATCGATAAATAACTTCATAAATTAAATTAAAATTTTGCAATCTAAAACCATAAATCAGAAAATCATCAACATAAAAAATGTAAGGGAGTTGCTTTAGTGCATAAATAGAAGAAAAAACTATATTCAACATTACATTATAAGTGGGTGAAGATGGATGAGAAAGCTCAATAACTAAATACAATCTTATAGCTAGAATCAAGTTACCTATTAAAATACATACGTGTGGACTTGAATAAAATATACATTTATATATGAAAGGAGTGTGTTCATCTAAGAAAAACCATTACTTAGAGTTTCACCAACAATTATATGGAGTATTAACTCACTAGTTTTTACCAAGTTATGAAAGTAGTAGTTAACTAAATTGAATACACATATTTTCTTACTATTATACTTATATTTATCTAGTAAATAGAGTAGAGCTCCCTTTAATTAAATGTTAAATTTTTTTAATTAATAATATTGCTTAAACAATCATAATATAAAATTTTGGAATGTAAAAAAAATATAAATTTACATTTAAAAAATATATTAAATATTGTTGAAATAAATTATCTAGTTACTAGAGTGAAGCTTCCTTTAATTAAATGTTAAATATATTTGAATTAATAATATTGGTTAAAAAATCATAATATAAAATTTTAATTAATAGTATTGGTTAAAATATCACAACATAAAATTTGTGAATGTAAAAAAAATATAAATTTACATTTAAAAATATATTAAATATTGTTGAAAAAAATTGTTGATTAAATATTATTTTATTTATTTTTTAATTATAATTTTAAAAATAATTTATATTTTCAATTATTAATAAATATTTGTAAGTGAATATATATATATATATATATATTCACTTACAAATATTATATATATATATATATATATATATATATATATATATATTTGTAAGTGAATATATATATATATATATATATATATATATGTATGTATATATTTCAATTCTCTTGAAATTAAAAATAAAAGAGAATTCAACTAATATTCTAATTTTCTAATTAATTATATTTTATTAACTACTTTAATACAATATATTATTTTTTCTTTTCAATGAGGGGAAAGCTCACTTGGGAACCCAAGCATTTCCTGCACCTCTCGGATGCTGCATAGGAAACTGGCGTTCGGCGGACTTTCGCGCCTAACCCTAAAAAAAAGACTCAGACCAAACCCGCGACCTCCCTCAACGGAGAGTAATCACGTATTGGCTCACTACCTGAGCTAACCCCTTGAGCTATTAATACAATATATTATTAAAACAATATTTTAAAAATCAAAATTACAAATATAAATATTAACTTAAAATATTTTACTTTTAAAAATTTTCACACATACAAAAATATAAACTCCTAATTTAACCCTATTCAAATTATCTAACCAAACGATCTATATCCTATTGACTTATTAAAACATATTTTAAAATATTAAAATTACAAATATAAATATTAACTTAAAAATATTTTATTTTTTAAAATTTTCACATTATATGTGACAGAATAAAATAAATAAATTTAGTACGTAACCTTATAAAAAAGTTAATACTACAGAGAATATATAAGAAATTCTTTAAATTTTAAAAGTTAACCGCATAGAAAATCTCAGATATACAAAACTCTTAGACTACATATGCACACCGAACAGGTATGTGGGCCGAAATAAAAATAGACGACCATTTATATTATGTAAACTGGATCAAAATCTTTTTAATTCAACATGAGTAGGGAGAGTCTTAGATATGGATATTTACATAAATTTGAAGTTGATCTCGATGTTCAAATAATTGACATGGATATTTACGATCTAGATACATATTGATTCAAATAATTATTAGCTACTTCCTTACTTCCACCATGATATCCCAAAAATAATAATCTCAAAATAATAAAGAAATTAGGACTCACATAGGATACCAGAGAAATGATAGAAGGCCACATGAACCTATAAAGAAGATGCCCAAGTATCGAATGAGAGGATAGTCAAATGAGCAACGACCTCTTGCGAATAAAACAAAGATCATAATCATCTACACCAGATTTGAGTCTGCCTCTACTCAAAGTCCTCCTCTAGCAGCGCCACTTCTTCTGTTTCCAATCTCAGGAGTTCACTGCTAGCAATCCCAATCTCTATACAAATTCAAAGAACTTGCGACAGCCACCGCGCAGTTCACCTCAGGATCACAGGGGAAATCCTCTGTTTGGAAGTGCGTTTTCAGGGGAAAGACGGTGGTCGTCACGGTAAGAAGCCAAAAGAGAAAATTTGGGGATTTCAGGTCAGGGCTCAGAGAGATTTGCAATACCCACCAAGCCAACATAATCGAGCTTGTTGGGAGGAAGACCAAGTATATCTGATCTCTGAGGATCAAACCTTGGGGACTGCCTATGGGGTAGCAAAGTGAAAAGATAAATGGTTATTAGCTCCTGCCCAACGACAACAATATGAATTATGTGCATAATTACAAATTCAAATTTCAAATCCAAGAATTCAAATTTGATTGACGAACTCGACCCGCCATTTTAAAAATTCAAATTTCAAATTTATAGCTGGGTTATCAAATTCAAATGAGCAAGCTCAAATTTCAAATTTATAGCTGGGTTATCGAATTCAAACTGGTAATTCAAATGAGCCAACCATTAATGCGTACAATGTATGGTATACATCCTCGCATTCGCATTCCTACGGTGGAGGAGCCCATCGGAAATACCTCACTGTAAGTTATCACATCTGAAAGTTATCACATCTCCCAGGGACCGGTAAATAGTTGTCAGAGTATCATGTCCCGATTCCCGAGTTGTTATATTTCCGGGGAGGTGGCGGAGGAAAAGAGGTGGCGGAGGCAGGGGCGCAGGGTCCACTTCCTACTCAGAAAACCGCGAGAGTCGTCGGAAGGACAGTCTCGGAGCTGTCTCATCACGCTCCGTTTCGTTAAAGACTCCTTTGTTATTTAGACAACTTTTTTAACGCGTAGTCTACTGAGGCCGCGTTTTGACCCAGAATCCGGTAACGATTTCCAGAAAATCCAGCAAAGATTTGCTCAGAAACTTGTTTACAGTTGTTAAACATTAGTATTTTGAGTGCCCCAGGGGTTTTTGATAGTGCTGAATCCATTTTCACTATAAAAAATGGATTCCAAGCACTGCAACTACCTGATTTTTTAAAATTTAGTTGACCAGATTCCGACAGATTTCTGCCGTCCGGGCCAAAACGCGGCCTCGGTAGACAACTCCCTTCTTTAAAAAGTCATACTTCACACGTTATCCTTGTACGTAACCATATTTATTCTTTCGAAAAATAGTTATCATATGTCAACATTCAGAAATTCATACTTCACACGTTATCCTTGTACGTAACCGTCTTTATTCTGTTTCGATAGTGGCAGAGGTGAATCAAATTTTTTTTCTTTGACATCTTATTATGTCACTGTTTATGTAGTGATATCTATGAGCGATTCAAAATTATTAGTTTGTTAGCTATTAGTTTGTTCATAGTGGTGTAATTTTTTATTTTTTTTATAGTTAACATTAGGTTTTTGGTTGAAATTTTTAAGTGACATTAACTTGCTGCTAGCTCTAGCATACTCAACTCCAGATTTCAATGGTCGAGGTCATCATGTCATGCAGAGTATAATGGGTTGATCTGATTGTACAGTGTAGGTCAATCCTTTGTACCTTTGTACATTTTGGAGTTAACTTGGGTTTTTTTGAAATTTGGTGGTGTAAATTTCGTTTTAAGAGTATTGGTGGAGAATTTATTATGGTTAATGCATTATCGATAAAAATATTTAGCTGTTTTCGGTGTTGAAAGGGGTTGTTTTAATTTTTTCTTGGTGGTGTGGCGCTCATTGAGACTGTATTTGTTGTTTCCATGCCTGCATTTTCTGTGCAACATAATTCCTCATTGTTGTTACCAAGTCAATTGTTTTTTTTACTTTGGCGGATGCAGTAAGCTTTTTGTGCGGAAAGCTGAATGTGTTTGGTTATGTGGCAAGATGCAGGTTTTCCAACCTGGAACGCTGAATGTGTTTGTTTATGTGGTAAGATGCAGGTTTGCCAACCCACTTGATGACCATCTGACACGTAAACGTATGAACATTATTTTCTGGCTTAATTATCGTGGTGCATAATTTGGAGTTATAATGGTTCAATGTTTCACAAAATTTGCACATGAGACTTTAGAATTTAGAGCATAATAATTGTTTGGGTAAGCGGATTGCTAGAATCTACTAATGTAAACCTAGTGAGTTTTTGAGTTCTCTTTACGAGAAAACTCTGGTTTAATAGGTGGTTTTATTTCTTAACATAAACATTAAATACATTGCGGGGTCAAGTTTCGATGGTTTGGATGCAATGTTGTAGGAATAACCTAGTAGTGACTAACCACAACAAGGTCAGAGGTTGGCCCATCTTTGGATTTGCGGAACCCTTGTGGGCAAGGTTCCGACCCCAATTTCATATGTACCACTTTAAATTGTTTGCCCACCCTGATTTCATGTTTTTCTGTAGTGGTTACAAAGAATATTTCCTAGAATTTACTTTGAAAGTTGTGAAGTTGCGAGTATAGGGACCTTTGCATTTTCAGAAGGCTCATGAGCAAGGTGGCGGCTCCAACTTCATATTGTGTTGTTTTAGATAGTCAAGTGGTTGGAGTCCCATTAACATAAACATCTAGCTCCGGAAGGAAATAACTTTGAGCTGAGTCGGGCGCGACACATAGACACAAGAGGGTGTTAATTATTAAGTTTCTAAAATTTGAGATGTTGGAAGTTAATGAATGTTTCCATTTTACCAAACTCGTGAACAACATCTCGATGCAGATTCAATATCGCGGTATTTTAAATAGTCGGGGAGTTGGAGTTATATTGGCACAAATATCTAGGTGGCAATGAAAATAACATCAACCTCAGTCGGGCCGGACACATAGACACAACATTTTAAGTTTCCAATTAAATTTTCAGTTCAAAGTTTCATCCTGCATATGCGAGTTTTCTCATGGATTTCAGTTCAATCCATTGTCATTGGACACATTGCTGCTATTAATTTGTTTTTCAAAACAATAAATTTATTGGAATAACATTTATAGTTTAACTAACGGGAAATTACAGTCTGAGATAATTTCAAACTAGAAAAACAAAAACTTACAAGAATTGACGCTAAAATTCAACTTTCAGCGATATTCAAGAACTTTTGAGACCAATGCTACCAATATTCTGAGTTTCCAATGGCGATATTTTCTAATGTACGTTTTCCCTAAATTTTATGCAGATGAACATGCTTGAGCCACAATTGTAAGAGTATGTTTAAAAAAATCAAATTTATAATAACTTGGCATCCCTCTCCATTTCAGTTTTTTGGGTTTCTTTGGAGTTGGAGGAAAAACATAGTCGAGGTCGGGCCCGACTTTGTGGTCGGGTAGTTGGTGCGTCTGTGGAGAAGAATGATAAGGAAAATGCAAACCTGCAACGCATCTTGGCAAAGACTGAGCTTTGAGTGATTTTGAAGTTGCAACCAGATTTTAAGTTAGTTGTTTTCGAACTTTATAATTCATGAACCATATTCACATTATTTTTTTCTTTAGATGAGGAATAATGGGTTCATATATTTTAAACATTTTAATACTAACTTGTTTTAATTTGTAATTAGTTTTTGGATTTGTTATCTTAAAAATAATCTTTCTCTAAAATTACTTTAGATAAATTTGTCTTATAAAAGTAATTTGTTGAATTTATTTTTTATTGATAAAAAATAAAGTATTTGAAATTATATTTATTAAATAATATGTTATATGAAAAAACAAAATAATAAATTATAGACATACATGTTTCTTTTGTGGTCCATTATAGAAGCAAGTCAGAGGTCGGTCTCACTATGAGGTCGGAGGTGGCTGTTGTAAAAAGACATAACTATACACACATATTTATTTTGTGGCCCCTACTGAAATCAAGTCAAAGGTTAGCCCCCACTATTAGGTCATAAGTTGACATTGTTGTTTGAATGGTCTCTCTAGACACTCTGTAACATCTATCATGCTATAGTAATTTTTTATTTATTTATTTTTTACTGCTTACCTACTAACTCATATTACCATGTATATTAGTTATCAACACAACATAAATACATTAATGAACTAATTTCTTTATACATATAATATGATTTACCTCATAAAAGAAATAGACCGACAATATTTTGCTCCGATTATTGATTCAGGTACTCTTTATCATAGTCAATATTATGGTTAGTCATATTGATACAATAACTCCTATAAAAAATTCAACTTACTGGTAAACATAATATTGATACCACTTATGAATGGAAATCAAACTATGGTTATGGTGGCATTATTGATTTACTCAGATTCTAAGATTGATTAACATTGTTTTCATATGACTTTCTCATCATTTATTGAATGGTACATGGATATTTTTTTTATAACAAAAACAGGAGGTATATTAATGCTGGCCCAAAGCCTCAAAACTAGTTACATTTTCATGAGTCGAGGCCTGCTGACTCCATGGCCAGTCCAAAACCTCATTATCTTTGCACCCCCAGTGATTTATATAGTCTATTTTTCGGACCACCGCTTCAATTTCCCCCCCATTAAAAATGCAGACAAACTGTTTCAAAAAAAGACTGTAAAACATAGGACAGTCAATTAAGGTATGGGATCTCGACTTTCAACTCCATTGCTGTTGATGACTCCTGGAGGGAGGGTGACCGCTTTATTTGCCTCCGCATCAGCTTCTTTATTATTGTCTCTCTTAATATGGTAGAAGTTTAAGCTCTGAAATGATTTCAACAGAGTTCTAATTCTTCTGATCAGTCTAGACAGTCTTACATCTGAGGGGTAAGTATTGTCAACCATGATTTTAATGATTGTCTGGGAATCTCCAAACACAGAAGCCACAGGTATGCCAAGCGATTTTAGTTGTTTGAGGCCTTGAAGAAGCGCCAGGGCTTCTGCCTGGATGCTGGTGTTGAAACCCACACCCCAGGCGTATCTAAGAACAATGCCTCCATCAGCGTTTTTGATCACACCCCCGGCTCCGGATCTGCCTGGATTCCCTTTCGCAGCGCCGTCAAAGGAAAGATTGCTATGCGCCTTCGTTAAGCAGAAGGACATGAAATCGGATGCGGATAATCTGAGCTGCCAGTCTTGAAGGGGGTTAAGCAGCCTGTCAGCTACAGAGAACTGAAGATCCAGATGCTCGCACCAAACAGAATCGTGCTCCCTCAAGCCAGCCCCATCCAGATGATCGCCAACGCATTCTTTGAGCAGGGCTTTGATTTTAATCCAGATAATCTTGTGAGCGCTCCTCTGATCGCGGAAAATCCTCCGGTTTCTCTCCAACCAGATTTGCCAGCAGATCAATTTGGGGAGGACGCTCTAGGCACACTTGAGATGCGAATTCTTGGGAGAGCCTCCGGGATAAGAGCGCCACCAGAAAGAGAACAGCTCCGGGATGTTATTTGGGAGGGCGACGTCCTGAATCCACGGGCCTAAGGCTTCAGCCCATAAAACCTTGACAAAACTACAATGAAGCATCAAATGTGCAGCAGACTCAGCGCTTTCTTCACACATCGAGCACCGAGAGGGACCAGCAAATCCTCTTTTTCGTAATCTGTCCTCTGTTAAGATCCTCTGATGGCATAGAAGCCAACATAAATGGTCAATTTTGGGCAGCGATGGATTAAACCAAATTCCTTTCCATGAATTCGGATCTGGAGGGACATGAGGGATTGAAATGATCTGCCTGTATCCCTTTGAGACAGAGTAGTGTCCTGGAGACGGTCCCCATCCTCGGACGTCCCTTTTCCTGCTTCTCAAAGGAGCCTTACCATTTAGATGATCTAGGAAAGAATCCAGCTCGCTAGACAGATTCAGAGGCACCTTGAAGTTAAGCCAACTATGCCAAACTCCGTTGTCCCAGTTAGAAATATCCCACAGAGTGAGATAGCCAGCTCTCTGCATCCATTCTTTCAACAAGTGGAGAGAACGATCCTCCTCCAAGGGTTCACATCCCATTATCCGATCCTCCCAGATTCGAATATGCTTGCCATTACCTGGTATCCAATGCGCATTTTGGCTGATGAGTGGGGAGGATTTTGCACATAGCTTTTGTATAACCGAGTTGGAGTTGGCTATGGGCTGATCCAAGCACCTAGTCCTCTTGCCACGGAAATATTTCTTCCACAAGGCACGCTGTGCCCACCCCGGATTAGGGGCTATAATCCTCCATAACAGCTTTGCTCCCAAAGCAACATTCTGAAGACTAAGACTCTTAAAATTCAGACCTCCTTCCAGCTTGGGCAAAGCAATTGTGGCCCAGCTTATTAAAGGAATTTTCTTAGCATTGTCCTTCCCTCCTTTCCAAAAAAATTTTCTGGTCAAGTCCTCCATTTTCTTTATTATTCCAGCAGGGGCCAACAGAACTGCAAACTGAAAGATGGGGAGGCTATTCAATACAGCTTTTATAAGCACCGACTTCCCAGCCAGATTCAGCCAATTGAAGCCCCAGGCACGAATCTTAGCTTCAAATTTGTCCAACAGGGGTAACCAATCTCTGCTTGTAGCACTTTTATGGAAAATAGGGAGGCCCAGATATTTGAATGATGACCAGGATGAGGAAGCCACGAAGCCTAAGCAGCTGGAAATGGCATGTAGCGTGGCAGCAGGAGTGTTCCAGCAATAGATGTGACACTTACCTTTGTTGAGACTACTTCCAGAATTATGGCAATAAACATAAATCACCTCTTTAAATCTTCTAGCTGAGGGCAATGAGGCAGCTCCCAGCAAAAGGGAATCATCTGCGAACAAAGCATGATTTATGTTCTGAACTCCTCTAGCAATGCTCAGGCCTAATAAATCTTGATCCTGAAGTTTTTTGTTCAATAGGAAACTGAGAACCGAGGCTTGGAGGACAAAGAGGAGGGGGGATAATGGACACCCTTGTCTCAAACCACGAGAAGCTTTGAAGAAATCAGTGACTCTGCCATTCACCAGAGGGGCGATCCAAGGCTCGCTAATACAGGCCTTGATCCAGTTTATGAATTTGGAACCAAACCCAAATTTTTGCAGCACTTCCAGCAGAAATTTATGTCTCACTCTGTCAAAAGCATTCTCCAGGTCTAGCTTGACTGCCATACCTTTCTCTTTGCGAACCACGCTGGAATGGATTGCCTCTTGGACCAAAATAAAGTTATCCACGATCTGCCTTCCCTGGATAAAGCCACCTTGATTCTCAGGGATGATGCCAGGAAGGATGGATTTTATTCTGTTGGCGATAATTTTCGTAATTAACTTATAGCCTATATTGCAAAGAGAGATGGGGCGAAATCTGCTGAAGGAGTTGGCGCCTTTTTCCTTGGGGATGAGAGCCAAGAAGGCTGAATTAGTGCTACCCCCAATTTTCTGGCTCCCTTGGGATTTCCGAATCATTCTACACAAATCCTTCTCCACAATGGGCCAGCAGTGTTGCAAGAAGCTAGCGGTAAACCCATCGGGTCCCGGAGCCTTATCTGGTTCCATAGCAAATAGGGCGTTTTTTATTTCATTGTTGGCAATCTCAGCTTCCAGGAAATAGTTCTGACTGTCAGTTATCAAAGAGGGAACTTCATTCACCAGATTCGGATCCAGATCCAAGGCCTCGTCTTCAGAATATAGATTTTTGAAATGGGTAAAGGCAGCCATTTTTATATTATGAAAATCTCTATAAGTATTGGTCTCAACGGAAATTTCTGAGATAGAGTTGCGACAGTTTCGAGCCTGGGCTTGCTTGTGGAAGAATGAAGTGTTCCTATCTCCCCCCTTGAGCCAGAGGCTGCGTGATTTCAATCTCCAGTGATTTTCCTCAGCCAAGCTAGCCTTAAGAAACAGGTGCTGCAGAGAAGCCTCCTCGTCCAGAGTATCTTTGGTGATCTCCACATTTTCCGAAGCCAATTGATGTTTCTCCAACTGTTCCTGAATCAATTTTCTTTCCTCTGCCGGATTAGGTAAGGTCCTGACCCAATTTTTTAAAGCGGCTTTTGCTCTCCTTAATTTCTCCTCCCATACAAAAAAAGGTGATCCTTTGACAGGGATATTCCAGATCTCTTTTATCAGAGGCATGAAAGTCTGCTCCTTGACCCAGTGAGAGCAGAATTTAAAGGGAATGGGTCCTTGGTTCGATTGCGCAACTAACTCAAGTTTTATAGGGCGATGATCAGAAGTACAACAAGGAAATATATGCATTCGAGACTCTAAACCATGAAGGAAAAAAGAGCTATGGACGAGAAATCTGTCTAACCTTGTGGCGATATGACCCGGGCCGATTCTTTTGTTTGTCCAAGTGAACTTCCCGCTCCGAGGTTTAACATCGATCAGGTCCCAATCATGTATCAGCTCTTCGACCCATTCCCGCGCTGGGTCTCTTACAATGTAGCCACCACGTTTTTCTGATGAAGATAAGGTGAGATTGAGGTCACCTGCTATTATAATGTTGTCCAAGTCTTCGGATTCTGCCAGACTTTTGATGGTTTCCCAACAAGTTTTTTTCTCCCCTACGTTAACAGGAGAATAGACATTGAGGAGTGAAATAATCAGCTCAGATTCTACATTACGGAGCTTTGTGAACAACCAATGGATACTATTCGCTTCTTTGATCTTTATAAATTTATTGGCATCCCAAATAGTGCCTAGACCGCCTGAGGCACCTCGAGCAGAGACAGCTTGACCATCACTATTCTTCCACAGTTTTTTCCCAATCTGGAGAAAGGAAGTATCCTCCATCTTAGTCTCCTGGATGAGGATTATATCTGGGGATTCAGTTCGTTTCAGACTTCTCAAGGCATCTTCTTTAATTCTGCTCCCCAACCCCCTACAGTTCCAGGAGACGAACTTCATCACTTACCTTTTGGTTGATGAGCTCCTCTAGAGCTCTGAGACTGGTTTCTATTCTTCTTCGGGGTGTTTTCAAGGAGTTTCTCGAGGGTAGGTTGACTTCCCTGAAGTTTGTCCTTGTAAGTCTCTTGTTCTCTTTTTTCCCGAGCAGTTTTCCGACCTCTTAAAGACCTTCTGGCTGAGTTTTGCGAAATCTCTATTTCGCCTTCTTCTTCTGAATCATCCGAATCATGCCCTTCCTCTGGCTCTTCTATGAGGACCTCTTTTGATCTGTCTTCAATGCTATCCACTTGCATTGGTCCGGAGGGGGACTGTATGGGGATTGAGTCATCCTTCTGCTTCTCCGGTTCTTGAGAGCCTTCTATGACAGAGCTTAACTGCACATATTTATTGCCTTGCTCTTCCATTATTGGTGTCTGATTTCTAGGGGCTGCTTGAGAGCCGTTGCCATTTGTATTTCCAGTGCGATGAGCTCTGTGAGCGTTTTTAGATCTTTTAACCTGTGTCCATCCTTCCTCCTTACCTTTATCTGCTTCACAATTTTTTGGGCAGCTTCGTGCAAAGTGACCATAAACCTGACATTTCCGACACTTGAATGGAAGCTGCTCATAATCCAGCTTTTGCAAATGAGTCCAGCTTCCAACCTTGATCTTAATCGCCTCGGGCAATCCAATCTCCAAGTCGACTTCAACACAGATTCTCACACAGTCGAATTGATCCTTGTTACTTGCTCGATCAATGTACTTGCCTAAGATGTTCCCAATATGGCTTAGAGACTCCCCATTCCAGCAATGAATAGGCAGATTTGGCAGCCTAACCCAAACAGGCACCGCCGTGGGCACATCAACTGCAGGGTCAAAGTCAGGCGTCCACTTGTTCAGATAAAGCCCCTGAGGGCCCATGAAGTAAGGGCCGTTACGAAAGATTAGGTCCTTATCTTCTTTGTCAGAGAACTCAAACAAGAAGAAGCCCTTACCCAGGAAGTACGAGGTAACTCTCGCTTTGATCAGCGGAGCCCAGTTTCTAGCGACCCAACTTTCCGTTGTTTTGGGGGAGGGCCAA
Source organism: Pinus albicaulis (assembly GCA_034641835.2). NCBI lineage: Eukaryota > Viridiplantae > Streptophyta > Pinopsida > Pinales > Pinaceae > Pinus > Pinus albicaulis. The sequence continues at coordinate 1,282,310,662 of CM076577.1, read as the reverse complement.
AGGCCCGTGAACTGACCAACCAAGGCCCTCTCTGCCAAGGAAAGGGCGACCTTGATCGGGCCTTCAGGAGGGAGAGATATCTCCGGGATATCCTCCATTCTCTTCACAAACTTTGCTGTCTCTGAGCTTTTTTTCTTCGGCAGGGATTCGAGTAGCTTGAGAAAAGCAGCAGCATCCGAAGGGGGGGGCGGCGGAGGAGGCTCCATAGCCGCCATGACCACAGAGGCCCGCGAATACAACCCCGCCCCTCAGATCATCAGAGAAGGAGCCCCCTACGAAGCCACGATCAGGGGCAGAGAAACAACTCCGCGCAGAGAGCAGCGCCACAAGTCACACCAACACACAGCAGCGCACCAACAACCGGCCACTCCAGACAAGCCCGGGGCCCACCGGGAACGGCAGCAGCCCACCAAGAGAATGGAGGCCAGCCGAAAGCAGACCAGGCCAAGCGGCCTAGGTCAGAGCAAACACCAAGTAATAATCTCAAATTATTTTTAATTGGCATGGATATTACTCCACATCAACATCACATTTGATTTGTCACGTCCGATCTTTGTTGACACTTGTGCTAATACGTACTGTTGGAACCCTCCGTCAATCCACAAAGCTGAGAGTCGACCTTGGTGGGTTAGAGTATAGACCTACCCTCGTAAAACTCCTAACCGCTTGCCGCTCAGAGAACACCACAGAGAGCAACACTCACTTCGCAACGTTGTGCGTTCAATCGATTTTATTCTATCCATCGTTCTTAGCCAATAACAGGTGAGAACTATGCTAGTTAAACCATTCATTATTTTTTTGTGGAGCTTACTTCGATGGATAATTTCACATTTTTGTGTTTCTATCGCAGTCAAAGGGTTTAACTCATTTTTGTAGCTACGGAATGGTGAATACCTGGATAATGTCTCACTGTGCTTCCCTTCCACAATCTGAGACCTTGATAGAAGCTTGGAAATTTTTAGGTTCGATGCTCTCGGCTCACCATGAGGTTTTACATCATTTCGGCAAGAGGGTTGGGCTATTCTCCTCTAGCGCAGTCAAGACAGGTAAACATTTTAACAAAACATGTATACTGTCTGGTAAATTTAATCATTTTGTCCTTTCTTTCCATGGTTTTCATTCTCACATTGGGTAGTGACTTCATCCTAGCTCAACTTTATGGCATCGAATCTAGCTGCAACTATGAGGTAATATCTCTTACTCTGCGCTGATGTTTATAGTTTTATGAATTTTTTTATTCCCAAACTAGGGAAACCCCTAGCTTTAACCCATGTTTTGCCTTTATAGGTATCCACCAACCCTGAAATTCATCATTATGTTTTGTTTAAAGTTCGGCCTTTCTTCATGGCTAATGGTTGCTCGACCTTCCCTCTTCCAGGTACTTGTATATTTTTTTGAGGGTTTTCTGACATTTAAAAATCTCGAGATTTGGTTATAACCCGAGTATATATGCGCGGGTTTAAGTTATACTTTTTTTTTAAAATTTTTGTCATGAAGCTGTTAAGGCTCTTTCATAGTGACTTTTAGTTTCTCCAGCCTCTTATTGACATACTGCTAAGTTGTCTCAGTATTTATATGTATATTTCCATGCAAATAGAGGTTAATTATTCGTTGGTGTTTGTATGTTCGAGACTGTGGATTCTCAGCTCTGTTAATTTGTTAAGTTATGATACAGTAATATTTTGGACCCTTCCACTGCTTATCTTAAAGTTAGACATGATTCAAACAGTAAATGATTTATATTTTTACATTGATATCTGTACTGGTTTTTAGGTCTCTGTCGAGAGGTTTTCTTAGTTAAATATTTACATTGCATTCTCTTATGGATTATGGCTATTTTGCTCTTCCATTCATAATTTTCCTTTTTGGTTCCCATGGTATCCATGCAGTTAAATTCTCTGTGTTTATCTGGATTATATATGAATATTAAAGAGGTTATTAAGCTTATTTCACAGTAGGAAGATATAACGATGGGGTAAGACACTTGGGAATGACGATACACTACCTTTAGAGCATTATTATAATATGTATAATAAGACTCTAATAAAAGGGCTCAAAACCTTGGGTAGTTGAATTAAGTCTCACTGGTATATCAAAATAAATAAAATTATGATATATTATATATAAATACCAAAGCATAACTTTGAAGAGGTAATAATTTGATAAGGTTCTTGAGTATTGATACAATTAAGGAATAGTAATTATAGTAATGAGGAAGGTAACAATATTATACAACCTTTCATGGATAATTAATTAAGTAAGAATATTCCATTATAGAATCTGAAGTGAGATTCTATAAAGTGAGTATTAATCTGCAGTAGAGTGTGAGTAAGATCAAGATAATTAAGGGTACATAAAAATATATGTTGATAAAGAGGTTCATCAGAATGTGATGATATTATTCCATCTGTAAGAGTTAATGTAAAAAAAATAAAAATAAAAAAATTATTGTGAAAATAGAGATGTTACATCTCCTTAATGGCATGAGTTACACTCCTCTAAAAGGAATACAAGGCATGCATATTACTCCTATTTTATGACAAGAATTTGTTTCTCCTTCTATATATATGCCTCATGTATTCTCACTTGGGGGAGGTGCATTGTGATACCTAGAGTTGGAGAGATTTGAAAAAGGTTATGAGAGTGAGAGGCTTGGAGAGTAGCCAATTGCTTCAAAATTAATTTGAAATTCCTAAACTAAATTACTAAGTAGCTATACCTAGTGGAGTTGACCATGAGTGGTATTGGGAGGAAGTTAAACTTATCTTCCTCATCTTGCCTTGGATATCTCTCTACTACTATATTTTGGTACTGTTTGTGAGCTCTTACAACTCGGGGGTTTCAGGGGGAGAAGTTCTCTTTGGGTATGGTTGGGTGGAAAACCAGATGGTTCACAATGAGTTGGTAAGGATATTGGAGATGGATCATACTCTCATCATTTAGAGCCATATATGTACATTGCCAAGTATATCTATCAATTTTCTTGAAATTTTGGTTTCTTATTATTATGTTCTAAATTTTTGTGGAAAATTTAATTTATTGTAAATTTTTACTTTAAATTATAACAAAATTATGAACATTCAGAAAATTATTTATGAGCTAACCAACAATGAGTTAGCATTTTCATGGTAGCTATGTATGAGAATCTGTTGCAAAAGTTTTTATGTTCAGTTTATAATGATTTCTGTTGTCCATAGTAGGTTTCCATGAGTTTGATGCAAATATATTAGCATAAATTTGATTTTTCTTTCTCCATGTATAGTTGTAGATGAATTTTTCACACTAAGTGTTTGATAAAAGTGTTAAATTAGATATTAGGAATTTTTCTGTTGTTGTTTTATAGAATCACATTTCTTGGAATTTCTGTTGCGTTGCAGATCAACATCAGGGGGTATCCATGCCATATGACCATGTAAGCCCCACTTTCATTCCAAAAAAAAGGTTTTCAGATTCCAATTCTTTGATCTGGTTGATTTTACAGATTCATTGTTGCTTGTATGAATTGTCTATTGTTTGGTTTTGCTGATTTTTTTTTATATCTTGGATTTACTTGGTTATCTATATTGATGATACTAACCCAGTTAATGCACTTGAAATTATTGTTTTAAATTCTCAATTTTTGTATATTGCATGTTTGCAAATTTTTCGACAAAATGCATGAATGATTATATATTGTATGCTTGCAAATTGTTTGTTAAAATGCCTCAATGGTTGTAGATTTTATGCACATCAATTATTAGAGTAAATGTCTCACTCATTATAGATTTTATGTACTAGAAATTTATGCATATATTATTCAATGGATGTATCTTCCTATTCTTTCAATTTGTTGTATAAATGTGAAAGTCATTGTTAGTAAAGTTTCCGAAGTGTGAATATATTAGCAGGATAATGTTCCTTTTATTATATAAATCTATCATTAAAAAAGGGTGTTGTTGTAAACAATTTTGCAGTAACCAATTATGTAGGATTTAATTACTTGTGCAAGTGAGCATAATAAGTTTCCTAAGCTGCGTGAATTCATGGGTGTAGTCTTATGCTTGACTAGCTGTAGCAAACAACTAATTGTGCCTAAGTTTGGCAAGTCCAATGTTCTACTTGGACTCTTTGAAGAATAATATTTTTCTAAATTTGTAACAGTAGCTACTCTTGCTATAACATTCATTATACGAGTTTCATGATTGAATTAATGTCATTATGGAAATAATTGTTTTTCCTTAATACTTGGGAATGAGAATTTTTAGTTGATGAATTTGGAAACATTGTTGAATCAATATATTTTGTGATTTAATTTCTCCATTTCATAAACATATCATGATATTTTATGATGAATATAGGCATATTCCTCCTTAAGCTACCTTATTACAGGTAGATTAATAATCATTCCCTTATATGTGTATTTTAACTTAATAGAAGCATGATATTTTAGGTTCTTGTGGCATAGTTTGTGGTTATGATGTAAAGAGTCAATAAGTGGAACCTATTTAGCATAATATAGGGGTAAAATAGGTTTATTATTCTTAATTCTCACACATGGAATTACGATGGAATTTATTTACAGTCTTGCTTAGAACTCGCGTACAAGTATGAAAAGAGAACATGCTATCTTCTTTTAAACCTTGAGGAAAAATGTGTTTTGGAATTGGTTTTAAGGGGAATTTATCCCTGAATTATTATATTAAAATAGATGAAGGAAAAACATCTTCATGATAACCAAGCTACTCATATTATGAGTAGTTGGTAATCTTGTAAAAGATTATAATCTTTTAGGAGGTTTAATTTTTTTTTTTAAGTGATACTGTTTAATGTAACCTTTACTTATCTACACTCTAGATGGTTGGTAAGGTGGGACCTTACATGAGGCTCCTCATGAATTTATGTTACCAAAAAAAATACTTGTCATGTATTATAGATGCAATAATGTTACTGAATACATCATAAATGTTAATTGATATGGTGGAGCCTTGGTGAACATTGGAGTGTGAAGGCCATAGATAGTAGAGTGACAATATTTGCTTGGAAAAGTATATTTTCTTCTCTACCCTATCCACCTTGAATGAGGATTGAATGACATTGATATGGTGGTATTCGATGTTATGTAATAACTATTTCATAAGTTGCCAAAGGTATTATGAATTTTTGGTCATTAGATGGGAACAACTTCAATTTAAACCTATCATTAACTGACACAACCCTCAAAAGTTTACATATGGCGAGTATCTTAGACCACAACCTTTGAGAAATGTGTTGTGTTACAAGTGGTAACAACACGAAGAAAATGGAAATTTGGTTTACAACAATATATACATATGTGCACCTTACATTATGGAAATGATTTATATACTATTATTTGTTTATCACTTTCTGAGCTGTATTGAAAATCTTGAATAACTCCAGCAATACATTAGTAAAACTTGAATGTTGATATGAATTCAAAGAAAAAGATTCAAAATGTCTCTATTTACATGATGGGAGATGAAATATAATAAGAACATGATCTCTTAATTTTTTTTGTATTAGAAGTATGTTCGGTGAACAATAATTTACTTGAATATTTAATATTACTTATAATGTAATAACTTTCTTACTAATAGTTTTGAGTGTTGACCACTAATAGTTTAACATTGACTATGAAAAGTTATAATATTTAACTTTATAATTAATAAAAATAATTTTTAATTTAATTAAAATAATTGTTAGAATTTGATTGGCTAAAATTTTTTATGTCTTATTTTATGGTTTTTGATATCTATCCCATGTCAGCCATGAAATTTTCTCACCCCGAGAACTAGAAATTTTTCATGGAGATCCTAGAGGATCCAAGTAGCCCCCATGACATGTAATTACTAGTAAACCTTTGGGGTCTATGACCTATCCTCCTCTTTGTAAAATGGGTCACAAATAAGGGGATTTGAACCTTGGATTTCTCATTTTTCACATATTTCACAATACTTCGATCACCAATTGAATTTCTGAAAGAACTACCATTACCAACTTTTAATTGATAGAAATATTTTATTTTAGTTTTATTTTTTTGGAGTAAAAGAGTTGATGTACATCCACAATTTCTCTACTCTTAAAGAAATAATCTCACCCATTATCTTTTATTTTATAAATAATAATATAATGTAATGATTTTGTGGCTATCAATGTGATATTTTAATTTGCAACATGATTCTTGTTATGTTTGACTAAGTTTCCAAGAAATTTCAGGGGTGGTGTATGAATTGAAGTTGAACCTTGGGTTAGTAATCATTGTGCTTCAGATATTGAGAGATCGAGCCTCAACAAAACCAACATTTTGGCACAAATGTCCCTAATGAAGGCATTTATGATGTTCCGTTTGATTTCTGTCTCCATACATCCATAGTGTCATGTGCTAATTCTAGTGCTTTTTCTTCTTTCAAATTACATAATTTCTCATCGCCAGCGAGGGTCAAGGAAGAAAATATCGTTAAAAAAGGTCCCGATAATGACTGGACAAAGCCACAAATTCAGGTCATGTAATACTCTCCTATCATGTACCTCCTCTTCTACATAGTGAGTATTTTTTGCTTGCTTGTTTGTAGTTGTATGGCATAAGTTTTAATTATTATTTTTCAAGCTACTTGAAGAAACATCTATCAGATTGGAAATGAGGTTTGAGGGTATTATATTATGCAAAATTCCCTGGGGTGAATTGTAAAGTTCTTAGGGTCACCATGACCATTATAAACAAAATCACAAGTTGTTAGTCTGTAATGATAAAAATTTCGAAGGAAGTAGTTGTAGACCTTTAAAACTAGAGTGAGAATGTACATACAAATAAACAGGGAATTATATTTGAGATCTGGTCTTTGCCATTTTAAAATGAAAACAACTCTAAATTGTATAAGCTATAACAGAGAAGAAGATAAATATCCATGATTCAAGAACTCTAAAATTTAATAGCTACACCCTTCGTTAGGGATTTACTCCCTCCCTAATAATGCGAGAAAAGTACAAAACTTGGAACATGCATTTTGAAAATTTGGATAGCAAATAAACCATTTCACTGTATTTTATTTTATGGTTGATGTGTGTAGTACTAATTATAGTTTATTAACTTTAAAAAATAACATATTGTTATAGTAATTTTATTTATATTTTATTTATATTTTTTTTTATTTTTTTTATTTTTTATTTTTTATTTTTTCTCTCAATATAAAAATTGAGAGTGATAATGTAGAATGTAAATGAATAAAATGAAAACATATTTATGATCAAGTAAAATATTATAAAGGGTTAATCAATCTAAATCTTGAAATAAAAAGTGTTTCTTTATCTTGAATAATGTAAAGAATAAAATAGGCATTGCTGAAAGAAGAATAAATTCTCATGAGTGAAGCTTTGTATTGGTTAATTCGTAAAACACTATGTAACACTAAGAGGGTTGAAGGAGTATTTTCTCTCAAATTTTCCATATTATACTCACATTAAATTTAAATTTCAAAACATATACAAACAATAGTGATCAATGGAAATGGAAGGAATACGCTACCCTGCAACACCTGTTCAATATACTGAATTGATCCAAAACATTTATAACATATAAGTAAAATATTTTTCAATAGTAGTGCAATTAAGAAGCATATAGTAAATTACATAGTTGGATGCTTGAAATTTCAACAAATAAAGGTTGAAAATCAACATTCAACATGATTATTGCAACCACATGTAAAACCAAAGTTAAAATGGGAAGTTATTTTGATAGAATTCATAGTAGGATTGGTTATGACAAAAAAACACATTATTCAATTTTAATAGTAGTGGATACATTGAGAAAGAGTGTATATTTTATTCTAGTACAAATAATCTATCAAGGACCAAAAATATAAATAATTTTAATAAATGAGTATTGAGATTGCAAGGAATTTCCCAAAAGATCACTTTAAATAGAGGTTTAGTATTTAGGAGAAGGTTTTGGACTAGTTTCCAAGAAGTCTTGAGAAAGAACTCAGTTTTAGTATGACACATCATATTGAAACAAATGAATATATAGAAAGAATAAATTAGGTGTTATAGGATGTGTTGCATATGTATGTAGTGGAATAGTAGAATCATTGGAATATTATTTAGCTCTTGTATAATTTTCATGTAGTAACAATTGCCAAAGTTCTTATTGGATCCTTGTCATCCCTGTAATTCTACTAGGAGGGTGTGACTAAGATGTGTTCACAGTTTCCCTATCTATTTTAGAAATTTTAAGATGAATTTACTTGAAAGGGGGTATATGTAATGCCTCTTTTTCTTTAACTTTAATTGAATACTACATTGTTATTATTTGAGGGAATTTTGTTTATAAAAATGAATTTATTAATTAATAGATACACTTATGGATGACATGATATAGAATTTTGATTTTGTTTCATCATTACATGATGTGTGTGTGCGCGCGCGCTTTATGTTTTAATAGCCTTGTGATCCTATGAAATATTGGAAATGAATAGATGTTTAGAAGATAAAATATATTATGTTATATGATACTACTAATGGCTTTTCAAGTGTGAGAGGAAGAACTACATATGCATATGGAATTTATACCGAGCCAAAATATGTGGATCCTAGATGGAGTTAGCTTATGTTGATTGACCTGCGAATCCACTCATAGCATCTTCTTTATTCCTTAGCGTGAATTGTTGATTTTCTTCCACAAATACTTGAAAATGTGTGGTTGTTTTATTATTTTATAGATTCATGGATTCCTTGCCAGATTGTGCTTTTTTTCATTGAAATTTGGATTTCGCTTGATATTTTCCCATCTGGGTCATATGGTGACCAGGAAACCTTACACCTTCCACCCCCTAGATGTACTGATGTTCCGTTAAGTTCATAACCCTTTGATTAATAGCTAATATTAAGTATTAATCACAATTAATTAATTATTCCTTACAAATCTCCCTGTCTAGTCTCTCATTTGAGAAACAAAACTTTACATTCCCCGCACCCCAAATGATAAAATTTTGAATTAATCTAACTTAATGATAGGATTAGATAAATCAAGGAAGTTAATCAATATTTATAAATAATAAAGAGACAAAGGTATTCCCCTTCTTTCGATGGATACTACTTGTTGCACCTCCCAGACCCTAGAAGCATAGATAAAATTATAACATAGTTAAGAGGATGAAATTGTATTAATATTAATTACAATGGTTTAAATTCTTATAAAAAATGGATTAAAGTTAAACAATTAGTTCCCTCCTCTGTGCTAAATAATCCATGCAAGTGTAATTACACTCTCTGATCATGGACTGTCACCCTTCCCGGATTTATGGAATGTACCACCTCCATTAATAGGAAAATATGCATGATATCCCTAAAAGGACAACTCATTCACTTTTGAGTGATTCATCGCAATATTCCATAACCTCTTCTTGTCTGAAGTACCTTTGCGAGTTGTTACCAACATAATTCTTCTCTAAGTATGACCTTTCCTGGTGAATTCATCATGCAATTTGTATGGAAATCCCATATTTCGAGCAATGAAAACATTTATTTTATTCACTATTGATTAATTTTCATATGTAGGTAAAATGGGAAAAAGGGGAAAGCCAAAGGATGTTGGTAATTTCCTTAGAATGAAGGAAATATAGTGTTTCAATCATTACATAGTGGATTAAAGAATTTACGTACTGCTATAATAAAGTCTAGAACAATGCATTAGATGCAGTAAATGATTATGGCACACCCTATATTGAAAATAATGAAAAGGTGTTACCTCTTGTTATATGTACATAGGGTGTTGGAAAGAATAGAGAAAATTATTCTGAAACTCTTCACCAACTAGATGTAGCTAATTAGGAAAAAACCGACTGACATCAATCCCTAGGAAATTGGAGCAGATCCAATTCCATTGCATGAAAATCCAACTGATCGCCAATTAGCACATCCTCAACAATAGTTCTAGCAGTGGGAATTTTAATTTGGGAATGTAACTTCATCTGTTTAACAAATTTTCAATGTAAAATACTTTCTTGTTTCAAATTTTTAGTATATAGTTTGTCAAGACAATAAATAATATCATTTTGTTACCAATTTTTTTACTCTATATATACAAGTCTTGATAAAGCGGTTGGATGAATATGTATGGAAGGATATTGATATTCTCTATCAGTTATTTTGATCAACTTTGAAGACTTGAGGAGCTTTTTAGAAAGTATATTTTGTTCAACAAAATTCCATATATGATATACTGTTATATACATTTGTGATTTTCAGTGAATTCAAAATTAAGACTTGATGAATTGTTTCCTTTCTGTGAATTTCAGTGTACTCATTTTTTTTTTTATAATTAAAATAAGTATTCATTATTATTTTTTGTTAGGAAATGTGAGCCTTGAGAAGACTGGCACACCTAACCTGTGGCTTTAGTAACCATGACCCAGGGGTATATAAGTCGTCAAAATTACCCAAGGAACACACCCGACCTGGGCCACACCAACCCTTAGCATGGCCAATTTTCTTCCCACAGAGTTTTGAACTGATGACCTTTCAACACTGAGTTCCTTAACAGAACACCCTATCACCGTCTATTCTACACCCCATGGGCTAAACAAGTATTTTTTATTTATTAATTTGTTTAAGTACATATTATTTCTGTCAATTAAATTGATTATGTTATATCTGATGTTCATGCTTCATATTGAATTTTATTGTCATTGGTGATAGAGAATATTCTTATATATTTTAGAATATGATTTAGGATTAATAATTAATACTAAAAAAATAAAATAAAAATAAAAATCGTAAATTCTTATTTAACTCTTGCATCATAACATATTTTTTTTAGATGGATTAGATGAGCCCAGGTATCAGTTATGAAATACTATTGTTTTAAATCATTTACATTTTCTTAAATACCTACATTTTAGTATTTCTTTCTCTCCTTCATATTGGTAATATCAAGTCTTACAAACATCAACAAAAATGGAGTTAAATTTAGAAATGTTTAGTAACATATATTTAGGATGATTAGACTAGAGTAGTATTATGTTAGATATTTACTATATATTAGTTTAGGTTACAAAAACCATAAGTCCAACATACTCCAGTGAGTACCACCACACTAAATGATTAAGGGTCTAATTGGGGCTTTGATCGGGTGGTAACTCCTTATTGTAGACTATAATATTCTCTCCTACCAATAGTTAGTTGATTCCAAACCATGACATTCTCCTCCACTATTAAAAAATGATACTTGAAGAGCACACATAAACATGGTACCCTTGGTACATACTAATAGACAGTATTTGAAGGGAATGTAGGGGTATGACTTCTTTGGTATCATGCACTTGAGGAGTTGTAGAGGCTATGTCTAGCTCTTGGTGTAAGGTATTTGACGAGTTATAATGATGGTTTCTAGTCCTTGGTATTAAATATTTTAAGTTTTTAAGTTGGTCTCACCCTTGGTATTGAGTTTCATTCGATTCATGTATAATTTAGAAATAAATGAAGGATAAAACATATATGCACATGCATATATCCATTGGAAAAACATTGTGGGTAGGAATAATTTCAAATTGAAAATTCAAATATTAATGATCATAGGACTAGGTGCAAAAGGAATTGTTTAAATTTCAAGGGTGTAGCCTATTATTCCAATGGAATTCCTAGAGTTCCAATATGAAAAATTTTGAGGGAACAAAATGTATCTACTATGTACATGAAACTTCTTCACTATAAAGCTGAAATAGAAGAAAAATGATATCTAGGAAATCTTTTATGAATTTTTTTCTTATAAATGACTTGATTAATTTTGAGAAATAAAAATCTCTTTAAATATTTTTATAACAAGATTATTATAAACATCAAATAATTAAAATTTAAACATTATTAAATATAAAATTTAGTTACAGAATAAATCTATTAAACAAAATAATATTTAAATTTTGTACCACTTACATTATAGGATTTACATTTAATATAAGATTATTTTAATTTTGTTAAAGGAGTTTAATTAAGGATTTTAACTAAACACAGATTATATTTTTACCTTATATTTATTATAAGCGATATACTATTTTATTTATTCCGTGTATAGTTTGAGTGGGCTTAATGGCGAAGAACACATGTTTCCTTTTAAGAGATCACATATTCAAATCCAAAGAGGTAGTGTACATACACCACATAGGCTATGCCCATCTTTGCATTTTTTAACCATGGGAAATGGTCACTCATTAGAGTGACATAGGCTATGCACGAGAGCTATGCCCATCCTTGCATTTTTTTAACCATGGGAAATGGTCGCTCATTAGAGTGGCATAGGCTATACACGAGATCAAGATCAATATATGAATAACTTGTGTCTCACCCTCGAAATTTTTATCATAAAAATTGGTAACTCATTGGAGTGATGTAAATTATGCCCAAGATCAAAACCTACTCAAAACCTACTCGCTAGTCTATAACCTAAGCGAGTATCCAACAACTTTTAAATAAAATATACCAATCACTTATAACTAAGAATGTATCTAACAACTTTTAAATAAAATATACCAATCACTTATAACTAAAAGTGTAAACATACCAATCACTTATAACTTAATAAAAATTGAAACATCCCCAAACATATAAAAATGAGCTTTTGTTACTTTATAATCAATCCAACCAAGGTGATAAAAATAATAGTCACAAACACCTTATAACGCACAATCCGTGGGACGTCCTTCACCAAATGATTTTACTTCGAAAGTAATCAAGTTACAATAGAATTCTCTACGATCCAAATCAAAGAGCCATGGCATGAAAATCAGTGAAGCTCTCAAGGAGGAATGCGATTCCGTTGACATGTGATTTATATTGCAAATTCTTGTTAGAAGCTATATAAATTAAAATAAAATTGGTATCACCCATGTGAGTGCCTATCGTGTAACAGCGGTAGTAGCTGGTTGTGAGAGTGTGTCATGTAACAGCGGTAGTACGATAATATAAAATATTAATCTTTAAATCTTAATAAACGTGTATCTAAATTTGGATTTTAATTAGTGTATATTTATGTCAATAATAATGATAGGTTTAGTACTCTTTACTTTGACAATTTATTTGAAAGTTAGGTGGATGCCGATCGAATGGGATTTAAACACTTTAAAAATAATTTTATAACGTAGTTGATAAGCTACTTCGTACCTTTCGTTGTCCATGCCAATTCGATTGCAGCTCATGGCCATTTTTACATTCCTTTTTAAATAATATATTTTTAAGTGTAAGTTAATATATACACAACATGGTCATGAGTTTATTATATTTTTTCTTGGATATAATATTTATAATTACATTGATGAGTAAGTTTATTTTTAGTTTTTAGAATTTTAATTTAATTATCAATAATTATTAAGTAGATTACATAGATTTAATTTTTATAAAATATTTATAATAGTATATATGAATTAAAGGTTAGAATGTCTTTTTTTTATAATTAAATTGATTAATTAAAAAAAATCTCATGTCTCGTGAAAGGATTTATGTTTTTTGAGTATATGATATTGATAAGGCATGATATAATACTATAAAAAAATCTATTTATAACTTAAAATCTCCATGTTAAAATTGGAATCATGGTTTTTTATGATTTTTATGTATTTATATCTACCCACTAATTTACATATAGTTGTGCTAATAAATTAATTAAATTTAGTTATTTGATAGTGAATAAAGGGTTTTTTTCCTTTCATTTTATAATATGATATTTTTTTTATAATATAAATAAACATTTTTCTTTTTTCTTTTTATAATATGAACAAAGTTTACAAAACTAAATGAAATACAGATTTTTAAAAGAAATTGTCCCCCCAAAAAATTAAGCTTTCCTGGACATCAACCAATTTATATATCGTTGTGTTAATAACTTAATTAAATTTAATTACTTGATACTGCAAATAATGGATTTTTTTCCTTTCATTTTATAATATGATTAACTTCTTTTTTGATAGTATGAATAAACATTTTTTTTCATTTATAATATGGACAGAATTTAGAAAAGGAAATGGAATATAAAACTTTAAAAGAAATTGTCCAAAAAAAATTAAGCCTTCCTTGACATCAAAACTTATTTAGTGTTGATTATTATAATTCGTATATTCAAAATTTATAAGTAGCTATTAGTGTTATCATAACTCTAATCATTATCTTAAAAAAAAAAAAAAAAAAAAACAAACTGAAAAATCAAAACAAACTGAAAAATCAATAAAAGAAAGGCTTCGCTTTTAGAGGTATTTCTACCTTCTCTTCTCATCTCGAGGTGTTTGTTAGGTTGGGTGACATTGAGTGCAAGTTCTATGAAATAACAATAAGATTGACATGTGATCCCCTTGAGCCATGAGCCTTTTCAGTTTCCTTAATTATGCTAGCATCCATTCCAAATTTTTTTACTGAAAAAAATTCTTTTGAAGATTGCGTGTTGGTGTTTCAAAATCACTTTTGCTACTATGACTTCAACCACCATGGTCTTTGTTTCCCATACAAATTTTCCAACCACAAATATTTTGTTTCCATAGTTCTGTAGATTCTTAAGTTGCGAATCCATCTCTCCTCCTTGATTATTAGGTTGTTGAATATTATTATTTTATGTGTGCATTTAATCTCATCCGTATCTCTTATAGTTTTTATTGAACAACAATGCAGGATTATTAGGTTGTTGGATATTGTTATATTGTACATGCATCTAACCTCATCTATATCTCTTATACTTGTTACTGAACAACAATGCAAGAAGTGGCTCTTAGCTTGAATCATCTCATGTTTATTCCTTGTAATTTAATCCTAAGAAAGCACGAGTCCACATGTTTAAAGTGTGACTTTGAAGACTTAACCTATTTGCAAACCCATTGGTTCTTAATAGAAATGTTGCTGTGGCATGAAATCTTTGAGATACAAGCAATTTATTTTTATAAGTAATCACTATCTCTATGTTATAAAACCAAATTCTTGAAATATTATGAATAGTTATTATGGAATAAGATTCGAAATAATTGGTTAAGGATTTACAAAGATAAATCTTTCATATATGTTTAATTATTAATATAAATTTGAAATGATATAAATTGATTTGAAACAATTAAACACAGATTTATAAAAATTATTTTTATATATATATTTAAATATTAATAAAAATTAATATAAAATAATATATAATAATATAAAAATTAATAATTTTTAAATAAAATTATATTTATTAATTTTAAAATAAATTAATTATTTTAATACATTGAAAAACTGTATAAACCCTTAATCATATTTAAAAAAAAACATATAATGCTATTTGCTCCATTATTTAATATGATTTAGAAGTGAACCACCAACATCATTTGCTTCCTCAATTAATTTGATTTAGAAATGAACAACCGACCTGCCTGGACTTTTGTCATTGGAATGGGCCACAGTTTTTGAAAAAAAAAAGCTTTGAGAAGGCTCTGCATTTGTTATGAGCTCGATGAGGAACTTCAGGTGTGCTCTAAACATTATATTATATCATTTTATTTGGTAGTAATTTTCGTATGATTTTGAGAATTAGCTGAAATTTTTGAAAACCTTGGTTAAGTGTTTAAATTTTTTTAATATTACTAAATCGATTTTGCTGTGAAAACAATTTAACCACTTCCTCAATGAAATTTATTAAAAAAAATTAGTGACCTCTTAGACAACGGGGTAAGTACACAGGACTGTGCATGGCCTCAGGGAATTTTGGCTTTCTTTAAGTCTATAATTTTTGGATAATCTTTTTCCAAACGTGCTTGAAATGGTTCAAAACGTAATTTTGACGAGCAACCATTTAATTCACTAATGCCTATTTATTTTCACGATATTTTTTTTGCTACCAAGACATTGGCATTGCACGATATTTTCTAGTTACCAGGACATTGATATTTGGCATATTGGTATCTATTTGGGTTGGCATAAATGTTTAAGTTTCTCACAAGATGCCTAACTTTGTGCATCTTGCCATTTATTTGGAATTGAAATAAATACTTAAATTTTTCATTGAAGGACTCATCATGTAAGAACAATCTATACTCTGCATCTATAAGATGTGTTCATTATTCATTGTTGTGACATTGTTGACCCTTGAGTTTTGAAGGTTTTGATTGAAATCAGAAGTTTATGTTATCGTTGACCAACTTAGATTGATAAAATTTCATGCAAAACATAATTGATAAAAAAATAATAATTAAGAAATTCTAATGAATTAATTAAATGCAGGGTAATGATCAACAGGGAAAAATTGAAAAAAAATCTAAAACATGAAAATCCATAGTTGAAACCAAATCGCACTTTAAAAAAAAATTAAAATAATAATAAAAATAATTTTATTATTATTATTTACTTTAATCTTTCTGTTAGAATAGAAAGATAATTTTAACTCGTCGATATCACTAAGAAGAGGCAACGTGTATTAAGAAGAGGCAAGGTGTATCTGTACACTTGTCCAATAACAAGATTTAAGCCCCCTTTTAGATATGACAAAGATAAGTTAAAGGTATGGTAGATCTCGAAATATAAATTTAGTTAGGTAGGTGATATATATAAATTTAAGTTAAAAGTTTTGGCCAATTGATAATGTAGGAAAAGGGAATCTCAAATTTTTATTACTAATATAATTAATTTTTTTTTTTTTTTTTATTTATTTATTTTTTTTTTTTTTTTTTTTGTTATTTACTAATATATTTTTTTAAACCATAATGGAATGCATATGAAGTGATGCAGGAGCATCTGACTCAGGGTAGACAAAACAGCAGCAGGTTTTGTCTCTCGGTGATGTGACACTTTGATAGGTCTTTGAACCTGTAAATGTTTAAATTGTTTTTAGATGACTGTTTACAAGTAGAGAGTTTTTTTTTTAAGTAGGATAACTGACTTTTTTTTTAAAATTCTTGTTAAGAATCGGTAAGAGGGTTATTTGGCTACCTTAATTTCTTTAGTTGACAAAAGAAAAAAGGAAAATAATGGTTAAAGTGTAACTGACAGTATAACAGTTACCAACTGGTAACTACTTTGTCCTCCACGGAGATACAAAAAGAAAAGAGTTGTATTTTACGGGGGGTTCTAGAAATTGTCAAGGAAGGAAGAGAAATAAAAACAAAGTAGAATATTTGTTCCGCAAGCCATCTGTGTTTGTTTTTGAGCATCAAAACTTGCTTACAGAATAGTATGAATTGCACTGACAATTTATTAATATAGACCTATAGTAACAAACATTTGTATTTTTTTTTTCCCTCATACAAAGAGAACTGCTACGGTAGTGCAGGAAAGAAACAATTACGAATTGTACTTACAAGACAGAGGTGTTTACAGATTGATGAAGAGTTGGCAAAACATCACGAACAGATAGACGTGAAAACAGAAGGCGAATAGAAATTAAATGCATGGAGAGAATTTAATCTACAGGTAACAATCATAACACTATGGTTTATTTTTTCTGAGCAAATTGATAAACAATAATAGAAGTTTCTTTTCGAATAGATTAACCAGTCAATTAAAAGTCCAGTCCTTAACGGCCTTCTTGGTTACATTACAAAAAATATTCGAAACAAGATTTGCAGTTAAGGTTTTAACCAAAACCCTTAAGATTACAGAAGCTGAGTTCTAAACAACCATTAAGTTACAGGCAGGGTTTCTTCAAAACCCAGGAGAAAGAACCTGTATACAATTTCATTCAGAGCAACCGGTCTGAAACGAAGGGAAAGCATAACAGAGAAATACATAGTAAACTCCAGTTTGCTACAACCAAGATTCTGAGAAGTATTGGAGCGAAATTTCCTGTGTAATCTAAACAAACTACAACATAAAAGGAAAGGCCGAAACGTAGATTGATTCTACCTATTGGAAATCGAAGAAAGAAGGCAACCCAAGACCAAGGACTGGATCGCCAGGAAAGCTGCGTTACCTGCACAGGAAAGAAAACTACGTCAACCCAGAATTCCATATGACATATTCATGGTAATTGAAGAATGAGAAAGGGGTTCTAAATTACTACCTTGCGAGAAGACAGAACAAGTCAATACTTTGTTGAATTAGACAGCTAATAAGAGAACCGACCAGGCCTACTCACGAGGAGCCCAAAGGTTAGGGTGAGAAGGAGAAAACCAAGAAGCTGAATCATGGAGGGATGGCTTACCGATTCGAGCACCGGACGAAGCTGAACTAACCAGTGAGGTATCACGGTCAAAACAACCTGTACACAGTTGAAAAAATGAAATTACTAGTGACAGAGGAAAACCGCAGAAGAAAACAAACAGTGAAATTGGTGGTTTAAAAAGAACAAACAATTACAATGGAAAGAGATCGATCCTGTCAAGAAAGCTGAATAGTTTAACGTCATTGTCACCGATACCAGTTTGCCGTTGAAGGCCAGATACAGTGAAAATCGGAACTTACAGGCAAAATTCGCAGAAGGATCACCAGGGTGAAACCCTCACACAGAGTCATAGAGCAGAAGGCAAATGACCGCCAAAGTGAACTGATACCGAACAATAGGGCGAGAAAAACGAGTGACAACGACAGTCGACAGAAGGACCGGTCGATCGGACCGAAGCAATTACGGTGGAATTAATTGCGGATCACCAAAGGCGTTGTAACAAATCATACGGAGGTCATAAGCCCGAGGATTATTATTGATAACAATAACCATAGTTCGACATGTAACAATCCATGGATTCATTAATAAGCCACGTAATAACAAAAAATTGACATTTGCGCATTCAGATTTTATTTTTTACAGCAGTTGACTTGGGTGTGGGCTGGAGTTCCCATCAAAGAGGTATCAGAGCAGTAGGTTGTGGTTAGGTGAATATGGAGGTTGGTAGACGAGGACGAGGAAGAGGGAGAGAAATTCGCAGAGTAGCAGAAGAGGGGCTGAGAGAGGAGATTCGAATCTTGAATGAGTGACTAGCAGCAGTAGAGGCTGGAAGGAGGAGAGACCCCGTAGGAGGGGATGACAGTGACGAAGAGGTTGCAGAACCGACAGATGGTTTTGAAGGGGAGACACCTGAACTCAGATTATTGAGGTCAGTTTTGTTATCCAATCATAAGCCAAAACATGAACTTTCTACTTATGACAGGAGTTTTTCAGCAGATGTGTTGCTGGATTGGCTTAGTGAAGTGAACAAATATTTTGATTTTGAAGAGATCAGTGAAGACAAGAGGGTGAAGTTCGCTACCACCAAGTTGAAAGGACATGCGTCCTTGTGGTGGGACAGCGTTCAGGCAGAAAGGAAAAGGCTAAATAAACAGCCTATAAAAAAGTGGGCCAGAATGGAGGCCATGCTGAAAGAAAAGTTTCTGCCTAAAGATTATCAGATTATGCTGTACAGGCAAGTACAAAATTTGAGGCAAAGGGGAGTGACGGTCAAAGAGTATACAGAAGAATTTTATAATTCGAATTTGAGGGTAGGATATATAGAAGATACCCCAGAAAAAACAACAAGGTTTGTAAATGGATTGAGAGGGGAGATACTGGACGAAATCAGTATTCTCTCACCCAGAACTTTAGATGAAGCATATCAGTGTGCCTTGAAGGCGGAAGAGAAAATAATTAGGAAGCAGAATGCCAGAAGAGGAGGTGGATCTGGCAGAGGAAAGGGGAAGGCTTTTGGCAGAGGCAGAGGTACAGGTTCCAATGAGGAAGGCAGCAGTTCCAAATCTGCGAGAACAACAGAAAAGGACAGGAGCACTAGAGGGGGACGACCATACCAGCGAGGGAGAGGTAATGGTCGGGGAAGAGGAGCTGTCCAGTGCTATCGGTACCACAAGTGGGGGCACAAATCGTATGAATGTCCTGAAGGAGAACCAACAGGTGGGAGAGGAACGTATGTTTCCCAAATAGAGGAGGCGGAAGCACCTCCCCAGGAAGTGGAAAATGCACCAGAGACAGGGGAAGCCTTGGTACTGAACAAGGTGCTGATAAAACCAGCAAAAGAAATTGTGGAACCATATCAAAGAAAGGCCTTGTTCCGGACAGTTTGCAAATCACAGGGTAAGTGCTGCAAACTGATAATTGACAGTGGAAGTACCAATAATTTGGTGGCCACGGAAATGGTGAAATTGGGACTGAAAAGGCTGAAGCATCCCACTCCTTACAAAGTGTCATGGTTGCAAAAGGGGCATCAACTGTTGGTGGATGAACAGTGTGAAGTAGAATTTCAGATAGTCAGATACAAGGATAAAATTATCTGCGACATTATGCCAATGGATGTCTGTCATATACTGTTAGGGAGGCCCTGGCAGTATGACAGAAAAGTAGTTCATGATGGAAAGACAAACTGTTACAAGTTTTTCAAGGATGGGATAAAGCACACACTTGTGCCCATCAAGGAGGAAAGTACAACAGAAGCGAGTGGAGTAAAAGCATTACTAGTGGGCAGAAAAGAGTTTTTGAAGCAGATTGAGGATAATGATGTTAATTTTGCTATTGTAAGGAGACGAAAGACAGTGGTCTTGCACACCAAGATCAAAAATCTACCAGAGGAGATCCAGGATTTGTTGCAGGATTTTGGCGATATCATAGTAGAAGACTTACCTGACGAATTGCCACCTAAGAGAAGCATTAGCCACTGTATTGATTTTATACCAGGAGCTAGCTTACCAAATAAGGCAGCTTATCGTATGATCCCGAAAGATAATGAAGAAATTCAGAAACAGGTGCAGAAATTGCTTGATAAAGGGCTGATCAGAGAAAGTATGAGTCCCTGTGCAGTTCCGATAGTGTTAGCTCCTAAGAAAGGTGGCAAATGGCGAATGTGCACAGACTCAAGAGCTATTAACAAGATTACGATCAGGTACAGGTTTCCACTGCCGCGAATGGATGACATGATGGACTGCTTGAGTGGGGCAACATACTTCTCGAAGATCAATCTGAAGAGTGCATACCACCAGATCCGAATTCAGGAAGGGGACGAATGGAAGACAACTTTTAAGATGAATGAAGGGCTGTACGAATGGCTGGTGATGCCATTTGGGTTGAGTAACGCCCCTAGTACATTTATGCGCCTAATGAACGAAGTGCTGAAAGAGTTCATTGAGAAATTTGTGATTGTTTATTTGGATGACATTTTGATTTTCAGCAAAACGAAGGAGGAACACTTCCGACATGTTCGAAGTGTATTGAGAAGATTGCAGCAGAACAAACTGCTGATAAATTTGAAAAAGTGTACTTTTTTTCAACGGGAATTAGTTTATCTGGGTTTTGTGATTGCAGAAATGAGTTAAAGATGGACCCAAAGAAAATTGCAGCTATAGTAAACTGGCCATCCCCAAAGAATTTGTTCGAGGTTCGAAGCTTTCATGGATTAGCAAGCTTCTACAAGAAATTTATCAGGGATTTTAGTGGGATCTGCGCACCCATGTTGGACACAATCAAGAAGGAAAATCAGCCTTTTTGCTGGACTGAAGCAGCAGAGAATAATTTTCAGACTTTAAAGAAGAATATCACTGAGAGACTGATCTTGAGATTGCCATATTTCAACAAACTTTTTCAGGTTCGCTGTGATGCCAGCGGTATAGCCATTGGGGCAGTACTTAGCTAAGAGGATAGACCGATCACTTATTTCAGTGAGAAACTGAACGAAAGTAGGCAGAAGTATTCATCTTATGAAAAGGAATTTTATGCGGTCGTTCAAGCTTTGAAGCACTGGAGGCACTATTTGTTAGGTAATGAGTTTGTTTTATTTTCTGATAATTCTGCCTTACAGTATGTCATGCAGCAACATAAGTTGAACCATAAACATGCAGAGTGGGTGGAATATCTGCAGAGCTTTACATTTGTGTTGAAACATATTAGCGGACAGTCCAACAAGGTGGCAGATGCATTGAGCAGAAGAGCTTTGCTCTTACAGGAGAGTATGGTGTAGGTGCTGGGTTTTGAGCATTTGAAAGATTTATATCAGACAGATGCAAATTTTAAGGAGGCCCATGAGGCGTGTCAAAAACCTTTGCTGCAGGACCATAATCCATGGTTGGACTATAATTTGCAAGAAGGACTGTTTTTGGGGAGGGAAAGTTGTGTATTCACATTTGTTCAACGCGGGAGAACATTATTCGGGGGAAGGAAAAACACGGTGGAGGTCTAGCCCATTTCGGCATGAACAAAACATTATACCGGATAGAGCATTTTTGCCACCGGCCAAAGCTACGATGGAGCGGCACGGTGTGTAAACGGATGTAAAATGTGTCGGTTAGCGAAAGGTTGCAGGTCGAAGATACTAGGGACTTTATACGCCATTGCCATTGCCGAGAATTCGAGGTTGACAATGTTTCCAAGACCTTAGATAATACACAACATTTAATCAAATAGACCATTCCATTGAGGAAAGAGGTGAAACATGTCAGGAAAATGAACTTGCATTTGAAATCTACGAACATAAAGTTGAAATTTTAGGTTAAAGACCTCCAGGAACAACTTGAACTAATCCATGAGGAGTTGGAGAAAAAGGGTCTTAAAATAACAATAATTGAGGAGCCAATTGCTCAACTCATCATCAATGAGGAAGAAACGCCTTAAGACTCATATTTTAAGCTGATTTATGATTTTAAAGGTCAGTGGCATGTTAGAAACTAAGTTCTTACACCTTGAAAGTATATTTGTGAAGCTACACAAAAATCTGGAATTTTCACTGTTTTCAGCAGTTTCATAGTGTTTCCTAGGCTTGAAGCCAGGAAAACACTACAAAACCATTGCATCTTTCTTTTGGTATTTTAAAACATTTTGAGATGCTACCAAGAGGTAAAAATGATATGGAATAGGTGTCTAAGCATGATGAAGACAATACCAAAGGAAGGAGACAGAAATATTGATGGAAAAGGGCAATTTTGTAATGCTACGAAAGTGCACTACGGAACAGTCATACTTTTGTAGCATACTATTTTGAAGCTTTATAAGCAAGTTTTGGGGCATTTTTGAATAGGTGGATACTTTCAAAGGTTCAAAGGACTATGTTAGTTTTTATCCAAGACTTGAAGACCATGATATGAAGCCAACTCATTAGCCAAACCATTCGTTGAAGATAAGGACCAATTTTCCTAAAAAGAAGGGTTTGTTTCCAGATTTAGAGGAGGTTAATTAAGATGTCATGTAGTGATGATTCCCATCGTAGCCTATTCGAACCCGAGAAGGAATAGTTGTCAAATATGTAACTATTTTAGAAGTTAAGGTATTTGATGTAATAATGAACAGTTTGAGTCCTATTAGGAGAAGGATTGTTATATAGAATAGTTGTCATTGTCTCATTAAAATAGATGTTTTCTTGTTATGCAAGGTGTCATTAGGATAATTTCGATGAATCTAGCCAGGAGGTAGATCATCTCATCATGTAACAAGTCTATTAAAGGGCAGATATTTGAATTTGTCAAGGGTTGGATATTTTTTGGCAATACTGCAGCTTTATGTAAATTGATTTTTTTCAGTAATACAGGGACTTGTTTCTTGACCAAAATGAGATTCTGATTGAGTTTTTAGTGTGTTGAGGCTTCAGAAAAATGTGGCAATAATAAGGGGGATAACCACCCGGTCTGGACCTTAAAGAAGCTCCTTTTCTATTTGGGATGGTGGCTCTGACTCGGGGTAATGGGACCAGTTTCCCAGAATTGGGTTTTATATGATTGTCGGGTTTCTTTCAAATGATTTTCAAGGAGAATAACTAAAAACTAAGACAAATTTATTCTAAAATGAAAAACTTTGGATTAAATATGATCTAATCTAACCCGGGATAATGCTGATTTTATGCGATCTAAAATGATGTCTATTCAGTCTGTAATGATTGAAATCAATCACAGAATTAATATAATTAATAATTTTATAAGATAATACTTTTGATAAAATAGTAAATCAAAGGAAGATGTAAAACATATCACATATATTCTGATGATCATATAAAATAAAAATAAAAATTGTTATGATATTATACAATAGTGCAACTGATACTTCAAACAGAAATAATTGATTTCATACATAATTCATAAAAAGATAGATTTATCAGTAATTTTAAAACAGAGTTTAGCATACACCGTAATAGTACCAGATGTGTGTTGTCCTGCTCATCTGACCAGCTATAATAGGCCACAATCAATCTTCTATCAATAAGTCATTCAAATAATATAATAGTGCATCAATAGTGATCAACCAAGATGATATATAATTGAAAAGACCATGTTCCATTATGTTACCAAGACATCCAGAAACTTACAGTAACGCATTATTTGTAAATGTTCTTAATAAAAATCCCGGACCCTTCTCTAAATGCATGAGAAGGGTTTAAATACTATATTAACTACTTACAAAAATAGATTGTAAACAATATCTTATGAGGAGGTTTCAAACAACCTTCCTCATTCCTAGTATATAATTGCTAAAATTGAAATTGCCAAAACAGATTAACTCATGGTCATGCTTGATGATAGGCTAGTGCAGCTCTGCTTTTCTGTTCAAAAATATCGGACATTGGTTGAACTTGTGGAGGCTTCTAGAACTGTGTTTTCATCTGTCCAGTAAATATAACATCAAGTAAAAGTGGCAGCATTTTCTATATGGAATCTAGAGAACAATTTAATGTCATTATTTGAATATGAGGTTTAACCAAGAGTTACCAGTATGCTTCCTAATTAGTATTTTTTAGCTGTGCAATTGTTTCTTCTCGTATTTGACCTGTATTTTTCCAACTTTGCTCCAATATTTTGAGATCAGGAGTTGACTTAGGATATCCTTATTTAATTTAATCGGAGGTATGTAACATATTCTTGATTTTTTTGACAATGCTCTTTGATATGCCTAATGCTCTAGATATTTCCAATTCTGCATGTTTTACCTGTGTATCTTAGTCAGTAAAGAGAATATCTTTATAAGTTTATTTGATATTTGGGATATTTGATCTTCTCCCTTCCTCTGAATCCTGTCATTCAACATCGTCAGAAATTTTGGTATTAAGTTCATTAAACTTAATTCTTTGATCAATGTCTGTATTAGTCAATTGTTCACTAATTTCCAAATGTGGAACTATGTTTGACATTTGTAAAACAAACAAATCTTGTTGTTTTGAGAGTAGGGAATTTAATGCCAATGCTTCTTTAATGAATTCCTCTGCTGTAGGAATGCCTCCATACTTTATAAGATTTTATATCAAATATTTAATAAGTGCGTCTTTGCTAGATAAGTCATTTTCATGACTTATCTTAATTATTTCAATCTCTTGTTGTAATTTAAAGAGTTGCTGTTGGGCCTTTTGATCTAGAATATTCCTTTCTTCATCTAGTTGTTGTTGTAGTTGCATTATTTCATCATCCTTATTTTGAACCAAAATGGATACTTCAGTTGCTTTGTCCATTGTTGCGGTAGTATAAATGCTCCAACAAATTGTGATAGCCTAGTTAGGTTGTCGATTGGGTTCGACGGGGTGTCTTTCCATACAACTTCCATGATCTCATTACCTGGGGGTGTTTCAATCGTTCTTCTCTTTCTATGTTTCCTGACTACAAATTTATGAAGAGATATGTAGAATACATCCAATGGAGGGATATCAGTTACCTTTAGAATAATTTCAACAATAGGAAATTTAGGAATAACTTTTGCATCTTGGGAGCTTGTCTCAGGATTTTTAGTGGTTTATTTTGCTGAAACTATCTAACCCTGGGGAGTCTGAAATCTTGTATTTATCTGTGTGGATGATCCCTCGGGGGTATCCATCAATGTATCACTAACTGAAGTCCAGAATTTATCTAGCTCACTTCAATTTTGTGAATCTGATTCTTCTTTTCTGATCACCCTGCTTGGTTTAGTCATATAAATAGTAATTAGGATATTTTGTGGAATACGCTTGAGTATTTACTCTCTATACTCATGGAAACTTTGTAATTACTCCGGGTTTAGATTCAATCTAACAAAGTTTTGAAATTCTTCAAAAGTTTCAACAGATTGCAAAATTTCTTCAAATCTATCATCTATGTGTATGAAAGGTTTGATTTTGACTGAATAAGTAAATTTATTAGCGATATTCTCTGGGTCGAATTGCCTTGGCGATATAACAGGGATCTTCACAAGCTGAATTTTCTGGCATTCTTTCAATGCATGATTGAAATTTTTGAGGGAGAATGAACCACAATGAATTGGAAACTTGGCCATAAATATTTTTTACTATATTTCAGAGTTTTAGTGTGTCCATTGCCGAAATTTTGGTAAGCCACTTCTCTTGCCATTAGTTTATCTGAAACATACAGAGGAAGCACATGTGGAGGAGCGAAGCTTCCAAATACTCTGATGTATGAAAATGATTCTTCAATGAAACATCTTCCTATCATTTGGAGATTTGTGATGGCTTCCTTAGTGAACATGGGGCTCTCTCTATCAAACATTAACTGATGTAATGGTAATGCAACCCCATAACATAACCTGTGGAAGTGTGGTAAAAAATGATGTTCCCATATTTATTTATGACTTAAATAAATAGGGGTAGGGTCCTCGAGAGTCCATTTCCAACCCATAATTGGAAATTTGGTGGAGAAACAAATGGCATAAAAAACATATGCACTCATGAAAAATTGGGGGATGGATTTGGAAGAGCTAACTCTTGCCGGGCGATATCATTAATTGCTTTGGCTAGGTTTTCGAAAATAATGGTTGCCCAATTCATGATGTGAGAATTAACACAGGAGTCAAACAAGGGAACCCAATTAATAGAGAACTTGGTGTTATCGGGGAGACCATATAATATGCACAACATTGATGCTGAAAAATTGTAGGGATCTGCAAGTGAAGCAATAGGATACATACCTGATTTATCATGCTTGAACTTGTTATCCAATTTCCTCCAACCTTGAATCATGTTGAAAGGATCTTCATTTTTCTTTGCAAATTTTTCAACAAACTGGTTGTCATACATGTCTTGTTGGTCGGGCAGTTTGTACATGACTTTAAAATCTTTAGCTATGAAAGAACCTAATATTTCATCCTTAATGGTTTTGAATTGTCTGTCTTTAATTATTGAATTCTCAACTACCCATCTTATCATATTAGTATATGGTAAAAGGCTATCCATTGTTTCTATTCTGTGAAGGAAGGAGCATGCGACATCTTTAAACTGTAAATATGAGGGCTTTGCATCATTAGTAGTTGCCTTGACCTCCACTACAGGTTTTTCATCTTTGAGGATAGTATATATGGCTTGCCATGTTGTAGCACCTCCTTTTGCAGTGAAAACAATATCTTTGATTATGGAGGACATTTCTGTACTTTCAAATTCTGCAACATTTTGTTTGTCGTTTTTCTGCATTACCTTGCATATGGACATCTCTTGAAGAAAAATCCAAATATAAGAAAAAGTAACAATCAAATGATGAAAGATATAGTGAAATGAACAATTTTAAAAGAAAATATCCAAGAAGCAGCTGTATCATTAATTAGCCGTAACAAAACAATAACTGTTCACATTGGGATGATGAAACCCGATTAATTATTTCTTACATGATTTATTTTCACATTAAAACCTTTATTAAACCCTGTCAAGTCCATTGCATCGCGCATTTTTGAACCTGCTTTATGAAGCAAATTTCTTTAACAAGATTTGCATTTATGCGATATGTGATTTCAAGATATTGTGAAATCAAAAAATTGCTTTCATTGGGATATCGCAACATCGGAGCATTAGTAAGTCATGTTTTAAGTTTTAAATGTATATATGTGATGTGCAATTTATGATGCCGCTTGTGAAGTTAAAATTGCAAAATCACAAATCGGGATTTTATATTTTGTGCTTAACTTTTAATGGGAAAAATATTATGCGGGATGCCATTTGCGATAGGATGATCACAAAGATATGAAAATGGAATTGATTAATTTCTTTTTGTTTTATTTAAAAAAAAACAATGTTTTGGAGTTTGATTTTTTTTATTCAAAATGAAAAATACATTTAAAGAAGGGTCCCTATTTATATTATCAAATTCTTAAACTATATTGAAAGTAAAAATGGGGGGGTTGTTGCATAGCACAACATAGTGTTTATCTTATTTATATTTTCTATGTGTACCATTTGCATTGGTTTTCATATTTAATACTCAAAATTCATTCATGTAATGCTATGACTTCCTTTATAGATGAATTTACTGTGTTATTTCTTGTTTCATGTGTGCTTACCTTTGCTAAAAACTATTACCTACCTCAACTTCCATGTTAAGTGAACTTACTACTGAACTACTGAACTTGTTGACTCCATAAGCCTAATGATTGTATACTTGTACTCTTTTCAACCTACACATATCACAAGCAAGTTGTTTTCCAAGTAGAGTTAGCCATCTAGATACATCTTTATTTAATATCATTAACCCCTTTGAGAGGGCCCTCTCAGAATGAAGATGCTAAGCTTCAGTTTCAAGATTGGTTTGAAATAGTTACATGAAGTTGTCTAATTGGCATCCTATCAGGTGAAATTTTGTGATAACATTTTGGTGTGTTTGTCAGGAGCCTAAAGAATATAATTTCTCGAAATTTTGAAGCTGAACTTCTGAAGGTAGCAGGAGATCAGGAAGCTTGTCGAGGCTGCATCTACCATGGTGAATCCATTCAAAATTCATATGATCAAAGGTGGCTTCGAGAAGGAGATTCACGAGGAGTAATCCTAACCCAGATCCACCTACCATTGTGGAAAACAAAAATACGATCCCCAGAGGAAGTCAAGGAATTTTTGCAATATCAGGTACTCCATTACATACAAAATCCTTGTCCTCTAAATTTTTAAGAAGTCTCGAAGATAAAATGTTTGATGATAAAATTAAGGAAGTCTTGTTTAGGTCTGAAAGTGAAAAATAATTAACTGAAATTGTCTTAGACCTACATAGGAGAGATATTGATACCTCAGCCTTAGTGACACAAAAAGATAAAGAAGCATTTTGGGAAACAGTCACTTCAGAGTTATTGTTAGAGAAAGAGTCATTGGATAGGTTGAAGGAACTAGACCCATTTGAAATTTTGTTAAGAAGTAAAACTGGTGTTCCTCTTCCTGATTGGAGTTCAATTGTCATTGGACAAAAAATACCAAACAACCCTCCTCCTAATAGTTCCTCTTGCTATACTACTGCTGTCCCTAAAACTACAATAGTCCCATTCATCATGGCAGGAAATGTGCCTCCTCCACCTATTGCAACTGCTAGGTATGTCCCTCTTGCCCTTCCAGCTGTCTTAAATTCCCTTCCTAGAAAATGTTCTGCTAGAATCAAAACTTGGGGAAGTGATGAAGAGATTACAGCTCAAGAGCATGTTGACCATTTTAATGACTTTATAGACAGGGAGGAGGTTGACCATGAGGATGTAAAGATAATATTGTTTGCTCAGATCTTTAATGGTGAAGTTAGGAAGTGGTTCAAAGAACTTACTCCTGGAAGCCTGCATAATTGGAATGAATTTGAAGATAGCTTCTTGAGGAAATGGGGAAATAGAAACAACCTTGTAAAAGCCCTCACTGAGTATAATAGTTTGAAGAGATTTCTTGATGAAACTGTTCAAAATTTTTCAAAGAGATTTAACAAAGTGTATGACTCAATCCCTTCCCATCTCAAGCCTCTTCCAGGAGAAGATCAACTGAGATATGATGAAGCTTTTGATTATGAATTTTATATACTGCTGAGAGAGAGAGAGAATCTCCTTCACTTTCTGAAATGAAAAATGATGCAGTGAAGGTGGAAGTCAATATGATAGCAGCAAAAAAGTCCAATATGGGTAACACTAAGTTGAAAGAAGAAGATAGGCCTTGCACCTCTGATGATAAATTTGATTCCATGATGAAGATAATGGAAAAAATGATGGATAGGCTTTCCCTTTGGAATTCTTCTGCTCCTCCTGCAGAACACGAGCCTCATTTTAGAAGTCCTTAATTCAGAATACCTCAAAACTAGTAGAGACCAAGGGAAAACAGAAATCAACCACCTAACCTTCAAGTAAGGCCTCCTTTTCAGCAAAACTTAGTTGATGAAGAAGATCAGCCTGAAATATAAGAAGACTCAATTCATTGCTTAGATGAGAACATGTCAGGGATGTTTTTAACTAAGGAGGAACATGATAAGTCAGAGCATGAATTAAACAAGGGTGAGGAACCATCTGGCTATTTTAAAGGGTATCAACATGCAATATTTGAGATGCAGAAACAGTACAACCTCAGAAATAGAAATGTTCCAATTATTGCAAACAAAACATAGCCCAAGAAAGATGCCCCCAAGGCTGCTGAGGTTAGGAAACGAAAACCACCTCCTCCTCCTGTCAAAGAGACTGAAAAATCTGCTTCTGTTTTCAGTTTGGAAAGTGATATATCTAAGATCAAATCCTAGTACCTTTTGGAGAAATTCTTAAGGTGAATGAATAAGATGTAGGATTGTGAAAATGCTAAATTCACAACTAGGACTTCCTGATATCCTAAACGTTCAAGAAGATCATCCAACTGTATACTTAGGTCCAAGATTAGAGGATGAGTAGAATGAGGAGGTGCCTCCTTTTTATGTTAGCGTTAGCATTCATGACATGAAATTGCATAATGCTATGTTGGATTCAGGAGCCTCTCAAAATCTTATGCCCAAAGTAATCATGGAGAGGATGGGGTTGGAAATTACAAGACCATATAAGGATTTGTTTTCCTTTGATTCAAAAAGAGTTCAGTGCATTTATTTAATAAAAGATGTTATTTTTGGTCTTACAAAAGTCCCTACTAAGACAATGGTCATGGAAATTTTGGTAGCAGACATTCCACCTAAGTTTGGCATGTTTTTATCAAGATCATGGGAAACAAAGATCAAAGGTACAATGCAGATGGACCTAACTTATAACATTATTCCTGTTTTTGGTGAGCAAAGGAGACTTTATAGAGAAACAAGAATGTGTTACATGGTAAGTAGTAAATATAAACCTCAAAAATTTCCAATTTATGCTCTTGATACTAAACTTGGAACTGATATTCTTTTCAATGAGTTGACTGATGAAGTCGAGGATGAAAAGAAGGCAGAAAATTAGCAAACTATAATTCAGCAGACATAAAATTAGCAAACATAAAGTCAACAAATCAGTGAGGAGAAGGTAGAAGGTTAGTGGTTGTTACATTTTGATGGATCAATAGGAAGAGAGGGGGAAGGAGTAAGAAATTGGATCACAAGTCCAGATGATGAAATTAAGTTCTTTTCTTACAAACTGAATTTTGATTGCACAAATAACATGGCTGAGTATGAATCTTTGATTTTGGGCTTAGAAATTTTGAGAAGGATGGGTGCCCAAAATATTTATGCATTTGGAGATTCTGAATTAGTCATTAAGCAAGTTGAAGGTGTGTATCAAAAAAAGGATGTGAGAATGAGGGCATACATAAATTTAGTCATGGACATGTTGGAAAATTTTCAAGAACATTCATTTATAGTGAATACGAGGGACCAAAACTTAGTAGCTCACTCCCTAGCTGTCTCTGCAAGTATATTTATCATTCCTATTCATTCCATTGAAATATATGAAGTAGAAATTCATCATAGACCTGATATCCCTGATAACATTATCCATTGGAAAGTCTTTGAGGATGAAGAACAAGTAAAAATTTTTATTGAGCTGAAAGAAGAGTTTGAAAGTACACAAGTATATCAACAAAACATGCTTGCTGAATCTAAGGGAAATTCTAAAGTGTTATTGTTGAAGAATAACTATATACCCAAAGGCCTCATACCCCTTGAGAATATTTTTGATCAGAATGATGTGTTCAAGTCTCCTAGGATACAAGCTGATGATGAAGAGGTAGAGAGTTGTAACCTCGGTACAATAGCTATGCTAAAAATGATTAAACTTTCAAATTTTCTTTCAGTTGATAGGAGACAGAAATATATTGAGATGATGAAAAGGTTCATAGATGTTTTTTCTTGGAGTTATGCTAATTTGAAGAAGTATGATCCTACTATCATTTAACATACCATTCCCATTAAAGAAAATGAAAAGCCTTTTAAGAGGAAGTTGAAGAGGATTAATCCACTTCTCATGCCTATGATTGAGAAGGAAAGAAAGAAACTCTTTGATTCCAAATTATTGTTCCAACCAGATTCTCAAAGTGGCTTGTAAACTTGGTTCTAGTCAGAAAAAAGAGTGGAGAATTTAGAATATGTGTTGACTTTAGAAACTTGAATAAAGCCTCTCTTTTTTTTTCTTTTTTTTTAACCATGGTGAATTGGTAACTCTTTAGACTAATCTAAGGGAGGTCCCAAGGCCATATACTCAATGAGATTTGAACCTCTCTTAAGGACAATTATCCTCTCTAAAAGATGGACCAAATTTTGCAGAACATTGTTGGTTCACAAAGGATGTCTATGCTTGATGGTTTTTCAAAGTACAATCAGATACTTGTGCATCCAGAAGATCAGGAAAAAACAACCTTTACTACACCATGGGGCACATTCATGTATGCCAAAATGCCCTTTGGTATGATGAATGTAGGAGCTACCTTTCAAAGAGAAATGGACATTTCTTTTGCTGAGGAGAAGGACACGATGGTGGTTGTCTATCTAAATGACATAACAGTCTTCTCAAGGGGAGAAGAAGATCAATTGAAGCACCTAGAAAAGATTCTGCTAAAGTGTAGAAAATTTTGCATTTATCTCGATCCAACTAAAATAATTTTTGCTCTAACTTCAGGTAAATTAATTGGACATATTATTTCTAAAGATGGTATTAAGATTGATTGAAACAGGGTCGATGCAATTTAGAAAGTGGATCTGCCTAGAAGCAGAAAGGAGATTCAGTATTTCCTTGGAAAGGTAAACTTTGTGAGGAGGTTTATTCCTAATTTTGCTGAGATTGTAAAGGATATAACAAAGATTCTAAATAAAGGAGCTGACATCAAGTGGAAAACGGAAGCAAAGCACTCATTTGAGGAGATAAAAAAGGTAGTCACCCAATCACTAGTGCTGATCAGCCCAGATTTCTTAAAAGAATTTATGGTTTTTACTTTTGCATCAGAAAATACAATTGCTAGAGTTTTGTTGCAGAAAGGACATCAAGGTACTGAGAAACCCATTTCAATTCAAAAGCTACATGGAAGCCCAAAGGTAATTTTTGAGTGACAGAGATCCTATTTTTACCGGAAATTTTTGGATGGAGTTATTTTCTTGTTTGGGTACTCAATCAGCTCATAGCTCATCTCATCATCCTCAATCCAATGGTCAAACTGAGATAGTGAATAGATGTTTGGAAGTATATCTTCGCTGTTTTGAATCTGATAAACAAACATAATGGGTCAAGTGGTTACCTCTCGTTGAATGGTGGTATAACCCTTCCTTCCATACTGCAACAAAAATGACCCCATTTATGGCACTTTATGGATATCATCTACCATCCATCACATCATATTTAAGAGAAAATTCTAAGGTTCAAGCAATAAAAGATCACATCGAGCATCAACAATAAGTTCACCATGTTGAACCCTTAGTTAAACTGAGAGCGAGGGTGAATCAGTTTAACACATACATGGACTTTTAAAACTTGTTATTAAAATTTATTTACACTTTCATTTCATGTTCAACTTAATATGTGAGTAATCATAGACTGTGAGCAGCAAGCATTAGTGTAATGTAACAGCAACAAGTATTAAGCAGATGATATAAACCATATCAACACATAAACATCATGCACAGGGACACCGGATATAAGTGGAAACCCATAAAGGGAGAAAACCACATCTTATTATTGTTGTGATGGAAAGGCAAGCTCCAACTCCCTCTCACCACTGGTTTTCTGTAGGCACCAACCCACAGGAGGCTCCAACCTCAATTCTGCAAGCTACAACTTGCAAGGAAGCTCCAAATCCCATCAATTTTCTGCAAGCACCAACCTACAGGAGGCTTCAACCTCAGTTAGCTACAACTGACATCTATCAAGCTACAACTTGATAGGGAAGCTCCAACTTCCTCACTCTTTCAAAAGAAAAAAATTGCTGATTTATCTTGGATATCAACTCTGTTCTCTACCTTCTTTTTGTGCTGTCCTCCAGTCTTCAAATCTGTCTTATAGCATCTCTTTCTGCTCCTCCTTCTTATTATCTTCTCTGCCTCAATTCTTCATACTCTACATTCTCTAACCTCACTCTCTCTCACCACACTATGCATATCAAGTTGATAATATATATAGAGTTCATCACATGACTGTTTGTATTCGACAAGGAATTTGGAGTGAACATCCATGACTCTTTGGCTTCTGCCTTCTCATTCCTTTGTCCAACTCATTTAAAAAAGTATAACAATATGTACAAATTTCAATGTTACAGTGGGATTTTTCTTTTCCTTCGGATACTTGCCTTTGCATCACAAACAATATAAAACAATTAAAACATTTCTGCTTTCGTTCAATGTACTGAACTTCCTTTAGGCCCTTAGCTTTCTAGTTTGTTCCTTTTACTGTGAAATTTGTCATGCA
This sequence comes from Pinus albicaulis, assembly GCA_034641835.2. Classification (NCBI taxonomy): domain Eukaryota; kingdom Viridiplantae; phylum Streptophyta; class Pinopsida; order Pinales; family Pinaceae; genus Pinus; species Pinus albicaulis. Next base: position 1,282,276,251 of record CM076577.1, on the reverse strand, counting down.
GCTATCTTGCATACCCTCATTTCTTGCTACTGCGAGCACAATGTGTCTGCACAATAAAATAGTCTGTTGATCCTTAACGGCCTTCTTGGTTACATTACAAAAAATATTCGAAACAAGATTTGCAGTTAAGGTTTTAACCAAAACCCTTAAGATTACAGAAGCTGAGTTCTAAACAACCATTAAGTTACAGGCAGGGTTTCTTCAAAACCCAGGAGAAAGAACCTGTATACAATTTCATTCAGAGCAACCGGTCTGAAACGAAGGGAAAGCATAACAGAGAAATACATAGTAAACTCCAGTTTGCTACAGCCAAGATTCTGAGAAGTATTGGAGGGAAATTTCCTGTGTAATCTAAACAAACTACAACATAAAAGGAAAGGCCGAAACGTAGATTGATTCTACCCATTGGAAATCGAAGAACAAAGGCAACCCAAGACCGAGGACTGGATCGCCAGGAAAGCCGCGTTACCTGCACAGGAAAGAAAACTACGTCAACCCAGAATTCCATATGACATATTCATGGTAATTGAAGAATGAGAAAGGGGTTCTAAATTACTACCTTGCGAGAAGACAGAACAAGTCAATACTTTGTTGAATCAGATAGCTAATAAGAGAACCAACCAGGCCTGCTCACGAGGAGCCCAAAGGTCAGGGTGAGAAGGAGAAAACCGAGAAGCTGAATCATGGAGGGATGGCTTACCGATTCGAGCGTCGGACGAAGCTGAACTAACCAGTGAGGTATCACGGTCAAAACAACCTGTACATAGTTGAAAAAATGAAATTACTAGTGACGGAGGAAAACCGCAGAAGAAAACAAACAGTGAAATTGGTGGTTTAAAAAGAACAAACAATTACAATGGAAAGAGATCGATCCTGTCAAGAAAGCTGAATAGTTTAACGTCATTGTCACCGATACCAGTTCGCCGTTGAAGGCTAGATACAGTGAAAACCGGAACTTACAGGCAAAATTCGCAGAAGGATCACCGGGGTGAAACCCTCACACAGAGTCACAGAGCAGAAGGCAAATGACCGCCAAAGTGAACTGATACCGAGCAATAGGGCGAGAAAAACGAGTGACAACGACAATCGACAGAAGGACCGGTCGATCAGACCGAAGCAATTATGGTGGAATTAATTGCGGATCACCAAAGGCGTTGTAACAAATCCTATGGAGGTCCATAGTCCGATGTTTAACAATCCACGGATTCATTAATAAGCCACGTAATAACACAAAATTGACGTTTGCGCATTCAGATTTTATTTGTTATAGCAGTTGACTTGGGTGTGGGTTGGAGTTCCCATCATGAAGTTTTTAATTGCTTTCTAAAAAGTTACTTTTAAGTAATTTTTTCTTATTAGCATATTTACTGAAGGTTCACAACATATTGGAATCCATGTTTGCTGGAATTTAGATTGGAGGTTAGTGTTCAAACTTTTTAACTTATTTTATTTTTATCCTTAAGAAATATCATACATTTGAAAATATTAATTAGGTGTAACATACACTGATAACTTCACATGGAAATGAAAGGAGTTCGATTTTTTTTATACAAGTTATCCATAGGTAACTATTCAAATCACTATTAAATATTCCTTACACATCATTAGTTAGAATGTTCACTAGTTCATAATGTAACCTTAGTTTAAGAATGGTAAATTGCTTAACCATTAAGCACCTCTATTTTAGTACATTAACATAAAACTGTATGATGTAACCTTGCAATTATTTCATCATTTTTGTAGTCATCACATACTTGATATTATGAACATCAAAACAAGAAAGGAATCAACATCATCAACTTGACACAATAATCAATCACATCATTGAACACCAATATACCCTTATTCCAGAAAATGTTTAATTTTATTATTAAATGCTCGTGAGGGTGTTCAACCCTCACTCAATGGCTTATAAGGGAGACCATCCCTTAACCATTGTTTATAAATCTTACAAATGAATTTACAAATATCTAGCTTAAAGCCATTACGATAAATATGATAGAATTTACCCACTAATCCTCATATCTTCATATCTTGGTGGCGTGGATGTATCTACAATGGACCATCATACATTCACTACAATGGACCATCATACATTGGATCATCCCGCAGCTCGCACTCATCTTCATGAGCCTTAATCATTTACGTGCCACCATGTTAAGCATAACATTTCCTTTGTACAAGTTAACATCATTTCCTGCTAAGGTTGTCTTCAACATACATTGATGTGAGGATTCATAAAGTATTAAACAACCCATTCATAAATCTATACTAGTGATGCTTCTCCATCTACTCATGTACATTCATGACATGCAAGTAAAATATCTTGACATGCTTCCTTTAAGAGCATTGCACATGTGCTAGTTATAAGCAATCACATTTACTAATATTTCCCTCGCATAAGAACACCTTCCTGCAAGACAATAGCTATATCTACCAAACAATTTTTTTTAAAATAAATTGATGTACGTGCATGCGATTTACTTATAGTTTAACAAAAGAACCAACCAACCCTTCAGATATTGCTTTTGGTGTATTCAAATATAAGAAAGCTAAATGGTGTTCCTATGCATGCAATGCATAAAGTTTCTAAATTAATTTCCCAAAAGAATACTTAACACATTAGAGCATGCAAACACATGTTTACGTGTCTTATTTTTCAAATATTATACTAACATTACCCATTTGTATATTCTAAGAAAACCAACATATTAATAAGGGTTTTATACATGTAATTCATCTTCTTTTCCAAATAATATATCTCAATTTTGGCTAACTAAACATGCTATCATTTCCCACATACAAATGTATATAATTTCCAATGAAAGATAATACAAATATTACAAGCATATACATGATCTTATTCCGAAAGAAATTAACATCACAATCATGATAACATAAAAGTAATCACACATTTTTTTCTTCAAAATAAATATAACTGAATAGTTCTTTTATCCATGGATTTAATAAATAACTAATCTTTACCAACACTATGGTAATCTATCCATGGTTTTATTAAATAACTAATCTTTACCAACACCATGGTAATCTACCCATGGATTTATTAAATAATTAATCTGTACCATCACCATGGTAAATTATCCATGGATTTATTAAATAACTAATAATTACCAACATCATGGTAAACTATCCATGGATTTCTTAAATAACTAATCTTTTCCATGCATGTAAATTATATATTTATATAACACATTTGTTTCTCTTTGTACATGCACGAATTAATCCTTTTTTAAAAGGTCTAATGTATAACACCAATAATCATACCCACACATTTCTCTTTTCCAAGAATTTAATAATGAATGAATAGACATTTCTTTTCAATACTATGATGTATACATAAAGGTTTTTCTTTTCAGGAAATGAAAAATACAATAGCAATTTTATTGTATGCAAAAACAATTACTTCTTTTCAAAATCAAATGAAAGTTAACTATTTTTCTTTCATGCTTTTTATATTTTCTTTCCTAAAGAAATAAAGAATAATACACATATTAATCTCATATGCATATTATTATGGAGAAAAAATATATTATAATAGCATGCACATTTTTAAGAAATCTTTTAAATAGAGACTAATCTCATGCAAATGCCATTGTTTTATGTATAGAACAATTCATGTCTAAAGGAAATCTAACAGGATATGCATAGCCTTCTTAAATAAAATAAAAAAAATACTTATCTTCATTTCATTTGAAGAACTCCTCTCCCTAGTGCAGTACCCACATCTAGAAATTCTCATTGCTCCTTTGCAACAATGTTTTCTTTTAGCAACTACACAATTTAGGAAAGAAAGCTACTGCATTGTAATTGTTGTTCCAACAAAAACCTGATTCAGAATTCGTCTCACAAAATTTGTAACACACTAGATTGACCTCACAACATTAATTGTCGTTCCAATAGAAACCTGATTCAGAATTCATGTCACAAAATTTTTAACACACTAGATTGGCCTCACAATTAATTACTTTTTCGGTTTCCAGAAATCATTGGAAACAAAAGTGAAAATTCCTATTAGAACTATATCCCTAATATCCCTCCAAACAGAGGATTTGCAAAATATAAAGCGAAAATTTTAACACACTAGATTGGCCTCACAATTAATTACTCTTTCGGTTTCCAGAAATCATTGGAAACAGAAGTGAAAATTCCTATTAGAACTATATCCCTCCAAACAGAGGATTTGCAAAATATAAAGCGTAATCGCCATCCCTCACCATTCGTTCCCAAAAAAATAAAGAAATGAGTGGATATGGTTACCTTTAGTGGTTACAACTGAACAGTAAATAATAATAATCGTTGGAAAAAATAACAATAAATTTCAACAGTTTAACAAATTTTTGGTTTGTTAAACATAGTAATTGAATAATTATAATTCTGTAAAAATTGTAAATGCCAATGGACAAGGGTGTTACATTAGGTTTGAAAGAATACCATAAAATGATTGAGAAATTTTATAATTACCATAATTTTTTAGAACTTATGGTTGCAAATTCTATAATAATGAAAATAAAGTATACATAGCTCTACAAAAGTTGAAAATTAATTCAAACTAGGACTTAGTGACCTATTTGTTGAGGGGAAAGAGAATTAATAATGGTTACTCTTTTCTTCCAAGAATATAATATTTTATTATGTTAGAGTCGGTATGACCCTCGTCGAGAGAGATCTTATCGCTTTGCATATCATTTTTAGGTGTCTCGCTCATTTCACTTCGTTTCATTTTCCTAGGGACATGCCATTGACTGACGAGAGGGTCTGGTCATCTTGTGTTTCCTCATGCT